>JARBWK010000012.1:65203507-65803507 GCA_030556195.1 Anolis apletophallus | reverse complement strand
CTATCTTCAACATTTAAAAGAACAATCCCTATTAATGTTGACATGTTTGAGGAAAGTGCATAAGAAAGGTCTTCTCAGAGACTGCACCTAGTCTTTAGAACTTGCTTCTTAGGAAGACTTGCATGATTCCCTCTTTTATCAAATGAACACATTATCGTTTCTTTCATTCGTGGTGCTCAGTTGTCTTTTTTCTGTCGTTGGGCATTCTTGTTCTTCCATCTTTATCTTTTAAAAATGCATTGGTTTAATTGATTTTGTAATTGTGGTTGACAAGAGGTTTCATGCCATCTTACCCCATGGCAAAAAAAAAAAATCAGAGCTGTGGGGCTGGTCCTTCCTTATGGTAGAAAATGATTAATTGGGAAAGATGTGGGTAGAAATTGTAGGTTATCAGAGCCCTCTCCATTGCTCTTGGTTTCACTTTATAAGTGCATATACACTGTGTAGTCTGATACTAACTAACTAACTAACTAATTTTATTATTTATGAGTCGCCCTCCACAAATGTGCTCCGGGCGACTTACACAGCTTGGCATTTACAATACTAAAATATTAAAATGTTAAAATGTTAAAATATTGGAATAGACAGATTCCAGGTCACTGATTGTCACTTATGCATATGCTCTTCTAAATAGCCATGTCTTAAGTGCCGCCAGAAATGAAGGCAGGTCGAGGATGGCTCTTTGGTCTGGCAGCAGAGAGTTCCACAGGACAGGGGCCACAATGGAGAAAGATCTCTGTCTCGTGGACTCCAAATGAGCCTCTCTCAGACCCGGGATACTGATTTAACTGCCATGACCCAATGCTATAGAATAATGGGAGTTATTGTTTTACAAGCTCTTTAGTTTTCTCTGCCAAATAGTTCTGGTGTCTTATCAAAATACAACTTCCATGATTCTACCACATTAAGCAGTCGCAGTTTAAAGTGATACCAAAAATTAACTATTCAATGGTTTAAGGCCCAATGTTTTAATAGAGACCTAGCTATGGAATTTGTACAACTCTCATCTACTCTCTGATGGCATTACAAAGAATCATGAGCAGAATAGGGTTGGTCCATTTGCAAGAATAGGTGCTCCTGTATTCTTTGTGTGTTGTAATTAGCAATAGCAATGTTTACCCATTATAGAAATAAGAAACAATGGCCTTTCGAGTATGCATTGTAGTTTCATGTCCCACTGAAAACAAAACATTTAGAAGTGATACTTTGACTGTCACAAATGGCTGCAACTGTGGACATTTTCAGGGGCCCTTTGTAGACCCTAACATAATATAATCTTGGCCCACAATCTTTATTTCTTCTTTTGAGCTGGTCTTTCAATAAAACAAATTACTGATTGGAAATTGCTCTTTGAAAATAGTAGGCAAAGACTTCTTTTCAAAGAGAGTTTAAGATTTCAAGGTGCTTTGACAGCAGGAGTTCCATAGATTTCAATTAGTCTGCCTCTGACACATTTATATGAAGCTGGCAGTGCCTTTTTCAAGGTCACTTGGATCCTTTGTTTAAAAGTTTCCTTACCACAGAACTGAGATTTTCTTGAATTCATTTGGATGATAGGCCTCTGGCTTTGGGGAAAAAACAAGGCAGCACCCCTTGATACAATTGTGGTTTCAAGTGACACCAGTGACAGATCTTCAGTTGACTTCAACCCTTGAAGTAATTAAGTGTGTATAACATGTGAGCAAAAGTGACAGCTGGATGAATATAAAGCTAGTAGGGCAAGCCTATTTCATTTTGCAATAAATAATAGAGTAGAAAAAGACCAAACAGTGTAAAGTGTCAACACAGAGAAAGGATGATTCCAGAAGAATTAGAAAAGTCACATTACTGTTGAGGCAGCTTACAGAAGACATTTCCTGTGTATGGACTTGTAAATGAAATGGAGCTAGTAGATACATTACACTCCATTAGGAATCTCCATACAGTACAGTGACAAGGAAATTGCATATATTATATTTGTTGTATTGCTGCTATCTCACATACCCATATATTCTGTTATGTCCGTCCCCCCCCCTCCAAATAAGACATTTACTCAAGCAGAAATTATCTCTACACAGAACTGCATAGACATGAGTCTATTTCCAGAATTCAGGATAAATGAATGGTGTGGATTTTTCAATAAGTGGTGCTTGGTCATTGGAAATGTTACTTTGTATATTTCTGAATTATCATATGTATAGCATGCAGAATGATCAAAATGAAATGGATAAGGCAAAAGTCACTCTTTGTCCCCATGCATGTAACAGAAGGTGGCATAATAAATAACAGTTTCCTATCATGCGTGGCACCTGGGCAAATGCAGAAATGACTAAGATTAACAAGACTAACATTTCCCATGATCTACTAATCAAATAAACTGCCACAACTGCATTCCATCAAATCCTGAGCACTGTAGTCTGGAGAGGCACTGAGGGCATGTCTACACCTGGAAAGAAAGAGCAAAACCTTATTTGCCCCATATATTCTGGATTTGTATCGATGCTCACATTTGCCCCATTAATGCCAGATGCAGCCATCACAATGTGGAGAGTAGAACTACACAATCCCCTCTGAGCAAATTCACCTCAATAGGAGTTTGCTTGCAAATAACCTTTCCCATGCACACTATTGGTAATAACACAACAATTCTGTCTCAGGATAGAGGTCAAATGAGATGAGCACATTTATTTTGATCATGTCTAAGAATTCTAAATAACCCCCTAAAGTACAAATCACAGTTCAGCATGGTGTGTAAATAAAATGTTTATAATGAGTTTATATCACTCTAATTGTTTGATTTGAAAAGTTTTATGATCAACATCCTCACTGTAGAAAAAAAGAAGTGGTAACTAAGGGGCTCTGCGATCAAAATCAGTTTTTTAGTAATAATAATAATAAACTTTAATAAACTTTATTTGTACCCCGCCCCATCTCCCCAAAGGGGACTCAGGGTGGCTCACATGAGACCAAGCCCAAACAACAAATTACAACAAAATAAAATCAAAACATCAGCAATTAACACAATAAAATACATACATATAAATAATAATAATAAACAATATACAACTAGATATCTAAAATCACAGAGAAGGGGCGGGCCGCAGGCACACATGTAAAGTGTTAAAAACTCACGGTGAGATAAATGGAATAGCATCCTTTACGGGGAAAACATCCTTTATGGGGGAGGGGGGATGGTCTCCAAGAAGGGGGGCATTAAGGAGAGCAATGGTAAAAATTAAATAACTACTCTCCGAAAACACAACAGAAAAACCAGGTTTTTAGGTGTTTTTTAAAGGTCTCCAGAGTGGGGGTGTAGAGAAGGTATTCGAAACGCCGCCTAAGACTAGCATCAAAACCCCTTGTAGATTTAACTCATCCACTGACCACTTCGTGAAGATGCAGCCTACAGCATGCATCCCACTTTTAGGATCTATTTCCAATTACGCTGCCACCATATTAACTCTGGCTACCGATATGAGGGCTTTGATAATAAACGACTTCCACAGATGTTGTGTTGAAAGTGTTTAACAGTTTATTACACAAACGGGTACAATGCTTAGTTGGTTTCAGACTCCGAAGAGGTACACACTTGTATTTCCAAACTAATTTAACACTGGGGTATAACTTCCCCTGACACTGGGGTATAACTTCCCCTGATACAGTTAATAGCACAAGTCCCAGTAGTTCTACTACTTAACTGCTTACTACTGGGTTACTCTCAACCCTAACTATGACCAAAACTCGTCCCACACACTTGGGTTTTCCTAAACCCCACACACAGAGCTGAACTGCACACTTGCAGCTCTAACAGACAGCTGGCTATCCCACCAACCACCAAATACCAACTGAACAAATTCAAACCTCTTCAGCATTCCAAGCTAGTCTCCTGGCTGTCTCCGCCCACTGTCAGTATGGCAACACATTCCCCTAGGAGGGAAATGCCTCCATTATCATAGTTAACCCTTTAGGGTCTGTCTAACACTTAACCCCCTATTCCAACAATAAAACAACACACACATTTTGACATCATTACAGGGGGCTTTTCTAATCTCTCTGGGCAAGAAATTCCAGAATTGGGGGGCCCACAGAGGAGTAAGGCCCTCTCCCTTGTGCCCACCAGATGAGTCTGTGAGACTGGCAGTGGTGACAAGAGGGCCCCCCGAGGAGCGGAGGGTTCCAGCTGGTTCATGGAGGGAGATCCGGTCATGAAAGTAGGTAGGTCCCAAACCATTTAGGGCTTTATAGGTGATCCCCTGTACCTTGAATTGGGCCTGGAACATAAATGGCAGCCAGTGCAGTTCTTTAAACGGGGGGGGGGGGGGGGTGACCACTCCCTGTAAATTGCCCCAGTTATTAATCTGGCTGCTGACGCTTTCTGGGCTGTCTTCAAGGGTAGCCTCACATAGAGTGCATTGCAGTAATCCAGTTTAGAGGTAACCAAGGCATGGACCACCATGGTCAAGTCAGACTTCGCGAGGTATGGCAGCAGTTGGCGCATGAGTTTTAACTGTGTGAAGGCCCTCCCGGTCACTGCCGACACCTGAGCATCAAGTGTCAGCGCTGAATCCAGGAGGAGCCCTAAACTGCAGACCTGTGACTTCAGGGGGAGTATAACCCCGTCCAGAACAGGTTGCCATTTATTTTTATAAAATGGATAAACATATCAATAGTAGATTGTTCCTTCCGCTCCCTCCCCATCTTAAAGACAAGATTTTATGAATTAAGAAGATCAGACAATTACAAACCGGAGTAGATAACAACATACTCCAGTCTATATTTTAAAGCATTCACCATGCTTTGAAATCATCACATGTTTTGATGGTGGACAATATTCAAATTTTACATGACACATACATTATTGTGACTGAAATTATATTCTACGAGAAGGCACAAACCATTTATGGGAATTTGTTGTGTCAGATGCCAGAAACATACATGGATGAGGCATTGGAAAAGTCATTCAAAGCCAATCAGGGATGGTTTGATAATTTTAGAAAGAGGACCACCAGCTTTCACTCCGTTATCAGGCATGGTGAGGCAGCAGATAATTTTATACTAATGTTGGACAAACTGATAGAAACCGAAAGATACAACCCACAGCAAGTCTTCAACTGAGATGAGACAGGGTTCTTTTGTAAAAAAAAAGATGCCAAAGAAAACATACTTAATGACAGAGGAGAAAAGCCTGCCAGGCCACAAACGTATGAAGGATAGGTTTCTTCTTTGATGTGGTTTTTGGAGGGCTGGAATTGATTAATAGTTTTTCAATACATTTCAATAGGGAAATTTCCTTTGAGATAAGAGCTATTGGAGTTAAGAGCTCAGCCACAGAATGAATAAAACTATCAAGTCAAGATATTACTGTATTTCAGGATTTTTTTAAAAAAAACACCCTCAAATCAGAATTTCTAACTAAAAGAGAGTAGACTTCACAATTTACAGCCTCTCTATTTTTATCTCTAGCTCAGCTTTCCAAGCCCCCATATAATCTTTAGTAGCTCCGTATACATGCTTGATTTTTTTAAAAAAAATCATCAAAGTTATGTATAGGTTTACCAAAAAGTTATTTCATAAAAAAAATAGAGGCCAACTTACAAATGTCTAACTTACAAATTATTCATAGTTAAGAACAAGGTGAGGTAACAAGAAGTGAAAGAAATCTAGCCCTATGAAGGGAAATTTACACCTGAAAAAGGTATCCTGGAGAAAAGCTGTCTCCACTGAAGCTTTATCTCCAATTCCTGTTTCCACAAGAAGCCAATTTTTTCAACATCCAATTATCTCAATGATAGAATGGGAGGTGAACTCTCTGAACAGTGGTATAGACAGCAAAACAAACACCATGGGGGTATTAACCCTTCCCTATGCTACCCAAAGCTAAAAAGACATAATTTTGACTTTTAAAAAATGCACCTCTTCTGACTTACAAACAAATTCAACCTAAGAACAAATTACAGAACCCATCTTGTTCATAATTTGTGGACTACCTATATGCTGCTGGACAAATTTGTAGAACAAAAAATTAAGAGCTTGGAAGGCCATGTCTTTTTTTCACCATATCATACAGGCATGCTTCTAGGTATTATCATTCAAAATCAAATTAGTGACCTGTTATTGACATTTGAACCGACTAGGAGACGGCTCAGTCAATATACCAATATACATAACTATGGGAAGGACTATGGGACAATCAGAACAAATAGAGAGTCATTCTTTCTCTGGCCACATGTGTGGATGATGTGCAATTGTTTGTGATTGTGTTGTTGTTCCGAAGGAAAAAATAAGATCATCACTGGAGCAGGTGCTTTGGACGTTCAGGGCTCATGCCAAACATACCTTTAAGATGGTGGCGTGAGGAGCTGTAGCATTCCCCTTCCTTGGGGTCTCTAGCTCTTTGGCCCACACAGGGGCCTTTTCTGGCCCAGCAAGCAGATGAGGAGCTTTGGGCTTCTTAGCCTCAGGCCAGGCCCAGATTAGCGGACCGTGCCGCCCAAGGCCCCCCTGTCTAAATGCCGCCCCCCAGGGGCGGGGCTTCTTGCAGGGGGCGGGGCTGGCGTGACGGACAAGGCACCACCGGAAGTCCTGCCCCTAGGGAGACTCACGCGGCTTCCCCCATTGCTGCCGCACTCGCACCGGCGCCCCTCCTCCCTTCACTGAAGGAAGGAGTGGCGCCCGCCCGCGCGAGTCCGGCGGCAGCGGGGGAAGCTGCGTGAGTCTCCCTAGGGGCGGGACTTTCAGCGGCGCCTTGTCCGTCACACCGGCAGCGGCTCCGCCCCTCCTCCCTTCAGTGAAGGGAGGGGGTGGAACCGGCATGAGGGAGAAGGTGCCGCTGGAATTCCCGCCCCTAGGGTGACTCACGCGGCTTCCCCCACTGCCGCCCTGCTCGCCCGTGCCCCAAATACGAGCGGAACGGGACTTTCAGCGGCGCCTTGTCCGTCACACCGGCAGCGGCTCCGCCCCTCCTCCCTTCAGTGAAGGGAGGGGGCGGAACCGGCATGAGGGAGAAGGTGCCGCTGGAAGTCCCGCCCCTAGGGAGACTCACGCGGCTTCCTGCGCCGCCGCCCCAATCATATTTGGGGCACGGACAAGCGGGGCGGCGGCGACGAAAGCCGCGTGAGTCGCCCTAGGGGCGGGACTTCCAGCAGCGCCTTCTCCCTCACGCCGGTTCCGCCCCCTCCCTTCACTGAAGGGAGGAGGGGCAGAGCCGCTACTGGCATGACGGACAAGGCGCCGCCGGAAGTCCCACCCCTAGGGAGACTCACCCGGCTTCCCCCACTGCCGCCGCGCTCACACCGGCACCCCTCCTCCCTTCACTGAAGGAAGGAGTGGCGCCCGCCCGTGCGAGTGGGGCAGCGGCGGGGGAAGCCACGTCAATCACCCTAGGGGCGTCGGGACTTCCCCCCGGCTCCTTGTCCCTCGCGTGGGCAGACACCACTCCTTCCTTCACCCCTTCCTTCAGGCCCGGAAATGCCTCCCCCAGCCAGCCCCAGCCAGCCCCATCCAGCCCCAGCCAGCCCCAGCCTTGGGTGGCCTTATGAGTAATCCGGGCCTGCCTCAGGCCTAGCAGGAGCTGATGCGAAAGGTAAGGGGGTCCGTTGAGTGGCAGCATCTCCCACCAGAGGGGTAAGCTCAGACATGTCACATTTCTCATGGACAGATGGGGAAGGAGGGCCTGCTTGGAAATCAGAGTTTTGATCCATGATTCCTGGTTTTTATGTGCCGGGGTGGGGGTGGGGGGGAGGAAGGAAGGCAGAGCAGGTCTGTACTACATGGCTTTTCCCCAGGCACAACAAGCAGACAGCATGTCCATCCGTATCAGGCAGTTTCCCCCACCCCCCATGAGGCACATTTCTTGAGAAAAGTTGTAGATCAGAACAGACAACACAGAAAAGATCAACACAGACTAAATCAGGGACAAACCAAGAGAGGCTAGCCAAAAAAACTGTCCAGGTGAGGAATGGAGAGAAACACGTAGTAAGGTCTGCAGTCCAAGTCAAGGCAAAAGAGCAGTCCAAAGAGAAGACAGTCACAAGATGAGAAAATGATTCCCTAGCTGCTGCGAAGGCAGTGGACTAAATGTACAGAGGTGGTAGCCCCTCCCACTAGCTATATACTCTATGGGAAGAGTGGGTAGGGCTTCCGCCAAAATGTATCAAAAACGTTCTAGAAAATTCTGTCTCTGCGCAGGTGCAGGAAATGTGCTATTTCACAGACCACAGTGAAGAAACATAAATATCCACAGGGTTTTCCCCCCAGAAAGCCATGGGTATATTCTAACACATTTTATATAATTGCCCTTCTAACATAGTTCAGCTACTTTAAACATTTTTAAGTTTATATACACATTTTTGCTTCCAACAAGGAGCACAATAAGACTGTTCTTTTTGTTGGGAATTAAATTAAAAGCTCTGGTGAAACAAACTCCATGTAGTAGAATTCTGTATTTGAATTTTGTTCATTAAGTATCAACTTCCCACTTCCCCAATGGTTAACCAATATATTCCCATCCATAGCATTTCTGTATTAGACCCTCTCCTAATTTGGACTGAAATATCTGTTTCCATTGTAACTTCAAAAATACTGGTCACTTAAACTGATCTTACGATCATACAACACAATTCCTCACTTCCAAGCTGATTTGATATTATATCAATTGCAAATTTCCCCTGTGACTAAAATGAAGCATACTTATTTCTTGAAAACGTATGCGAGTGCCTTTTACTCATAGGCAAATCATCTAGTAACACTTTTATCCAAACAAAGTTTCTCTAATGTGAAGAAATAGTAAAGAAACATTTCAAGTTTTGTTTGAAGAATTTTTTTAAAAAAACAGCAAAGACTAAGGAAGGAATTCAAAAATAGGAATTTAATTAATATAATGTATTTTCTGAGCAGCTGGAGATTAAATCAAAGCAAAGACATTCTCTCTCTGTAATATCTAAAAGTCAAGGCATCTTTTCATATCAAGCACATGTTCATTTCTTCCAAAGTATTGTAAAAGATGTCAAGTTGTAGAAATGAGTCATTCTCTCAGCACTACAGATTTTTGGCCGACAAATAACTGGAACTGCTTCAAGCTGCACCTTAAGTTTTAATTAATGAACAATGTTCTGCTCACTAGTAAAGAGAAGAAACATAACATTTTAACTTAATTAGATACTTATTGGTACAAAATGTTTGCTACAGAAACACTAAGCAAGTAGTACTCCCCCATCCCGCCCCCCAATGTATTAACCCATGGAAGACATTTCCATTGCATCAAATGTCCTGGACAGTGCTAGCTCTGATTTTTTCAACATTATAACACAATATGTACAGGAAGAATTCTCTAAGTACAAAAGTTTCCCCTGCATTCAAAGGAACTAGAAAAGGAAAAGAAAAAGAAAAGATTAAGAGAGAAAGAGGTAAAACAATTTGTCCCATCAAGATTCAGTATCAATGAATTCAATGGAAAAAGAGATGAATGCTCAAAATAACAATTGGACTCCCTAGAATATATTCACCCACTAAATTCACCCTCTTTGATTCTTCGAATATATCAGGCCGATCCCGCACCCCTCTCTTTGAGGAGACAACGGTTGATCGCCAGACCCAGGGGGTCACTTTTGGCGACCCACAGATACCGGAGAATGTAATCTGGCTGGGGAAAGCATCAGAACTACCAGAGAAGACACCTAAGATGCCCAGGAACGGCTAGGTCGTCCAACCGGTAACGGCTTCGGGGGCGCGCTTCCTGAGAAAGTTCGGTAGGAGATCACTGGGCAAAAGTCTGCCCCCTCCACTCCTGACAACCTCCCTGAAGGCAGAGCAGCCCGCCGGCTTGGGAATCCAGACACCTGAGGCGTGTGGAGCCCCACGGAGTAGCTCCCCACAGAGGCCACGGTGAGGGGGCCAGGACTCCATCGCCGACCTACTTGATTCCCATGCCTATACAGAATTGCTTGCTGAATACTCCAAGCTCATGGATCATGTCAGGGAGTTTGGAAACAGATTTGGTGACCTGTTGGCGACACTAGGGATCCCTACAGCACAGTTTCCTATCCTAAACCCGGATCCAAACAGCCTGGCTGATCCCCCACGAGCCCTTTCCGCTGACCAAGAGTTCGCATGGGACCAGTCGTGGGACTTTCCCTCCAGCTCCCTGGAGACCGATCGAGAGCTATTGGCTCCAAAAAATGAAGACCGGCCAACAAATACCCAGGGATCTACTCCAGCTATTGGGGGCACACCAGCCGCTGCG
This sequence comes from Anolis apletophallus, assembly GCA_030556195.1. Lineage (NCBI taxonomy): Eukaryota > Metazoa > Chordata > Lepidosauria > Squamata > Anolidae > Anolis > Anolis apletophallus. The sequence goes on along the minus strand of JARBWK010000012.1, from coordinate 65,793,288 downwards.
GAGGATAAGGTCCCCACGATGACACTGAGTGCTGATGACTGGGGCGATCCATCTATCCATCCTCCACTGAAGTTCCACCTAGAAACCCTGAGGACTCAATACCGACTCACAGTGGTCCACCAGCCCTGGCAGGTACGCCGCTTGCTGAGTTTGACATTGACGCCCTCCTGGCCCCCCCTCGAGATGCCCCCAGGCATCGTCATCATGCCGGGAGAAGTTGGGGGATCATCCTTGGGGGAAGCGAGGCCCAATATGGCGGGCGTCCTTGATGATGCCCAGCCACTCCATGTGCTGGGACCCGGGGAGGAAGCAGCACCTGGAAGCAGTGGTCTACCGGATGCCCTGGAAGTCCCGCCCCCGGAGGACTCTAACCTTGATGATGCCCAGCCATTCCATGTGCCGGGACCTGAGGAAGAAGCAGCACCCGGAAGCAGTGACCCGCCGGAAGCCCCGGAAGTCCCGCCCTCGGAGGACTCCATTCTTAACAAAGACCTGGTCAGGGAGAAACGTGGCCTCTGGAAGAGGAGGAGGCGACGCCGAAAGCGGAAGGAAGGCGAGTACTCCATCCCCCGCACCCCTGATCGGAGTATAGGCCCACTCCCCTGCTGGAGGGTCCAAAAGGACCAGGACCACAGAGCCAGCGCTGCTGCTGGCTCTTCAGCAGATGGACATTTAACATCGAGAGTGGCAGGACCTCAAAGGACGTTCTCAACCAGGATGTTCTGGAGCTCCTGCTATAGGCAGTCGCAGCTCCAAAGGGCCTACCAGATTTTCGTGAAAGCTGATGAAGATACTGTGCAAACGGACCGAGACCTCAAGTGCGGAATCCAATGTGTGGGATGATGGTCTCTGTCTTCCGTGTGCACCCTAGTACCAGCGATCCTGCTGCCCCTCCCCCGCCTGCCCTCTTTTGATGGCAGGGTGGCGGTTCAGTAGACATCGCTGCTGACTTTTTCCCTCCCTCCCTCCCCTTTCCCATCCTTGTGTTTTTTCCATGTCTCTTGTATTTCGTGTTGCTTGCAAACGGCAAGCTGTGTAAGTCACCCAGAGCACTTTTTTGTGGAGGGCGACTCATAAATAATAAATTTGTTGTTGTTGTTGTAAATATTCTCAAAATGTGTATGGATGTACTTCATACTATCATATTTTTTAGACAAATCAAGCCAATATACAGTGTTAGCTGAAGTTGTTCTTGGCTGCTTTTTATTGGATCAGAATAGTTCTGTATGGACAGGCTTTTCAGTGAAGAATTTTATCAGCATAGCACAATTACTGTTAGTCTATTACTCTACTTTTTGCTTCCTTCTTCACATGCACTTCTTTCTTCTGAACTCACTTTTTGATGGTCCCTTTTAGACAATGTACAAGGAGGGCTAGTGGGAGGAAAAAAGTGTACTTAATGGTAACACGTAGGTTCCTGAAAATTTCACCTGCAACTTCCCTGATGCCAATTCAATATCAGACAAAATGTTTGAAGTTTGAAAAATCGTCATATGCATAATTTATACTTTTTAAAATTAAAATCCCTTAACATAGTTATGATTTGTCTTGTTCTATCTCTACATTGCCATTATTGCATTATAGAGCAACGATGCCTCTGCAATTTAACATGACATATTTTTTAATTTTTAAAAAAGCTTACAGCCTGGCTCACAAAATGGAAATTATCAATTTCTAGATAAATTACTTATGACATGTCTAACTTTGTAAACAAAAACTTCCAAAAATATATCTTTTATTCATTATGAATTTTTTTAAAAATTGGAAATACAGTTTTTATTGATGTTGCATTTAACTTAGATTGGTCAGAATGGTTCTGTCAGTAGCTACAAGCTCCCACAAAAGTATAATTAACCATTGTCTGTGCAATTGCTTATTTATTTCAGTGAAGAGAGACAAGCAGGTGTGGAAACTTCTATCCCAGCTCTGTTCAAGAGACCTTTGGTTACTAGAATAAGAAAGCATATTCATTAGCTTGTACAATGTTCTGTGAAATTAATTCATATGCCAAAATCAAAGCAAGAGAAAGCTATGCCATTCTCAGAAATGCATCTCTGCTGTCAACAAATATGTATTTGAAACTGCACTTCCTAGAATGTGTCTTTGTTCTTGTCAATGGACTTTTCCTGGTGTAGGCTGAAAGATATTTAAATGTAAATGTTGTATCAAACAAGACTTGTGGAAAACATGATATTGACTGTGAACACAACAAACAGAAATGTGCTTCAATGCTACAGTAAAAGGAAGAAGCATAGTTCCAGAAACTGTTCATGCTGGATATTATTTTGAAAACTCCTAACTGCATCAGAAAGTCAGCAAGGAATTGTTTGTTATTGTTACCTGTGTCCGTTTCACATTACACAGTTATAGTACATTTTACTGTTACAGTTCCATCATAAGAAATCCTAAATTTTTCAGTTTAGTGATAAAGGTTTAGACTTCTTATCTAGACTTTTCTAGATACAAACCCTAGGATTCCATGGGATATAAACATGTTAAAATTTTAGAAGGTGATGTGCCTTCAGTATGGTAAATGATTCCTTATTTATTTATTTATTTATTTATTTCGGCTTCTATGCCACCACTCCCAGTGGGCTCGGGGCAGCTCACAACACTAAAAAGAAGATCACAGAGTAAAAGCAGCAATACAGAATAAAACAGAGCATAAAACATATTCAGAGGTGTGTTTCTTCCCCCCACCCGCATTCACAGGTCTGAGATCTTTTTGTTTACATACATTTTGTGTGTTATCCACTCATTCAATTATAGTTATTTATTTATTTATTTATTGTTTCGATTTGTATACCGTCCTTTCCCATTTGGCTCAGGGCGGTTTACAGCATATCGACCTATAACATTAAAACAGTAAAACATTTAAAATATCGACATTGAACAATTAAAACAGATTAACAGTGTTAGTCCACAACCCGGGTGGCTAAAGGTTAAATGCCTGTCGGAAAAGAAGTGTTTTGCAGGCTTTTCTTAGACAAGAATGGAACAATTCATAAAGCAAAACTTATAAATTGGAAATACGATAGCATAGACAATCCTTATTTTAATACTCAATTATACATCCTAACATTTCAAGATCTTGCTTCATTCTTTTATAGCTGCCACTTCAAGTTATTGTTTTCTTATGATTTGTTAATTGCAGTCTCCATTCTTGACCAAACCAAGTTATGAAAAATCTTCAACTATTTCAGTATTTTTAACCTTTTCTTTACAGTAAATCATCTGTGGTCAGAATATTTGTTTTCTTCATATTCAGCTAGAGAAATGCTTGCACTTTCTTCCTTGACTTTTTTCCACTATCTTGTTGCCAGTAAATGGTTTCATATGCATATTTTAAACTGTTTATATTCCTAACTCTATTTTTATGTCTCCTTAATCATGTCCTGGACAGCTCTGACAGTGAAGATGTGGGGTTGTTTGAAGATCCAGTGTTGGAGACAAGCAGTTCCCAGAAGCCTATCTTGACTATTGTAGGAAAGAGCCTCCAACAGCAGCTTCCACCTCCCAGTACACCATGGCAGGCTGATGAAGTGTTAAGTGCTCCATCCCTTTTGCAACCTACAGGTCTGCTCAATTAGCAGAGATTAGGGCTCCTCATATGCAACACCTGAGAAGTTAGAATAAAGGGTTATCAAGTTTTCAGTTTTGTTGCAGAAGGCAATACCTTTCTTTATGGTAAAACTATGGCCTCTTTGTAGTGTCACCTTTGTTGAGTCTGAACTGTACTTGACTTCTGTGTTTTGGATTTTGCCTTCAAACTTGGACTCTGCTATCTTCAAACTGCTGGCTTTGTTGACTCTTTAATTGGAATTCTTGTTGCTGCATAGACTCTGGAACTCTTTTGGTGTGATCACAGTAATTTGAAATTTGAACTCAGAATTTGTCTCACTCCCAACAGTTGGTGTGTGCTATAACACTAAGCCCCAGGGACTTTAACTATGTGTTATTACCAAGATGTTGTTTGAATATTATGTTATTCGTTTAAGTGCAACTTGGCATAACAGGACAAAACTATGCTTTACATATAATACGTTTAGCATAGAAATTAACAGGGCGAAAAAATGCTGCTTTGCCTGTTCCCTTGTGTTGCAACTCAGACCAAGGAGAGCCCCCCCCCCAAAATCATACACACAGTGGCCAGTCTATGAAGAATATTTATTTATTTATTTATTTATTTATGGCATTTTACCCCGCTCTTCTCAACCCCCGAGGGGGGACTCAGAGCGGCTTCCAAAAGGCATAATTTGATGCCTACATCACAATTGCAGTATAAAACACAATATAAAACCCTCCAGCCTTTGACACTAAAATACATTAAAATATAATTATATTCACATAGGCTTTTATTGGCTTTTATTGAAGCAAATATAGTGTCCAACAAAAGGTTAAAAGCAGATCATAAGTAAAAGATATTTCCCAGGTATAAGTACAGTTCAAATAGTCTTTTGTCAAAAACAAGGCATAGAGCTGGATCTAAAATCCCATGGAAGAACAAGGCATCAAATCAGGAACAAACAGGCCCAAAATCTTAGGCCAGGCAAAGCTTGGGGACCAGATAGCATGAAACACATCCAAACGAAGCTTGAAGTCTGCCAGCTTATTTTTTAGCTGGCTCTAATAAAGGAGAAATTACTTTCGATTTGCCAGCCGCCCACTTCGCCTCAAACTGGCTTCATGCCTAGAAGTGTGAATGTTATGCCAACGGTCAAAAGGAGTCTCAGAAGGAGCCTCATTAAAATCTCCAGGTGCCTCGGCCTGGCTGTTATCTCCTTCTGCACAGGAATGTTCATCTATAATGTTCTCATGGGAACTGGCCTTGTCTGACATTTCAACATCACCAGCCTCATCTGACATTTCAGCCTCCTCCTCAGCCTTAGCCAACCCATCATCCCCAACATGTGCATTTCCATCATCCCCAACATGTACATGAATACCAGGCTGAAATACCACACCTTGTCAGTTGGAAACCATTTTGTTTACTTTGCACTTTTACAGTGGTAGCCTCTTTCTGGAACACTACCTGCCATAGAATGGTTTAGCCCAGTGTTTCTCAAATTCTGCTCCTTCTGATGTTTTGGACTTCAGCTCCCAGAAATATGAGCCAGCTTACCAACTGTTAGGAATTGTGGGAGCTGAAGTTCAAAATATCTGGGGGAACACAGTTTGAGAAACTGGTTTACAGTGACCAGCCACTGACCAAACACTCTCCCTGCTACCTCCCCTCCAAAAGGTCTTTCCCTTTCTGCTCTGCTTCACTGTTCATCTTCCTGACTCCATTCCATCACAAAACATTGTCCAAAATGATATGAAGATGGCAGACAGAATGACACCCCCCAACCCCCCAACCCCCGTCTTTCAAATGACTTTGTCATGGCACTTTGCACATTATCTCATGAACACTCGCCTCACTCCCATTGGATGCTAGCAAAAGCAGGTCTCCCCCATGGCCCCTCAAACCATACAGGTCTGGATCTGTATTCCTTGCCAAAGTAAACCCTTTGAAGTTAATGGGTTCAGCATAAGTCAACAGCCAGCTTGAAGGCACAGACACAATTTGCTGCTGTATCCTTAAATATGCTTCTTTCCTTCTCATTTTAATTGAAGTTAGAAGAGTCAGTTGAAAGACAGAAAGAAAGATTGCAGACTCCTTATCATATGCTAAAGCTCTGACATACTTACTTCTAATGCTAAGGGGAAAAGATAATTGGTGAACTACTTGCATTTTCAGGGCAAAGGGTTTTAAAAGAGGGTCATTGCTACCTACTCCTTTATATTCTGCCACTGCCATTCAGACTGTAAAACGCTTCTGTGATTTTATCCACTTACAGAATTAACCCTGTTCAGCTTCACTTGTAAGACAGGTAATTTTACCATTGTTAATTCTTTTTCAGATGTCTCCATATCTGGAAGAGATGATAATTAGTTTCAGTCTTGAAAGTGTCTGAAGGAAGCACTGAAGTTTCAGAGTGAGACAGAGAAGTTTCCCTTAAACTCACCCAAACTACTGCATGAAGTTAAATGTTGGCCTTGATTTCAGGTAGGGTCATGTTGCTGGAGCTATGTAAGAAGTGCATATGTGGGATTGGGGGTGTTTTCTCTCTCTATTCCCATTGTTATGTGACATGTGGCTAGATGTGTTTTATCTCAACCCCATTGCTTATGATTTCCTGCCAAAGCCTTTTGGAAGAGGCATAACATTTTGGGGAAAAGATGACCTTTGAGATTATAACCTTTTGAAAAACCAGAATCTCCATAACCCTTTGGAGAAAAAAGTGATCACATGGTCTTGAGTCCCTCCCATAACATCAACCAACATAGAGTTAAGGAAGCTGCATACCACAACATATATATACAATACAGTAAGCAAAACAATCATATGCAAACAAATTACTAGGCCTGGTTGATTAAAAAAAAGGTTCAAAGCTCATTCCGGATGTAGGGGGCACTGGCGCTTTGAATCTGAATGACTTCCAAAATTTTCTGAATTTTTTTTTGGAATTTTCCAAATAAATTCAGAAATTTCGGAATGGCTTCGTTAATGGCGTCTGTAATTGTGCAGTGCGTGAAAACCTGCAAACGGGACAGGCAAAACTTGCGGGATTCCCTTTCCCTCTTTTTTTACTGCTACTGGCAAAACTTGTCACAGTGGTACAAAACATTTAAAACATTAAACATAAAGACCCTATTTATGGTTATAATTTTTATTAGGATTTTGAATTACAAACTACTATCTTCAAAGGGCTGAAGGGGGCGGTATGTGTCCACTCAAAGTGGCCAAGAGCTGCTGGAGGTGAGCAAAGGTGCCATACTCCACCTGGCTCAAGGAGAAGTCTAGCCCTGCAGCAGCCTGAGAGAAGGCGGAGGTGATTTCAGGGGGCACCACTGGAAGACTGAAGGCTGTGGACTGGGGCTTCTGGCTTTGAATCCAGGTCCGCAACTGATCAATCAGGGATAAGGTCTGATCGACCAGCTGCAACACCCCTTTGCCTGCTCTATGTATGCCAGCAGTCCTCCCTGACCACCTCCACCAAAACCTCGAGGGGGGAAGAATCCCCCCGAGGAATGTCCAGCCACCTGACCTTTGGATGCCTGCGGTCCTCCCCCACCCCCACTCCCTCTGGCAACTGGTGGATGCACGACATCCTCCGAGGAATGTCCCTGTGGCTGCTCTATGTATGCCAGCAGTCCTCCCCAACCACCTCCACCAACACCTCAAGGGGGGAAGAAGATTGGGACAGGGAATATGCCCCATCTTCCGATCCACCCAAATTAAAGGCAAGCACCACTCTTCTTTTGGAATCTCCTGCTTCAGCAGCACATATACTAAAATCGGAATGATACAGAGAAGATTAGCATGGCCCCTAAAGATCCCAAATCAAGCACACAAAGATGGAATCTGCTGATTCTCGTGCAGGTCAGAGCAAGAATGGTGGATTTGCCAGCTACCTCAAGGGTCTTTAGTCTGACCTCCCCAGGAAATCGAGCTCTGAGGGTTCCACAGATCTGATCATCGAAATGGACATTGAGTTGTCCAAAACCAGTGATGAGTCGAAAGCTTCGGAGTAGACTAATGCCATAAAATGGGATATGTGGGAACTAGAATAAATAAGAACCATGTCAAGTTGGGTTGTCCAAGGAGTTTCATATATGCTATCTGTTCTGTACAGACAGAACTATGAAGATCACTTGACCTAATGACCTTTGTTGCTTTGGATGGTTTGTTCCTGGGCATCTGTCATGGGAAGATGAACGCTGGGCAGCACCATCAAAGTCCACCTGACAAAGGCAAGCCAACCCAAATTGGAGTATTACTGCTACACATAGAGCAGTCAAACAGGCTCCCCTCTGATTCCTCACGGCACCGGCCGCTAGCCTGCCCAATGGTTGCTACTATGTCTTCCAAAGGTCATGCGGCTATCTACCCTTTACCAGGGAGAACACACAGTTACAATCAGCCAAGCAGAAACGGCTGTTTAAAGAGGAGAGAAAGGAATTACCCAAAGGAAAAGACCAACCATACTGCACAGGGCCAACAAACTGGGACTCTACCTTGAGGATAGATTTCAAATGTAAAGGAATGGAACATCAGGGAATGGAAAGGTTTGGGGAAACCACTTTGCCATCAAGCCGGACAAGCCTATGCATTAACTTAAATCAACCGCTGCTTGTGAACCCTCCAAGACAAAAACAAAGTTTGTGTGGCCACCTGTTACCAGGGAGATCATTCAGTTTCAATCTGGCAAGTAGAAGCAGCTAAACAAAGAGACATAACCAAAGAAATGATTACACTGAATGGAATTAAACGCAAGGAACCAAGAGAAAGATAATTCTTTACACCCCAAACAGGAGGATTTGAGGCAGAGGAAAGACAAACACTCAAACTAGGAGAGGGTGAATGGTTCCAAAGTCTGCAGGGCTAAAAAAAGGCACTCCATTCCTGTTGAATACAAGCAGGCAGGCACCCCTCAAAGACAACACCCAAAGATGTCTTCTCTGGGAAGAGCCACAAGACAGAAGAAAATGCGCACGGTCTGGATGCATTAAAGTTTCATGTTCTCTTTGGTTTTAAAGTACCTTTCAAGAACTAGGTAAATGAGCATTTGGAATGTGATAACTGTTTTGACTTCCTGCTGGAAACATAAAAGTGGTGAATCCAGTCTGGGATGGAGCTACAGAGAAAGTCCTGGCCTTTCTTTTCCAAACTCCTGTATTGGTTTTCGCTGCCCTCGTTCTGGCATAATGGAACACACACCAAAGCTGTGTGTGTTTGAACTTTGAAGAAGACAGGAACCTTGCCCCCGCAGGTTCATTGGAACACAAAAGCCCCCTCACCACGACAAGGTGACAATTCATCGAGTGGGGACAGCCACCTTGTGCACCATTCTCCCTTACATGAACAGAATATAGTTTTGAAACACTATAGATTTCCCTTTATTTAGTTTTGTTTATTTCTTTGTTTTACATTCTACTTTTCTCCTTAAAGGGGTCCCAAGATAATTAATTGGCCTAAGAAACATGGAAGACACCTAGGCAGCAGTTGGATGCAGTTCTGCTGTGAGAAAATACAAATGTGTGTGCACTCTCACAAATCTCCATAACATTGCTGGAATTCTGAGTCACAATATACTGGAGACCTGGGCAAGCTGTCATCTTCCAGCTGTGTTACATTTTGGCTGGGAGATGCAACATTGTTATTCATACTCCCATTTTGAAGAGGACATGGGCATGAGGCTGATCATTTGGAAATTTATTTGATGGTTGAAAGAAGCGTGCATTTATTTAGCTCATTTTCGATTATTTTAGTTATTTATTTATAACCTGCTTCATCTCTCCTTACAGAGACTCAAAGCAGCTAACAATCAAAAACATTAAAACTTAAAATATACAAATATACAATAATAAAACAATGTATCATATATTATTATTAGTATTATATTTAATAGTATTTTATACTAAAATATTATTCTGTACATTATATTGTATTATTATATTGTATTACATTATAATATAAATATTAATTGTATATATATATATATATATATATATATATATATATTGTACTTATCATTAGCACAATATTAGTATTACATATTATTATATTGTACTATACCACTATGCTGCAATATTATTAGGCAAATTATATGTAATATATAGGTTTTCCCCTGACATTAAGTCCAGTTGTGTCTGACTTTGGGGGTTGGTGCTCATCTCCATTTCTAAGCCAAAGAACAGGCATTGTCCATAGACACCTCCAAGGTCAAGTGGCTGGCATGACTGCACAGAGTGCCGTTATCTTCCTGCCAGAGCAGTACCAATTGATCTACTCATATTTGCATGTTTTCAAACTGCTAGGTTACCAGAAGCTGGGGCTAACAACAGGAGCTCACCCTGCCCCCCAGATTCGTTCTGGTGGCCTTTTGATCAGCAAGTTCAGCAGCTCAGTGGTTTAACCCACTGTGCCACCGGGCAGTGTAATATATAATTGTAAAATAAATAATATACAATTATTATATTATTATATATTATTATATTATACTATAGTACCGGTATATTATACTATTAGTATTATATAATATATTGTACTATATAAGTTGTAGTATATATTATATATATTATATTGCAACATTATTAATATATAATATATTCGTGTTATTACATTACAATGTTATTATTTATGTTATTTTGGTTGATCAGTTTGCTGTTAAAGTTGAGACCTTATAGGAAGAACATCAACCTATCTGAAATATTGATAGACTCAGTCAAGGAAGCCATGGCCTGAGTCTGCCCAAGATCTGAGCAGGCCTGTTAATGATAGAAGGACTTGGAGGACTTTCATTTATAAGGTCATCATAAGTCAAAGTTTACTTAATGACAGTTAACAACAACCACCATTCTTTCTTTAGGTGGGAAATGAGGAAATGTTGATTACAAGAAATTACACTCTCATTTGCCATACCTCTATATGCTCAGCAATATGGATTCACTTTGAATTTAATAGTATAATATGGCTGCAATACACAACCTTTTACTTTACAGAACTTTATTAAGTTAGCCAATGTTGAATGTGTTGTGCTTTTCACTTTTTGAGATTTCTTAGAGATTTTCAAAGGTTTCATGTCAAGCCAATATCAAAATGCCTGTGTGAATTGGAGCCTAAGGCTTGCTGAGCTTTCTGCTTTCTTCTTCTGTAGCAACTGATACATTCTTCTTAATCTTAGCAATAATGCACAGCTTATTTGTTTAGAGAAAAGCAATATGTTCTTTATTAAACAAAACATAGACTTTCAGTGCTTCCGAAACAAGTTTTCCTCAATTTTGATGTAATTAAGTGATTTTTGTTGCTGGGAAAACTATTAAAAATGTGCTGCTGCAGGAGAAAACATTATTGCCTTTCTCCAAAACTGAATGGAAATCTAACTCATATTGCTGTTTAGGTAGGAATCTGTCTGTACAATTATACAGCTGCTCCCAAAAGTTTGCAAACAAATATTTTATTTCAGTAGCCACATTCCCAGCTCTTTTATGATGACCAGAGAAAGCATTGCCTTCATCAAAAGTAAAGCATTTTATTTATAGTTTGCTAACTCATTTCTTGTTTTATGCTGATTTTACACAAAACAAAACTGTGCACAGCTGCTCTTTGGCAGATAAAAAGAATTTAAATTTCTGTAGCAGACTAGTGAGCTGAAATGCTTTTAGATCTTCAGCAAATAAAATCAGATGGGGAAAGGGCAAGTTCTATTTACTATGTTTGTTTGCTTTCCAAAACATTTTATCCTTTACTCACTGCTAATTGATTATCTCTTCTTCATAGGTAGCATTTTTTTCCAATTCAAAAAAGACCCCAGGTATTCGAGTATATTTTTTATTTTAATCCACACAGAAATGCAATACTGTTTCAAAGTTAGGATTTGCACGTTGTAAATATCCCACTCTAGAGATCATACTAACTCTCTTCAAGTTTTCAAAAATGCAGATATGGAGGGCAGAAATGAATACACAAATTGTCCTCATATTTTCCACTATGAACCTGTATAGATTTCTGGCCGTTTTTGTTGATAGTGCATAATGTTATTAATGTTTGCTGTGCTATTATTGGACAATTAGGAGCCCCCGGTGGTTCAATGGGTTAAACCTTTGTGCCAGCAAGTCTGAAGAACGACAGGTCAGAGATTCAAATCTGCGGAGAGCACAGATGAGCTTCTTCTGTTAGCTCCAGTTCCCCATGTGAGGACATGAGAGAAGCCTCCCAAAAGGATGGTAAAACATTTTTTAAAAAACTCATCCGGGCATCCCCTGGGGAACGTCTTTGCAGATGGACAATTCTCTCACACCAGAAGTGACTTGCAGTTTCTCAAGTCTCTCCTGACACACACAAAAATGGACAATTTATTGCTGAATGACCTTTTAAAATTTAAACTATGTTGAGAGGGCTTCTGTTTCTAAATATGGCTTAGGCCAAATAAAATAAACTCATCTTGCAACTGTTATGACAATGGATTTCAAAAGGTCTTTAGGGTGCTCCTAAGTTATATCTAGGGTCGCTCTGTAACAGTTTACTCTGAAATATTTTGGCTGGTGCAGATGCAGCCTTAGAGATATTTTAAAGTGTTTAGCTTTGGTTAGTTAGAAATCTGTAAGTTAATTCCTCATCCAAGCAGCATCCCTCCTGATCTTGAACTCTTTTGCTCTCTCACTGGTTTTTCTCTCTCCCGTGCTGGTGTGTTGCTCAGTCATGTCTTTCTCTTCTCCATCATTATTAGGTACACACAGCCTCTTTCAGTCTTAGAACTGCTATATAGTTGACCAAATCCAACTAGCTATCATTGCTTATCATGTAAAACATTTGCTCATTATCCATATAATGCATAAGTCTGGCCCATGAAAGGTGGTTCATGCAAAGCACTTCCGTCACCATTGATTTATCTACAGGAAACAGTAGATTTCCTTAAATTTTAATGCTATAGGTTACTGATATCTACATTTGTATATGCTTAGTCCCATTACATTTGTATCTGCCATTTCCCACAGAACCTCTCTTACATTCATCAGTTGAGATGATAGCATGATCACACATATCCAAAAAGAGAAATAGAAAGAATATTTTAAAATTGTTGAAATATAGGGGTTTTTTTCAAATGCCTGGAAACTGAAGATCAAAAACATGAACTGACAACATTTGTATTTAGGGGGCTCATTCTGTACAAATTTTGCACACTGGAAGGACATTTGGACATATGGTGGACAATTCCAACTTTAGGATCTTGTCTTGTTTCTTCATGGTTGTCCTTTCAAATTCAGGTTTTCTTCTGATTTCTTGCAGTCTTCATTCTGATTAAAAACTTGTCTAGGTATGGAAAATCTTGAGCTATTTCAATGTCTTTATTGTCTACTTAAATATTATATAACTCATTTGTGGTCATTGTTTTTGTTTTGTCATGTTTATCTGTAACCTACCTGTGTTCTTTATTCAATAATAAGTGTTTGCCATTTTTTGCTACTACTATGATGTCATCTGCATGTTTTAAATTGCTGATGTTTCTAGGCCTCATGGTTTTCCTCTAATTCTGCTTTAAGTATTATATTCAGCATTCAAATTAAACAAATTAGTGAATTGTTTGTTCCCTTCCTAGCTGGAAACCATTTTGTTTATTTATATTATTTCCTGATGGTAGCCTCTTATCTTGAACACAAGTTACACATCAGACAATTCTATGTTGTGGTTGATTTTCATCTGAAATTATTTGGTGTGCTCCATTATCCAATGTATGTTTGCAATACAATCCCTAGTTCCTCTTCCTTTCCTGAAGCCAGCTTGGACAACTAGCATTTCCCATTCCTTATATGGTAAACATTATTTTGGAATATGTATTATGCATCATTTTGCTTGCCTAGGAAATTAATAAAATTGTCCTGTGATTATTGCAGTTCATCCTGCCCCCTTTGTCAGGTATTGGAATGTACACAGAGTGTTACCAATCTGTGGGGTATTTGTTTTAGTAAGAACTTGAGTAGATTCTGTAACTGTAGCTTGAGAGCACCCCCATTAGCATGATGTATGTCCCTAATGATTTATTTATCTCAAGTGCATTCCACTCTACCATCCCTGTAGCTCATTGGGAGCAATCTGACCTGGGACTATCTCTCGTCTTATGTTGGATTATCTCATCATAGTTTTTATGGTAAGTGGCATTGAAAAGTAGTATACCATGACTTTTTCTGTGTACTACTGACAAGTGGTAGCAATGGTATCTATGAGAGATCCTCTTTCAGTGTCACACATATACATTTTGTTTGGCTCTTGAGAAAATGCCTTTATGGCAAGAGAGTATGCCATCAGCATATTCTCTTGCCACATAGGAACATACAATTATTTATTTATTTATTTATTTATTATTCAGTTTTATATTCTGCTCCTCCCAGCAGGCTCGGGGCGGATCACAAATACAAGCATACAATAAGAACAATAAAAACATACAATAAAACATACAGTAAAAGCACAATACGTAGCCATGGTGGTACAGATCTACGATTCTATACCACTACAGAAAGGTAGTATCATTTTAGGGGGGTTATATGACATAAGCTAATAATTCCAGTGATGCTTTGATTGTTTGCATTATTGTTGCATTGTTGCATTTTATAATTTTAATATGCCAACAGCTCACATTAGTGAAGTGTATGAAGAACAATAAATAAATGCATTCCCTCTCCTAAAGTTTTTGGCTTATAACAGTTTCAATAATATTCACCCTGAAGACTATTTTAACTTTTTCTTTTTTGTGTGGTCAATTTGGCCATACTTAATAAGCTTGTGTGTGTAATAAGGAGCCTGTACACTGTTCATGTAACAACTGATTCATTTTGAATTGAAACCTATCCATCTTTCCTGCCATAAAACAAATTGTGTTTGAGAAAACAGTGGGATGATCCAAATCATTTGGACTTTGTTCAGACAGTTGCTGAGTGGATCAGGCTTTAGGTACAAGTTTTCTGGGTCTCAACACCATGTTGCTTAATTATGGTAGAACAATTTTGCTGCCATGTGGTTAGGGATTGTAATCAAATTACATGATGCCATGATTTACTGAGCAAGAAAAATTCAATAACCCTTTAATGGCAGCGCAAGGAATATATCCAGAAATCTATTTGCCATAATTAGTTATTCAAAAGACTTGGATTTTGTTCAAGGCACATTCTTTAATGTTTATTTAGTGCACTTGACATTGCAGAATTTCAATTCTTTCAGACAATTAAGGCAGTATCCTTCATAAGTAGTAAAAGGTGACAGGAGGGAGGCATGATAATAGTTCTACTGGCAGGATTGTGCTCATTTCTGAAGGTTGGACAAGGTAGTTGAGGTCTGATGCACTTCCTTGCCCTACCATCACTCTTTTGATCACCACCAACCACATATGACTGGCAGAACTGTATCTTGCAGAGTAGTGCAGCATTCACATGCCATTTTGAAGTCACACATGCCATTTTATACCTCATTGGAACTGGTTATTGCTACTATTTATTTTGTTTTTCTTAATATGTTCCTGTTTTATTTCGGTTTGTTTGGCTTTGATTTATTTACTTAACTACTTATTTACCTGGAACAGGGGTTCTCAAACTGTGTTCTATGGAGCCCTTTAGGTTTGTGAGTGATAGTGAGGGGCTCTGCAGCGGGGCTGGATGGCCATCATTGGGGATGCTTTGATTGTATCTTCCACTGAAATACTGTTAAGTTTGTTGGTTAAAACTAACATAAAATGATTCTTCATTTTAAATATTGTATTGTTTATTTATTTTATCCTTCTTCTTTGCACTAAAAATGAGACATGTGCAGTATGCATAGGAATGTGTTCATGTTTTTCCTCCAGTTAGTCCACACAAACACTCTCCTTCCATCTGCCACTGGCCTGGCCTATCTGTCAAATTTTAAAATGCAATGCAGCCCCTGTGTCAAAAGTTTTCCCATGTCAGATATATATACATTATATATATAATATATTATATAAGAAATAAACATTTTTTGCTTCAAAAAGGGCTCTGGGGCCAAAAAAAATTTAAGAACCTCTGGCCCAGGGGGTTGTTTGGAAGCAATTTATTTGAAGTGGCTTCCCAGTGTTAGGTTTTTTAAAATTTGGTTTCATATAGAATTGAAATAGCCACTTAATCTTGTATTATGGTCTTATACTCTATTGATAATTTCTGAAAGTAGTTTTTCTGATGGAAAGAATTTCAAATCCCATTCTCCACTTTTGCATCTCTGTCTTAGCCTGCGCTTAATTTATATGGAACTTCTAAAGTATGGAAGTGGGTGTATATCTCATGTGGAGCTTTCTTTCTCCTGGACTTTCTTGACTACATCAAATACATTTATCAGATGCTGCTATTGACACTTTTGCTATCAGATTTGTGTAAAGTTTGTTGCAATGAAGTAGAGGCATATCACCATCTCATGAAAATATATGTAAAAATTCTACAGGCTTTAGTATTGGTGAGTAGCCAGAGACACCTTTGGTTTCAAGACTCATGAACATGATAGAGGCTAATGTCTAGGCCCAAAATTCATTAACTATTAAGAATTCTAAGTTATCAAGTGTGAGATGACATGGGAGGTCCTGCTATACTGTATTGCATGATTAGGGACATAGGGATGTCCCATGTATTTCTCCTCTTCTCCTGAAGGGACTAGCTAGTAATTATTTGTAAATTTTATTTGTTTATAATAGAATTCTCATGTTGGTTGTCTCCCTTTGAAGATTCTGGTTATCATTATTTAATAAAATTTAGCCCTAGAGAATTCAATTTATTGTGCTGCACCTTGAGGATAAAGGAGTGAAATAAATATTACTTTAAAAAATATCCAGGTACCCATGTACAGGAAGCTTTGTGAAGCTCTTCACACATAACATAAATACATTTTATTCATACTTCTGTCAGCATTGTTAAAGTAATTAATTTACCTTCAGTTATGTTACTAATGCAAAGTTATTCCACCTCTGATATGAGATCACAATTTACTTCACATGTGATTAATGTTTGGTCATATACGTTATTGTGCTAGAACAGTTAGTGCTGTATAATAAATACATTTCCCCTATTGCTTCCAAGCATAAGATTCCACCATATTCATATTGCAGAAGGAATAAATAACTGCCTAGCTGGTAAACATGAATGTGCTGACCTTAATTGAATAAATCTCTGAAACACATAGGCACAGACAAATGTCAGAGGACCAATACATTTTAAATTATCTCTTTTTATTTAACCTATTTCTTGATATATAACATATTTTAAAATGTACAGCAGTATTGTAATAATTGCAAAGCTGAGTAAATATCTGACAACTGTACACCTTCTATTACATAATTTAGCATGTGGAGTGTATTCTATATAAAAAGGGACATTAGAATCAATAATTTCAGCAGACTCAAATGGCTGAACAATCTAATAGCATTTATCGGGATATTGAGCCAACATGTACTTCTGTATAAAGTTTGCTGACTCTGGAGAGTTTATGTGCAGAATCAATTGGGCCTTTCTTATGCTGGTCCTATATGGGGTGTTTTACATTATCGCTTTTCTAAAGAATGTCTCTAGGACACTATGTGAGCTTCTTCTAGCATTTTGTTTGCACCATAAACATCAAGTAAAATATACTGATTTACCTCATTTGCTCTCATTTAGGAAAATGTAGGTCTATAGGTCTATAGTGATGCAATTAGGCACCAGTTTAATGCCACTAATAATGAAGAGGCTAAATGAAAATTGGAGACATAAAATGGAAGGTATGGATTGAATGTGCAAATGTAACATAAATGAAGAAAACTTAGTATATCATTAGAGTGTTTACATTTTGCCTTCTAACAGCACTGAGTTGCTAAATTTCTTTGTTCTCCAAGCTAATATTAAATCTCTGAGGGGGAGCAAGAGATAAGGGGAGAGGAATCCTGGAACCAACCAATTCATTGGCCAATTACACAACAGTCACACAACCATTTGGCCGATAAGACTAAAGACCTTATAAAACTATAACTCTCATGATGCCATATCATTAAAGCATGGAAGTTAAAGTGGTGTCAAAGTGCATTAATTCTTTAGTGTAAATCAGAGGTCGGGAACTTACGGCTCGCGAGCCAAATATGGCTCTTTCCATGATTGCATCTGGCTCAGCTGGAGATGGGGCCAGCGCCAAGCTCTCTGCCTGTTCCTCACATGCTGGCTCTCAGCTGCACATACCACCGCCTCAAATTCCGAGCGCGCAGCTGAGAGCCAGCATGTGAGGGACAGGAAGAGCTTGGTGCTGGCCCCACATCCAGCTGAGGATGCTCAATGTGTGAATAAGCTGGCCCAGGCGGTGAGCAGGGCTTAAAGTTCCCAGGTGACATCAGGTGGTATGGCAACGCCCCTCCTGGGCAGACCCTCGCACCACCTCTCCTGCCCAACTTTCCCATTCGCAACTCCACTGAGATGCTCAACTTGCGCGGAGCTGCAGAGCAGCCCAGCTGCTCAGCTCCGTCTCCTGCCTCAGATGCTACACCTCCCTCCGCCGACCCCCAAGCAGGTCTTGGATGGGAAGTGCAGGGCCCACAGTGAGATTGAGGAGGAGCAGAAAAAGGAGGGCAGCCCAGGGCCCCTCATGCCCCCCCCCAGCCCATTCCAGTCCTTCCACTGTGCAGGGTGGCTCTGCAGGTGAGCCTCGGGCGTTTTGGCGGCGTGTTTTGGCGATGTGCATGCGTGCGGGGGGACAGGGGTGAGGACCATTTCGCGTGTGTCTTCTGTCTGGGGGCTGTCTCTCTCTTTCAATGCCGCGGCAGTGGAAAGGGAAATCGAGGGAAGGGGAGTGTAGGAAACATGGGGCTTTGGCGTATTTGCTGCGGAGCTTTCAGAAAGAGCAACAACCTGTGGGTTTGGGCGGGAGGCGGGAGGGAATGGGGACTTCATTCGTTGGCTGCCTCCCCTCAGGCATCTGCGCGCCTCTGTGGAAGAAAAGGGCTCGCCTTCAATGCTTCGGTCGAGGCAATGTCAAAGGCTGCCATGGCCGAAATCACTGGCTTGCTGTAAGTTTTTCGGGCTGTATGGTCACATTTCAGAAGCATTCTCTCCTGACGTTTCGCCTGCATCTATGGCAGGCATCCTCGGAGGTTGTGAGGTCTGTCGAGGGCTGCAAAGGCACCCAAGTTGGTCTGCAAAGGCATTTAGGTAAATTCAGTCTTAAAATATATTATTTATATTATATGGTTCTCATGGAAATAAATTTCCAAATATTTTGCTTTTATGGCTCTCTGAGTCAAAAAGGTTCCTGACCCCTGGTGTAGATTGATACATCCTCAGCATGCTTCACAGAACACAAATTAAGCATTTGGTGGCAAACATTGCCAACACACACACACACACTTTTATTCTGATATATTTCTTTAATAACTTCCTTCTTTCTGAGAGAAAACCCATCAGGAAGACGATGAGTTATGTACCTCATTCAGTAGATCCCAAGAGGGTTTTTTTCTCCATTTGTGTGCCATTTCTCCCATATCTGAATGACTAACATTTCTGTGGATGTTCTTCAGAATCTAAATGGACTTTCCCTAAGGCTTTTCCTACCTCCCACACAGGGCCAGAAGTCACTCCTGGATGTCCGTATGACATTCAGGGACACCCAGTCTGTGATGTGCTTGGAGAAGTTGGAGAATACTTCAGAGTTTGAGGAAAACTTCAGCGTGACCCCATACTCTAATTTGAATTGGTCCACTATCCACATTGCCAAGTGCTGATGTCCCCTTTTCCCTGCATTCTGTGATGAAGGGAAAAAGGGATGTATTGGGCTTCTGATGCCCTCCCCTCTCCTCCTCCTCTACACCACCATGTTCCAGAGAGCTCCTGGCCATCACTGGGTGCCTTTGATGACATCTGAACAAGTGCCTGGCTACTTCTCCTCTGTAATTTATTTGCATTTGTGAATAACATGGCTACTTCCCTTTCAAATAGTAATAATTATAACAAGGTTGTGTTCACTTAGTTTGGGAGGTTTCATTCTTTGCTGCTCTGCCTTAGGCTACAAAATTTCATGGCCCTTGAATGCAGCAGAAAAGCAGAGCAATTAAGCCTTCTTCTAACTTCCTTTCACCCCCTGCTTTGCAGCAAAGAGGTCTATGTTGCCAGACTTTTTCTAACAAGCACTTAGTTTGGTCCTGTAGTTGTTCTTTTGACATTACACTGTGACTCATGTCCTTCTACTGTAAGTGTCAAACAAATGATTCTATACAATTCAAATTCAAAATCCAGAGGACTGTATTTTTCTTGATCGTTCTGTTCAACAGTTCAGCAGTCTACATATTTCTTCCTAGAAATATGCCTGTCAGCAAAGAGGTCAACTTATTTCCACTTTCTGTTAGTAGAAACAGAAATGTTATAAATGACATTTCTCAGTTCTTTTCTTCCATTTCTCCCTCTAGCTTCCTCCCTTGTTGGGCATAATATTATCAAGTCCCAAAAGTTGGGCGGGAGGGGTCCTCTTCTACAAATATCATTACTTTCATTAAGAATTACTGCTTTTCAGTAGGAATTAGTAGTCTATTTCTTCTCTGTCTTACTTCAAGGCTTTGATGTTTTAGCTTAAGCAGGCTGCTCTTTCATCTTGACAGTCAGTAAAATAAAGTTTTTAAACATTTTAAAATTCTGAAATAATTTCTCTAAATTGGGCATTGGTGAGTGTATGTTTAATGATCACATCACATATAATAGACATTTACTCTTTCATCCATACCCCATTTGATATTTTCACATTCATAAAGCAGAACCAGACATTCTGAGGAACACAAGATCATAGAATCATCGAGTTGGAAGAAACCACAAGGGTTACCCAGACCTTGCCATGCAGGAACACAATCAAAGCACCTCCAACAGATGGCCATCTAGTATCTGATTATAAATCTCCAGAGAAGGAGACACCATCATACTCCAAAGCATCATATTCCACTGACAAACAGCTCTGACCACCAGGAGGTTCTTCTAAATGTTTAGGTGGAATTCCCCCCCCCCCCCCCGTAGATTGAAGACATTGTTCTACATCCTAGCTTCTGTAGCAAAAGCAAAGAAAGCTTGCTCCATTTTGAATATTATATATTTTTTCAAATATTTAAACATTTAAATATTTAAACTTTTATTTTCCTGGCTAAATATATCATGCTCCATAAGACTCTCTTCCTAGTGCATAATTTTCAGATGTTTTACCAGTTTGGTTATCCTCTCTGTACACATTCTAGCTTGTCAATATCCTTCTTGAATTATGGTGCCCAAAAACTGGACGCAGTATTTTATTTGAATTCTAACCAAAGCAGAATATGATGATGCTATTACTTTCCTAGAGCTAGACGCTATATTTCTATTGATGTAGTCTAACATTGCATTTGCTTTTTAAAACTTCCACATCACACTATTGGCAGACTCATAATCCAATATTCCGAAGGTTATGTCTTGCAGTGTGATCTATTTCCACATGGGCAAAAAGTAAGGGGTAATGATCAAGTGGACTTTTTCCCCAGGCAGCACACCTCTCAAACATCCTTTAAGGCCCCAAAACCACTGCTACTTTATTCCACCACTTGTCTGTTTTGGAAATTAGCAGTGACTATTCCAAGTGTGAATCTTCTGAAGTCCCCTGCATATTCTCTGAGGACTGACACTGTTACTCTTGTTCCTGTTTCTCCTCACCATTGATAATTGAACGAGCTTCAAATCAGTTCTGTAGCTCCAATCTCAAAGAATGGCCCCTTGTCTTTCTATGTCTGTGTATTACATTCCTTCAAATGTCTGCCTCCTGTGTTTGACCTGATCTCTTCTTCAAAAACATCCTCTCATCCAGGTCAGTCTGCTCTGCTGTATTTTAAGAAAATCTCATGCTCCCCAATATGCAATAAAGTAGATATGTGGACTTAAAGCTACTAGATCTTCTCTTCTAGCAGAGTCAGCAATTTGCTCTTATGGCAGATATAGATACCCACACCTTCTGGCAGGAACACAGTTACTAATCAAACAGGGCGTGGTTGCTAAACACAGCAATCAATACACATGAAATTCAAAGCAAGAAAGTAACTGTATTGGGAAATCTCCAAATTGAAACAATATGTCAACACTCAAACCGTATCTGTGATGAGCATACAAGTCATATAAGGTAATATTGCATAAAGGTACTAGATAACTATAATACAATGCAGGTATGGCCATAGACGACCTTTGAACATTATTTTCACGTAACGACGTGTGGATTACAATTTACTTTCACGTAACGACGTGCGGATTACAAATTTATTTAAACGTAACGACGTGCGGATTACAAATAACATTTCGTTGACTTTGAACAGTCATTCCTTGTCTACCATTATGGATGGAGTTATTACATTATTTTGTTGAATTATGAGTGTTAATTAACACCTTACCTGCATTGTATTATAGCTATCTATTACCTTTATGCAATATTACCTTATATGACTTGTATGCTCATCACAGATACGGTTTGAGTAGGAACACAGTTACACCATTGGTGTTGCATGTGACTGCAGTAGCTTCCTCTCCACATATGTTTAGGGTTCTTAAGTATGTACTGTAACAGAACTCCGGGTCTCATTCTCAAAGCTCCTTTGATAAACACCTTCACAAACACACCCATGTCAGCTTTTCCTGTTAGCTGGGCATCTGATCACCAAGCTTCAGGGATAAAAAAAAAGTTTGGGAGTATGAGAAAGAATTTCAAATAATATGCAATTTAATGCAGTGTATGGCTTCTGCCTCCAAGGTTAAATGCAAATCCATGAGGAAAATCTATTCCTACAGCATTAATATATTGTGGTGAAACATACCAAAAATGATCACTGGAACAAAAAAACATTGCTTTGCCCCTTTTTGGAACCTCCCCCCCCCCCCAAAAAAAAAACCCCAGAAGGGCTGCTTATATGCAATAATCTCAATGCTGAGAGCTTGGGAGTGCAAAAGGTGAAGGTTTGGAATGGAAGCAAATTCACACAATTCAACATATCTTGTTACAGTCATTTGTAAAATTAATCTGAAAATCTATTTGCTTGCTACTGGACTTGAGGCCTTGCATTTCAAATGTGAAATATTAAAACTAGAAAACTTCTCTAGCAAGATTTTCATTATAGAATGATTTCCTTCAATAAAGATATAACTACAATTGTATTCCAAATTGATAAGTAACATGTTTAGCTCTCCCACATCCCCAAATAGTCCCTCCCAGGGCTATTCCGTCGGGGTTGGGCTAGATCAGCCTTGCAGCCCTACCCCAGGGCTCATTCCACTGAGATTGTTGAAGGAGACAGCAGTGATCCAGGATGCCCGGTTTGGCTCAGGCTCAGGGGTGCCCCGTTTGGCAACCCCTTGCCTTTTGGTGGGAGGGAGGGTCTGTGAGTCCCCACAGGGAGATAAGGCAGAATATAAATAAAGTTTTATATTATCTCTCCCCAGGGAGATTAGAGTGGCGCCCACCCTGGTGACTTTTTGTAAAGACCTAAAAATGTGGATGTTCCACTGTGCCTCTGATTAAACAGTACACTTGATATATTTGCCCCCTCCCCCAGCCATAACTCAAAATCTGGTCTCTTGCACTTTACTACTTTTCCCTGCCCTATAGATATATTGTTTTAATTGACATTCCCTTTCTAGCCTTAACCTATCATTTGGCTCCTGCACTTTTTCCATCAGCCCTGTCCTTGCAACTGTATTGCACAAGCCCCAGCTGGTCTGAGTTTAGTAATTTGACTATTACGTCATGCTATTGTTGTCTGTTGATGGTTGTTTTATGTTGTTTTATGCTGTTGTTTTTATAAATTGTACTGTGATTATTTTACTCTATGTCTAATTGGACCTGTCCCCATGTAAGCCACACCAAGTCCCTTTGGGAATATGGTGGTGGGATACAAAAATAAAGTTCTTTGTTGTTGTTATCTATATATATTTATTGCTTTCTGCCCAAGTAGGCCCTTTAGATCAATATTTTTTCACCCCCTCTCCTTTGCCTCTTTGGCCAGCAGTGACTGGCCCTGGCTATACAGTCATCCAGGCTTGGTGCCATAGGTTTTGGGGGTGGTGCAGGTTGCCTTGCCAGCTCGTGGGGACCTCCCTTTAGCTTACACCCTTATCTGGCACTTGTTGACTATAGATTGTTTGTCTGTGGTGCATGGGAAATTGGACCAAAGAGTTAGTCAGGTTTAAAGCCCAGGGCTTTACAGATTGTACTACAGACCTCTGTTTCCATATATTGTTAGAAGGTTGGCCATGTAACTATGGAAAGCCTCTTAGCAATCACCAATCGCTCTGACTGGGAATTTTGGAGGGCCCTGGACAACTTGGCTTTTGGTCCCATGTTTGTTCTTCCCACTATGTTAAGCTTCCTTTTTCATTCAGCAGTGCCAACCCCTTTTTTGGTGCTCTTAGAATTAGCAGGTTGGTAGTCAGTTCCAAGGACGATCAATTGTGACCTTCAGTAGCCCCTCAAAAATTACAGATTTTCATTAAAAGGTCCAAGATGGATCAAAAGGTTCTCATTGAATGTAGTGATGTGGACATATGTTCAGTCCAAGTGATGTCACATTATATTGGCTTCAGGGACACCACAGCTGGGCCATTTTGCCACCATGACAGTGCTCCGCTCACGAAATATCAATTGTGGGTTGTTACATCCAGGGCATACATGGCCAGAGATCTGAGACCCAGTCCTCCCATATAGCAGCAGCCTTGGGCTATGATATCATATCATATCATATCATATCATATCATAGCCCAATGCAGATGGATGTCTGGGGCATACATTTAATATGTTTGAACATTTTATTTGCTAATAGTTTTCTGATTATCTGTGGTCACAATTACATTTTTTGGACAGAGTGACAGGACCAGAAGTGTTTATTTGGCCAGCACTTAGGGTTAGCTTCAATTGCCAGTGTTGATTGGAGGGGGCAAAGTGGTGTCCACTGGGACAGGTTATGCCCTCTGTTGCTTAATGTGGGAAGAGGACCCTGTCCTGATGTATTGATGATCCACCTCAGTAGCAATGACTTAGGCCTGCTAAAAGGCAGAGTGCCAGTGTTAATTTGATGGAGCAAAGAACCTCTGCAGGGACGGGCTATGCCCACTGTTGCTTAGTGTGAGAAGAGGACCCCTCTCTGTGGGGATTTGTAAAAAGGTATCATGATATAAATGGGTTGACTGGAAAGGCATGTGTTGGCAGCTGATTGGCTGAGCATGCCAGGAGCCAAAATTCTGATTGGCTACTTTCTCTAGCTTGCTGCTGAGAGAAATGGTTTTAACTACCACTTTCACCTTAGAGAGTAAAATGAGCAGCTGACTGGAAACAGCCAGAATGGAAATGGCTGCCAATGGAAGCCTGCCTGATCATTCCTAAGGCATGAGGCATATTTTAAAGACTGTTTAAAAGGACTGTTTATTCCCTCTGTTTTCTGTAAGAATTCAGAGAGACTGCTGTATATATTGTTGCTCTGTTTGACCTTTTGAACTGAAGTAAAGTTACTGTTATTTGTTACACAAATCTGAGTGACACATTATTATACTGCAGGGTATATTTTGTTTCAGAAACAGTGGTAATGCTTCTCTTTATTTACATTTACAACCCCCACACTCTTGACGTATCGGTGAGCCACCTCAGTGGCAATGACTTGGACTTGCTTAAAGGTAGAGCACTATTCTTGCAAATGGTGGCCTCTCATTGTCTTGCATCGCACATGGTTTTATTTTACTGTAACTTTACATTGATTGTAGTATCTTATAGTTTATGTTCTATGTAATTGATTATGTTGTTTTTGATTGATTTTATTGTGTTGTTGTGTTGATGGTCTTGGCCTCATCTCCCATTGGGGAGATGGTGGCGGGGTACAAATAAAGTTTATTATTATTATAAGCACAAAAAGTAAGGAGGCATGACCTCGTACCCACATTGTTTGGTTGGCAGTTAACCAAAGGGGGTTTTTTGGGCCAGAATCCTAAGGCCTTGAACAAGGGTCTGGGATTTTACATTCACCATCCACAAATAACACATCACAGAAAGGATTTCTTCTAGGCTGATGGTATCATTGTTTGGAGTCAGAGAACCACCAAGTTCCCTGTGACCTGAAAGGGGGTATCGGGCTATTTTAGCAAGCTTGGTGGGGGATAAGGGCAAAGTGGTGAGAAACATGGATGGGTTCACATCTCTGTGTGCACCTAAGGTACCCTTTTTGGTGAAAGTCAAGAATGGGAATCCTCACTTACAGTTTGCATAACTAAGATGAGGGCAAACAGAAATAGCATTGGGGGGGGGATTCTGGCTTCAAGAAATCCTCACGACTTGGAGCAGAATTCTTCATGCTACTTCCCTAAGTGCTCACCCTGGAAGCAGAGCAGTTTGATTGCAAACAGGGGACCCAGGCATATTGCCCAAGTTAGCTGAGAAGTAGGTCTTGGATGGCCACTTCCTCAGCTTATTGCACCCCAAATTCATACCTTTTAAGATTTGACTTGCAGGTCACAAAAAAGTTAAATAGGTAACATCAATAAAAGTTGCCCATATTTATCTCATATTGTTGTGTGGTCTCATTATTTCAGTGGTGGGAGAGCAGTAATTATTACAGAAAGGGGAAGATATGTTGAGAACATAGACATAAAGAATTTATAGCACACATGATGTTTTTCAGGTTGATGTATTAAAAATAAAAGCAAAAGACTTTGCTGTGGACAAAGTGTGTCATAGGTTTTTAAGCAATGCTTCCTTTTCAAAACTAAGAAATAAAATCAGACACTAGTTTAGTCACAACAGGAAACTCCAGGCTACACTGCAGGAGTCAATGGACATCTGCACTATTCAATGATAATTATTAACACTGTCAATCCATTTTATGAGTCTCTGAAAAAAGTTGTTAATGTAGTGTCTGAAATATTTGAAATCATTTCTGTCTGATGGGAGTGCTGGATTCTACAGATCACTGAAATTGTACCAGTAGATGTCTTCATTACTCACAAAAAACACATTCTCTATACTCAATATAGAGAAACTGGAAGATACAGGTCAAAGATCCCCTGGCAAGAACTAAAAGTAAATTCATTCCACAAAAGATGGATCAAAACTGCTGACTCATCAAAAAGAATGCGGTGAACATCATTGGTAACAAGGTTTTGATAGCCTAAAGATACACTACTAGGGAAAATTCAATATTCCAGATTTCTGACACATTAGCCCTACTTTTAAAAAAAAGAAAATAACAGAGAATTAGACAGGACAGAATTGTGGTTGACAAAAGCAGACAATTTAAAATGCTTGATAGTTTTTACAAACATTTTCTTCAGTGAAATCAATTATTGCAATAGGCAATATTTTTATTTATGTATTCCTAGATGGCTTTTGTGATCTATACCAAACTCTATGGTTTAAATCAGAGGTAATAATTGGCACCACTAAGGTCATTTACCTCCAAACATCCACATTGTTCCCAAGGTGGTAGGGAAAAAAACTTCCCCATCTTGTATTTGTCATGAAGAGAATCCGATGCAGTGTTTTTGAAGGGTCAGATTTTTGTTCAAAAGTTTCCTTTTAAGTTTTACTTCAGAAAAATATTCATAAAACTAGCACTATCCTGAAAGTGGAAATTTTGATGTGTTCATTTGATGTGCACATTTCCTTACTTTATAAGGAAGAAAAATAACTAATGTCCTGGTTTGGAATTTAGTTTTAATAGTATCATATACACTAAATGCAGTCTTAAAATCCTTTACATATAAATAATATTGATACAAATATCCCAGTGATTAGCAATTATGTGAGATATTTGGAATTATTGTGTGGTGGATCACAGTCATTTGTGAGTTTGAACTTCCTGCTGAAAAAGAGGATACTTATGGCACCTGAAGGACTAATCATATAAAACTGACACTGCACTGTGTTTTGTCTTAATTTCAGAGATGCTTTTCTTCCCCGCCCAGTACCTGCTGATCTCTACTTTTAATCAGATCTCATTTCTGCACAATTATCATTTCAGGCTTGGGCTGATTGCTTTTGCTAAGCATGATGAGTAAAAAGAAACACTATCTCATTGTGCAGAATATTGGATTGGTTGGTGTAATAGATACACTTGCTATTTTTCCTTGCTCTTTGAAAAGTTAATTTTCTCTTTCATCAAATAACTAGCAGACTACTAATAGCATATAAGGTTTTAGAGGGATTTGCATTAAAGCATGCAGTTGAGTGCCTTATCTGCTTTTGGAAGCAAAGTGACATATGCATGTTCTTTTACTATTAAAACCTTAGGCAAAGTTTAACACACTTGCTGAAAATTGCCTCGGGGTGGTATTAAGTGCACAGAATAGCAATGTGCTTCATACATCAAACACATTTACAGGTCAATATTTATTTAGCTATTTAAGTGGTTTGAGATTGGAAAACGTTAAAGAAATCAACTGTTTAGTTACCAGTGAGAACTGATGAACCATTGTGTTCATGGAAAAATGAGAAATGAAGCTCTGATGTTATGCTCCAGTAGATTAGAGCACAAATGTGTGGCCTATTATCTTAGGAAGCAACATTCCTTGAATGCATTTTTTTTTAAAAAAAATTGAAATGTATTTATTCACATTTATTGTAATATTCACACAGTGAACATCCTACTTTAATTAGGAATGTGATCAAATGGGATGGTAAGCATATTTGCAGAAAATATTTATTTTGATGTATAAATATTTTTTCATGTGCAAAAATATTGTAATTTGGCATTTATTTCATGTAAAATTTGATTTTCATAGAAATGCACTCAAATATTATTTCCTGCACAGAAATGTCCTTTTCTGCACAGAAAAAAAGTTTTATGTGCAAAACAATCACATAACATTTCAAACAGAATAAGCCCTGAACAGAATGGTCTCTGGGGAAAGAATAACAGCCAAGCACAGTACAATCATGACTTAGTTAGAAGGTCATGCTTTCATGCTGGCTACCACTGCTGCATCCAAAAAATCAAGCTGGGCGTTCTCCACAAATCAGTAAAGAGGAGGCGTGGGAAAAATGGTGCTTCTCCAATATTTCTTCAATAATCTATATCTTTATTTTCACAATATTTTTGCATCAATATTTTAAGTGGAATTCCGTGGATAATAGCTCTCACAAACCATATGTCAATAAACGTCACAATATAACTCAAAAATCTCGTATAATCTGTCTTCAAAAAACAATAATATTTATAATCCAGAGTATATTGCGAGGGTGCAGGTCGACGGTCAACATAAAAGGCCTTGCCATTTTGCCGGTTAATTTGGCTTCCTCGGGACCTGACAGTTTATATGTATCCACACATCATGTTATTCCACTGGTCCAGTTTATCTAATAATAAAAATTATATATCAACATGCAATCTTAACAAAATTATGCAGTCTTATAGAACCCACAATGGAGAACATAATCCCAAAGACAGAAGGCTGAACTCAAAATTATACATACCAATATACAGTCATAAGCATAGTCATCATAGTAGACGCAGCCACTGGTGTATCATGCATCGGACAGCACAGTATGGGGAAAAGCCGGTTTAAAATTGCTGCGTCCTCTGAGAAATGGAACAGCAACCAACTACAATCACAATCATGCCTTGGTCCCAGGTAGTAAGAAGTCCTCCTTCATATTTCATACCCAAGACCATGGAATCATGGGTGCTTTAAGTGAGATAGCACCTTTGATGACCTATACCTGCACAGAGATAGGTGTTATACTGCCTGGGATATCTGTGTCTGCTGAGGCAAGGAACCTGGGGAAATTGGGAGCAGAGGTGAAAAAGCTGTGAGTAACCTCTTTCTGTTCTTTTGACCCAATATGAGTTTCATCTGGTTAATTATTGGTACAGATTTCCCCCCTCTTCAGGAATGTTTTTCACCTACATATAGCATCCATGGTGGAATGGGGGACTGACTCAGGGTTTTAAAATAGGTTTCACTGACATGTTCTGGGGGGGGACAAAAAGTTGGTGTATACCTTGGCACCATTTGACTGAAGGATTGTGCTCTGGAATTGTATCTTTGCTCTCCCCCTCTAGAAAGTTTTCCAGGTTTTACTCTTTAAATGATGATAGATCAAATAAATTGGCCCTTATTTCATCCAATCCCAGGTGTCCAATGTTATTATTTCAGGGTTGGTCATCAACTACTGCTACTGTTGTGATCTCTAAGAGAAAGAACAATATCTTCTGAACATCCCCTCTCACACTTCCACCCCATTGTGTGTGTGTGTGTGTGTGTGTGTGTGTATGTTTTATGACTTTTTTTACATTATACGCCTGTGTGTTGGGAACTGTCAAATTTAAAATACCTCTTATTTATAGGGTCACCATCAGTTGAAGTCAATTTGACAGCAATTAAAAACAAAGAAACTCTTTGAGCCCTTTTTGGCACTAAATGCTCTAAATGATATAAAACTGTGAAGATTCTCATCAGTCCAGAATTCTTCATGTCAGAGATTCATAACATTAAAATATTTAAAATGAATCTTCAATTGTAAATAGGCTTCGGAAAACTATGTGGGTTTCAGATTCTTTTTCATGTTAGGAAGAAAATTTATAACATTCCTTGATGCTTTTTTGTATTTGAGAAGACAGTTGATAGGGAATTGCATCTCTGATAGGAATGTGCATGTGTGTTTACACATATCTACAAAAATGTTCACCATAGGTCAGGGGCATCATAAGTCAGAAATGATTGAAGGCACACAATAACAACCTATGAAACAAAAGCAGAACTCAATTTTCACCTGATAAGGGTCTTTATTTTGTAAATACTACACTGCTAAGAGTTCTACTATTTTTTAGAGTAGTAAAAATTAGTCATTGGAATATAAAGCATATAATTATTTTGCTTTAATTAGCGTTCTGGTTATATTTCAAAATAAACATATCTGACTGACTTTTAATAACAGCACAAAATTTACATCTATAGCTATTGACTGTGCAGAAGTGTTTTGCTTTTAAAGCTGCAATGCAAAACTAATGTTTAACTCCAGAAACTTGCTGTAATATTTGCTTTTCAAATTAGTCCAGCTGACCAGTTCTTACTCTTCATTAAAATTCCCACGTATGATTCTGCTGCCTAACATAATATTTCAGTAAGTATTGACTATCCAATAAATACAGGGCATCATTTTCTAATTAAGTGCAGAACTTATGTTGTGTGCTTCAGTAAAGAAAATATTTACTATTGGTAAATTATTACAATAGGTACCTAGGGTACTGATATTTTAATGTTTTGTGAAAATACCTAATCATACAGGCCTTTCTAGAACTTGCTCTATAACAATGATTTTACAAACTCAAAATAGCATGTTTCATATGTCGTTGCTACTTTTGTTTTGTAAACCTGGCAATATTATTCTTTCTGAGGAGAGAAGATTACACATATAAACAATAATTATTAGGGACAAATAAGACAATGCAACATGCCTCCCAGGGCCAAATCAGCTCATTAGCCTAGAAAGATTTCATGCCAAATGATATGAAAAGATCTGTTATGGCCATGATAATTATAGTGTTATGATTATCATTCCTCCACCAGCATTCGTTCTCCAATAGCATGACCAAGACTGCTTCTATCTCAACTCTAAATCTTAAGTGTCTCAGTTGTGCTACTAGAACATTGGAAATCTCACAGAAAGGCATTGATCATTCTGAGGTTTATATTAGGCTTGTTTGATTAAAAAATACTTGTTTCGGATGTAGGGGGTGCTTGTGGTTCAGATCTAAAGTCAATTCCGATTTTCACAGAAAAACGTTTAAAACTTTTTAAAACTTCCAAATTCTTCATTAATGGTTTCAAAGTGTTATTTTCTGTTTCACTGGGTGGTCTTTACTTTGAAAGTAGTTGTTTTATTCCAGAAGGGGGGAAGGCAAAGGGAAGAAATCCATCCAAACTGCGTTAAACAGGGCTCTCGTCCAGGACTGATGTGGGAGAGAAAGAAAACTGAAGGAAATCCATCCAAACTGGGTTAAACAGCGGCTCTCACCCAGGACTGACGCAGGAGGGAAAGGAAATGAAGGGAATCCATCCACACTGGTTTGAAAAGCTGAATCATTTCTGACTCACTTACTGATTTGTAAGAGAAGTGGCAGAAAAAGCTTCAAAATGGCAAAAATACTTCCAGGTTCACAAATACCTTCAAAATCGCTTCAAAGGGCATTTGATCCAAATTTATTCCGAATTAGAAAGATTCCGACCAAATCTAACCATGTCTAGTTTATATCTCCATCCCAGGCCTAGCCGATTTAAATAGCAATGCAGAGCAATGACTGAGACCAATTTTGGTATACTCAATAGGCTTCAACTGTCCAAAGAGTTGCACATATTTATGTTTTAAAATTATTTTATTGTTTTGAGTCAAAGTTCTGCATATAATACAAGAAAGAGTATTTCAGTTCTTCTCAGCCTATCAGATTACTTGGATCAGCCACGTTTAAATTAACAGTGTGAGAACAAATTGTATATTCTAGCTATAACATATGTCACTTCCAAATCTCTGAATTACTTCAGTTATGCCTCGGAAAAATACTTTGTAATGTATGGAAGTAACATTGCACTATGTAACAACATTTGAAAAGCTTACTGTCCCTGGTTTGTGTGATACTTACTTTGAAAGTAGTTGTTATATTCCAGAAACTTTATTTTTGTGGCTGCCACAAACTATGTTGAATTGGTTCAGACTCAATGAGATACACATTGAAAAGCTATAGCAAAATATTGTCACGATGCACGGACTTGGCCGGCCCCTTAATCACACACACAGAGACAGAGTAAAGGCTAACTACTTTATTGAATATAAAAACAGTTCCAAAGAATAAAGTCCAATAGAATATGATATAATCCAAAAAGGCTTGAAGTATCAATGTCCAAGATAACGTAGCAAATAGGCAAAAGCTTGGCAAGGCTCCGCAACCGATGCGGATCAGGAAACAGGGCAAGGCTCCGCAACCAATGCGGATCAGGAACAAGGCAAGGCAAGGCAAGGCAAGGCTTGATGACCACGGCTAGCTTAGCTTGTGGTCCCACTCCGCTTCACACCTATTCAGATGAGACGTGGCCGGAGCACTGAGGATTCGTTCCCACGGATCCTATACTTAATCCTTCGGCCGAGGTCCCCAACGCTCTAGGCTTCGGCGTCTCCAATCGCTGCTCACGGACCTCGGCCGGTCTATGCTCTTTGACCATTCCCTTCTGCTAGACTCTATGTTCCGTCTCCTATCAAAGGTTCGGCCTTGTCTTTCCCCAGCTGTGTTGCTATCTCTCTGAGAGCTCTCCTCCCTAGCCGTTTCCCATTCGCCTTCTTCCATATCTTCCTCAGGAGGCTCCTGGGAAGATCTTCCTCCCGGATGTTCATAACTCCACGAATCGCTATCTAACTGCACCTGGTTATCTGAATCATCCCTAGGACCAAAACACATTTCTTCCCAGGCCAAGCTCTCTGTGGGTGAAAGAGGCCCTTGCGGGGAAAGCTGCCCTTCACCCCAGTCATCTAGCTCATCCTCTGAATCCTGTTCTAGCACAGCTGGTTCCAATGCTAATGGGACCCCAGGTCCTGTCCCCTGCCCTCCAGGCACAAACGAGAACTGCTGTGCTACAAATATGCTGCAGGATGTCATGCAAAAACAAAGTTTTTGCGGTTTAATAAACCTTTTTCCATGTTTTTATGATCGAACCAATTAAACCAGGCACAAAATTAATGTTAGTTTGAATATAAGAAGACTGATCATTAAACAGTGGCTGTAATCCGAGACAGGACAAATGTGAGATAATATTGTCAAACCAGACATTTCCATATGTCCGCAACCAGTACCATTCCCAACCTGATACTTGTGACAGAAGACTCAAATGAGCATTCCCTTTACATAGTTGTTTGTAACATTTTTAGATGATAACTTGGTTACTCTCAGCATGATTTTTACCATTGTTACATTACTATATGAAGATAAACTACAGTGTCAGCTTTTACACTTCACCCTCCAACAAATAGGTAGTGGAGCAATTTTGTCTCCTCCCCTCAAAGCAGAGATTGGCTGGCTTCGCAGAATTTTCTAGTAGGGGAGGTGGGGTTAGCATGATTGGATGCCAGCCCCTTCTCCCTCATTCCGCAAAGAGCCATCACCCACCACTCCTGCCCATGGACAGTATAGTAATGGACGCCATTTGGGACCGGGTAGGAATTTTTCCCTCTTATGTTCTAGGAGAGTTTTTTCGCCTACCTTATACTATTATACCACTGTGGTTTTTAATACTGTTGTTTGACGTTTTTATCGATCATTGTTGTGATCCGCCCCGAGCCTGCAGGGAGGAGCGGAATATAAAACTGAATAATAAATAAATAAATAAATATTTAGGGGCTAGATGGAATGGTCAGCTTGTAAACTAGCCTAGCGTAAATAGATTAGTTATTCAAAGATTGGTATAGACTTAAGACACCCCTTAAGGGTGTGGGGCATTATGCACTCACTCACCTAGAGGTTAATGCAGGGGTGCTCATTAGGTAGATCGTGATCTACTGGTAGATCTCAAAGGGCATCCTGGTAGATCCCAGGCAGATCGCAGGCACAGTGTGTATGGCTCCCATGCCATTTGTGAGGAATGCTCAGGGTCTTATTATACTCACATTTAGTTGAATTCAGTCTTAAAATGTATTATATGGCTCTCACTGAAATAAATTTCCTAATATTTTGCTTTTATGACTCTCTGAGAAGTGGGTAGGTAGATCTTTGGGACTTGGTTGTTTTATAAGTAGCTCGCATGCTGGAAAAGTGTGAGCACCCCTGGGTTAATGTTAGAGGTGAAGTGAATTAGAATGTCCCAGGAGCGGGGAGAGTCTGGTCTCAAAAGTGCAGAGAGATTTCTCTTGAAGTTTCCCTTACAGGTTGCCCAGGTTTAAATCTCCAGGGGATCCATGTATTACACCTGAATAGTTGAGGGGTAGGCTTTAGAAGACACTACCTCAGCTTAGACACACCAAGTTGAATTGACACGTAAAGTTAGTTAAGTTATAAGTTAAATCGGTAACTATCAATAAAAGTTGCCCAAATTTTAAACCCATATATTTTGTGTCTGTCTCGTTATTTTGGCGGGTTGGAAGACAAAGATAGTTCCCCACTCAAAATACTATTGCAAACTTCACCAGTTAATACATTTGCAAATCCACAAACAACTGTTAGAGATCATTAGTGTCTACCATACCTATGAGAGTAAAATATTTTGAACTGGAAAGATGTTATTGAAAATGACTTATCTAGAGAAATAAGATGCAATTGTTGTTATAGAATATAAAATAAGGACACAATTGAATCATAGGATTGGAAGAGACCACAAAGGCCATCCAGTCCAACCCTGTGCCATACAGGAATATACAACCAAACTACCCCCAAGTATTTTAGCACACTTTTTAGTGATTATTGTTTGAGAGCATCACTTTTAGATGTTGT
Source organism: Anolis apletophallus (assembly GCA_030556195.1). Classification (NCBI taxonomy): domain Eukaryota; kingdom Metazoa; phylum Chordata; class Lepidosauria; order Squamata; family Anolidae; genus Anolis; species Anolis apletophallus. The sequence continues at coordinate 65,758,297 of JARBWK010000012.1, read as the reverse complement.
TAATGATGACAGATGTATTTAAATGATATGTAATTGTGTATTCTCGCTTTTCAGTTTAGATGGCAGCTTCACACATATAAAAGTTAAATTCATTGGTAGCCATCCCTACATACATCTATGTAGACCATAGTCCCAATGTTGAATTGATCCCAGCTAAAAAAACTGAATCAGTTTGGACATTTGATATTCACCTGTAAAACTGAGTTGACACATTAGTATTTAATTTAAGGCCCTTTTAACGAGGGGGAAAGGATAAAGAAGAAAGAAAAATGTCACAAGGAGATACACCACTTTAAATACTGTGATAAAAGACACAGAAGAAGAGCTACAGAATACAACCAAATGAAATGCAGCTTAGCACATGTTTCGACAATGATAGGCTATTTAACCATAATTGCTATTATGTGAAAGAAAATAAACTCCAGTATGTGTATAGTTTAAGAAGATTATGCTATAATCTTGATGTGCTGTCATTAGTGTAAGCCTGCTCAGGAGCATTGCACAGTCTGATGATGGAGCTTTCATGTCTTCTGTTTACAAGCTGTACGGGAAATATATTATGCATACAACGAGCTCTGCTTGGAGTCAGGACTATTTTCCCTAAGGCTACATGAAATACAAACTTTCTGGATAAATGCAACAATAAATATGACTTTAAAGATGAACATATGAGGACCATGATGACACCCATGTTGTTAAAAAGCCCTGGTTTACATTATTTATTTATTTATTTATTTATTTATTATTTGGTTTTATATTCCGCCCCTCCCTGCAGGCTCGGGGCGGGTTACAACATATAAAACGGGCAGCATGCAACAGCCATGCAGCCCTACAATAAAACATTAAAACATTTAAAATTACATGTCACAATGCAGTAAAGAGGAAGATACAGAAGTTGCCTTAGGTCCGGGACCCCAATAGGCAGGGCAGTTATGTCAGCATCAGCAGGCCGAGGGGCCTAATCAAAGGCTGATCTAAATAGGGCAGTTTTACAGGCCCTCCGAAAGGAAATCAGTTCTGAGATGGCTCGGGTTTCCTCTGGGAGGGAGTTCCAGAGCACCGGGGCTACCACAGAAAAAGCTCTTTGCCTAGTTGTAGACAGATGGCAGGAGCGGATTGATGGTATCAGAAGCAGATTTTGTTCTTCTGAACGGAGTGGTCTCGGGGGAATATATGGGGCAAGGCGGTCCTTCAGATACGCAGGCCCTAGGCCGTGCAAGGCCTTAAAGGTTAACACCAACACCTTGAAAGCGATTCGGTACTCGATGGGGAGCCAGTGCAGTTGCCGGAGGATGGGGGTGATGTGCTCCCTCACTGGCATTCCTGCCAGCAAGCGAGCAGCGGCATTCTGCACTAGCTTGAGTTTCCGGATCATCACCAAGGGAAGACCAACGTAGAGGGCGTTACAGTAGTCCAGCCTCGAGATAACCGTCGCTTGGATCACCGTGGCCAGGTCGTCCCTGGACAGGTAGGGGGCCAGTCGCCTAGCCTGTCATAGGTGGAAGAACGCCACCCTGCTGACCGAGGAGACCTGAGCCTCCATGGTCAGCAGGGGGTCGAGCTGAACACCTAGGCTCTTAACAAGGGATGACGGGCTTAGTCGCTCGCCATCCAGGGTAGGCAACCGGCACTCATCCAGCCCAGGTCGACCAGGCCACAAGATCTCCGTCTTCAACGGATTCACCTTCAGCCGGCTGGCGCGCAGCCAACCAGTCACGGCTTCCAGGCATTGATGGAAACAATCGGGTATGGTGTCTGGCCTGCCGTCCATTCTCAGCAGAAGCTGGGTGTCATCCGTGTACTGATAACACTCCAGACCAAGGTCGCGAACCAGCTGGGCCAGGGGGCACATGTAAACGTTGAATAATAAGGGAGAGAGGATGGCCCCCTGGGGGACCCCACAATTAAGTGGGAGCCTCCCGGAGACCTCCCCGCCCCCCTCCACACGTTGTCCCCGGTCCCGGAGGAAGGAGACCACCCATTTAAGGGCAGTCCCCCTAACCCCAGACACGGCTAAACGGTGGGTCAACAGTGTGTGATCTACAGTGTCAAACGCTGCTGTCAGATCTAACAAGACAAGCAGAGCCGACCCACCCTGGTCCAGCTGGTGGCGAAAATGGTCTGTGATGGCGACAAGCACGGTCTCCGTCCCATGCCCAATACGGAAGCCGGACTGGAAGGGATCAAGTTCAGCTGTGTCTTCTAAGAACCGCTGCAGCTGATCCGCTGCTGCCCTCTCAATTACCTTGCCTAATAAGGCAAGTTGGAAACAGGCCTGTAATTGGAGGGGCCGAAAGATCTAAATTCGGCTTCTTCAGCAGCGTCTTACCATTGCCTCTTTTAATCCCCCCTGGGAAGACTCCTTGCTCAAGGGAGCTATTTATGATCTTTCCCAGGGGGCCTCGTAGCCCCTTCCGGCAAGATCTAACCAGCCAGGAGGGACACGGGTCGAGGGAGCAAGTAGTTGGTCTAGCTGCAGCGAGTAACTTATCGACAGCTGCTGCGTCCAGCAGTTGGAAACGGGTGAAGGTGGGCCCGCCGAGTGGCGGCGGAGTCTCGAGTTCGTCAACTGTATCAAGAGTGGCAGGGATATCCCGGCGGAGAGTCAAAATCTTGTCAGCAAAATAGTTCTGAAAAGCCTCAGCTGTTGGAGCCAATCCCCTATCGTTTGGGACAGTCGGAATTGTTGTCAAAGATCGAATTATCTTAAATAATTGAGCTGGGCGTGAACTTGCTGACTCTATCAAGGAAGAATAGTACACTTTTTTCGCTTCCTTGATAGCTTGCTCGTAAACCTCTTTAAACTGTTTATAAGCTGATTTCGATGCTCCGTCACGGAGACTCCGCCACACGTCCTCTTGCTGTCTCTTCCTCCATTTCATCGCCCGCAACTTCTCGGTATACCAAGGCGAGCGATTACTCCGGGATGATGAGAGCGCCTGGGGCAATCTCGTCCAGGGCTGTGGAAAGACTAGTATTCCAGTATTCCACCTGCCCATCGACTGAGTCGCTGGGGGGTTCCCAATCCCTTAGAGCATTCAGGAACCTAGTGGGTTCCATAAGTCTCTTCGGGCGAACCAAAATGGGTTCGGCACCCTTACCGGGGGGAGAAGCCATTTCCAGATGGACTTCCAGGACACTGTGATCCGACCATGGAACCTCTGTAACAGAGGTTGGGATCACGCAAATTCCGGCGGCAAAGATCAAATCCAGGGTGTGCCCGGCCTGGTGTGTGGGACCGGTCTTACAGAGTGAGAGTCCTAGTGCCTCCATGGTAGACACTAGGTCCATGGCCGCTGTCGAGGTGGTGTCGGCATGGACATTGAAGTCCCCCAAGACAATAAGCTTAGGGAACCTCAATGCCCACTCCGCAACCACCTCCAGCAGCTTAGGTAGACTCCCCGCTGGTGCATTGGGTGCACGGTACACCAGCAGGAAGGTCACACCCTCACTAAGGTGCCACACCAGGCCAGCACACTCTATTCCAGGGATGTTCTCCGTCGGAATCATCCTGGAATTAAAATTGTCTCGACTGAGGATGGCAACCCCTCCCCCCCGCCTCTCTGTCCTCATCTGATAACTAGCGATAAACCCGGGGGATGTCAACTCGTGCAAGATGACCCCGTCTCCCTCTTGGAGCCATGTTTTAGTGAAACAGGCTAAGTCGACCCTCCTTTCGAGGAGAAAGTCCCTGATGACTCCGGACTTATTGCGCACGGACCTGGTGTTGGCTATTATCAGAGTTGGAGGAGAGGTAAGTGGGAGCTCCCCATCTGTGTTCCTTGGGATAGCACGTAGGTCAGAGGGGGGAAGAGCCTTTCTTTGGCTCCTCCGCCCTCTCTCATAAGGCCTACGGCTACCGTCCCTATTGCCCCTTCCTGAGACCACCCGTATTACCTGCCCCTGCACATCTTCCTCCAGTGGCCTATCTAGGTATCCGGTCTCCTGCTCACCCCCTGAAAGGGGGGGGGGGCTGCTGGAGCGGTCCATGTAGTTCATATCCAAATCAGTTTGGGGAGTGAGGCAGTCCTGCTTGCTTCCCATCTCCTTTCCCGATGAGGCTTTGTGTTGTCCGGACTGATGTGGGTTCCGGGGTTGAGTTAGATGGTCCATTGTGGTTGGAAATCGACCCCAGGGAAGGGGGTAGGGGACTGGAGTCTGAGGAAGCCCTACGGCTCCAGTTATGGAATCCTGCCCCCCAGAAAGTCCTGGATCTAAATTTCCCACCCCTTAGGTTGGTTGGAGCTTTTAAGGGGGGATCCACAGTGTCCATATCCCCACCCCTCGGTCCCGGTGATCGACCCTGATTTAGTGTCGGCCTCCTGTGATTGGGGCTTACAGTAGCTGGGGCAGCCGTGGCTGAAGCCATCTGTGGCTCCTGATGGCCGATGGTCGCAAGCTGGAGCCCCTCGGTATTCAATTGGGGCTCAGACCGTTGTTTTGGTGTTGGTGGAGGAGATCCTCCACAACCCAGGTGGCGCTGTTGTTCTTCCCCTGAGGGATGGTGCCCTCTCTCCCGACATCGCTCACGTCGCCGCTCACGTCGTCTCCTGTATTTCCGGTGCCGCCTCTTCTTTCTTCCACTCACTTCCGGGGGGAGGGAGGTCGGAGGCTCATCACGCATCACTTCTGTCGCAGCCTCTGTGATGTCAGTCGGGGCGGTCGTTGGGAGCCTTCTCTTCTGGCGCCGGCATTGATGGTGAGTGCGCTTGTGCCTCGGCTCCTCTCCGCCCATCTCAGAAGGGGGGGGAGACACGTGCTCTTCCTGCGCGTCTTCAAGGCCATGCGCCATCTTTCCCATTGCCCTCAGCTCCCTTCTTGCTGAGTGGGAGAGAGAGGGGCGCCTTGGCCGGAAGCCCACGCAGCGTCCAAGTACCTGGTCGATACAGAAGGACTCTCCATCCCCTGTCTCCTGCCATCGATCGGGGCAGGGTCCCGCCGGCCTCCAGCAGGACGACCATGGGCATACTCCGGGGTCCAGGCCAGCCTGAACGATCGGGCAGTCATCGCCGAAGAAGCAGTTCGATGGAGGAGGGTCATGTCCCTCCGCTGCTCTCCCCGGTCCTGCCATCGTTTCCCGGGATCTCGGTAAGCTACATACAGGGAGCATACCACCCCCCTGTTGTGTCAGCTCCACTGGCTGCCTGTCCACTTTCGAGTTAAATTCAAAGTGCTGGTTTTGACCTTTAAAGCTCTATACGGTTCTGGCCCAGCTTACTTGTCCGAACGCATCAGCCGCTACATCCCACCTCGTAATCTAAGATCATCCGGGGAGGCCCTGCTCTCGCTCCCGCCTACTTCTCAAATGCGGCTGGTGGGGACGAGGGATAGGGCCTTCTCGGTGGTGGCTCCCCACCTGTGGAATGCGCTCCCTATTGATGTACGATCCACCTCATCCCTCCTGGCATTCAGGAAAAAAGTAAAATCCTGGCTGTGGGACCAGGCGTTTACACACCAGCACAAGGCAGCATTTTAGACAGGATTTTAATGGAAAGTGGACAAATAGGGCCAATGCTTTTATGGACTGAACACTGTTTTAATCTGGAGTGAATGTTTATGGTGCTAATGTAATTGTATTTTAATGAATTTTAATGTATTTTAATTGTTGTTATATTGTTACTATGTGGGCATTGAATTGTGCCGTACTGTAAGCCGCTCTGAGTCCCCCCTCGGGGGTTGAGAAGAGCGGGGTAAAATCCAGAAATAAATAAATAAGTCCACTGTCGGTATGGCCAACTGGTCTTACGTTTGGGGGTCCCAGGATTGGTCCCACAGGAGATCTGGGGAACTCCTGGGGCTGGGGCTAGAAGGCCAGGAGGTGATGTCTTCTCCTTCTTCCTTCTTTCCCCCCATGATCTGGGTTCAGTAGGCTGCGGCAGTTTGAGAAGCGGTCTGCGGCTGGGTGGTCATCAGCAGCGCCTGCAATGGTGAGTTGTAATCGCTCACCAAACTCCCTAAACCTCGTCTCCAATAGGCTAAATTCTGTCCAAAGCTGGAATAGGGTCATCGGCCCCTCTGGTGTAAGGGTAGGGGGGCGAGTGGTCGTTGGAGACACAGATCGCGGTAGGGATGCGAGCGAAGGCAGAGGCGGAGGCAGAGATGCCTCGGAGGTCTTTTGTGTCCTCAGCTCGGTTTCCAGGCCTAGGCAAAATCTGTAAAAAAATCTTCGTAATCTTCCTCGGGCTCAACACCATCCTGCCAAGGACCCACACCGGCCCCTCCTGGGGCACGGGGGTCTACTTCAGCTGGGAGTTGGCCCTTCTCCGTGAAATGGGTGGTCTCGGGTGTCTTGTCTGCAAGATCTGGTGGGCACGGGCGGAGCACTCCTGCAGGTAGCTCCTGCCCCGGCGCCATCTTGCAGCAGTTGTTCAGCTCCCTATCCACCTGTGTACTGTGTATTGATTTCCTCCAAAGGTTCTTTTCAGGCTGATACTGTCAATTGGAACCTGAACCTCCATTTATTGTATAAAATGCCAAAATTTGCTCAGTTTTAGCACATGCACAAATTTTATTCAGTGCTATTCATGTCTTTTCAATTAAATGCTAACTGATAGCTGTAGATAACAGAATTTTTTAAACTTTCATAAATGTTGTTTTTGTTTTTTGTGCCTTCAAGTAGGTTATGACTTATAGCAACCCTAAAGTGAACCTGTCATGGGATTTTCTTGACAAGATTTGTTCAGATGAGGTTTGCCTTTGCTTTCTTCTGAGAACGAGAGAGTCAGACTTGCCCAAGTCACCCAGCAGGTTTCCATTTCTGAATAGGGATTTAAACTGTGGTCTCCAGAGTCAAAACACTGCATCACCCTGGCTCTGTATGTATATTGGCATATAATATCCAAAACAACATTGTGCGGTGTGAACAGTATTAACAAGCTAAAAACAAAAGAGGTTGGACCAATATCGAAAGCAATCTGGAAACAGTATTATGAGCAACACCTGGGTAAAGTGGATGAATTTAGCCTAGAGAAAATTGAAAAGTGAGATGGTAGCCATCATTAAATATTAGAAGGATGTCATGTCGAAAGTGGAGTGAGCTTGTTACCTGTTGTTCCAGAGGCTGGCTATTTATTATTTATTTCAGAGTTTTCTATGCCGCCTTTCTCCAGAGTGGACCCAAAGAGGTTGACATCATCTTTAAAAATATACAGTACATAGTAACATAGCTCCGTAGAGCCATCAAGACCTGGCTGTTCAAACAGGCATTCGGCCCATAACCAATGCCGTCTAGTACCATTGCCATCCGCCATTACCCTACTCCTGCTGTATGTTGCAGTGTGGGATTGGGATTTTAATTGGGATTTTAATTGGGGTTTTATTGGTTTTACTGTGCTTCATGTTGTTGCTATGTTTTATTGCTTTTAACTTTGTAAACCGCTCTGGGCTCCAGAGAGAGCGGTATATCAAGTGGAACTAATAAATAAATAAATAAATAAATAAATAAATAAAACCATTAACTAAAAACGGATAATAAAAGTTCCAAGAATGCTCCTTTAACCAATTGATACACAGCGATTCCACTTAAACATTACTAAGAACTTCTTGATCATAAGATGTGTTCAGCAGTGCAGTAGACTGTATCAGAGTTTGATGGAGTTTCCTGCTTTGGTACTTCTTAATCAGAAATTGTTGGTATCCCAACAGCATGAGGGAAACTTTTGAAGGTCACCATGAATGAGGCTGACATGGGAAGCATATGGTGCCAGGTTAGTATGCTGGCCCCAGCACATTATGAGGAATAAGTAAACATTCTTAAATGAACTCACCACTCCCACGGTCTCTTGTTTTATCATGACCTGAATCCCCACCTGAAGGGCAGTATGAGAATAAAGCTGGTTGTGCAAGGGCAATGCAGGAATTTTCACTTATTCCACCTACTCACCTACTCCATACTGTTTCTTGAGAAGAAAAATAGATGTGGGAGGAACAAAATATACAGGCTATGCCTCTATTTTATGTATAATTGTTACAATATTTAATCTTGTAGAAAGGGAATAAATTAAACCAACATAATCCATCATTTTAATATTTCGATAAGATTCTTTGAAGGTCTTGCTTTTATTAAATGTGTTTTTTAAAAAAAATAAAAATAAAAACTCCAATCAGAAATAGTTCCTTCAGCTTTGGATTATTGGCACAAAGATACGTTTCTCCCTCATAAGTGGGGGATCTCAAGTCTTGTGACCCTCTTAAGTCCTCATCACACTAGAGCATGGATCCACTTTAAATCCAGTTTCTGCCTCCTGCTGATTTCTGGGGCTCAGAGGTCCTGGGCCTCACTAAACTACAAATCCCAGAATTCTGCAGAAGACAGAAACTGGATTTAAATTGGATCCATGCTCTAGTGTGATGAGGCTGTTATAAAGTCTGAAAGTGACTCTTTGCAATTCCTCATGTTGTTTTCCCAACTTTTGTATGCATTTGTAACCATCCTAAAAAGTTGAAATGCTTGCTCTGACAGAAATAGCTTCCAGCTGAAATATAATTTTAGGCCCTGTCCATCCTAACTCCAAGAGTTGCTATGAAATGGCATTGCATCCTTGATCTGTAACAGGTTTTCAATCCTTTGCTTCAGGAGATCCTACTGAAGCAAACTTTACTGAATAGAGGCTATGAATATCCAGTTATGCAGTCCTCATTTTGGCCAATGTCTTCTCTTTTTTAGCAAACATTTTGCATGATCTCATTGAGGGCACTAAGTGTTTAAGTCATGCTGTACTACAGCTCATAGTAGGCTGTTGTGGATGGGCGCTGACATCTGGCATGGTTGGAGAAGATATGGATTTAATGCAAAAAGGGGTAAATACATGTTATATTGTAATAGTAGGATTAAAATAATATTGTTGTTTTGACTGTTCATACACAACAGCACTAATTGTAAAATTGTGACTCCTTCCCACTTCTGTCAGTTACAAAAATAATGTTTTTTTTCTCCAATGACAACACATGAAACAGAGCTGGAGGTTATATAAGGTTTTCTTCTTGCTCTGATTTATACAACTCTGAACTCCCATAAGCAATGGGGGTGGAAGAATGCAAGATGGGTCCTTCCCAAAGGGGAGGAATGTACTTTTCCCTCCTTCTATCCCTAGAAGCTTTACATCACAGTCAAAAGTGATACTACCACTTTCCTCAATGACATTCAAGATTTTTAGCAAAAGAATAACATCCCCCAGCTTATCAGTTTTTCTTGATGGAAACTGCAGTGATAGAACATAATCAAATTCAGGATGGCCATGGCATTTTTCTCATGGGGGGAAGATAAAGGTGGGGAGAGAAAGATCTTCTATGTACATGGTCATATTCCTGAACTCAATAAAACAGCTTTAAAGTGAGTATATTTATTTCTTTTATGTTATTCATATGTACTGTGGCTGGCCTCTTGGAAAAATGAGATATTCTATGCAGGCAACATTGTTCTAAAGCAGGAAGATTACTAATTCATTCACTTTTGACCTTATTTTGCATATATAGTTCCCTTGTTGCTTCTGCCACTTTGCTGTTGTTGCTGTGTGCCTTCAAGTGATTTCCCACTTACGGTAACCCTAAGGAAAATGAATCATGGTATTTTCTCAACAGATTTGTTCCGAGTGGTTTTTGCCTTTGCCACCATTTGAGATTACTAATAATGTACATAAAACCTTTCTAGCTTACATTTTCCCACTCCTCTCCTCTCCTCTGTCATTGCTCCATTATTCTGCCCATCCCCTTGTCTTCTTGTCCAAATAAACAACTACCATTGCAGATACAATGTTTTGATATTTTCTCATCTGATCATGCCCATCTCACATGTTGTGGCAGTTCAGAAAAAAAAGCAAACAACAACAACAGAGATAAACATATCTGGAAAGTACAACACCTTGGCTAAAGAGAACAGAGGGGAAAGTAAATCTCTCTATATTAACACCTCTCTCTCTCTCCCCACACACATACACACACATGTGATATGTTTGTTTTCACAGCTTTCAACTTGATATAAAAAGCCTGGTTGGTTCACAATGTCATTTCAAAGAGCCATAAATCTGGTATTTATGAATGCACTAAAGATTCATTTCAGAGATCATTTTAGAGACTGCTGTCGGTGTGGAGACAAGACAACGGCAGAATGCAGTTCTATGTATTGAATCCTGCCTAAAGGATGGATTGGTAGTGGACAAATATAGCATAACTGAATCACTGGATGAATTTATGTGTATTTTTTTAGTGGATTTTGATCTGGAAGCATGAGTCACTAATGCCATCTTTACTTTGCTTTTCATCCAAATAGCTGGTGTTGTCATTTCCTGAAGAGCTTATATATGTGGGTTATCTTTTTGTATTATTTTGGTAATCTCTTTTTGTTTAAATAGAAGTTGATTTAATCCTGATCCCAATTTAGTTTATTTAAAAATGAGAATTCAGATTATTTTTGAATGCAGATGTCTTTAAAATAACCTGTATGTATGCATTGTATCTTGATGTAAACCTTTTATAGTACAATATGCATTTCATGAGAAGCCAGTGCTGTTTACTTATTTCCAAATGGGACTAGCCCTCCAGGTGACCAATGTTTGAACCTCTGCTCAGCCATGGAAACTTATGAGGCAGCCTTGGGCAAGTCACACTCAGAAGACAGCAGAAACAAAGCTCCTCTAAAGGAATCTTGCCAAGAAAGCCCTGTTACACATTTTCTTGAGGGTCATCATAATTTCAAAACAACTTGAAGATTCATTTTATGCACATCTTGATAACTTTGGGGGCTTCATGCTGTATCGCAAAGTCAGAGAAGTTCAAAAACCAAAGAATAACAGTAGTCCTTATCTGCATATTTCCCCAGGAATCGAGTCTGCTCATTTAAATATGCAGGTCAAACAAAATCCCTAAGCACTTTAATCAAACTTTGCATGCTCTTTTCCATGATTTTATGTATTCTCTATAAAACCATATCTCCTTTCAGCTAATACACCCCCCATCTTAAATATTTGCAAAAGAAATGAAGTTATGATATGTGTAGATGTTATGTTTGGTTCCAGAGTGGACCCAATGAATCAATGGAATTTAATAAGTGTTGATTTACCATTCAAGCAGTTTATTCAAAAGACCCGGTTTAATTAGGACTAGCAACTAGATATTAGGCTAATCTCTAATTCATTATTTGAATATGTCTTGAAAATTTTGAGTTCAAAAGTTCTGTTCAACATTTAAAATGTGAGCCATTTGATAGCAAAATATGAATTATTGTTGTGTATGATGCAATGCTATTCTTGTACTTTACCAAGGCAACTGATTTATTTTTTGTCTTTTGTTCCCTTAACTACATGCACTTAAGAATGCACTTATTAAAATATGTACTTGCTATCATAAAACCTAATGGTAAAAAAAGAAGCTAAATTCAATGAACAGTGCTGTGGAGCCGCAAGGGAAAAACAATCTGTAGCAAGACATCAAATCGGTTTCAGTAAAATAGCTGAGGAGCTGAAGCCAAAGAATGCTGCTGCTGCATTGTGTTTGCATTTCTGTGATGGGATTTACATAACTCAACATGACATTATATTGGCTAAGACACAAATCTAGTCCTTAATCCAACAAGACGCAAAGTGCTCACTGTGTTGTGTCACCAAGATCTCCTCTGCCAGCTTTCTGTATCTTGCCCAGCCAAATACAATCTGTATGCATATTTATCCATTTAATGCTTGCTGCATGTTTCCCCAGTTCCCATATAGCTGCAAAGATACAGTATACAGATATAAAATGCTTTCCTCACAACACAGCTCTTTGCTATTGATATGGAAGTATTGAATTGGCAACTGGAATATTTTACTGCAAGACTTGAATATAAAATGCTTCCCTTCCCTTCAGTCTAGATTTTATTTCTTTGTTTCATCATCTCTTTCATTCCTCTCTTATTTAGAATCCTATAATGAGCCTTAGAATTACAAACTCTGCATTAAATATGTGCCACCAAAGGGAGATCTATGGGCAACCACAATGGCAAATGAATTTTTAAGTCATGTGAGGCTATGGATTTATAATTATTTCAGATTGTGAGGTAACGGTTCACCCTTTTTAGAGATTTGGAATTACTGCCAGACTACAATTATTCCTGGCACTAATTTAGAGGACAGCACTAGTTGCCCCAATAGATGTTTCAATCATGGCATACGCAGAGGTCACTGTTCCTTTGTATACATGTCCAGAGCAAACTGTGGTAGTTGTTCTAACATCTGGATTTCCTCAAGCTAGAGGAAAGTCACATGAATACATTCTAACAGGGGTATAGCTTGGAGGGGAACAGACAAAATAAAAATCTCCCAATGATTTATTTCGTACTTTCCCAAATTTCTGGGAGTACATAAAGAGATAATGAAGATTATTTGCACCTGCAATTAATATTTGCTATCACTGCATCCTCTTTTGTAACCTCCTTTTCCTTTCCTTTGGAAGTCTAAAATACATAACCCTAAATATAGAAGTAAAATTTTTTATTACTGTGATGAAAAATATTTGAGACCTCATCACATTGACTACTGAATTCAGCACAAATAATGGCAAATCCAGCAGTGTCCGGTGGGGGCAAGGGGAACCCATTGCCACATGCCCTGCATCAACCACCTTGCCATTTATCCCATCTCCTTATGCAACACAGGAAGCCTTCCATTTTGCTGTGGAATCCCACTGAAGTGGAATCCCACTGAAGTAGATCTACATCGTGGGATGGGAGCCGGCGAGCTCTGTGTCTGAAGAGGGGCGAAAGCAGCGTAGGATGGGCAATTTTGCCCATCTGATGAGGCCTTTATAGAGACTGAATGAAATATTTGTTGAAGGGAACCAGGACTGTGGCACAGCTGGCTGGGTGTCAGCTGCATTAAAGATCACTACTGACCCAAAGGTGATGAGTTTGAAGCCAGCCCAGGTCAGAGTCAGCTTCTGGCCAATTGTGTAACTTGTTGTCAACCTTTGCAACCCGAAAGACAGTTGCATCTGTCAAGTAGGAAATTTAGGTACCACCTATGTGTGGGGAGGCTAATTTAACAAAATTTACAAAGCCATAAAAACATCTCCAGCAAAAGCATGCAGGGAATGTGGAAAGTACTTCATCAGTGTCGCAGATGGATGGTGAAGCTACAGCTCCCCTGGTGGCCAGAAGTTGTAATGTTAAATAGCCTCTGACTGTCTATATGTATTGTGTGCTTATGGCATTGAATGTTTGCCATGTATGTGTACATTGTAATCCGCCCTGAGTCCCCTGTGAGGTGAGAAGGGCAGAATAAAAATACTGTAAATAAATAAATATATTCCTTTTGGGCAGAAAATAGTTCAGTGTGAGTTTATCTGGCTACCTCAGAAATGGGTAAGAATTAGCCTCTCCCAGCACCTTTAACAGAGTTTTTATTTTGTGTAACCCATAGTGTACCCGAGGGAAATGAACAATTCACTAGGGCAGTGTCTATAAACAGGTCTTTATCTGGCAGGAAAAGAGGGAAGAATTTGAGTTTGGTGTTCACCTTGGCACCCCTTTAATATAGGATATAGCTCTGGAATACTTCCGTAGGTCAGGTGTCTTTGGGGGATTTGTGAAGAAGCATACTCTTAAAATAGGCCTTTGGATTTCATTCTCACTAGTAAGTCATTGGATTTGGTCAGAGTACCCCTGGTTGTTTACAGTAAAGAGCTGGCCAGGAAGCATTTATTTATTTATTTACTGCATTTATATACCAACCTTCTCAGCCTGAAGGTAACTCAAGGCAGTTTACAGTCAGCACAATTTGATGCCCCCAACAGCACAAAATACAGTTAAAACCATTCATCATAAATATAAAACCATGCAAAACCAATAAAACCAATAAAAACATAAAATTTTGAATTGCCCTCAGGTTTCAAGTGATTTGCCAAGGGAAGACTGAGGAGGTATATCTCAAAGAAGGCACCCGTCTACAGCTGGTCCCACATCAGGTTGCTTGTGTCCCCTCTTTTGCTCTTCTTAGCTCAAACAAACAAACATGATGTAGGCCAGATAAAGTGGCCCTTATTTTAATCTATTATTTGTGTCAAGTCTCATTATTTCATTGTTGGTCACCAATATTCCACTCTACTAAAATTAGAACTAGATAGGTCCATACAGCCAAATCTGCTCAACCCCATTTGAATATAGGGGGAAAATACCCCAAACAAAACAAAATTGTAAACTCATAGCAAGAACTTCTTTGGGTGGAACAGGCATAATTTTGCTTCAAGCTGTTTTAAAAGCACTATGAAGCTACAATAAAGTAAATTTTAAAACCCATAAACCACCACAACATCTGTCACCAAACAATATTCCAGTAACGATTCGTTCATAGTAGTTTAGCATATCTTCCCTTCAAAACACCATCTGGTCTGATCTATAAAAACGAATTTGTAGTATATGGGTTTGTTAGAATCATCAGCAAATTTAGTTTGGGCATAATACTGCTGGCGTTAAGAAACAGACAAGACACATCATTTGTTTCATGTTTTGAAAATCCATTGATTTTGACAGAGTGAAACTAGGTTCATCTTGCATTTTTACCTTGATGATCATTACAAAGATGAAAAACAATTTACTGCAGGTACTGTTGACTGCTGTAGATATTGGTTTCTTCTCCTATTTAGTATTATTTTCCATTTTTCAAAACTAAAAATGCAGTAAGATACTTACAAACCTAGTTCAAGGCAATCGGTCAGTTTTTTTGTGTTTCATGGGTCGGACACTAAGTAAAATATATACACAAATATACTGCTACTTTTTAAAAAGATGCATGATGGGGTGGGATAGAAAGACCATATCATTTCCATCAGCTTCATCATGGTTGCATTAGCAATGGGCAGCACCAACTTGAATTAATAAAATACTACCAAACATGCCACCACTGAATTATGAGGGTCCAAGAAGATGGGCACTTCCTACTAACTGATAAAGCAGGCTGCTAAGATCAGTCATCTGCCATAAATACTATTTTAGGTAGGTTGATTATAAGGGATGACAGTGGCTGCAGAAAAATGAAGTTGGCAGTGCAGGACTGGGAACCTGAACAATCTTTGTTATCTTTGAAAAAAATCCATCAATGATAGAGTTCAATTTTTACATACGTTTACAAACATGATATCTTTCAGATAAGTAAAAAAGTATATGCACCTATCTGCAGCCCAGGTTGATGGACCTGAGATGTATGAAGTGGTAAAAGGGTTAGGTATACCACAGAAGGTGACAGAGAAAATGAACCTCAAATTAGGAAACCAGGAAGAAAAGGTAAATGTAAACAGTGAGGGATAGGTTGAAGAGTGGAGACAAAAGAAAATATGGCGCAGGCACTGAATGGATGTGGTACAGACAGAATATAAGGTGTTAGGATGTTGATTGAAATATAAAAAATAGGAAGATTGGAAGAAAGGGCAGAAGCTGATGGAAACAGAATGAGGAATAGGAAGAAATAACTTTATAAAAATATGATGCAATGGTATTTTTTTTTAAAAAAATAAGCAAGGGTACTGGGGAAGAGTGAAGTAAAGAGAGTGATCAATCTTAAAATGTAAGAACATAAGAAAAGCTGTGCTGCAACAGGGTGTTGTTACCCTGTTCCATGCTTGCTGAATACAGGTCAGGCACCATTCATGCTGCCCATAACATTTCAGGAAAGTTTAGAAAAGTAGTGCATTATGATTCAGAGGAAAGACAAGTTTTCTACAATGAAAGTAAGGTAATTGTAGGATGACTTGGTACACTGAAGCCAAGAAGCTCTTAGGTTTTCTCCCTGGCCAACTTTAGCCAGCAGTGATTTGGCAACAGCAATGACAAGAATCACCAAGTCGTAAGTCGTAAGTGGTAAATGCATTGCTGCTTTGTAATCCAAGAGTTCAGTGGCCTTTATAGGAAAATTTGCTAAGTATAGGTTGGATTCAAACTCTGTGTTACCTGACATTAACAATTGGACCTAGTTCAAGTGGTCTGCAAACATTTAGAAATGAATGTGGTCATTGCTAATAATCAACATGGATTTATCAAAAACAAGTCACGCCAGACCAATAGAGTTATATCACAACACTTATGGAGTTATAGCACAAAGGAGCATGGATATAAAATGTATTTGAAGGGTTTTGTTACTATGAATTGGTAACTCGTCTAGATGTGGAAATCAGAATGAGAAGTATACAGAATTTTGAATGATCAACAGAAAACTTCCATTATACTCTGTTTCACTTTTCACTGTGTGTGAAGGGTTAATAACTCACTTTAAACTAGAAAAATTCTCACAGTAAAGTAATCAGTACTTTCTGAAATACAGTGCTCTTTTTGGTTTAAAGTAATAACAAGCACATACGGAGCTGGTGCCAAGCTTTAAATTCAAATCAAACATAAGAAAGTTGAAGTTTTAGTAAGCTTGTTGATGGATGGGCAAGTGGAAACAAGGTTATAATGATGGATTAAGAAAAAAATATGAAAGAAATTAAAGTGCCCACTCATGAAAGCAAAGGAAATCACTTTAATGTTTGTTGGCTTGTGGCTGTTATAGGTTTGGCAAACCACTTGGTAGCAATTTAACCTGAGAGAGCCAAATACTAACTGGGTGAATCAAAATTCCTGGAGTCTTTTCATCAGCAAGATCCAATGCAGAAGTAGCTTTCTTTGCACTAACAACCATAACAGCCCAAACTTATGAGCAGCTGCTGGAGAAAATAGCTTCTTGATGTTATGATAGAGAAGCATACACATTCTGTAATCTGTGCTGCAACAAAATGCAATGAGAACAGAACATTTGATTGCTGGATGAAATATTCATATTAAAATGCTTCCAGTTGTACTACAGAGTTGATTTCCTTTTATTACTGGGGACTTGGAAGCTATGACTTCTGAACAACTTATAAGTTTTTTTTTTAAAAAAAAACCCAAACAAACACTGAAATAATTGAGGTATTATACTTGGAGAAACAGGTGTGTTGGGAAGTTGTTATATTTGGGGGCAGTTTAGTAAAGCGGCATCTTTTAGGATGAGAGTGTAGGAGCAAGTGTTTTTTTCTTCAGCAAACCTAGAAGGGAAATTAACAGAGGTGATAGATATAAATTATCATGGGCTTACCAAAAAAAAAGAGGCAGGACAACAATAAAGAAGGTAATATAAGGCTAATGCAACTGTACTATGGGTCTGTAGTGGTAAATGTTACAGCTTTATGATTCCTGTTCTCTAACTGGACAATGTTTGTCCACTTTGAAAGAAGAGCAGTGAACATAGCCACAATACAGTTGTTATTGTATAAGAAAGAAAGAATATTCTGATTTTATGTTGTGTTTACTTGAGGACATCTCCTTTACTCAAGTATTGATGAGTATATAGTACTGATTTTGCCAGGTGTACTTGCGATGGGAAACTGTAGCTTGTTGCAACTTTTCCTTGCATATATCACCCATTTGTTGATTATAATCCTCATGGTATCCATTTTTAAGGGATATATATGATGTAGGTTATTTTCTACATGCAAATATAAGAAGATATTCCTTGCTTTCTCCTTCTTACGGGCTATCATGGGCATTTCCGATGATGTCAGCAAGGTGCACCGATGATGAACAGAAGCTCTACTAGAGATCTGTGACTGTCTGCAGTGGCAACAGAAAAGGCAAGGTAACACTCCAGTCAGCTGGACCATGCAGACTATGCCCTACCACTGCCATTGGTTAGAGACAGAATGAATAAACACCTCTATGGTTTCTAGGGCCAGTCTGGAGCATTTCTGGACCCAACATAATTGATAGCTGTAGAGAAGTTCAACATCTCACTAACTTTCTGTATCATTGCTGTTCTTACAATAATTTCATATTTTAATAATATTTTATCTTGGTTTCTGATCTCTAATAAGATCTGCCTTTCTCATCAAAGAAAAAGGAAACTAACTGATCTCAGTGTGTTGTAGTTGAGCCTGAGGCTGAGAGAGAAGAGACTGTAGCCAGAAATACTAAAAGGTCTACTCATGAGCAAGAGTCAGATGAGGAGCAAGAAAGGAAGAGAATCAGGCAAATACTTAATGAGTCTTTGTGGCCCCCGTTCTTTGGAACTCGATGCCACCAGACAAGAGAGCCGCCCTCGACCTGCCCCAGTTCCTGACCGCTTTGAAGACCTGGCTATTTAGGAAAGCCCATGGTTAATGCAGAACCAGGAACTCGAACACTGAGCCTGGTCCCTTGCAGTTAACCACTGAATATTTTAATCTAATTTTAATTATTCTATCATTTTAATTGTTGAATTGCTGTATGTAAGTCGCCCGGAGCACTACCGTGGAGGGCGACTCAAAAATAATAAAGTCAGTTCAGTTCAGTTCAGTTCTTCAGAGAATGAAATGTTTTTAGGGTTTTCAGAGGATGATGGGTGTGGTGATGAGGAGCAGTCTATGGGAGATGGGGTTGGGGACTCACAGAGCTCTGAAGAGGTCTCTAGTGACTTGGATTGGACTAAGGTGCAACATATATGGGACATTTGTGAAGAACCTACTAGTAGTGATTCATTTGTGGGATTCACAGGAGATGGAAACTGGAGTGATGGGAATCAGGCTTCTTGCTGGGGTGAACTAAGTAGTCGCAGAAGGCGTATGGCTTGGTGTGAGAGGCAAAGGGCAGCACATGAAGAAGTGCTGGCAGCTGAAAGGAATGATAATGGAGCGTCGTTTCCATTAAGTTCTGAGGAAGAGCTTTGAATAAAGGGGGCTTGCAGATAACCGTTCTTTGCAGCTGGCAAGGAGTTGTACTTGCCCTACAAGCTCTGCCCTTTGTTGCTGGATTGCTGCTGGACTGATAGTTGGACATGGATTTCTGGACCTTGGACTCTCTTTCTGGATGTTGGTATCGTATTTGGTGGGTTTCGCATCTTGTATACTCTCATCAGCTGCACCACCTTAAATCTCTGTGTGCTAGATTTGGCTGCCTTTCTGTTTCGACTCTGGACTGGTTTGACTTTGCTACTTCACTGGCTTCTCTTTTCAGCGTGACCCAGGACTGCTTTGATGACTTCATACTGCTTGCCTCCCTCCCAGTTTGACAATGACGGATTGGATGAAAACACACTGCTTTCCATTTCCCTGTGCTTGCTAAGTTTTTGAGCAACACATTTTTTCCGGCAGTTTAATCCGCTTTTTCTTTGTATGACTCTTTTGGCTGGTTGTATTTTTTTTGTCTGAGTTCATTTGCTCAGCTTTTCAGTGCCTTTAAGCAGTTTTGAACAGTTTTTGGAAGCCTGTGACTTGTTAATAAACTTTTACTGTTTACTTTACTGGGCTTGGCTCCTTTAAGGTGGCCTGAATCACAACACAGTGGGTTTAACTTTTGAGTGGACTGTTATAAAATGTCATGCTTTTATAAGACTGATTTAAAAACAAAGATAATGAAGATTGCATTGATAGGGAAAATAAAACACTTTCAATAAAAGTGGTTTTTTATAGTACATTGTTGCTACATTATATTTATCAAAGCGGTCCAACAACATTTTAATACACCAAAATATTTAATGTATTTTGAAAGCAAGTATCCACAAGTACATAAACACCATAAAACCTTGCTTGTCTGTGGCTTTCTTCTTGAAATCTTGATCTTCCAATCTTTCATCTTCATATTATGTCCCAAATAACCAAGAGTAAGAGGGTTAATAGGTTATCATACTAGATTTTTCACAGTGAAACAACAAAGAATTACACATTAGAATTCTAAAATAACAACCAAAAAACAAAAAGGCATTCACAGCATAGTTAAGTACCACTGTTCTCTGAAGTTATTTGGTGGTCTATTTTGTACTATGACTGCTGGATATTTTCAAGATTAATAGAGGATGAAACTTGCATTATTGGACTGAACTGCTTTTGAAATTGCATTAGTCTCAGAAAGAGAAGGGGGTCATTATGAAACACGTCTTTGAGCATCTTCTTTTTTTGTAACTGCCTTCGTAAGAAACATCTAAAGTGGTGAACTTACTTCAAAATTCATGTTTAATTTTTTCTAAGCAAATTCCTCCACACAAAATCTGAATCCCATAACCATGCAACCATGGGTGTTGCAGGCAATAGGCTTGTGCAATCTGCATAAACCTTGACCTGTTTTGTGTCTCGGCTTTCAGTGGGGGCCCTGATCCATTTTTTTGGAAGCCTGCTGAAATCGGGAGGGCAAATATATGTTTTTTTACCTGGGCTGTTGAAAGATCTGTTTTCTATCAGCCCAATATTGGAGGAGGGGATTCCTAGGCTCCCCTTCCTGTCATTTTAGGCATTTAAGCTCAGCTGCAGGCAGACACCCTCTTAAAGGAGGCTTCTTACCTGTCACTACTCTAGAGGAGAGGTGCTTAGTTGTAGTCAGGCACATGTGCTTTCTCTCCCAGACTACACCACACTAGCAGCCATACACTTTTTCCAAAGTATTTTAAGGAGGCTTCCAACTTCCAAGTAAGGAATAGCTATGACCTCCTAGAAGAGGAGGGTAGTTTTCAGAGAAATCGCGTTTATTTTTTTTTGCTGGGGGGTTAATTAAAAAGATTAAGCTGTGATGCTGAAAAGCAGAGGAGGAACCGAGATCAGCTCCCCCTAGCTTTCGTGTCAGGTGGGTTTTTGGACCAGGAGGGCCTTTACCATTATGAGCTCCTGAAGTACCAACAGTACTGAAAGAAATTGAGGAAACAGAAGAAACAAATTTTGCACACAGCTCTAGCAGGCAAGGGAATGTCTTAATGGCCTACCTGTATAGAGGCTTTATTACATTGATTTGGTGCATGTGATAAAGATAGCCATATTTGGAGAATAGGGCCAAATGTTAAGTTCTAGCAGCCTTCACACTGGTCTTCTTTAGCTTCACACGGTTCACATCCTGGCCTAAATGCAATAGGAGTTTATGTTATTGTATATTGGAATTTTTTTCCTTTTATGAGGTGGTGGGATCACCTAATTGTTTCTGGGGGACTGTAGAATTGGCTTTAGGATGGTGTCTTTAAGTCTTCACTGGCAAGTTTTAGGAGAGAATAACATTAGGCCTTTGACAGCCAGCAACAATTAATTGCATTGTTTTATTATATCTTGAGTAATACATTTCAGAAATTTGCTATAATGACATTTTAACCTGATGTTGTTCTGTATCTCAACTTTTCAGCTTTTTCAGATTCAAGAAGATTTCACTTTGTATAAATAAAACCAATCCTGTTTCAATGGTAAATAAATAAATCTGAAGCAACCTTTCAAGAACTTTGCTTACATTCTCAGTACAATTTATTTAACATTTAAGAAAGTGCTCAGTGCATTTTAGTTAGCTAGTAAAACAGGCCACTATACAATTTGATTGAGGGCTTTATTATGTGTGGCAACTTATTATAGATTTTATACAATGAGCACTTTTTCCATGCAAAAACAGTTCAGAAGAGAACTGGGCACATCAGCAGTCAGCAGGCTGTTACTCAGTGCCTTTGAAACTCTTTTAGTGCTGCTGGAAAAGTGGGTTCCCAGCAGGGCCCTATGAGGAACTCACCCATTTAAGGCAGGGCCCAGACCAGCCTGGCAGTTTGGCAGACAGACTAGCCAGGAAAAGGGGGAGTGGTTGGGAGCCTTCCCTGGGAGGAGTTAGGGAGAGAGCTGCCTGGGAGGAGCTCTGAGTTAAGCGGAGGAGCCGAACTACTGGAGGGAGAGAGAAAGGGCTTATTTGCCAGTTCTTGACAAGCTCTCAGGGAGAGAGGAGTGTTCGTGACACACTCTCACAGAGAGAGGAGAGTTGCTGACAGCTCCTTGTCAGAACTCATTAGAGTAAAGAGCCTC
Source organism: Anolis apletophallus (assembly GCA_030556195.1). NCBI lineage: Eukaryota > Metazoa > Chordata > Lepidosauria > Squamata > Anolidae > Anolis > Anolis apletophallus. Next base: position 65,736,535 of record JARBWK010000012.1, on the reverse strand, counting down.
TGAATCAAAGCTCTGTTTAGAGTATAGAGCCTCTGTATCAAAGCTCTGTTTAGAGTAATAAGCCTCTGTATCAAAGCTCTATTTAGAGTAAGGAGCCTCTGTATCAAAGCTCTGGTTAGAGTATTGTCGCCCCTCTGTGGGCCCCTTGGCACTTGACCTCCCTGATAACTACACAAGGGCAAGGGTACAACCGGGTTTTATTGATAATAGCAAGACAAAGGTAAAAGGTTCAAAGACAGTCATAATAAGGCCTCTGGATAGTAGCTTTAACAGGGATTAGCAAGGAGTAAATAGTCCCGTAGCAAACAGGAACAGCAGGGTTGCAGCGACCCGTTGCAATAGGGCCGCTGGCAGGGATCAAGCCAGATGCCAAAGGGAAAACTCAGGAAAGTAATCGGCCAATGCAAATGGCCGGGATGTGCTAGATGATCTCTGTGGGGCTCAGCCGGCGCAGAAGGCTGAGCTCCGTAGAAAGAATGCAAGGAAGTTCAGCAGGCAATTGAGCTTTCATGGGATCGTCCCAAGACTCCTCAGTGACCTGGAGCACGGCTCAGTGCAGGGCAGGGCAAAAGTGTCTCTGGATGGAATCTCTGCCGATGCAGTAGACAGGGCAGTTCCCTGCAAACATCAAAGGTTCACAGATAAGATCCCATGCAGAATCCCATGCAGAGGGAATCTTGAGACCCAAACCGGGTGTAAGGAAGGTCTCTAATAAGCTCTGTTGAAACACTGTGGCTGAGATGAATTGCCTAGCAATTCGCTTTAGTCTTTAGTTGCAAACAAAAGCAGGATTACTGGTACAAGGCCTTGATAGCCTGAAGGCGGTGAGGCTAGCAGCTTCAGTCTTTCATCTAACAATGCTTAGCCATTGGCAAGGTGATTCCACAGTAGCACTTAGAAAGCAGGGAAGGCTTACCGCTGTTGACGTGGCTTGACTTGGCACAGAGTCCCCAACAAGGCCTGGCTTTTGCGGCAAGCAGCCACAGAGTCTATGTTGAAAGTATCCATGGTAAACAACGCCAAGATGATCCTGCAGCAGAGGGAATCCGGACAGGCATTGCGTAGTATGCCAATAGGTAGCTAAGCAGTCTTCCTTGGGTTCCTGGCCGCCCACAAGAAGGCCAGGAAGGGTTTCTTGGAAACAGGGTAGAGTAACAGCTTGAGAAGGTCCTTCTGGTTTCAGCATTAGCTGGGAAAGTCTTTCAGGTTTTTCTCTCCGGTTCCAACGGCGACCTGGAGTGCATGCTGGGCACAGCCCAGCCGTGGATGAAGCAGGGTCCTGGCACAGTGGAGCAGAGACGAACCAACTTGGAGTTGGCTGGCTGGCGTCCCCTGGGAGGGAAAGCCCCCACGGCCGTTCCCTCAGTTCATCCTGAATGCGATGTTGGTAAGAGACAAGGACTGGAGGGTGCTTTGAGCAATTATAGCATTCTGAGAGTGCGTCGGACGTCACAACCTGTGATGGATGGTTCCCGGGTTGTTTTGAGAACCTCAATCCTGAAGAATGCGGCGCCTCGTTAGCGCGAACCACCTGGGCTGGGGAGTAGCGCTTGGTGCTCCGAGTTCCCGCTTCTGCTATCAGCCTGCTGGGCCCCGCCTGGCCTTGACATGCCTTTTCTATAGCATCTTTCCTGGGAGGCACATGAAAGCAGCAAAGAGGCCCACAGCAGGGGCCGGGAGTTAACCAAGCTGTGCTGGAAAGTTTCTTGGAGTCAGGCGGGCAAAATCCAGACCCTAGGAAAGACACCGTCTGAAGCCCTTGGGGTGCGACAAGTATTGAGCCTCTGTATCAAAGCTCTGAAGTGAACTATCTAGGATAGTTGTGGTATAGATAGCTCACCACTAGTTTAGATATTAGTGGGAGTGAGTTCTAGTTTAGGCAAGTTTTGCACTGTCTGTGTAACATTTGAACATCTAAGATTAAGACAGCATTTTGCTGTAACCATCACGCTGTTGAACCATCTTGTAATTAGCCATACGCTCTTGTGCCTCAGTTGAAGAACCAATATGATCTGTGCCTGTTAAGTTAATAAAAGTTTAACTTATTAACTTTAAAGACAAACCTCAGTTGTGCTCTTTCCATCGGCTGTGTGATTCCAGTTCCAGTACCTTCCGAGTTCTCCATTTCTAAAAGAGTTTTACCTCAGCATTCCTCTTAGTTTAATTTTGGTGAAGATTAAAGAGCCTAGCTGAAGTGTTGTTTTGATAAAGAAATCCTAGAAGTAATATTTTAGGTCGGTGGTAGTGTACCGAGAAGAGTTTTTAAAATCCTCCAGACTTTAATTTAAGAGCCAAGTCGTCAGAAGCCCCCTCTGGGGGAGGAGCCTAGGGAACTTTTCTGCTGGAGTTAAGTTAATGCAGACTTAACTCCATCCTCTCCAGTAGCTGATAAATCCAGCTCTCTTGATCTGTTTTGTCCAGCTTTTCGGTTTCCTCCTCCCCTTTCCCTTTTTGGGGAGATTACATGAAACGGATCACCAAATATTACAAATCAGTTTTGATCATACTGATCCGGGCCCAAACGTAATAGGCAGGTGAAAGGTACAAAGGACCACAACACTAATAGGCAAAAATGATCTCATTGATTGAAATGCAAGGATTTCTTTTTGGAAAACTAAGACAGTTATATCCCAGTTTGAAAGAAAAAAAAATGAAAGAATTAAGAAAACATGTTATTGAAAGCAGGAATGAAACAGAAACCTTAAAAGTGTGGCAGTTTGATCTCCTCAGAATTTCTGAAATTTGTGCCAGAGCCCTGGAAATCTACTCTCTTGCCTGAATCTTAAAAATCTAGTTTTGTTTCTTCAGAGGCCTATTTCTTCTCATTATTTATTTAGAACATTTATATCCTGTAGAGAATAGGATGGGATATACATATTCTAAATACATAAATATCCTGAAGACTGGTATTAGTTTTGGCTACAGACAACTGGAGACCATCACAATCAGATCCACCTTCTGCTTCACCTCCTATGCAGGCACTTTGAAAGTTTTGTCCTCCAATGCCTCCAGATCTTTGGAAATCTTTCCTTTTTGCTGAGCAGTGCAAACCCGTTCCCCCTGTGACTTCTGATCCTTGGAAATTTCCTTCTGATCCCCAAAGGTCTCCTTTCTTTCTTGGGGCTTCAAAGCCTATTCTCTTTGTTTCTTCTGAATTTTAAAAGTGTACATTATTTTCTGAAAGCCCAAGATAGTGCCAGTTTTAATTTGGCCAGAGGACATTGTGGACAACAATATAATTTCTGATTGCTTTATTGGCTATGAATATGGCATAAATGGGACTGCTCTGGGGCAAATCACTGGTTTATTTTAATTGGTGAAAACAAGCCCATATTAAAGTTTCTGCTCCAGAGGCTATAAAAGAGCAGCCCAACTATGTTAATAGGGATGTTTCAAAAAATTAGCTAAGCAGGTAGAGTAGGAAAAAAGAACCCAAAGTAGAAGAAAGATAGTCTAAAGGTAAATGCTAAGGTAGAACAGAAACAAAAATTGTAGAAAACAGAAATTGCAAAAATCTATTACGTAAAAAAGCAGGCATGCAGGGAAGCCTCTGGCCATATTGTTCCAAGAGTCAATTGGTCTCAAAAAGTGCAAAGACTTCAGAACCGACCTTGGACATATCTTAAAGTTTGTCTACACAAGAATCTTGTTATGACCTTGTCATTGAATCTTTTTTCTGTTACACTTTTATGAGAGACTTCTGGGGAGCTATTGTACAACACTATATCATTCTAGTAAATTCATGACCAAAGGGATAATGTCAAGTCTGACTTCAGTAAACATAAGAATAGGCTAGTTAGCAATTTCCTTCTACTGGAAAAAAAACCCATAGATAATGATGATGTTTCCTCAAAGTGACTGTACTTTTATAAGCAAAGAAACAGAAATCCGATGATGACACCTACCTTATGAAAAATTGCAACCTTTTAATGTATAAATTTTGAATAAATAATAATAAGCAATAAAATGACAGCAACAATAACTATTAATAGATTGTTTAAAATTTTAAACAACCTTCTATTTTACCTACATAGACTATTAATACTGAATGTGTGCTAAGGAAATAAATGTTTGTGTGTCAACTTATATTGACTGCATAGATTTCATAAGGTTATAGTAGTGATTTAATGATGGCCTAGACAATATGAGACTTAAGATACAATTTTGGCTATTTCTAGGATCATAAAAACTCCCAATTGCTGTGTTCTTGTTCCTCTATGAACTTCTATGTCCCCTTATGTAACTATGAATTTGGGAATAAAATTAATATTAAAATATATTATTTTCATTTGCATGTTTCTGGAATTCTATGAGATGAATAGTTTCTTTGTGAAAATGCCACAAAAATACTTTTAGCAGTGAGAAATCTTGGACTGAATTTTCTGCAATAATTCTTCATGTCAGACAAAGATCAAGCAATTAGCATATCTGCTATATTTGAAATTAAGTAAAATGTTATCCTGCCACCTTGGATTAAATGAAAAGAGGAAAAATACAGTTCTCTCACAAAAACGCTACCAAGTGAATGTCAAATATATTTGTACAATTAAAATGAGCATTATCAACACAGTAGTGACACTGAGCTCAATTCTGTTGATTAATTGACCAGCTGATAGCATATAAATTGCAGAAAGCTGAGCCTCAAAGGCAACCTTCTACTGTTGTTAGTACTAAGTAAGAGAACATGGCATCAGCACATGGGATGGCTTGTAATTGCTTGGTTAAACAAACAAAACAAGAATGTTTGTATTTAGAGCAACTTAATTGCTCCAGTAAGAAAACCAAACCATTATGACTACAGTAGCCATTAATCATTGCTCTGGATGTGAACATAAGTCTTCTTCCCTTCAGATTCCAATATTCTGAACTATCAAACTGGAAAATTAAAACATGCACTCTTCTTCTCCCACCATGTTCTGAAGATGATTTTGAAAAGGTACAACAATCAAACCCTTGAAATCGCTATGTCAGCATTAAATTTCTGTATTACAGTCTATTGTATTGATTTATCAACACAATAATTTCTGTCCCTTTAAAATGTAGAGTACTTTTTGTAGGATGGGTGATCAAAGTGGGGGCTTCTAGTGGCATGTGATAATATACACCAGTTTTTATACCCCTCTATCAATAGAATCCTTAGAAGTCCCTTTTCATTGACAGCTCACTTAAAAAAAAAGACTGTAAAAGTTGTCACAAAATACCAATTTTTGAAACCCAGAATGCATTTTTGGCCACAATGTCTTGGCATCTTTGGCACTCCATGTAGTTTCCAGAAGGTCCTAGAGCAGAAGATTGGTACCCCATCCAGCTCGGTGGACTACTCCTCGGTCAGAGGTTTTCCCAATTCATAGATCATCATGTTTAACTATAGACAATCCAGCCAATTTTAAAGGAATTGTTACCAATTTCTTGCAAAACTTGTGACTGATTGTGTCTGCAAATCACAGTACATAGACATAGAAAAGTCCATTTGAAAATGGCTCTGTCACTTTTATACATTTTTAAAAAATAATCATGAATTATGTTTAGATTGAAAACATGTTTTCTTCCATTCTATAATTCTATTTTTTTACTTTTTGCTACACAGCTACACTAAAAAGCTTGCCAGAATGAAGATAAAATAGTCCATCTTATACTAGTTTCAGTTTTAGAAGTGGGTGAATAAAGGGGTTGAGAGATAAGAGGTGGAACAATATTGAAGAATATCAATTAACATCTCAAAGAGATTGAGATAACTGGATACAAGATTAGGACACTTGGATCACTGAAAATTACTTAACCCTAACATTGCTGCTCAAAGCTCCCATTTAACTTTGTATGTTCTGGTCATTATTGCATTTCCAGCACAGGAAACAGCTAAATTCCAGTATTCCAGCTATAAATACTATTAATAAATAAAGGGTAGTACATGCTGTAAACACCAAAGGGCACTACTACAATAATGTGAACAATAATGAGCATTTCCAATCACAACAATCCTACCATAGTATCATACTCCTCAATATATTACCTATAAAGAACCCAAATGAGTGGAATATCAATAAGTAGCTATTAGGCATGAGAAAAAAGTTATGAAAATCAAAAGAATTCATAAGTGATTCGTATGTAATGGGACTTTCAAGTTTTTACGGATCACAAGGCCAATCCCGGAAGTGGACTTTCTTTTTCGAACCCCCTGGGCCCAAAATTTCGTTAGAATTCTAAATATTTCGGAAGGCTCCCTATTACCCCCTCCAAAATCCAAAATCCCAGACATTACTCACAGTCAGATGGGGCCTTTCCATGCTCGAGGCCTACTTTAACTGAAAGGCCTTCCTCCAGGAAGAGAAAAACCAGCCGGAACCATAGAGAGATCGAAACCGGAAGTCCTAGAGCGGTTGGAGGACTCAGGAAAAAAGCACTTTAAACTGCAGGGAAAGGGGCCTGGATAGGAGGGCAGGCGAGAAGGACATGAGGCAGGCTGAAACAATGGGAGAAGGGGTTGAAAACAGCCCGGAGAGGAGCAGGAAAAGTGCAGATTCAAGGAAAAGCCATAGAGTTCAAACCTCCTAGAGATCTATGGCAAAATGAATGGGGAGAAAGCTGCAGTGAAAAGAGCTCTGGAGAAGGTAGGCAACTATTTTATAATAATAATATTTACCCCTTCTAATTTCCTGGAAGAAGGGCCCAGGGCATTATTTAATTCTAATAATAATAATAAATATATTAATAATATTTACCCCTTCTAATTTCCTGGAAGAAGGGCCCAGGGCATTATTTAATTCTAATAATAATAAATATATTAATAATATTTACCCCTTCTAATTTCCTGGAAGAAGGGCCCTACTTGTTATTGATGCCACTGGGATCAATGTAAATGTGAGTAGATCAATAGGTACTGCTCTGGTGGGAAATAACAGCAATCCATGCAGTCATGCCAAGCCATATGACTTTAAGGTGTCTAAGAGCAACAACAGCTCTCAAAATCAATGGGAGATGCAAAGCGAAGTAATAATAATACTAAAATAATTATAGAAACAACTTGGGCCTGACATAATTATAATAATATGTTTGCTTGTTCTTGAGGGCACTAGAGTGCTTGTGGCCTTACATAATTGATAACAGACATGGATTGAAATACTGTAAAATTGACAGGGCTCTAACTACAAACCTAAGAGCATGTTCTAGTTTACCAAGAGCACGTTCCTCATACCCTCCAGGTCACTATCACCCTTACTACATTCTTACTATTAGAATTTATTATTTAATTCTAATAAATGCTCTGGAGAAGCAAGCCTTGACTATTTTATTTAATAATAATAATAATACTAATAATAATAATATATTAATGCTTTATTTCTCCCTGCAAGGAAACCAAGGGAAATGTTGCCCCTTGATTTGCCTTTGCTTAAAACAGTGTCAGTCCTGTTTCCCTGCTTTTCAGACTTTAGAACCAATTTAGAATTTCGTTAGTAGTTACGTTACATTTTAGAACTTTTTGGAATTGTTTTTGTAAGTCTTTCTATTACTAATAACCCCCCCCCCATTTGATTTTAGAATCACGATTTTTGGGTTCTAATCCATGCCTAGTAGCTATATATGATGTGACCACACGGGCAAGCGAAAGACTACAAATTAATAGCATCATCAAAACTGAAACGTGGTGAGCTGGAAGAATAGACTTTCCCCTAATATTTCATGGCATCTTTAAAAAGCCCACAAAATTCACAAGATGTTATAGAGAAAAGTTAAAAAACAAAACAAAGTCCCTCTTCCTTTTGTTTCTCTTTTCCTGCCATATGCCCACTGTTTTTCTCATTCTGCAGGTGCACCTTTTCCATGTACATTTCCATATCATGAGACAACAGACAGCATATTTATTTTCTTCTTTCTCTTACGCTCTCAATTGATCTATTCTGTTCTTGTTTTTGTGTTCCACACTGCTTGCAACTGTTTCCATTCACCACAAGTAGAGGTTACTAGGCATGGTTTCGAACCCAAAAATGGCGATTCTAAAATCAAATGGGGGGGGGGGTTGATTAGTAAAAGAAAGACTTACAAAAAATTTTCCAAAAATTTCTAAAATGTAACTTAATTACTAACGAAATTTGTTAGTAGTTCGTATGCCAGCGCATGCGCATTCCAGATGGTTTTGGCCTACAACCTATTCTTTGGGGGAATTTGCTGCAGAATCTTCTCTATGAGCCCGGATTCTGCAGCAAATCCCCAAGAATATGTATGTGTGTGCACCCAGGCAGCAAACGCTGTGCCCGGGTTTTGGCTTTTCCCGGGCTCATAAAGAAGAGTTTTTTGCAGTTTGCACCGCTTGAGGAGGGACCACAGTCAGAGTACTTCGGTTTGAATTTTACCTCTTCTTATACCCATTGTTATTACTGCTGTATTATTGCATGTGCATGGAATGTAGGTATATGACCAGTTGGATTACTTATAATATTAGGCACTTACAGTAGCATTCATTCTATTATACATTAGGTTGGTTTCTCACCCCAATACTCTTTGATGCTTTAGATCCTGGCAGGCAGGAGAGGCAGGGAAGCCTGGAAAAAATGTAAACAGAGAGGTTTACTCAGAAGTAAATCCACAAAGGAGGGCACTTCATCCAAAGTGCCCTCCTTTGCAGATTTAATTCTGAGTAAACCTCTCTGTTTACATTTTTTCCAGGCTTCCAGCCGAAAGAAGGAGCGAGTTTAGGGCTTGCCTTGCCATAATACTTATTGGCAAGGGAGGCGGGAGGGTGGTGAGAGAGAAGGAGGGTGCCCCCCCCCCATTACGACCTAATAACGACACTTAAGAAAATCCTGGGCCCCGAAGTTCTATAAAGAAAGTCCACTTCCTGGTTGGCGTTCCAGATGCGGAAATACTCAAAAGTAGCATTTCTTACGAATTTCTTACGAATCATTTCATTTTCATAACTTTTTTTCTCATGCCTAGAGGTTACTAAGAGCCAGCATGGGTTTGTCAAAAGCAAATCATGCCAAGCCAAGCTTATCTCTTTTTACTCATTTATACGCATGGTAAATCAGAAGAGTGCTGCAGATAATATATCCTATATTCTCATATATAGAAATTTGAGGGTTTTTTTAAAAACACACACACAACCAAAATCTGTTAACTAATATTTGGATCAATGTGAATATTGTATTTTAACTCCTACAAAAAAACCCTCCAAACCATCCCCTTCTACAAATTGATTAGAGTGGCAACAGCTTAGTTCATCCAGCTTGCCAAAAACAGTTACACTGAGGACCTTTTCAACGGCTGCCCAAAAACTGTGGAACAACCTGCCGGAAGAGTTCCAACAGTTAAATGAGCTTTCAGAATTTAGAATCAAAACTGCTCCTGAACTAGTTTTAATGATGACTTATAAACTTGTATATAATGTTTCATCTTTCTTCTGTGTATTTTGATATGTATTTTGTAAAAATGTGTTTTAATATGTGCATTTTGTGTGCTTTTAGTGATGTTGTAACCCGCTTTGAACCACCAGAGTAAGAAATATTTTTATTATTATTAAATTAATATTATTGGTTTGCTGTGAGTTTTCAAGACTGTATGGCCATGTTCTAGAAGCATTCTCTCCTGATGTTTTTCCTGCATCTGTGGCTGGCATCTTCAGAGGTCTGTTGGAAGTGAAGCAAGTGAAGTGTGTGTGTGTAATGTCTGGGGTTGGAGAAAGAACCCTTGTTTGTGTCAAGCTATTATGGATGTTGCAATTAGCAAGCTTGAATAGCATTGAGTAGCCATGAAGATTGAGTTATTCAAGTTTGCTAATTACAACATTCACACCTCCTTGAAACAGACAAGGATTCTTTCTCCGACCCTGGACATTCCACACACACACAAGTGTGTGTGTACACACAGACAGATATCTATGTATTTATCTATCTATGCACACACACACACACCACTTGCTTAACTTCCAACAGACCTCTGAAGATGCCAGCTACAGATTCAGGTGAAATGTCGGGAGATAATGCTTCTGGAACATGGCCATACAGCCTGGAAAACTCACAGCAACCAAGTGATTCTGGCCATGAATGCCTTTGACAACGTATTATTATTATTATTAATTATTAATTATTACCTATATGGAAATCAAGGTATGCCCCTTCTACTGCATCTCCTTCATCTACCACATTTTAAAATCTATTAAAAAAAGGAGATAAGATTATTCTGGCCTGTCTTTTGAAAATGCCATATTGACTTTGAGTAATCATGACATTTCTTTCTAAGCTCTGACATACTGTCTATTCAATGTATTTTATAAGTCAAAGCAGTTGTTCCTTAATCCATGATAACATATAATGACATTAATATATGATAACATGAAAAACGTTTTGCATGCTGGTCAAGAAAACAATTATTATATTTATAATGTTTTCCCCAATGCAACATAATGAAAATTTACTTATGTAGACATTGTAGCACAGTATACCACCTGTTTTATTAGGTTGAGAAGCAGTAGACATTTTTTAAAAGCTGTGTGAGTTCATTCCTTCTTTCTTCTCCCACTTATTTGCTGTATCTCTGAATGTCTCACTTGACCCTTTTCTCCTTAGGCATCCATTAAGGCAATTATCCCTGATCAATTTGCAAAGCCTTTTTTTCTTTAAACTTTAAACTAGTTCATTTTCATGGGCATTTACCACAGGTTTCTGAAAAGTCTATTATGGTCCAAATTGATTCTTTAAAGTGGCTTCAAACTATGTTAAGAAATCAGGCCTTTAATATTCTCTTAAAATCCAAGATGTTAACAGCAAAGGTAGAAAGCAATACTGCAGAGACTTAGTTTACATAGAATTTGCCTCTCTCTCTCTCTCTCTCTCTCTCTCTCTCTCTCTCTCTCTCTCTCTCTCTCTCTCTGTGTGTGTGTGTTCTTTCACTTCAAATGCATCTTCAATAAAGACTAAAATTACACAGTGTGTACTATTAAAATACCCAAACTATATACACCCCCTGAAGAAAGGAATTAATGGCTAACTTGTCTTCATAAAATCATAGTGAATCCCATATAATGCAGACATACTTGACCTCGAGTTCACACGATCAACCGGCCATTAAACTGATTTGACCTGAAGTAGGGAGTACCAACGTTCCTACATGCTCTATGCGGTCTAGCATCATTAAGAACAGAGGCTGGGATTGTGGCTCAGGAGACTTTTAGCCATTGCTTTTCCTCTATTCCCATGCCCCACTTGATGGAAACTTGGTAACAACGCCAAAGTAAATAACACTTCAGTTCGCAACATTTTCCCTCTACCACATGGATACAAAGTATCCCTTTTGGCTCTTACTCGCTCATTTCAATGAAATTAAACTTCTCCGGGACAAAGAACACTGCTGGCCTGTCCGGGATGCTTTTTGGGCATCTCGGGGAGGCCGAAACTGTGCTCCTTAAAACCACTGATACGGAGTCCTCCAAAAGCTGCCATTATCCCCCAGTATCCATAAAAAGCATAAGTTTGTCCGATTGACTCCGTTTCAATGCCATATTTTTCTTTGGCTTATTCTAAGATCTTCTGCCATTTTGTTTTCTTCCTTTGAGTTCTTCTGCCTCTGCTATAACCTTTTTTATTTTAAAGAATATCTTTTCCAAAAAACCATCTGACTGTCAAAACTTGCCGGATCCGTAATCCATTTGTTCCCGCCACTATCTATGGGCCCCATGAAGGTTCAAATACCATGGACTTCCTGTGAGCACGTCCCCTGGAAGTTGCATGAAGATGGACCCACGTTGGGGACCCCAGAGCGGCAGAGGATTTATAGTTTTTCAAAGGTTTTCATATTAGATCTCTCCTCCATGCTGATTCTAGGAAGAGACCTTCATCTTTTAAATTCCCTAAAGACTGAATATATAATTCCCTTCTGGCTGGTATGAATTGCCCATCATGATTTCCCTGAGACATATGAACTACTATTATGAATTTCCCCCTATAAACTGTTGGATTTTATTCTTTTCTATTTCCCCTATATGTTGATGATAAATAGAGATTATTAAATGTGAGAATGGTGGTGGAGGAAATATTCCCTGATACTCCTAATGCATTCCTTTTCACCTCGCATGTTCCTTTTTCCCCATATCTTAAAAATATGAAGTTATGCCATGTCTGTATATGTTGTCAGTAAGAGAGATCAACTCAGCTGCATTCCAAGCAGCAACTTTAATTGAGGCATCAACGGCATTGCATGAACAATAACAGGGCTTTTTAGGTTTGGAAGGGGGTCTTTCCTCCCTTTCCAATGGAGACCCCTTTGCATCATAGCCAGAGAGCCATCGAAGTTTCATTCTACCCTCCGGCTAGGGGCACCCAGCATATTGTTTTCCATTCATCACAACAGTTTTCTTTTTTGGCTTCGGATCCCAAATAATTCAACAAACTGTATATCCCTTTGTCCATATAGATTATACCGAAACTTCCCATGGAATGTTTTAGATCTGCCCTTTGTCAACAAGGAAGGGACAGATTTGGCCAGATGTTTGTTGACACAAATAAACAAAAGATTTCCTTAGCCCGAAAGGCTTGAGGCTTGGACTCTTAATTTACATATGGTTAATTCAATCAGTGGAATCTCCGGACTCATTGTTTTCACTCAAGCTCCCGCCTCCCTTCCTCATTGGCCGGATACTCAAGGCGAGGATTCTTCCTGATTGACCAACCTGGAGGTGGCACTGGCTCATGATTGGTTGAGGGGCACCGGCTGGCGTTTGCCTCCCAGCTGGTCCCAACTTTCCATCCAATCAGCATGAAGACTGGCCTGCACAGGCGGGTGGGTGATTTGAATTTTGACAGCTCTGTATAATTATAAATATGGCATGTATTTTGAATGTGACCTTATGACTGCCTTGCAACAAGGAATTTGCGGCGTTCATCGTTTTCAGCTGATAAGAAATTAAAGACCTCGGTGGCTTTTCTTCGACTTTGGTGAGATTCATTGGGAAACATTGAGGTGGGATTTTGTGTCCTACTTTGCTCACCAAGGGTTTTCGATCCCCCATTTTAGGTGCAAGGTCCTCTGCGCCTTCCGGACCTGGCTGACCCAAATTCTGTTCGGTAACATACTTACAGACTTCTTTAGAATGGCATCAAATAACTAATCACTTTCAAAGGAAGATTCAGAATTAATCATTAAGCCATTGCACAGAGTATTGGGCAGGAAAAGTGGGATGCATGTGCATCTTAGAGTGAATAATAAGGTGTTTAGCCAGCTCTAGGGACAAGCCAGGCTATTTTTTTTATCATTTCCTTTGTTTATTATATTCTATTGTTATTTTCCCCTAAAGAATTGGTAACATTAAATCAAAGAAAATAAAAAAGAACCTGGATAAGTTCTCTCTTTCCCAATCTCTTTCTCTCAACCCTTCCCTGTGTGTGTGTATACACACACATACACACACAAAGCTGAACATTGTCACTGTCATCATTGGCATCATTAAAGACTGGGCTGGGCTACAGCGTCACAATGAGAAAACAAAGGTGTAGACCACTAGTACTGATATCGCAATTAATGTCAATTTTAATCTGCTCCAAAGTCGTTATGTATATAAGACCCAAATGGGTGTTTGTAAATCCAGTGAGAAATTATATTCCAAAGAGTCCCTTGTGGGTATTTGTAATCTAAGTGCCCGTTGGCAAAAGAGGTATTTGTACTCCTTGAAGTGCCCGATGCCGAAAATGAAAGTGGTGCACGTAGAAATTCTATTCGATGTGCTGGAACGCGGAGGGAAGAAGTAAATCCCTGCCGTGTTAAATGAAGAATGTGTCCACGCCGACGTATTGCGAGTGCTGGCGTTTGCTCCTGGACATTCCGTTTCTCCTTAAAAGGCTTTTTCAAGGCGACAATATGAAATCAAGCGTTCCAAAGTCTACAAATAATACATAAGCAGCATCATAGCAAAAAGTTGGTAGAATACACTACATAGCCTTAATACAAACTAATAAAGAGTTATAATTGAATGCATTATCTCGTTAAATAACAATATTAAACATACCATCTTATAGAAGAGCACATGAGCAAGTCTCATCTGGGATGGATGAGATGACCGAAAGGTGAAATCAAACATGCACAGCAGGTATATATAATGTAATTACAGTAGAAAAGTATTCACAGAAACGGGGTCGTTTAACCCGCGGGGCCACACTGAATCGACCCTGAGAATCCATTTACATTCAGCTTTTCTTAATTTGATGGAGCTGTCCTCCAACAGAGGAAATAATACCCGATGAGGAAAATTTCACAGGGGCAGGGGCAAAAAGCCCAATCGATAGGTGATTAATTTGTCCAAATACTGCCTTGCTCCACATGAACGTGCATTATTAGAAAGAGGGCTCTCTTTCGTACCTACGCCCACATGTGATGATTAGACCATACGTAAAGACATATCCAACCTATTTAGACTGATACGATTCAAAGATTTCTTCAATGAAGCCACCACCACCTCAGCGTCCACTCCTAAATCTATTTTTCATCCACGCAGCACCTTTGTTCCTTCCAATCCAACGACACATGTTTAAACGTTCGAGGACATGGTCCTTAAAGACATTCTTACTATTGACCATTCCAGAGATCGAAGATCTTCTAATTGACATCTATGGAAATGACCACTCTTAAAACTTTGAGCAACAATGTTGATATTACCATTCGCCCAGCAGATAAAGGAGGGGCCGTTGTTATAATGGACACGGATGCTTACAATAAAGAATGCTTGTCACAACTGAACAACATCCAATACTATAAAAGACTCAATATAGACCCTACCTCGGATTTCCTCAGGATTATTAGATTAACCATAGAAGAAGCCTTATCTGCAGGTCAACCTCATTTGGACTCGCGATCGACTTGTCGATTGCGATCGACTTCGTGGGCAGCCCTGGTCTAGAGTATCATATTGCTGTTGTCATCTTCAAATCAGAACAGAGGAAGACCAACATCATAACTATCTTAGACTTCCTGCTGAATAAATAATTCAAAGGAAAATGCTTTGATGAACCAGATCTATTCTATCTCTGATTTCTATAATTTTCATTTTTGTAGGGTTATAGAGTTAACCCAGAGAGCTTTTTTAATGTAAATGCACCTCTAAACAATTAGAATTCCTAATACCTGTCCAATGCAATATGTATGCACAGCAGTCATCATTGTATAGTAGATTGAGTGCTGGCCTATGACTCTGGGTTCATCTACCCACTTGGTCATGGAAACCTACTGTGTGACTTTGGGCAAGTCACAGACCCAGGAAACCCTTGATAAATTCAGTTTAGTGCCATCATAAATCAGAAAATACTTGAAGGAACATGACAATATGTATGTAGAGCAGCTAGTGCACACATTTACTATGCAGTAATTACAACCAAAAGCATCCATAGAAGGAACAAAAACAATACAGATCAAGGCCATGGCATGTTCAGCTAATTTGCCTACTCTCTATGATAAGTAGTCAGTGTTTATTGTTTATGTGCATGAAATAATGGCAACAATCCAAGGTCAACCAGTAAACTTGATAGGGCTAAAGCATTACACCAGTGGTTCCCAAACTTTTTTTTTAACCAGGGACCACTTTGATCAGGGACCACTCTCCAATATTAGTACTAAAAGGGTTATGAATCAGTTTTTAGTCAACTTTAGATTCAGTTTGGTTATTTATACATGATAGCCATGTATAAATGTGTGAGGGGAGGTCATAGGGAAGAGAGAGCAAGCTTGTTTTCTGCTGTCCTGGAGACTAGGATGCAGAACAATGGCTTCAAACTACAAGAAAGGAGATTCCATCTCCCCTCTCAACATCCCCATTGCCTCAGCACTATAAGAGGCTTTAACAGGCCTAGTTCAGCAGTGGAACTCTCTACCCCAGAGTGTGCTGGAGGCTCCTTCTTTGGAAGCTTTTAAACAGAGGCTGGATGGCCATCTGTCAGGGGTGCTTTGAATGCAATTTTCCTGCTTCTGGGCAGGTGGTTGGATTGGATGACCCATGAGCTCTTTTCCAACTTTATAATTCTATGATTTGATGTGCTGATTCAGAAATTTGCATTGAATAGAACGCATCAACTCTAGTTTCTGATACAGAGCATATGCCATTCAGTAGTCGGCATCTGCTCACCCTGAGAAAACCATATTTAATAATGTAGAGCTGATGTGGTCTATGCAATGCAATTTTCTGAAATAGCACCCCCACAGGTGTCTTTGTTTTGAACAGGCCTCAAAACAAAGACACCAAGGCATCCTTGCTTCCAGGTACCACATGGAATGGGTCCGCTCAGGAGGAGGGAGGAGGATGAGAAGCAGCAGTGACTAGGCTTGTTGTTGTGCCTTTCAAGGGCAATCAGCCTCTCCCCTCTCAACATCCCCATTGCCTCAGTACTATAAGAGGGTTTAACAGGACCAGTCACTCTCCTTGCAATGGTGTAGTAATGGTGAGACCGCGGACCATATTTTAGTTCTTGGGGAGCACTGGTGGTCAATAGACCACAGGTTGGGAACCACTGAATTACATTGAGAAAATCTTTTAAAGTTCTTCATTCATTTGATTCACCCCGCCCCCAAATCCTCCTACTTCTCCCCACCAACTTAAGATAGTTCAGAAAAATTTCCAAACTAGAAGGGATCATCATGTCCCTGCTGTCACTCTACTGCCTTTCCACAAATTCCCAAATTGCTCTTCCATGCATTCCTTAGTGACTACATAGCATATGAGGGGGAAAAACAGTGAAAAGTTCTAGAGGCAAAAATTGATTTTTCATTCCTCATCACATTTCCTTCCCATATCCATTATTGTCTATGCTAACGTTAGTCATGTTGAAATCTGGGAGACACCATTCTGTTGCAACAATAATTCATTCTTATAGCAGCCAGATTTTCTGTTTTATGCTTTGTAGTGTTGGTTTTGTGTTCTCTGAATGACTTTTAAAAATAATTTCAGCTTGATGCTGACGGAACATATATTCACTAAATGTGTGCTTTCAGTTCTTCACCCCACCCCACCCACCCCTCCCATGCAGGATGAATCACATTATAGCATTATTTTTAAGATCTAGCATTCCCTGAATTGTCAATCCATGACTACTTATTAGGGCTCATGTAAGTCAGTTGCTGAATGGTTTCTAAATGAGAGCAACCTCTAATATTTTTCCTGTTACAGCTATAAAAAAACCTTTGCATTCCTTCATCTCCTACCCCATTCCATGCTTTTCAATAATTGTATGTATAATGGATGAAAAAAAATTCTTAATATATTCTAAGGGCTAATTTCGAGCCTAGCATTTGGTCCATTGTATAGGACTTTTTGTTAGTCATGTAATGAGCAGCAGAGTAAATTTATGCTTACCCCATGAAGGTTATATTCTCATTTCTTTTCACTTTCACATCTCTAAAGAGCACCTTTGATCATGAAATTCTCTTTGATCAACTGAAGCACAATCTTCAGAGGTGAGTTAAATTGTCCAGATTGTGTAAAATCATTATGTAAAAAGAATGACTGTTTGTTCTTAACTTTAGCACTGTTATTGCTAATGTGCTACTGTGCATATGCCAAAGAATCTGAACTGAATTTAAGTAGCCCGGAGTTACTACTTTCACTCATGTCAGTCCTTCTAAGAGCAACTCAATTTCCCTGTAGCAAGAAGGGGGAATCAAAACACAGCAACTGAGAAAAGAATGATTATTATACTTGGGGTATACTTAGTTCTAATTTATCACCCTAACAACAGCAGGTTTTATCTATTTTTGAAGCAAAGTTGACACTTTTGGCATAAATGACCCAAAGGCACCAGATCATGTCTGACCTTGGAGGCTAAGCAGGGTAAGTTCTAGTAAGCATTTGAATGAGAGACCATCAATAAATACTAGATAAAATGGGCTATATTTTAGAAGAAAGAACCAGCAAAGACACCTGAATATGTCTTTTTCAAACCCTATCAAATTTATAGGATTATTATAAATCAGCAGGAATTGTCAAAGGTCATACACAGAGATACTCATTTTTTCATCCTCAGCAAGAAAGCCTATTCACAAAACTGTCAACTGCCTTGACACTTCTAACTCCATGTTAAAGAAAAAGATCAGTGGGTCTATTTTGTACTTGTTTTTCTGCAAAAACTTTGCATTTGCACTGCATAAACATATATTGTTTGAAAAGCTCATTTTATTTTGTAAAGAAATGATGCAATTTGCAAAAGCTTTTATGAAATTTTCACAAAAAAGGCCACAATGGAAAATGGTAAAGTGTATAAAAATGTCATGATCTCAGCTAACATAGAGAATACTTTTGAAATGTTTTATCCTCACATACAAAAATGGAATCAATCATTCTGTAGGTTTATTAGCACATGGGGACATATTTATTTATTATTTATTTCAGACATTTATATCCCGTCCTTCTCACCCCCTGGAGGGGGAACTCAGGGCGGCTCACAATCAGCAACCATTAACTGTCAAATTAACAATAGTAATAAAATCACAATTAGACATTAGTTAAAACAATTTATAAACATCCATTTAAAAATTTTAAAAAATCCAAAGTCATAATCTGCCGAGAAAGGGAGGTGCAGGCAACCCTTCTTCCCTTTGGGGCTCCACTTTCCCCATCACCCCCACCATCTTCAACTAACACGGATCGCTTCCCTGTGCCTGAGAACTGGGGCAAAAGCTGATTTTCCCTCCAGTTTTCTCGGCCCAGGGAAGCAATCTGTTTTAAAACTAAGGCGGATTGCTTTCCTGGGCCGAGAGAACTGGGGAGATAGCCGGCTTTAAGGGGGGGTGGGTGCTCCTAAACACACTGGTAAGTAAACAAACAGAGCTAAAGCATTCAATCACATCAATAAAGCATAGATACCATATGTATTGTGTACCATACACATTAACACTTAGCTCTAATCAATGTACAAGCAAATGCTAAAGATAGCAAGCAGGAAATGATATACAGCCGCAAATAGCTGGAAATAGAATAACAAGCCGCAGGCAGCTGTGTTAGGAGTAATTCTCCACACGCGTACACACGCGTAGAAGTCCCTTACAGTGAAGCAAAACAGAACGGACGAAAACAAAGTTCAAGGGATGTAAAACTGCCAAGAGGCAGTGGTGATATAAGCCAGTTCCAGCTCAAATTAAAGTCCAATTGGAGTCCGTCTGTGGGCTTTTGGTGAGTCTACGATTCTGGGTTTCAGGCGCAAAAATCGTTTCGCCAATGCGTGATTTGACCATCAGGCTTGATGCCTAGACATATATGTCTTTGATTATATGAGTTATGCATGATTAAGGGTAATTAATCAATTAAGGGTAATTTACCCAAATCGCATGGTCCCGGGTCCAGAAGAAGCCTTCGCATTGGCGAAACGATTTTTGCGCCTGGAAACCCAGAATCGTAGACCCACCAAAAGCCCACAGACGGACTCCAATTGGACTTTAATTTGAGCTGGAACTGGCTTATATCACCACTGCCTCTTGGCAGTTTTACATCCCTTGAACTTTGTTTTCGTCCGTTCTGTTTTGCTTCACTGTAAGGGACTTCTACGCGTGAGTACGCGAGTGGAGAATTACTCCTAACACAGCTGCCTGCGGCTTGTTATTCTATTTCCAGCTATTTGCGGCTGTATATCATTTCCTGCTTGCTATCTTTAGCATTTGCTTGTACATTGATTAGAGCTAAGTGTTAATGTGTATGGTACACAATACATATGGTATCTATGCTTTATTGATGTGATTGAATGCTTTAGCTCTGTTTGTTTACTTACCCGAGATAGCCGGCTTTACACACACACACACACACACACGCACACACACACACACGCACACACACACACACACCCCAGTTCTCTCGGCCCAGGGAAGCGATCTGCATTAGTTGAAGATCCCCTTTGATGTAAGAATCCAGGCAGGCTTCCACGGCATGATCTCTCCATAGGAGCCGAGGTGGATGGTGACTGTGGCAGCCAGTTGAAATGCAGCCAGAGCCTCCCGGCAGAGTCCTGCCTGTCCCCCGGCTCCACTCCCTGGCCCCGAGAGAGGCTTTCCTCCACATCTAAGGATGGAACCAGCTGTCAGGGAGGGAGGTGGTGGTGAGTCTGATATTTTTTCATTTGACGCCCCTCTGTGGGAAGAAGGGAAGAAATCTGCATCCAAACTGGGTTAAACATTCCGAATCCTAGTCTCCAGGGCAGCAGAAAACAAGCTTGCTCCCTCCTCCCTATGACTTCCTCTCACATATTTATACATGGCTATCATGTCTCCTCTCAGCCTTCTCTTCTTAAAGCTAAACATTTCCAGCTCTTTAAGCCATACTTCATTGGACTTGTTCTCCAGACCCTTGATCATTTTAGTCACCACCCTCTAGACACATTCCAGCTTTTCAATATCACTCTTCAATTGTGGTGCCCAGAATTGGATACAATATTCCAGGTGTGGTCTAACCAAGGCAGAATAGAGGATAGCATGACTTCCCTGGATCTAGACACTATACTCCTATTAATAAAGCAGGCCAAAATCTCATTGGCTTTTTTTGCTGCCACATCACATTGTTGGTTCATGTTTAACTTGTTGTCCACGAGCCCTGTGCTTGGGTTTATAAGCAGCACTGGCTGCCAGATGCTGGATAACCCCTCCTTCCCAAAACGTAAGCCCTGATTGGCTGGGAAGCAAGCAGCTTAGTCTGTGCCTTAAAGCAGGCTTACTTTAATCAAAAACACTTCATCATTGAAGGAGCGGCTTACCCCTTATGTGCCCAGGAGATCATTGCGTTCAGAGGGACTCAACCTTCTGGACGTGCCTAATATTAGGGCTTGCAGATTGGCCAGTACACGCCGGAGGGCATTTACTGCAGCCGCGCCAGCTCTGTGGAACGGCCTCCCCGAAGAGATCCGGGCTATCCGGGTTCTCTTGCCGTTCCGCAGAGCAGTAAAAACATGGCTATTTAGGCAGGCATTCGGCCCATAGCCAACTGCCACTACCCGTGTTATCTGTACCTGCGGGTCCGCTGCTAGCATGCCATCACTAACGACTGTTACTGGTTGGTAATATGGTCTAATTTGGGTGTTTTAACTGTTTTATGTTGTTTTATTGTATTTTAATGTGTTTTTAAATTTGTTTACTTGCACTAATTTTGTAAACCGCTCTGGGCGCCAGAGAGAGCGGTATATTAAGTTGAACTTAATAAATAATAAAATAATAATAATAAATAATAGTTCCGAATCGACCTCCGCACCATTGAAATCAATGGCCCAAGTCAATTTGAAACTATAGGGGACTTCTGACTTGCGGATACACACTGGAAGTCTCTCCAGAAGTCAAAAACTTCTGACTTTATTTCTGAATTCTGCCACTTCCGAGCAGAATTACCCATGCCTAGCACACAGCTATTCATACAGGCACAGTTTATTGACTTCCAGATACCTTTTCTTAATTATATACATCTACAATATTTTGAACATTTCTTACATTAAGTAATGTTTTATGTCGGCAAATAAAACATTACTTAATGTCTAGACAGACTGTGTCTGTTTGTGACCATAGCATACCTCCCTGATGTCCTCAGACAGCCATCAGAATTCCAACACATTTATGCCAAGAAGAATTGACAGGGCTAGATGAATTCTTCAGATAATGGTGTGGCTGACAGTGGTTTCAGTTAAAGAAAGCACAGCTATTGTCTGCTTCTGGCTGATCCACTACATTATCATAGAAGACTAGGTGACCGTGTTTCTTAATTTCAAATGGCACCCACATAGCCTGTGAATTTGGGTTTGTGACCTGCATATAATTTGAGCTTCAAATGTGCCAACCTTATTACATAGTATACTAGTCTCTTTCTTTCTGCATAACATTCCCAAATGTTGGCACAGGTAAGTCTTTTTATTAGATTTATGGACCACTTATGACTTGGTAGAGAGTTATTGTTTCCATCTACAGTAGTTCAATTAAATGGAAATGTATGCGTTTCTCAACACCTCGTGATGTGATTCATATTGTTGTTTTAATGTTTTAATATTTCACTGTTTTATTGTACGGCTGCATGGCCACTACATGCCGCCGGTTTTATATGTTGTGACCCGCCCCGAGCCTGCAGGGAGGAGCGGAATACAAAACCAAATAATAAATAAATATGTGGAATTTTTCACTCTTCTGAATTTTCTCAAGCTACCTTCTGTTTTTGTTGGTTACTTGAGAAGATAGCTTTTATCCTCTTGTCTTTCCATTTGTATTCCAAGATAGTATTTGTGCCCCATCCCTTTTTCTCCATCTCCTAACTCAGATGACATATTCTCTCATTACTAACCTCCTTATCTTCAAAGCAAAGGAGAGAGTAACCAACATTCCCACCTTTGATCATTTGGAATCCAGTTGAAAGACGTAGCAGATAAATCATCCACATAAATCCTCACTTGACACACAAGGAAAAGCTTAAGACAACGGAACATCACTTGTACTCCTAGTTAAAAATGAAATGGTTGTTTTGGGGTCTCTATAAATATTAATTTAAAAGACATAGGTCTTTTATTTTATTGTTCCTTGAGAACACCCTATCTTTACACCAGACTTTCAGTGATGAGGCTTTCTTTTCTCATTCCTTGCTTTTGCTTCAATCCAAAGACACTCTTTTGAGGTTTGCATGCCAGGTGCTTGTTTCTTGCATCCTCAATCACGAAGACTGTTCTATGTAGATGTGTTCCTTTATTTATGCCTACCAAAAGCTAATCTTTACATCCAGCTGCTCACTGCCTGAAGTACTTTGTGATTCCTTTGCTTTTATCTTTTTCCTCCTTTGCTCTAGGTTTGATGTGGGTGAGGTGGATTAATGTTAGGTCACTTAATATGAACTGTAGAATGAAACACTTAATGCAAGAATAATGTTGATACTATTGGTTGTACTGAATATTCTGAAGTGACCTATTTGTATTTGAGTGCTCATTTAAACTTTTGATGTCTTTAACATGGGCTGTAGTTATTTAATTGTTCATATTGTATTGCAGATTATACTGTTGTATTTAAATGGTCTCTGTTATCAGGTACTTTGAGTACAATATAATTGGGTTAAATATAGAATTTTATTTCACAAAGCCACTGTTCCATGGCATTAACATAATCAGGGATAGAAGCAATATATTGGGCTAGTCACCTTTGCTTTCACACCTTTTCACCATTATGCAGCTGTGATGACTTGCCAATCCATTGTATGTACTTCCAGTTTGGATTGTAAATCTGCCTTCCAACAGTTCTGTAATTTACACGTGTTTTTAAAACAACTTGTGTAAAAGCGACTTTACAATTCCAGCAAAGATTAGGTAAAAAAACACCAACAATATTGGATCACTATGAGAAGTATGGGAGCGTGGGAGAAAAGCATAAATCCCACTTTCTTCTGTGTCACTTCACAGAAGCAGATCAATGCACATAGCCATGGTATAATCTGGGGCTAATTACAAATTGTCCTTTCAATAGAAGTAGACAGGTTTATCATGGGGAGGTGGCAAACCAGCAATGAAATGTGTTGTCGAAGGCTTTGTGGCTGGAATCACTGGGTTATTGTGAGTTTGTCAGGCTGCATGGCCATGATACTGGAACCCAGGAATGGATTGCATATGGTGTTGTGAGATAGGAACAGACAGAAAATGTGATGGTCCTGCTTTAATGCCAATGTGCCACACTGACTAAAAAATAAGAGTTCTCTCTGACAGATTTGTGTTTTAAATGAAATATCGACCTTTCATGATGTATTTGTTCCACCTCAGAATCAGCAATAGGTAATCTAGAACTAAAGAAAATGAGAGTGGTGGACTCTCCAGGACAGTCAGATTGCTATAAATTAATATAGACCTTCTTCTGCTACATAAGTTGGAGTTACATGTGTTCAATTGATATTCAAAAGTCTGTTATATTTGGGTTGTTACCAATGTAAGATCATTTTACAGGTCTGGGTTTTTTTGACATTGTGAATTCATTTGTCAGCAAGGAAGGCAGATTGACAAATAATTGGAACAACCTTGTTGTTTCATCAAGATCTAAGAGCAAACATTTTATTTCACTTTACCACATACAAGATTGCCCCAGTAATGTACCAATACATATGAAACATGGGGCACCAAACAAATGTAATACAGTATTATCCTAGTATATAGAGGTTCCATTCATGTGCATAATAGTAAACCATATTGAAATGAAGGACTTACATTCCAAGAATCCCATGAAAACATTCTAGATCATATGGAAGAAGGATTGAAAATGTTTGACAAAGCATGTACTGTTATAAACTGGTGTGTGTGTGTGTGTGTGTGTCTGTCTGTCTGTCTGTCTGTCTGTCTATCTATCTATTCTCTAAAGAAGCCATTGTGAAGGTTGCCAGATTTTGTAATTTGCCTTGGTTCAGTCATTAATTAGTATGGAGACTAGAGTAAAGAAAATCAGATGATCAGCAGAATGCTAGGATTTGAAAGAACAGCTTTGAAGGAACTATACAAGATCCTAAAATATCAAGATATATCATTTAATACTAAAGT
This sequence comes from Anolis apletophallus, assembly GCA_030556195.1. NCBI lineage: Eukaryota > Metazoa > Chordata > Lepidosauria > Squamata > Anolidae > Anolis > Anolis apletophallus. The sequence continues at coordinate 65,712,056 of JARBWK010000012.1, read as the reverse complement.
TTGTAAAAAGTGTTTGAGTTCAGGACAATCAGATTGTCCATTGCATTGGGTTTTTTCTTATTTCTATGGAAAGTTGTAAAAGCTGGACAGTAAAGAAAGCTGATGAGAAGAAAATAAACTCATTTGAAAAGTGCTGGATACCATGGACAGCTTAAAGAATAAATAAGAGGACAGCAAGGCTGAGTTATCCCTAGAAAGCAACATGGCTAAACTGAATCTGTCATACTTTGGCATGAGCAGGCATGACTCACTAGAGAAGGCAGTAGGAAAAGAAGAAAAGTGCATTCCAGGTGGAGGGACTCGATCAAGGTAGCCATAACCCTGTGTCTGCAAGATCTGAGCAGGGATGATGATGATAGAATGACTTGAAGGTCTTTCAGTCATGGAGCCATCGAAATTCAAAGTTGACGATGTCAGGTAACAACAACGAAAAGTAAGCTAATCAAATACCATTTTTTATGTCTCACTTACAGTGAGTGTAACCAGCCATGATTTGATGCTGGCTGCTGTATTGCCACCTTTGTACATATACAGGAATTTCTGTACTTGTGTCCTGTTGTTTTCTATATTTTGATTACTTATGGCCTTGTAACTATGGCTTGTGTCTGATCTGTGATTACAACAAAGTATATTGTTGCTATTGAAACAACATATTCTTCCCCCCTCCCTCTGTTCTTGTATGTGTTAAATGTGTTTGTCAAGTGTTTTGGTATGGCTGATGAGCTAATCAATAAAATGTACTACATTGTGGTTTTCCAAATCTCAATACTCTCTCTCTCTCTCTCTCTCCCCCCCCCCCTCTCTCACTGCATATCTATTTTAAGAATAAGCTAGATAGTAGCGAATTTTATTTTTATTTTCCATCACCTGGTACTTAAATTTTGGATGCATTTTCTGTTTCACCTAAACATTAAGGAACATGTTTACAATATATTATAGCATTTGCATTCATACCCACAAGAAAAATATGCATGCAGTGTTTGTTTTTATTGGTTTGCTTCAGATTTCCAAGTACATAAAATTATTGTTAATGCATGGTAGTTGAGTTCTCATATTATAATTTGTGTGAGAGACTAGCATTGATCTATACAGCTGTGCAGAATCTCTAATTTCTATCATTAGCTAACAGTGTGGTGTTTCTCATTTAAAGCAGCACTTCTTAAATAACATTCATCCTAATGGGCATAAAATTTTGTAGAAGATACACTCCAAAAACATGCGGAGGCTTTCTGAGATACTTAGATAAAATCTGACCGGACTCCATGCTATTGGCACATTGTTTGCTCTGATGCACATGGCATTTGAAAGGGAGCCTCTATACTCACTGTTCTACCATTGCAGTCTGCTTTGGAAAGAAGGTGAACTTATTTCCTGTGTTTGGTTTTAGGAGGAAACCAAGCCTTTCATATTCTTCCCCCTACTAACAATTATTATCTTAGTTTTTCCATTCATAGGTCCTAATTCATAGCAGAAGACTGTTTATTAGAATCTATAAATACAATTCAGTCGCTTGGCAAAAGAAAGGCAAGATATAAACTCAACAAATCAATTAATCAATGCATTGATAGACAAAATGGAGTGTTTTAAAAGACTTATTTGTTCTATAGGACTTATTTGTTGTGACAATAGGACCCGAAACAAGAGAAGACTAATAGAACATAATTTCAAAAACCATGAAACATCATGATGCTCTTTTGCTTCCAGGACTCTGATTTGAATTCATTATTGCTATAAAAAAGATTTCTAAATAATGTTTATGGGGGAAAATCTAAAATATGCATATACTATTGACCCTCCACATTTGCAGAGGTTAGGGACACATGACCTGTATAAGTGGGGAAATTGGATTTTTTTTTAAAGTCCTGCGTTTTGTTTTAACCTGAGAAAACACCTTTCTACAAATATCTAGCCACTTCATCATATTGAAGCTTGGAAGTGCTTAGTAGAGAAAAGCTCATTCTGACTCAGTTTTGAAATCAAACAGATGATTTTCCCGTCTTCATTGCACTGTTAAATCTATTTGTGTTACTCAGTATTCTTTCAGTATTCTTTCAGTACACTTCTCATCATACTGCAGAGAGTTGGCCCTGCCCACCATCTTTCATCCATTGTCTTCATTGTGGGGGAAAAACTCCTCTCTTTGAAATGTCAGCTGTTACATGTCTTCAATTCTGGAAGCAGGGAGGGAGGGAGGGGAAGTGGAGATGGTTTCTCTCTCTCTCCCTGCCCCAGAGAAGAGTATGGACCTTGGGAAACTATAACTCCCAGGACTACACAGCATTGGTACATGGCATAATCACCACCACCATCCTTCTCTCCTGGCTTTACCATTTTCTTGGCCTGGAGGGAGGGAAAGCTATGATACAGCCATCCTTCTCTTGCTCCTCCCTCTCAGCTGTACTATCGCTTCCCCCCCCCCCCCCCAATCTCTCTTGGATGTCCCACGTGGGAAGGAAGCAAGGAAGGGGGGAGGGACAGAGGGAAAGCCCTGATCAGCATCCTTCTCTCTCTTTCTCTCTCAGCTTTCCCATGCAGCAGAAAGCACAGACACATCACAGAAGGAAAGGAAGAGAAGAAAAAGGAAGGAAAGGAAAAGACGCAGAAAGGTATTATTTAAAAAGAAATTGATCTAGCAAAATTAAAACTTGGTTAGCAAAATGGCATAGATTGCCCACAAATTGGGAACCCTAAACCTGAGAGCAACTAATGCTATCACATTACAGATTTGGCAAAACATCCAGATTATTGAGAACAATTTACACACCTTTTCCTGATACGGTTGGAAAAAATGTTGCATCCTATGTTTAAAAAACTCAAAGAATGTTGTACTTTACTCGTTAACCTGAATAAATGTGATGAACATGGGGATTACTGGATTTCAAGTGTAGGAATTTAACTAATGTGATGAAGTGGTAGGTCAGGGATCCTCAAACTGTAGCCCTCCAGCTGTTTGGGCCTCAAACTCTAGAAGCCCCTGCCAGCTTGTGCAATGGTCAGAAATTATGGGAGTTGGAGCCCCAAACAGCTGGAGGGCTGCAGTTTCAGGAGGCCTGGTCTAGGTCATCCAGGGCAATCTTATGGTCACTCTGAATGACCTAGTGATTCCTAGAGAGAACACATTGATCAAATCCACACATAATCAGATATGTAAAAATTAAACCCACAAATGTGGAGAGCTGACTATATTCATGTTTACTGTAATATTGATGTTCCACTCTACATCCCTGTATATAGTGACAAATCTTAGAAATTACTAGCTGTACCTGTGCACGCGTTGCTGTGCCATGTCTCTCTCTCTCTCTCCCTCCTCTCTCTCATCTCTCTCTCTCTCTCTCTCTCTCTATTTCTCTATCTCTCTCACTCTGTCTCTCTCACTCTGTATCTCTCTCTCTATTTCTCTCACTCTCTCTATTTCTCTCTCACTCTATCTCTCTGTGTCTCTCTCTATTTCTCTATCTCTCTCACTCTGTCTCTCTCACTCTATCTCTCTCTGTCTCTCTCTCTATTTCTCTCTCTCTCTCTCTATCTCTCTCTCACTCTGTCTCTCTCTATCTCTCACACTCTCTCTCTGTCTCTCTCACTCTCTCTATTTCTCTCACTCTATCTCTCACTCTCTCTCTCTATTCCTCTCTCTCTCTCTCTCTCTCTCTCTCTATTTCTCTCTATTTCTCTCTCTCTCTGTCTCTCTCTGTCTCTCTCTATTTCTCTATCTCTCACTCTGTCTCTCTCTCTCTATTTCTCTATCTCTCTCACTCTGTATCTCTCTCTCTGTCTCTCTATTTCTCTCTGTCTCTCTCTGTCTCTCTCTGTCTCTCTCACTCTCTCTCTGTCTTTCTCTCTCTCTCTCTCTCTCTCTCTCTCTATCTCTCTCTCTCTCTCTCTGTCTCTCTCTCTATTTCTCTCTATCTTTCTCTCTCGCTCTATTTCTCTCTCTCTGTCTCTCTGTATCTCTCTGTATCTCTATCTCTCACTCTGTCTCTCTCTCTCTCTATTTCTCTATCTCTCTCACTCTGTATCTCTCTCTGTCTCTATTTCTCTCTCTCTCACTCTGTCTCTCTCTCTGTCTCTCTGTCTTTCTCTCTCTCTTTCTCTATTTCTCTCTCTCTATCTCTCTCACTCTCTCTGTCTCTCTCTATTTCTCTCTCCCTTTCTCTCTCGCTCTATTTTTCTCTATCTCTCTCACTCTGTCTCTCTCTGTATCTCTCTCTCTATTTCTCTCTCTCTCTCTCACTGTCTCTCTCTCTTTCTTTCTCTCTCTCTTCCTCCCTCCCTTTCCGGGCGCCCCATCGCCGAGGTCGGGGAGGCGGCGATGGGGCACCCGGAGAGGAGGAAGGCGGGCAGCTCTGCCCAGGCCTTTCCTTCCCTCCCTCTCTTCCCGGGCGCCCCATCGCCGCGGTCGGGGAGGCAGCGATGGGGCACCCGGAGAGGAGGAAGGCGGGCAGCTCTGCCCAGGCCTTTCCTTCCCTCCCTCCCTTCCCGGGCGCCCCATCGCCGAGGTCGGGGAGGCGGCGATGGGGCACCCAGAGAGGAGGAAGACAGGCAGCTCTGCCCAGGCCTTTCCTTCCCTCCCTCTCTTCCCGGGCGCCCCATCGCCGAGGTCGGGGAGGCGGCGATGGGGCACCCAGAGAGGAGGAAGGCGGGCAGCTCTGCCCAGGCCTTTCCTTCCCTCCCTCTCTTCCCGGGCGCCCCATCGCCGAGGTCGGGGAGGCGGCGATGGGGCACCCGGAGAGGAGGAAGGCGGGCAGCTCTGCCCAGGCCTTTCCTTCCCTCCCTCCCTTCCCGGGCGCCCCATCACCGAGGTCGGGGAGGCGGCGATGGGGCACCCAGAGAGGAGGAAGGCGGGCAGCTCTGCCCAGGCCTTTCCTTCCCTCCCTCCCTTCCCGGGCGCCCCATCGCCGAGGTCGGGGAGGCGGCGATGGGGCACCCGGAGAGGAGGAAGGCGGGCAGCTCTGCCCAGGCCTTTCCTTCCCTCCCTCCCTTCCCGGGCGCCCCATCGCCGAGGTCGGGGAGGCGGCGATGGGGCACCCGGAGAGGAGGAAGGCGGGCAGCTCTGCCCAGGCCTTTCCTTCCCTCCCTCTCTTCCCGGGCGCCCCATCGCCGAGGTCGGGGAGGCGGCGATGGGGCACCCAGAGAGGAGGAAGGTGGGCAGCTCTGCCCAGGCCTTTCATTCCCTCCCTCTCTTCCCGGGCGCCCCATCGCCGAGGTCGGGGAGGCGGCGATGGGGCACCCAGAGAGGAGGAAGGCGGGCAGCTCTGCCCAGGCCTTTCCTTCCCTCCCTCTCGTCCCGGGCGCCCCATCGCCGAGGTCGGGGAGGCGGCGATGGGGCACCCAGAGAGGAAGAAGGCGGGCAGCTCTGCCCAGGCCTTTCCTTCCCTCCCTCCTTTCCCGGGCGCCCCATCGCCGAGGTTGAGGAGGTGGCGATGGGGCACCCGGAGAGGAGGAAGGCGGGCAGCTCTGCCCAGGCCTTTCCTTCCCTCCCTCCCTTCCCGGGCGCCCCATCGCCGAGGTCGGGGAGGCGGCGATGGGGCACCCGGAGAGGCTTTTCCTTGCCTCCCTCCCTCTCCTGTGCCCCCGCCGCTGTTCCTGAGGAGGAGGAGGCGAGGGAGATGTGCGAACGTTCTAAACGTTCGCGCTGGCAGCGGAGCAGCCGGGGAGGGAGTTTTGTTGTCAGTTTAAGGGGGTCGGTGTTTTGGGGTGTTGCGAGGTACGTATGGCCGGTTTTTTTTGGCGCTGTCTGTACCTCGTTGTATGGTTAGCAAGGCTGCCGAGTTTGGTGGTTTTGGGATGTTTAGTTTCGTTGTCTATATACGACATTAAACGGACTGAGCAAATTTATATAAATATAGATAACAAGACTCCAAAATGGAGAGAAAATGGCAGCTGCAGTAGCAAATGTCATGCAAGAACACTAAGGTGAAGATACAAACTAAGATTGTGTAGCTGCTGAGCTTCAGAGGTCAGAGAAATAGCAATGGCAGTGTGAGATACCTGAACACATACATCAACTGCCTTATCTGTGTAAGTAACACAGCTGATCTTTTGGTGATATCTAAAGTCTTGAAGCAAAATTAATTTTGATTTAGTCCGGCTTCTTATATTGCCATTCTGTGTCACAAGCATGGGAATACTAATTTAAATGAAAACAAGTAATAAAAGCCAATGTAGTAGAATAGAGTTTTGTTTTAATTTTGCTCCTTTGCTACTTTTGATATTGTTGTTACCCATCTTCCTGATTTTTTAAAATGTGTACTGAGTTTAGTGACCTGACATTTTAAATTCCCCAGTTGTTTTGAAGTTCATTTATTTCTCTATTATTGCAAACATTATGTATGGTTGTATTTTAAAAGGTTAATTGAATGCAATACGTTTATGGTGTGTTCTCTTTGCAAGGAATTTTATCTTTTCTCCTTAGTTTTCATTGTTTTTTTGTAGTTATTAATAAGAATTAAAAACAATGAATACCAAAAATTGGATCAAAAGACCACTGAGTGTTGTGGTGTATTAATATACACAGCAGTGGTTATACAACATATTCTGTCATTTCTAGACAGAGCCATTAATTTGAGTAGCCTTTGGAAAAACTATGCATTCAGCTGTTCTTATTTTATTTAATGGCATTATTTGTAATGTATCACTTCTGAATTATTGTTGTTGTTATTGTTGTTGTTGTTGTTGTTGTTATTATTATTATTATTATTATTGAGTTGCTGTGAGTTCCTGACATTTCACCCATATTTATGGCAGGCATCCTCATAGGTTGTGAGGTCTATTGGAAACTAGGCAAATGGAGTTTATATATCTGTGAAATGTCCAGGATTGGAGAAAGAACTCTTCTCTGTTTGAGGCAAGTGTGAATGTTGCAATTGGTCACCTTGAGTAGCATTAAATGGCCTTGCAGCATCAAAGCCTGACTGATTCCTGCACTTGATGAACCAACCTGAACACAGCATATTATTTGAGAATACAGAAATGCCGGACCACTCTAACAACCACCATGTCAGATTACACAGATAATACATTGAAATCCATAAGCGTATGGACAATTTCAACAGAAAGGAGGAAACCATGAAAATGAACAAAATCTGGCTCCCGGTATTTAAAAAACCTCTAAAATCAGAATAGAAAATGGGGACATTCCGGACAGGAAACATTCAGGGCCAGCTAACACCAGTCTATAGCGAAACTTAAATTGATTGTATTATGTATAGATTATTAGTATATATACATTTGGAGCAACTTAACATTTTTTTCTTTTTGCAGTGTCTTACTATTAAGTTTCAGACTATTGGCAGATTACAGCATAGTGTATATATTATGAGTGTGTGACTTGGCATGGTATGTATTGTCTGTTTAAGGACACTTGAGTTGTGTTTTGATTCCTCTACAATGCCAAGGTCCATATGAGACATTGGGAAATATACTCAGGGTATATCCACACTATAGAATTAATGTAGACTTTAGTGGTGTCACTCAGCTTGAGACCCCCAATACACAACAAAATAGACTGTGCATGGTAAAAGGTATTGTAAAACATACTATTACCAGAAAAAAGCAGGTAAATAAAGCAATATAGCAAGTTGAATCAAGATTTACAGGTGTGAAATTGTGTGTTCCTCAACGGAGTCTATATTTATCATGTGGATTATGAGCTTACTGGCTTTCTCAACTGAATCTTTATTGTATTTTAATCTTGATTGTATTCATTTTTAAGATTAATGCTATTTTTTTATGTAACTATTCTCATTGGCCATTGTCTTCTTCAAATGCTTGCACACAGACCAAAGCGGTATGTCAGTATGTTGAGGCCTTAATACTCACAGTGGCTTCCAAACTCCCATAGCTGGTTATGACCATTGACTTTGCTAGTTTATTCTACTTTGAGTGCTACTATGTACAAACATGTTCCAAGATTATTCTGATAGAATCTTATGAGATTTATAAGAACACAGACACAAAAAGAATGTCCAAAACTAGTGAATTAAAATTATTTCAGTTATTTAGGAATTATTCAATTGCTTGCATCTTGAATTCTAAGTATACTGTATATACATATTCCCATACACATGAATGTACATATGCATCTTTTTAAAACAAACAAGTGTGCATAATGAAAATCCATCATGTTGCTCTATAGAAAGTACACTGAATTTTAAAAAGTTAACAACCTTCAGAGTGTCCGTTCACCGTAAAACTAATTTCACACCTAGTCTGTTATGTAATGTGGTATGAAAACAGTTCTTTGCTTCAAGACATCATTATATGAGTTTGGGTCACACTAGTTAAGTTGTATTTAGTTAAATGTAGACTATTCAGAGTAACGGAAATGATGGTATGTGCTGAATTTGCATGATAATAAAATTTTGCATTTTATGCAGTTATTGACTGGTTGATGAAATCAATAAATGCATATTAAAGTTTATTCTTAATATACTCTAGGAATAAAAGCAACTCCAAATATATTGCTTGCATCATTTTTGGATGATCTACAAATATATTCAGGTTAACTCTTCCAGGAATTTGTTGTGATTTTCCTATTTTTATTTTGTGGTTGCAGTCTTATGCAAGACATTGTCTCTGATTCTATCACGTCAAATGTCTCTGGGAAGCTTTCAGGAAGAAAACAAAACCAACACATATCATCTGTTTTTTGCCACCCATTTTGCATATTCAGAGGTGTAGTATCCCACATAAAGTGTCATTTATGCAAAATGGTTGGTAAAAAACATATCTTATGTGAAGTTCAGAAAAAGATAATAAAAATGAGCCATTCTGGGTGAATGAATATAAGAGAGGGTGAAACTGGCATGGTGTAGGAAGCAAACTGGGTCGTCTAGGTCCCTCATATACTTAAAACAAAGACTATCATTTGCTAAATAAATTAGAGCTCTCAAACTCTAGAGCTAGTGTGATTGATTACTCTTGTTTCCAATGAATGTTATGTCCCATAAGGAGGCTAGATATTGAGGAACAGATGGAGAATTGTCATCTACGCGTGCATCCAGACAGCACCAAATTATGGGTTTAATAGATAGGACAAAAAAACCTGGGACCAGAGGGCAGGCCTGCATGAATACCTATTGGCCCTGGGATTTGTGCCTGTGACATCCTATTGGCCCTGGGATTTGTGCCTGTGCTTTGATCTGGGGTATAGACGCCCGCAAAAATGGTCCACTGGAAATTCTGGTGGTTTTTTTTCTTCATTTTTAAAAATACAATGATGTGAATATGTACATTGTTCATACGAGTTTTGTTCCCAGTTTATAAATGTTGGTTCTTCATTAGTTCTATCATAAAAACCTGGAGAAAGCTAATTACAAGGCAAAATTTTTGTTGTGGCAAGATGGACATTGCCATCCACCAATTTATCAAAGTTTGTGATGCATAAACAAAGTTTTTGTCATGTAATCAACTTTCCCCATTTTTTTTACCATAAAAGCAACGAGGAACAAACATTTATAACCTAGGAACAAACCAACATAAAAATGTGTATTCTCTGAGTGCAGGGACATATAGATTTGAAGATCTGAATCTTCTGGCAAGAACTGGGATATCCCTGCACTTTTTTATTTTGTGGTCTTCTGGCTTTGTAGAGATTCCTCCTGCATTTTCAGCTGACGTCAGCTAGCCACGCTACATTTTGAACCGGAAGCTCTTGGGATAAAGGTATTATGTGGATGGGCCTTATATTGTCTTGTTATGAAATTCACCACTTAGCCCAACAATAATCAAATATATTCATGTGCACAAATCAAAGAAGAAACACAACCATTTTCAATAATCTGCAATTATGATTATCATTGTGAAGTCTGTCCAAACACTCACTCAAACAGACTGGCTCTCTCTTTCTGTGAATATGCCCTTTTATACCTGAATTTCTTAAATAACTTAAATAACTACAGAATTCAGGGGAGCAATAGATATACTGAGAATGTGATGGTACTATGGTACAGCACTTGAATTCACTGGAGTTATGAAGGTGGCTTCTGGTTCTGTGTGCGGTATCAATTCTTCGGCGTTGAGTATTTATGTCACAGCGGATAGGCAACAGAAATATAGAAGTTTAATTCCCCATCGGCCCAAAAACTCCATTCTCTGTTCGAGTGAATAATGAAACTCTCATTCAATTCACAAGGTAAATATATAACTTTGTATTGAATTGTATTTAACAATAACTGGCAAAACATCGAAAAACAACAGCCATCACAGCTACCTTTCTAAACATCCTTTCCTCACAGATATTAAATCCCAACTGTCAAATCCCAACTGTCACTGTGTAACTGACATTCCTCAAGGTTCCATTTAGCAGTCTTGAGACAGCACCATCTGGTGTCAAACATGTCACACTGCAGGTCATCTCAAACTGCGAAAATATATCTTGTGCTGACTCATGAATTGCTATTCAAAATGCAATAATCTGACACTCCTCCTTCATGAGCAACACAAGTACACACATTACTTATAATAACAATATCTTCTTACAAAATACATTTAATTTACAATTAGTCAATGCTTTTGTAAACATATCAGCCATATTCTCATCTGACTGGACATACACAGGATTAATAAAACCATCCTGTACTAACTTTCTAACATTTTGGTACCTTACCCCAATATATTTTGTTCTCTGCTTTAATCCTTCAGCATTTGATATTGCTATACAAGATTGAGAATCAGTAAATAAAGACATCTTATCTTCAAAACTTTGGAACTCGTTTACTAGAGCCTTTATCCACTCTAGTTCTGTACAACAGTCAGACAAAGCAGAAAATTCGGCTTCTGCCATGGATAAACAAACGTGTGACTGTTTACGAGATTTCCATGTCACTTGTATCCCATTAAAACTAATTAGATACCCGGAACATGACAAGTTTTGTTCATTGTCACCAAAACTTGCGTCTGCAAACCCCTTCATACCGCTTTCTTTTGGACAATTTTTTAGCTTTTTGTCACATGTTCCTTTCAAATATCTTAACACTCGTTTTACAGCTTGCCAATCAGTCAACGTTGGTTCATTCACTCTCCTGCTTAGTACATTAGTGGCATAGGCGATGTCAGGCCTAGTCCAATTTGCCAAATACAAGAGGCTCCCAACCACTGATCTATACAATGTTTGATTGTCAAACATTTCACCTCTATCAAGCTTTAAAAAATCTGGTACCATTGGAGTTGCTACTGTTTTACACAGAGTCAATCTTGTTCTCTCAAATAACTCAAAAATTTTGTCTTTTTGATCTAGACAAATATCTTTTTCAGTTCTAGTTACATTTACGCCTAAGTATTTCCGGACTTCTCCAAGATCTTTTACAGTAATACTTGAGTTTAGTCCCTTAAAAACTTGTTCCACATCCCTTTCGGATGGTGCTAGTACTAAGAGATCATCTACAAACACCAAAACAAATGTTTGCTTTTTAGACTCTTTTCCTTTCTTATATAGACATGTATCTACACTGCTTCTTTCGAAGCCAAGACCCTTTAACTTTTCGTCTATACACTGGTTCCAGCATCTCGCTGCTTGCTTTAGCCCATATAATGCTTTCCGTAGTCGATACACACCAGTTGGAGTATCTTTTTCAAAACCAGGTATTGCTCTCATATATACATTGTCAGTCAGCTCTGCGTTTAAATAAGCTGTGGCAATGTCAAAGTGCCTTATAACATACTTTCTTTGCACACCGATGCCTAAAGCAGTCCTAATTGTTTCAGGTCTAATCGTTGGAGCATATACCTCATCATAATTTTGATTGTAAATTTGACCAAAACCTTGTGCAACCAATCTTGCTTTGTACAATAATGAACCATCAACTTGTGTTTTCCTTTTAAATACCCACTTGCAACCAATTACCTTTACATCTTTGGTTACATCTGCTTGTTCTAAAACATTTAAAGAATGAAGTGAATCAAATTCCTTCTTCATTGCTTTTACCCAACAATCACGTTCATTTTTCGGTCTACGCAATGCTTCAGCGTAAGAATTAGGATAATTCTATACTTCCTATTTGCGTGACTTGGTACTTGGCTGGTGGAATTCCTTTAGTGATACGTGTGGATCTCCTAGGAATCTCATCCTTAGTCTCCTCCACATCCCTAATCTCCTCTTGACAATGTCCATCAACCTCTGTTACAGATTTGGACACTAAGTCAGAGTTTGTGGCGCAAAAATCATGAAAATTACTTTCTTCAGATTGTTCCTTGCTTTCTTCCACATTTGCCTCATCTAATACCTCTACAACTTCAGATTCATTCTTTACTCTAGAAACACTTGGGGTTATGAACACTTCAGTGTTCGCATGAATTCTATCCCAATGAGTATTATTTTCGAACTTTACAGATCTGGAGACTGTGATCTTCTTCCCTGGAGAAGAGCCATTCCAGAATCTATAGCCTTTCGTTCCACCTTCATATCCAATAAATTGCATCTTTACCCAATGCTGATCTCTTTTGTCTCTTTGCTGTATAGGAATTAAGACATTTGCATGTGCATCAAATACTTGAAAATGATCCACCTTTGGATGTCTTCCATAAAACAAATAGAATGGGATTTCATTTACACTTGAGGTCCATAACCTATTCAGCACGTAATTGGCAGTGTTAGCTGCTTCTGCCCAAAAACCTTTGGACATTTGTGCATACTCAAGCATTGATTTTACCATGGTTTGAATTACACCTAAGCGACGCTCCGCAATTCCATTTTCTTTTGATACACACGGATTTGTTTTCCTATGCCAAATTCCTTTATCCTTAAAAAAATTCTTAAGTCTTTCATTCACAAATTCACCTCCTCTATCAGATTGAACTTGTTTAACAGTGAAATCAGGAAATTGGTTCTTCACAAAATTGTACCATTCAATAAATTTTTCATACACCTGAAATTTACCTTTCAGAGGGTAAACGAAGCCAAATCGAGACCTATCATCTACTAGTAATAGTAGAAATATATTCCCTCAATACTCTTTGGAAAAGGTCCAGCTAGATCCATGTGCACTAACTGTAACTTAGTTGTTACTCTATCACTCCTTTTGGCAACAGGATAAGCCTTTAACTTTGTTTTGTTACAGACAGCACACTCTAAATAATTTCTGCATTCTGGTATTTGAATGCCTACTAGCTGTGCAGTCTTTCTAATCATATTATAGTTCATGTGGCCAAACTTCCTGTGTAGCATGTGCAGACATCTGTCACCATGCAGAGGTTTCCTTCAAACTCTGAATACTATTTGTAGACATTTTATTACTAGCATTCATTCTATAGAAACCATTTTGAAATTTTACTTCCTTATACATACCTGTATTTTTATTACTCATTTTACATAACTCCCCTTCAAACAAAATGGATAAACCATGGTCTGCAAGTTGTTTCACCCCTAGAACATTGTGTTCTGGCTCAGGAACTAAATAAACATTGTCTAACTTTAGACTAAGTTGACCAATTTCAACTTCTCCCTTTGTTAAAACCTTGCACCTTTGACCATTGGCTAGACTCACACAACTTTGCATAGAACCAGATAAAGGTTCCTTCTCTGCTAACAATTTACTATCCTTAACAAAACTCTTTGCACTCCCAGAGTCTATAATCCAGGGTACCTGAGGAATAAAATCATTGTTACATTGTAAACTCATCAACAGACAGCCTGAATCAGAGTCTTTTCTTGAATTGTTGATCTGTTCTTTCTTGCTCTGTGCTGATTCACTCTTCTTAAACTTGTTCTCATGACATTGTCTAGCTTTGTGTCCTCTTTTATTACAAATGTAACAGATGATGTCACACTGGATTGTCTCTTTCCTCTTCATATTGAAGCCTATGTTGACTGTCTTCTCCGTTGAAAGTTGCTGGGCATTTCTTCTGTAACAAGCCCAGTTCTCCAAACTAGTTGAAACTAAGTCGAAGTTGATGTCCTCTTCTTTCACAGATTGCATGGTGTCAATGAATGAGTTGTAGCTCTGCCCCAAACTGCTTAGTAGAATTAAGCCTCTCTGATCTTCTGTAAAATTGGTGCCCCTTGCTGCTAAATCATTAAATAGGCTCAGCATTTTACTCAAATGAGTCTCTCTGGCACAATCTTCCATTGACAGAAGCTTCAGTGAAAACAGTTCTCTGCTCAATAAAACTTTTGAGCCTCCAGTAGCCTGCTGATACAGCTTTTCAAGCCTTTTCCAACAGTCAGCGGCTGTTTCTTCCAGAGCTAAATATGTGAGGTGCCTATCGTCAACTGACAGGATGATGGTAGCCCTTGCCTTGCCATCTTTCAACCTTTCTGCATCAGAAATAGGCCGATGTGTTAAGCAGGATAACAGCTCCTCCTTTGCCAAAACTGCTCGCACTTTGGTAGCCCATATTAAATAATTTGAGCTGCCTCTGAGTTTTTCTAAATGATGCTGTGTTCCAAATAATGCCATCTTTTTTCACACTACAGATGCTCCTGGCAAAAATTCACTTCAGCTTTTTTCTCTAACACTGAGGTAAACAGCGACTTCTGCTGCAATTTGCAGTGTTATTCAAAAACTTTTTCTATGAATTATGGGTTATGTAGTATCTCTGTGCCTCTGCAATTCTGGATTCTGTGTTCTCGGTTCTGGGATCTGGGCCCATAACCTCTTCGGCGTTGAGTATTTATGTCACAGCGGATAGGCAACAGAAATATAGAAGTTTAATTCCCCATCGGCCCAAAAACTCCAGTCTCTGTTCGTGTGAATAATGAAACTCTCATTCAATTCACAAGGTAAATATATAACTTTGTATTGAATTGTATTTAACAATAACTGGCAAAACATCGAAAAACAACAGCCATCACAGCTACCTTTCTAAACATCCTTTCCTCACAGATATTAAATCCCAACTGTCAAATCCCAACTGTCACTTTGTAACTGACATTCCTCAAGGTTCCATTTAGCAGTCTTGAGACAGCGCCATCTGGTGTCAAACATGTCACACTGCAGGTCATCTCAAACTGCGAAAATATATCTTGTGCTGACTCATGAATTGCTATTCAAAATGCAATAATCTGACATCAGTAAATAGGAAAAACAACGAGCAGGCTAATATGTAAAGCAAGTTGTAAGGACTCACCCAGTCTAGGTAGGCCGGGGCCTGTTTTGCAGTTTGGCTCCCTGGTGGAAATAGCTGGCATCCGTCTTGGGAAGGGAGTTCAGCAGAGCAGACATTAGAGTGAGGGAGTTGCCAGAGAAAGGGGGAGTGGTCTAGCTGCTCTTCTGTATGGATGCAGACTCTCCCAAGTAATTGGCTGAGAGCCATGGGGGAAGGAGTCTAGCTTTGTAGGAGGGAGGATTCCTGACAGGAATAGTGCAGTCTTGTGAGAGGCTTCAGATGAGAAGCATCTGAGCCTTGTCTGTCTTGTGCTAGGCTGTGATTGAGAAACATCTCAGCCTTAGCAGTCTTTTCTTTTAACATAGATTTTTATTGTTTTTTAGTTTTTAAATACATGTAAAGAGGGGGAACAATCAAGAAGATAGGAAAGTAGGAAACAACACCACAATAGTCACCACCACCCTAGCAGAAAGTTCAAAAAAAGACGAAAAGGGAAGAAAACAAAAAACAAAAACCCAGACCACCCTCCCCTAAAAAGGAAAAAATAGGGGGGGGGGGGGAAGAGGAAAAAGAAAAAATAGATTTAAAAAAAGAGTCTGACTTCCATTTCAAGCTTACTTTATGTTTTTCTTAACGTATTACTCTCATTGTCTTTTCTTTGTCTTGTTTACTTCTTTACCTCTTTATTTTATTCATCATACTTTTGGAAAAGTTCCCAATGTCTTTCTTTAATTGGGTTGCCCGTATGCCTCTTCAGAAAAAAAGTTAGTTTGTCCATGTCTTTTATGTCTCTTACTTTGGTTTTCCAAACTTCTATTTCCGGCGTACCTTCCAGTTTCCAACACCTCGCGAAGACCATTCTTGCTGCCGTTGTCATATAAATGAACAATTTATCTTTATTTTCATCTAATACTAAGTCTAGATCAGTGATTCCCAGGAGGTAATACTCCGGTTTTTTCTTAAAGTTTATTTCTAATATTTTCTGAATTTCACTATGTATTTCTGTCCAAAACTTTATGGCTGCTTTGCAATGCCACCACATGTGGAAAAAGCTTCCCTCATGGTCTTTACATTTCCAACACTTACTTGACAACTCCTTGTTCATTTTTGCCAGTTTCACTGGGGTCATGTACCACCTGTGAAACATTTTTAGCCAGTTCTCCCTTAGGTCCAAGGCATACGTGTATTTTAATTTTTTATTCCACAATTGTTCCCACTCCCTTAAATGTACAGGTCTTCTGAAGTATTCAGCCCATTTGATCATGCAGTCTTTTACTTTTTCTGTTTCAGTGTCCCTTTCTAAAAGTATTTTATAGATTTTTGTTATTTCCTTTCTATCCGTCGTTAGGATCTTGTCCCAGCTATTATCTGTTGTATTAAACCCCACTTTCTTATCTTTGTTATAGAATTCCTTAATTTGCATATAATTTAACCAAGTTATCTCATGAGGAACTGAAAGTAAAATTTAATAATTTAACCAAGATAAATTATTAAATTTTACTTTCAGTACCTCATGAGATTTCATTTGGTCTGTGTTTTTAACTAATATATCACTATATGTAGACCAGGCTGTCCATCCTAGCAGTCTTCTTTGATGGGCTTCCATCAAGGAGACCCACAATGGGGTTATTGTATAAAAATACCTTTTATACTTCTGCCATGTTCTTAGTAACACAGATCTCACAAAATGGTTGCCAAAGTTCTTTTCTTTTTCCCCCCTGTCATACCAGACATAGGCATGCCAGCCTACTCTCAGGTTGAAACCTTCCAAATTTATTGTTTTTTCTCTATGTAGGGTCATCCAATCTTTTAGCCACATTAATGCACAGGCATCATGGTACAGTCTAAAGTCCGGAAAGCCGAAGCCCCCTTTTGTTTTTTTGTCTATCAATGTTATATGCTTGATCCTGGGCTTCTTACCGTTCCACACAAATTTTGATAAGTCTCTATGCCATTCTTTAAATCTCCCTTGGTTTCGGATTATTGGTAGGTTTTGGAATAGAAATAATAACTTTGGAAGTATGTTCATTTTCACTAATGAGATGCGAACCAAAAGTGACAAATTTAAATTCTTCCATTTTATCAAATCTTTCTGAATCTTTTTCTAGACCATCTCATAATTATTTTTCAGAAGTTGTGAGTTCTTTGCTGTTAACCATATACCTAGGTACCTTATTTTTGTCATCATTTGTACTCCTGTTTGTTCTTTTATTTTTTCTTGTTTTTCCCTGTCTAAGTTCTTCGTTAGAATCATTGTCTTTTTTTGTTCATCTTAAATCCTGCCAGTTTGCCGAATTCTTCTATTTTTTGTAACCATTTGTTTAGATTTTTGCATGGGTCTTCAATCAATCCCACCACATCATCTGCAAAAGCACGTATTTTATAATGGTGTTTCCCTACTTTTGACCCAATAATGTTTTCATCCCCTCTCACGGCTTTCATTAAGATTTCTAATGCCATTATAAAAATTAATGGGGACAGAGGGCATCCTTGTCTTGTCCCTTTTGATATTTCGAACTCCTGTGATGTTTGGCCATTTATTATAATCTTTGCTTTCTGAGTTTCATATATCGCATTTATGGCATTGTTAAAATTGAATCCCATGTCTAATTCTTGTAGCACCATTTTTAAAAAGTCCCAATTTAAATTGTCAAAAGCCTTTTGTCGCATCTACTGATAGGATTGCCCATTCTTTTTGGGGATTTTGTTCATAATATTCAATCAAATTTGTTACCATACGTATATTGTCTTTCATGTTTCTATTGGGGAGGAAGCCTGTTTGTCCCTCCCCTATCCATTCTCTCAAGAATTCCTTAGCAGTCTTGAAGAGGCTTTTGGATAAGCAACATTCAAGCCTCTGATGTGAATCTGAAACAGTCTATTTTTTAGTGGATCACCTAGGAATTAGTCTGTACTAAGGGGTCAGCTAAGCTGACAGGTCTTAGGGACAGCATAGGATTCAGGGGACCACTTAGAAGGGTAGAACCGGTATACACCTTGGAGTCTCTTGTTACAGAGAAAGGTGGGCTCTTAGCCTGGGGGAGCTAGCACGAGTCTGTGAGCCCCATTCAGAAGCAAGACTCAGGGAACTGTCGTGTTAGAAGTTCCTGGTTGAAACTATCTGTTCGCACTAGTTGCAGTTTAGTGGGACAGGGCTTTTCTAGTTACGACTCAGCACTGACTGGAATTGCTCGTTTAAGATCTAAGATTAAGAGAACCTCTGTTGTAACCGTACGCTCCAGCACACTTAGATCTTTTGGAAACCATACGCTTTTGCCATTAATTGTTTAACCATATGCTCGTTACCTCAAAGTGATTAACCATACGCTTGTTGCCTCGTTAGTAGTTAACCATCAAGCTTGTGCCTCGTTTGTTTGTAAAAGTTAATAAATTCTTTCTATTTTAACTTTTACCTCAGTCTCCATCGTATTTCCTCATAGCTGTTTACTTAGTTAGGAGCCTAACAGAGCATCTTAGTTAATTTCTAAAATCCTAATTAAGGTATTAGGTTGGTGGCAGTGATTTGAATATTGGGTGCATCTGAAGTCGTCACACAAGTAAACACAGGTGAATAGCAAATAAACACAGGTGAATAGCGAAAACAACACTGGGTCTGATGTATCTAATTCCGTGGGTAATGAAAATAAAGATTGTACATACGTTTTTCAATGTGCAAGGTGACCAAGAAATAATTATGGAAGTCCAAACTGGGTTATATTGTCCAGAGTCTCTTAGTAGTGGGATAAATAATCCAGAGTCTCTATAGTGGCTCAATATGAATCAATGGGGTTCAAAGTAGGATCAAACCATGGTAGGATCAAACCACGATAAAATATGCACAGTTCCAAGTAATCCATGGAGAGGCACCTCCTTGGTGCATGCAGCCCCAGAGTGGAGTGAAGTATGCTCCGAACAAAGGACAAGGAGACCGGGAATCGAGCGTCTCACAAGAGTAGGCGAACTTTACCAAGCGCCAATGGCATGCATATGCGAACAAATTGTGTCTCTAGGTAGTGTCTCCGTGACTGGTATGTATTATTTCTTCTTTCATATGGGCTAATTTTGGTGAAGATTGTATATTATATAAGTATGTAATGTACATTTTCATTTTAGATGTTCTGGACGCTACAAATAATTGATCACACGCCTTGAAAAAGCGATTTTGTGAAACGGGTTTTTTGGCCATTATTGTTTGCATATGCATGCCATCGGCGCTTGGTAAAGTTCGCTCGATTCCCGGTCTCCGCGTCCACGCATCCTTTGTTCGGAGCATACTTCACTCCACTCTGGGGCTGCATGCACCAAGGAGGTACCTCTCCGTGGATTACTTGGAACTGTGCATATTTTACCGTGGTTTGATCCTACCGTGGTTTGATCCTACATTGAGCTGGTTGGATTACTTTGAACCCCATTGATTCATATGGAGCCACTATAGAGACTCTGGATTATTTATCCCGCTACTAAGAGACTCTGGATAATATAACCCAGTTTGGACTTCCATAATTATTTCTTGGTCACCTTGCACATTGAAAAACATATGTACAATCTTTATTTCCATTATCAACGGAATTATATACATCAGACCCAGTGTTGTTTTTGCTATTCACCTGTGTTTACTCGGTACCAATAATGCCATATACTTTCTTATAACTATTCAGCATCATTCACTTACAAGATCTCACCATGTTCAAAAGTGAGAAATGTTTTTCATAAGTTATTTTCATAACTTTTGAATATTTGAGATCATGTTATGAAACTTTGTACAAATTATGTCCATCACCAGCAAAAAGACTCCTGGTCTTTGCGATTGATTTATGTCTTTCTCTTTCTTTCTTTCAGCTACAAAAGGCTATAGCATTTCTTCACACCTCTGTGGGGACAAGGCAGCCTGTGAGGGTCTGCAGACCACAAGTAAAGAACTGTTTCCATAGATAGCTCTCTTCTCTCTTGGCTTTTCTTTGCAAACTAAGATTCAGGAAGGACTCATCCCACACTTTCTACAAGTGCGTTGATGACTAAAAAGAGTAATATCTTTGAGAGGCGGTGGCCCTCCATCCTAGAGATGTGCCCTGCCCTGCTGTGTTCTTAATAGCATGGCCTCAATGCTGATGATCCCTGCTTGCTCAAGGACAGCAACATTCGTCGCATAGTCAGTCCAGTGTATATTTAGGATTGTGCGAAGACAGCGCTGATGAAAGCGTTCTAGGAGTCGTAGATGTTGGCGATAGGTGACCCATGTTTCAGACCCATATAGACCTTTTGGCAAGTATCCTAAGAGAAGGAAAACTCTAAATTCAAACCCAGGCAGATGGTGCTATTTATTAAAGAGCCATCATAAACATTTATGCTGCTCATTAGCAATCCATAAGATTAAGAAGTGATTATCATTCTAGAAGTTATTTTGTTATCACTTTTATAAATGGGAACAGTTTAACAGCAATCTCTTTTCACAAAGCTTTCAGTTACAGTCATTGTTTTAGTTACTCTGTAAACTGCATGGACTCTTTGAAGGTCATAAAAAGTGAGCAGTTTATTCAGTTAGGTGAAGGCTCAATAAAAACAAACAATTCAATGCCAAAAATACTCCAGAGAATGAAGCTGTACACATGGGAAGAAATTAGCATGGATGTTATTTGCCTCTGTTACCTCTCATTCACAGACCAATACTCTACCTTATAGATTCTTCACTAATAAAGAATTCATATATAACAAATCAAGTAACTTCAGTACTACTTAGAAGACATGCTTCCTCTAAGGCAGGGCTGTCCAACTGGCGCCGCGGGGGCCGTACACGGCCCCCCAGCCTGTCGCACACGGCCCCCGCTATGCCCCCGGCCGCCATTTTTAATTTTTTTTAAAAAAATGGCGGCCCGGGGGGGAGGCGGGGCAGGGAGGAGGAAGTGAGCCAGCCCTGCACCGCCCCCTCCGTCCCCCTCTTTGCACCGCCGATGCAAACCGGATCGCATCGGTGCCAGTGAGAGAGGGACAAGGGGTGGTACAAGGAGAAGGAAGAGAGATAGCTCCTCCTCCCTGCACAGCCCCCTTCTCCCTCTCTCGGCGGCGCCGATGCGATGCAGTTTGCATCGGCGGTGCTGAGAGAGGGAGAAGGGGCAGTGTAGGGAGGACGAGCCAGCTCTCTTCCTCCTCCCTGTATCGCCCCCTTCTCCCTCTCTCGGCGGTGCCGCTGCAAACTGCATCACATTGGCGGCGCCGAGAGAGGGACAAGGCGGCGATACAGGGAGGAGGAAGAGAGCTGGCCCCTCCTCCTTTGCCCCCCTCCTTCCCCTCCCCGCACCGCGGGGGAGGAGGAGGGGCGAAGGAGGAGGAAGTCAGCTGACTGCCTTCTTCCTCCTTCGCCCCTCCTCCTTCCCCTCCCTGCGCCGGCACTCGGGATCCGGGCAAGGGCGCAGGCGGGGGGAAAGAGGAGGGACGAAGGAGAAGGCCGTCAGCTGATTGCCTCCTCCTTTGTCCCTCTTTCCCCCCGCGTGTGCTGGCGCCCGGGATCCGGGCAAGGGCGCGGGCGGGGGAAAAGAGGAGGGACGAAGGAGAATGCCGTCAGCTGATTGCCTCCTCCTTCGTTCCTCTTTCCCCCCGTGCGCGCCGGCACCCGGGATCCGGGCAAGGACGCGGGCGGGGGAAAGAGGAGGAGAAGGAGGAGGGAGAGTTCTCCCTCCTCCTCCTCTTCCACCGGCGCCGCTGCTGTTCCGTGCGCCGCAGCGCCCGGGAAAGAGGAGGAGGAGGAGGAGAGAGAGTTCTCCCTCCTCCTCCTCCTCTTCCACCGGCGCTGCGGCGCACGGGACAGCAGCGGCGCCTGGGAAAGAGGAGGAGGGAGAACTCTCCCTCCTCCTCTTTCCCCCCGCCCGCGCCCTTGCCCGGATCCCTTGCCCGAATTCTCCCTCCTCCTTTTCCCCCGGCGCCGCAGCACACGGGACACCAGCTGCGCCGGGAAGGGCGGGAGGGTGCGAGGAGGTGGGCCTCCTCCTTCCCGGCACCGCTGGTGTCCCATGCGCCCCGGCGCCGGAGAAAGAGGAGGAGGAGGGAGAATGACAGTTTTAGGAGGGGCTGGGGGCGGGGTGGGGTCGGGGCTTGGGGAGGGGCCTGGGGCGGGGCCAAACAGCCCCCCAGATCATCAGTTACCTCAATTCCGACCCTTGGCCGGTTAGAAGTTGGACAGCCCTGCTCTAAGAACATAAGAACATACGAACATAAGAAGAGCCATGCTGAATCGGGCCTCAGCCCATCTAGTCCAGCATTCTGTGTCACACAGTGGCCCACTAGTTGTACACAGGGATCTCTAGCAGAAAGGAGGGCAAAACCCTCACCTGCTCCCGACCCCCCACAACCAGTACCCGGAGAAATCCTGCCTGCCTCCATCAACACAGAGGTGGCACTTGGATGTTCATTTCAGTAGCTACTGATTCCCTTGGTATCCATGAATCTGTCTAATCCTGCCTTGAAGCTGTCCAGGCTGACCGCTGTCACAACCTCCTCTAAGGGAATGGAAGTTCAATGTGTGTCACCCATATATACCCCTAGAATAGTCCAGCAACCTTTTTACTATTTTCTATAGATCTTTTCCAAGGTTGCTAGACTATACTAGATACTGATATTTTTGTGATGAGCCCTGGTATTTTTACAAGGATGCTGATAAGAGGGAACCTCAGTATACACAAAAGATACATTAGGCATAAATCACTTTTGCACAGAGTATACCATTCAACTAAGAAACACCAGATCCAACAAATATGGAAAACACAAATACACACAAGCACACACACACACACACACACACACATTTCAAGGTGATGCTAAGAGTTCCCCTTGAGGAACAAATAACAGGGACTAAACCCTGAGACCTAAGGCCAGGCCCTGAGATCTCAATGATATGGCATCTTTCAGAATTCAGTAGTCACTGCTACATGGTGCATGAAAATAAATCTTGCTCCCAGAACATATCTCCTGCCACCTGAAGTAGCTGCCTCATTTAAGCATTGTACTATGATTCCGGAAACCAGGATACATATCTCCACCCAGCCATAAATTCCATTTGGAGTAGCCAATTCTCTCAGAGGAAGGCAATGACAAATCACTTCTGAACAAATATTGTCAAGAAAGCCTTGTGATAGGTTCACCATAGGTCAGAAATTACATGAAGGCAAACAACAAGGGCATGTGTGACTCCTACAAACAGAATAGATGTTTGTTAGTTATACCTGCTGTGGTCCAATTTTCAAGCAGAGCTTGAAATGGTTACTTTTAGAGTCTACAACTCTGTCAACCTCACCAGACAGGCAAAGTTGTCCATCCTATGCCATTTCCATTTCACTCGAGGCACACAGCCAATTGGCCCTCATCACACAACGTTGATCTACTTCTGGTGGGGCTCCATGCCTTTAAGTGAAGTGCAAGTCTGTTACAGCCCAGCTGCCTCACCCAAATACCATAGGTCATCAATAAGTAATATGTTTATTATGAAAAGAGTATATAATAGAAAAGGTAGGGATTTTTTTAAAAAGGTAGGCAATATTCCAAAAGTCATTCCAAAATAAGTAATCACTAAGGTACAATAAAAAACCAAACTGTAAAAGCATTTTCAAAGTTATATCCATAAGCTTGATATTCTTGAGCTAAACAAATAGCAATGACTAACTCTGAATATAAATACAAAATCCCAAAAGGTAAAAACAAGAAACCGTGATCCAAAGGGTTTTTAAGGCTTAAACCAAAAATATATATCTAAAGGCTTGAAAACTTGAACCAACATTTGCAATCCAATCAAGAGGCAAGGAACTTAATCAGGAAAACAAGATGCAAAACCAAAGACCAGAACTCCTAACTCAGAGCTCCCAAGACAGGTGACTTGACATATGAAAATCCAATGTTGATCTCACAATGAGCATTCTAATTCTTTACCATGACTCACTATTTCTCACATTTGGGTTCCCTTTGCTTATGTTTCAGCCTCTGGGAACAATGAATTTGTCTTAGATTCATGCTATGTCTTCTGAACTCTAAACATAGGCAACATTTATGTCTTATCCACATGCCTTTCAGAGTCAATTCTTGGCAGATTATTATGAGAACCACTTTCAGTTTCCCTGACAACTGATTTACCGAAAACATTCCTATCATCTCAAGGAACACTTTTGTTTTTCCCCACAGAAGTAACAGTTTCAGAAGTAAAAACCTCAGACCCCACCAAAAGACACCCCCCCCTTATCCTCAGAGGCTTCACAGGTCTCAACAGTGTCACAGGAGGCAGCTGCAGCAACATTGAAGGCTTCCTATAATGCATAGGAAACAACAGGGGGAAGCCGGGCACCAACGCTTCCCCCATATGATGAGGTGAGGAGGAAAGCAGGCAATGTGGGGCATAGGACAAAGGGGTTCCCCCACGTCCCCGTCCCCGTCCCCCCCCTACACTGGGATGCATCAGATTCACCTTGATGTGTGGCAAATGCCGGCCGTAATGTGATGAGGTCCTGAGTTCTTTTCTTCCTGGAATCAGCAGCATTTCCAAAAAGTAACGTTTTAAAGCTTTACACTTAGCATGTCTTATAATTAAATTTAAAAGAAATACATTTTTCAATGTATATTTTAAAACACTTGCAAACATTCTATGACATTTGAAACCTAGTTTTACAATGAAAATGGGAGAAATAAAATGCTTGACTGATTGCACAGTAAGCTTGCATAAAACAATTGTCTAGGTTGATTTTGTCAGTATAACTTGTCCCACAGCAGTATTTCCAAAAGTGGGAGGGCAGTGAGGTCTGTATTATACCAGTAGAATTTATCAAAATCAATTGCAAAGTTATCTTGGCAGTGTCTTTTGACCTTCAGCATAGCTTTGGACCTGTTATGGGAAAAAGGGAGGACAAGGAATTCACAAGTAGATGATAATGACTAGAGAAGAAAGCCCAAAGGATGCCTGAATCTGTGATTTGCCAGTCACACTGGGAACCCCTCCTGGCAAATGAAACCATTTTTGACTACATAAACAGGATCTTTTGCTTTGTCCTTTGTGAAAACTAGAAAAGCACTACTGGGTAACAGTTTCATTATAACCTTCTCTCCACCGGTCATTTGAATTCATGAAACTTGAAGGCATTTAGGAAGGAGTAAATTGAATTCATAACTAGGTTGGCTGCATCTTTCAGATATTTTTAACTGTCTGTTCTAAACTGGTGCTTGAAGCACCATGAAATCAACAAAACAGCCCTTAAGAACTGCGAAAATGTAGAAAGAAATGCCTCTCTTCCATTCCTCCTCCATCTACAATTGTTGAATTACAAATTTCTATAATTATCATAGGAAACATTTTATAAATACATTTAGCCCAAGCTTATATTCATGGCAAAATAATACCTTTGAAAATTTTGCAGATCTAGAGAATGGGGTGTTAAGCTTCCTTTGCTTAAAAGATCATTTGAGTTGTTATTGATCAACAATTTCTGGGGAAGAGGATTTAGAGAGTAGTAGATAAGAAGATAAACCTAATGAAAACAGCACATGGGGCATTTTGAAAACTCTTACCATGGTAGCTTTTCATGTGTCATCTTTACATATACATTAAAACATATGCTGTTGTATTAGAAAGTAATGTTTGCAATGTTAGTACCCTGTTCAGACAAACACAGAGATATTTTTTATGTAGAAGGAGCAATGTGATGAAATATTTCACTCCATTTAATATTCCTTGCAAACAAGCCCCCCAAAAAGCATATCATTTGATTTTCTGTGAGATTCAACAGGACAAATTAATAGTGGGTTGCTTCTGTTATCTAAGAATATCTGTGTGTTCTTTGTCAAGGATGGAGAACTTGGTCCTTCAAGAGTTTTGTCTTACAACTTCCATGAGCCCTACCCAGTATGTTTAATGCCGAGGAAATGTGGGGGCTCTAGTCAAATATATACATTTTGAAGTACTTTTTCTAGAGAACTGAAAGTTCTTTCCTGTACTAAAATCTCTTCTATACACACATTTGCATTTTAAGATCACATAATATTTAGAGAAATTTATGAAAAGGAATGAAGTATTGATGAGAAAATGCAGGCATTAATAGCATTTACAGATATGTAAAATGGAATTTCACTACTTGCTAAATCTAGCTGAGGTGTCTTTGTATTTTTGTAGTCACACTGTGAATAGGCATTGTATAAAAATTTATTGCTTTTGACCAAAGGCCGTTGCAAGTCCAAAATAAAAAAGAGCGCGCACACAAAACAATACACTGTGAATAGGGTTTATAGGGTATGGACTTTCCTGGTATCTTGGCAACACATCTGATTGGTATACAATCTCATAATACCTGGCAAAATTCAGCGGCTACTGCAGCTGTGCCGCAGCTTTGCCACAGAGCCTGCCCACTGCACATGGAAGAAGTACTTCCGGGGAAACTCTGGGGCAAAACTGTGGTGGAATTGGAGTTAGAAATACACAAAGAGAATTGGAGTTGCAATTGAAAAAACCTCTGCCGGCAACATGGTAGGCTTTCCGTGTTGCATTACCCTCAATGGGGCAAGCCAGCAAGCAGACACTTCCTCTCAAGTGATGAGGAAGGGAAAAAGCTGGAATGGTTCAAAGTGCAGGGCAATAGGTCTCCATATCTTCTGGCCAGGAGCTGCTGGTTTCACCATGAGGTGTAGAGATCCACTGTGATTCCGGTGGCATGTGTGACTAGGCTGCTGGTTTCTCCCTCCAGATAAACAAAGTGTTAAGGAAATGTGAAGTTAAGTTATATTATTGATGTCAACATTATGAAGAAGTCAAAAGTACAAGAGATCAGGTCGGGGCTTTTTAAAGATGTGTTGTGAAGAGTTTATAAATAATTCCTTGGGGCCATGAGTTGAGAGACAGACAAAGAGAACAAAAAGAAACTTGGGAAGTTGAGGCATTCACTAAACTTATGGGAAGTCTTGAAGTTCAGATTCTAATCCCCTTCTCCCATATAAGCATTCCAATTAAAGACATCTATATCATGAGTAGAATCAGGAAATTTAGCTAGATACTAGAGATCTGCAGATGACTCTGAAGTAATAGTTACTTGCATGTTATTTGTATCTTCTACACTTATGACACATATTCTGATGCTCCTGCACTGAAAATTCAACATTTTGAAGGCTTCAATTCTTAAGTTTCAATTTCTGCTCCAACTCAAGAGGAAGCATATTAATTGGATGTCAGGAGAGTTTGGATGGTGCCTTTCTTCCCGGGTCAGTCTAGATATCCCATGATAGTGTCTGTACTATGATTTCTGTTCCTGGATTACATTTCTCCTTCAAAGATATTATTTGCTCATATTTTCTATAATGTGCCTGCCCAATGACTTGTACGTATGTTAGGGTTCTCATCTTCCAAGGAAGGTGTGTGTGTGTGTGTGTGTGGGGGGGGGGGTGTTCTAAAGATGGAGTGCAACTTAATTCTTCAGTCGTTATTAGAACACATAGGGTTAAAATCAATGGGTGGTGGCAGCTTTTCTCAAGGGATTCAATCTCCTACTTGGAAGCAGGAGCAGAGCTTATATTAGCATTACTAGAAAAGGCTAGCATCCATTGATAACCTTCTGCTAGTGTGAATATTTCTCTATTGTAGATGCCTCCTTCCACACTTTCTGCTAGGGGAAATCCAATGCATTTTAGTTGCAAAAATCAGAGTAAGAGATATGGAGAACAAAACACATTAGAAAAAGCATGTTAAGCTTAGCAAAGAGAAGACTGCGGGGGTGATATGATTGCATTCCTTAAATCTGTCAAGGGCTATCATAGTGGTGGAGGAGACAGGCCTATTCTCTGCTGCCCTGGATATTAAGAGCATGTATAATGGTGTTTTTGGACTCCCATTATTAGGAAAAGGTAAGATTGAAATAAATTGATCAATTAAACAATACAGGTGTATTTTTTAAAAAAAACTGTGACAGCATTGTGGACTGGTATCATCAATAATAATGCATTGGGGGATCCCAAATGTAAAACAAAACAAAACAAAACAAAACCACAAGAGAGAAAAAGAAGGATTAGTGAAAGTGCACAAATAGTCTACTTATTTGATGCAGTGACAACGAACTTTGATCCTGGCTTTATCTATTTATTTTATTCTCATATGAAAGAATGACGCAAGTGAAGATTAACGTCTATCAGTGACTAATTGAAAGTCATTTATGAAGCATCCCAACCCAGAAACAGTTCCATGCGGAGAGAATATTGATTCTTGAGTCATCAATGGAGAGCTGAAGTAGTTTCCTTATGATTTATTTTATGAAAATGTATATTTGCCATATGTTGGCGGGGGGTGATGAAGCAAATGTGTTCCATACATCATATATTGACATTTTTTCTTGTCTTTCAAAAGTTGAATCCAGTGAGATTCAGAAGAGCATACTTTAAGACAAAACACTAAAAGTTCTGAGGAAGAAAACTTTAAATTGTTTTGGAAAGGGAGAACCTGTCTTTCTTAACTACCATCTGGAAGAACTCTGAATGGGACAAGTGGCCACCTGCTGCTGAGTGCAGACAATCTATAACATACCACCTGCAGAGCTTACAATCAAACTGACACAAAACCTGTAATTTTTACAACAAAGGGCAGAGGTTTCAAATTACTTTCATTTCTTAAAAGAAGCCAGTCAGTGTCCAATGCTGCATTAAGCAATTTTTTCCCTGGAATCTGATCCCAATCTCTGTTGGTATATTTGCTGCATGGGTAATATGACACTGATACAATGCCAATGTTTAGTCATAAAATGTTCTGGTAAAGCAGCCACTCCACAATATAATCACTTATTCCAAAACTCTAAACATTGCATTGAGAGGGGAAAGCGTGGGTGACCATCCCTTTAAGGGAGATAATTGCTCTATTTGGGATTCTGCATGTCCATCAGACTCACATGTGGAAACTTAACAGCTGGCAATACATTCATCTTACATTCATCATATTTATTTATTTATTTTAAATTTTTGTAACCCCAACCTTCTCACCTCTATAGAGGGACTCAGACCGGGTTACAGCAAAATTCAATGCTATACAAATTTAAAACCTGTTACAACAATATATTTAAAAACATAAAACACCAAAATACATACATACAAACCACATAGCCATTTAAAACCAATTCAACTCGATCTGTGAATGTGGTCACTCATTTCAGACTATAATCAATCTCAGCCTATTCTGGGAAAGCTTCGTTCCACAACCAAGTCTTCACCTGAAAGACAACAGGGAGGGGGCAGATCTAACATCACCTGGGAGAGAATTCCACAGCCGAGGGGCCACCACAGAGAAGGCCCTTTCCCTCGTCCCCACCAGACGTGCTTGCGAAGATGATGGGAGCGAGAGCAGGGCCTCTCCGGAGGATCTTAATGTCCTTGATGGTTCATAAGGGCAAATCCATTCGGACAGGTAAACAGGGCCAGAACTGTATAGGGTTTTGTAGGTTAAAACCAGTACTTTGAATTGTGCTCGGAAGCTAATTGGCAGCCAGTGGAGCTGGCACAGCAAGGGGGTTGTATGCTCCCTGTATCCCGCTCCTGTTAGTAACCTGGCTGCTGAGCGTTGGACTAATTGCAAGTCTTCAGAGCAGTCTTCAGAGGCAACCCCACGTAGAGAGCATTACAGTAGTCTATTCGGGATGTAACCAGAGCATGGACTACCGTGGCCAAGTAAGACTTCCCAAGGTACAGATGCAGCTGGCACACAAGTTTTAACTGTGCAAAAGCTCTCCCAGCCACCACCGAGGCCTGGGGTTCCAGGCTCAGCAATGAGTCCAGGATCACTCCCAAACTGTGAACCTGCACCTTCAGCAGGAGTGTAACCCCATCCAGCACAGGCTGTAACCCTATGCCCTGTTCGGCCTTACAACTGACCAAGAGTACCTCTGTCTTGTCTAGATTTAGTTTCAATTTGTTCGCCCTCATCCAGTCTGTTACAGCGGCCAAGCACCGGTTCAGGACTTTAACAGCCTCCTTAGTAGCAGATGGAAAGGAGTGACAGAGTTGGACATCATCTGTGTACAGATGTCACCGCACCCCAAAACTCCAGATAATATCCCCCAACGGCTTCATGTATATGTTAAATAACATAGGGGACAGTATTGAACCCTGTGAGACCCCACAGTACAATAGCCGTGGGGTTGAGAAGGAGTCCCCTAGCAACACCTGGGAATGACCCTCGAGAAAGGACTGGAGCCACTGCAGAGCGGTACCTCCAAGACCCATTCCTGCGAGGCATCCCAAAAGGATACCGTGGTCGACTGTATCGAAGGCCGATGAGAGGTCCAGCAGAACCAACAGGGACACACTTCCCCTGTCGAGCTCCCAGCATAAATCATCCACTAAGGTGACCACGGCTGTCTCAGTACCATGTCCCAGCCTGAAGCCAGACTGCACTGGATCTAGATAATCAGTGTCTACCAAGAATTCCTGGAGTTGCAAGGCAACCACACATTCCAGGACTTTGCCCAAATATTTATTATTTATTTATTTATTTATTGGGACTTCTCGGCCGCCGACTCCCGGGGGCTCGCGGCGGCTCACAAAGCCAATGGCACAGCGCCAAGGGTTAAAACAACAGCATAAAACAATTAAAAGCAAATTAAACACAGTTTAAACAAGCAATACAGTTAAAATGGGAGCAGCAGATCCAACAGCAGGTAGAATTTACACCAGCCTACTCTCCGAAGGCCTGTCTAAACAAGTGGGTTTTACAGGCCCGCCTGAACGGGAGTAGGTCACGCAAAGCTCTGGCTGGCCGGGAGGGCGTTCCACAGCGTGGGGGCTATTACTGAGAACGCCCTCCGGCGGGTCGATGTTAAGTGGCCAGCTTTACGGATGGAACAACTAAAAGATTGGCCTCCTCAGACCTCAGTGATCTCGCTGGGCAATATGGGGTGAGACGGTCCCTCAGGTACGCTGGCCCCAGGCCGTGGATGGCCTTAAAGGTAAGAACCAGCACTTTGAAGGCGACCCGGTGCTCAATAGGCAGCCAGTGCAGATCCTGCAAGATTGGTGTTACATGGCCACCTGCTGGGGTCCCAGACAGGAGCCGGGCGGCAGTGTTCTGCACCAGCTTGAGCTTCCGGATCGACAACATAGGCAGGCCAACGTAAAGCGCATTACAGTAATCTAGCCTCGAGATGACCGTGGCTTGGATCACCGTGGCTAGATCGTTCCGGGATAGGTAGGGGCGAGCCTCCTAGCCTGGCGGAGGTGGAAGAAAGCAGCCTTTGCTGGCCATGGAGACCTGGGCCTCCATGGTCAGCTGGGAGTCCAAGTGGACTCCCAGGCTCTTCACTGACGGCGCTGGGTGCAGCGCCGTCCCGTCCAGGGTCGGAAGCCGGCCACCCACCCCGCCCGGGCGGCCCAGCCACAAGATCTCCGTCTTCGCCGGATTCACCCTCAACCTACTGGCTCGCAGCCATCCAGTAACGGCTTCAAGGCAATGTTGAAATTATTGGGGACGGACTCCGGCCTGCCCTCCATCCTCAGAATGAGCTGGGTGTCATCAGCGTACTGGTGACAGACCAGCCCATAACTCCGCACCAGCTGTGCAAGCGGCTGCATGTAGATGTTAAATAATAGAGGGGAGAGAATGGCCACCTGAGGGACTCCACACACTAATGGGGAGCTCTCGAGACCACCCGCCCCTCCTCACACGCTGAGACCGCTGGTGGAGGAAGGAGGCCAGCCATTTAAGGACCGTCCCCTCACTCCAGCCATGGCCAGGCGGTGGATCAAAAGATTGTGGTCGACCGTGTCAAACGCTGCCGTGAGGTCCAATAACACGAGCAGCGCAGACCCGCCTTGGTCGAGCTGGCAGCGGAGTTGATCTGTGATAGAGACCAGAACCGTCTCCGTCCCATGCCCCGAACGGAAGCCGGACTGGAA
Organism: Anolis apletophallus; assembly: GCA_030556195.1. Lineage (NCBI taxonomy): Eukaryota > Metazoa > Chordata > Lepidosauria > Squamata > Anolidae > Anolis > Anolis apletophallus. The sequence goes on along the minus strand of JARBWK010000012.1, from coordinate 65,680,133 downwards.
GGGGTCTAGCCATGCTGTGTCATCTAAGAAGGACTGCAGTTGCTCCATTACTGCCCTCTCAACCACCTTGCCCAGGTACGGAAGGTTCGACACTGGGCGGTAGTTGAGGAACCGCAGGGTCCAATGATGGTTTCTTCAGTAATGGAGCTACCACCGCCTCTTTTAAGCACTCTGGAAAAACCCCTTGCTCAAGGGAGCTGTTAATGATATTCAACAGAGGCCCACGTAACCCCTCCCGGCAAGATCTAACAAGCCAGGAGGGGCACGGGTCGAGGGAGCAGGTGGTAGGGCGAGATTGGGGAGATTGGAAACTGGCCGATAGTTAACAAATTGAATGGGGTCCAGTGATGGTTTTTTCAACAGCGGTTTTATCACAGCTTGTTTTAAGCTGGCTGGAATCTTGCCTTCCCGAAAGGAGGCATTAACCACCACCTTTACCCGCTCTGCCAAAAACCCTCTGGCTTCCTTTACAAACCAGGATGGGCAGGGGTCTAGGATGCATGTGGTCACTCTCGCCTCTCCAATAATCTTGTCCACATCCTCGAGCTGAACAAATTGAAACGAATCCATCAAACCCGGACAAGCAGATGCTCGTGTCACATCCTCAGACACTGTCATTAACATGGGGTCAAAGCCAGAGTGGATCAAAGCAACTTTGTCCTCAAAGAGCTGAACAAATGCTTCACAGCGGGCTACTGAGTTGTTAGGGGACCCATCCGGAAAGGTGGGATTCAACAGCCCTCTGACTACTCGAAACAACTCCGCCGGATGGTTCCTTGAGGACGCAATATTAGCCGAGTAGAAGGAATTTTTTGTGGCTTCTATTGCCGCGCCATACGCCCTTAAGTAAAGGCGCAGCCGTGTTCAGTTTGACTTGCTAGGCTCTTTCTGCCACACGCTCTCTAGCCACCTCTTTGTTTGCTTCATCGCTGCCAACTCCTCATTGAACCAAGGAGATAGTTTACCGTGGCTACTTAAGAAGAGGTGCTCCGGAGCGATCATGTCTATTGCCCTAGTCAGCTCATTATTCCAATGAGAGACCAGAGCATCGATAGAATCACCAACTGAGGAGACGGGGAATTCCCCAAGAGCCGTCAGGAATCCCTCTGGATCCATAAGTGTCCTGGGGCAGACCATCTTAATGGGTCTACCACCGCTGCAGAGGTTTTTTTGGGGGGGCAGAAAGTTTAAACCTGATCAGGTGGTGGTCGGTCCATGGCAACGGAGCAATGTACAGCTCCTCAACACCTCCACCGTTCTCCCATCCCTGGCAGAAAACCAAATCTAATGCATGTCCAGCACAGTGGGTAGGGCCAGCTACTAATTGGGACAGCCCCATGGTTGCCATGGATGACATGAAGTCCTGAGCCGCTCCAGAAAGGGTAGACTCTGCATGGACATTGAAGTTCATCATAGGGTCAGTATTACTTTTTTAAAAAATCAGAAAACCAAGAGATCCCTTGCCCTGCCCAAAGGCCTTTACATTAAAGGACTGACACCAGTTTAAATCCAGTTTTTTCCATGGGATCCCATGGTTCTGTCACAAATCCTATAAGATACAAGAGGTAGTGATCCAGGTTAAAGCCATTGCTTTCCATGGGATCCTATGATTCTGCACCAAACCCCATAGGGTACAACAGACAGTGCTCTGAGTTAAATACATTGCTTTCCATGAGATCCTATGGTTCTGCACCAAACCCCATTGAGTACAAGAGACAGTGTTCCAGATTTAAACCATTGCTTTCCATGGATCCTATTGTTCTGCATCAAACCCCATAGGATACAACAGACTGCTCTGGGTTATACCCATTGCTTTCCATGGGATCCTATGATTCTGCACCAAACCTCATAGGATACAACAGACTGCTCTGGGTTAAAACCATTACTTTCCATGAGATCCTAGGGTTCGGGATCAATGCCCATAGGATACAAGTGGCAGTGATCCGGGTTAAAACTATTGTTTCCATGGTATCCTATGGTTCTGTATCATAGCCCATAGGATACAACAGATTGCTGACAGTTGGGTAATGAAACAGGATGGGAAACTTTTAAGGGCTCCCACCCCACCTGTTTTTCAGTTGTAAAGATGGGAGTAAAGTGCTATAAGAGATAGGAGCTCTCAACACGATTGCTGGCCCATGTTCAGAGTTCTCTCCTTTCAGGACATTTCTGCCTCATTTCAACCCTGGAACATGTGATAAGCCCTGAGCCTCTCGATTCTTGAAATGTGGCTGAAGTGTCCTACAATGGGGGGGGGGGATTTCTCAATGTGATGAGGTCAGATTGCCTGAGTTCCCTCCTTTCAGGACACTTCTGCCTCTTTTCAACCATGGAGGGCTATTAGCACATGTGACTTTAGCATGGTATTGAATGTTTGCCATTTTCATATACATGCAAACTGCCCTAAGTCCCCACAGGGAGAGAAGGCGGTCTAGAAATAAAGTATTGTTATTATAAAGTATTATTATTATGCATGACAGCCAGAAGCAGTTTAACTCATGTGATGACCTCAGTGCCTCTCCATGCTTGAAAAGAAGCTGAAGTGTCCCCTACGATTGGGAAATTTCTCAGTGTGATAAGGATGCAAGAGACAGTGATCCAGATTAAAACCATTGCTTTCCATGGGATCCTATAGTTCTGCATGAGATACAACAAACTGCTAAGGGTTGGGCAATGAAACAGGATGGGATATCTAGTTTTAGAATTGAGTTTTTAGAATTTTGAATAGTTTTTAGCTAGAATTATCAAGAACAAAACCATGCCCTCTTTCTCCATATTTCTGAAACCTGGTGTTTTCCATTTTATGGGGAGTTTAGAATGGGGGAAAATCATTTTGGGGGGATGCCCCAAGATGTCACCAAAATTCTTCCACAGAAGCGACCAGACCTCATTGCACCAGGTAAGTCTTGGGACTATTTGGCTATTGATGTGTTTCACCATCAACATTGTGCAATAGGGATTATCACCAAATGTTGGTTCTCCACCTCCATGAGATAAAGTCTGCAACATGTCTGCAAGGGTTATTTCCAAATCTCTAGCCAAACCCTCTCAGGCGGGGGCCCCAGGAACCTTACAACGTGGCTAGGAGCCTAGCACAGACTAGTTTTACAGATATTCCCCTTCTAATATCTGAACCCCATTCAAATCAAAGCTTGAGAATGGTGTTAAGCCTGGCCACAATTAAACCTTAAGGATGAATGTGGGTAGAATGAGTTTTTATGAACCCTTGGCTCTACCCGTTATCAGATGCACCAAGTCCAGAATCCCTTCTCTTGTGGGGAATCCAAACCCAGTCGATCAAAGCGGGGTGTGCAGGTGATGTCGCAGTTCAATCAGTTGTTATGAACTACTATCAATTAATTTAGTTTTGTGATCTTCATGGAAACACATACTGAAATCAATTTAAAATTTCATGGGAATACCCTCAAGAGGTTATTGAGCATGGCACAAGGTTGGTCTGATGGAACTTGTGCTCCTTTCTAACTCCCATGTTTCCATAATTCTATCCAGCAGTTGATGAGATGTCTTCCAAGGTAAATCTGTACACATTTTAATTAATTGTATTCTATGTTTGATCTTTGAGGTATGTTTTTTTGGCTACAGTTAATTGTTCTTTTCCTCAAAGCTATACTATGAATTGAAGACTCATATTAGTAAACAATTAAGCTAGTTTACTCTCTGAAAATCAGATTCTACTTTTTGGTGTTGTTTTGTTGTTACCTATTAGAAAACACTTTTTAAAAATTGTGTGTGCGCACAAATATCCACATCAATGAAATGTTTGAAACCACAGAGAGACCTGCAAAATGTATTAACAGAGCTTCATCCATTTCCCTTTAGAGTTGCCTGTTGTGTTTTGTTTTATTCACAGCTATAGACCTAACATAAAGGTAGTGAAACAGCCTGCTATTAGAGGGGAAACTGATGTTACAGGTGCTTTGCATAAATGCACGGCATGGAATAAAAGCAATGCCAATTTCACTGTGTCCCACTGAAGTATAGTTTGCCTTTCCTGCAGGGAAACAGAACAAGGCTAATGATGGGAAAGGTCAAAGAGAAAGTCATGTACACAGTGAGAACAACCTTTGCATTGAAGAACACAGTTCTTTAGAAGAATTCAGAATCTCGCCCCCACCTTCCATGTACATCTTTCTCACACACATAGCTAAATATGTGTTTGACATGCTGATTTCATTAAAACCACATATGCTGTAGAAAGCATACAGCATTATTGCAAATCCATTTTAATGCTGAACACTTCTATACAGTCAACATCTGCACCTATTCAACTATTCACAGCTTGAAAATGTTCAACAACAACAAGAACAACAACAACAAAAACCCAAAAGTCAGTCTTTGATTTTGCCTTTTTATATAAGGGACACTATTTTACTATGCCACTGTACATGATAGGGTTGGGTTTTCGGATGAAGAAATTAAAATAATTTGTATTAGATCCATTCAAAATGCTAATTTTAAGCTTTACCACACTTTTCCCACCAAACCGGAAGTGGACTTTGATTTCCGCACTTCGTGGGCCCAAAAGTTCTTTATTATTGTAATTATTTCGGGTGCCCCTCTAACAGGAAAATTATCCCCTCCAAAATAGCTTTCCAGACATTACTCACAGTCAGATCAGGGCCTTTGCATGGTCGGAGCCTAATTTAACTGAAAGGCCTTCCTCTAGGAAGTGAAAAACCAACCGGAACCATAGAGAACCAGAGCGCTACTCCTAGAGTGGTTTGCAGGACTGAGAGGAAAAAAGCCGTTTAAACCCCCAGGAAATTAGGCTAGATAGAAGGACAGATGAGAAGGACATAAGAAAGGCTGAGAGAAGGGGAGCAGGGAGTGAAAAGAGCACGGAGAGGAGAAGGAAAAGTTCAAAATCAAGAAAAATCATAGAGGACAAACGGAGATTCCTAGAGGTGTTTGGAAAACTGAAGGGGGAAAAGCTGGAGTGAGAAGAGCACTAGAGAAGCAGGCCTTGACCAGAGGTGGGCAACTATTTTATAATAATATTAATACTAATATATTAATTCATTATATTTCCCTGCAAGGACACCCAGGCTTTTTATAATAATATTAATATTAATAATACTAATATATTAATTCATTATATTTCCCTGCAAGGACACCCAGGCCTTTTATAATAATAATTATAATATTATTAATAATATATTAATTCATTATATTTCCCTGCAAGGACACCCAGGCCTTTTATAATAATAATAATATTAATAATAATATATTAATTAAATTTCCTTGCAAGGACACCCAGGCCTTTTATAATAATAATAATATATTAATTAATTATATTTCCCTGCAAGGACACCCAGGCCTTTTATAATAATAATAATAATAATATATTAATTCATTATATTCCCCTGCAAGGACACCCAGGCCTTTTATAATAATAATAATATTAATAATAATATATTAATTCATTATATTTCCCTGCAAGGACACCCAGGCCTTTTATAATATTAATATTAATAATAATAATTAATTCATTATATTTCCCTGCAAGGACACCCAGGCCTTTTATAATAATAATAATAATAATAATAGGTCCCAGTGAATTGCACTCCAGAGAAGAAGGGAAATGTTGCCCCTTGATTTGCCTGTGCTTAAAACAGTGTCAGTTTTGTTTCCCTGCTTTGGACAATTTAGAACTAATTACAAATTTTTGTAAGTAATAACATATCAAATAAGATTTTTTTGAAATTTTTTTGTAAGTCATTACGTTAAGCATAACCACCCCCATTGGTTTTTAGAACCACGATTTTTGGGTTCTAAACCAACCCTAGTACATGATAGCGGTTGAATATCCAATCCATGGTTTTTGGTATCCACAGGTGGTCCTGGAACCAACCCCCTTGGGTACAAAGAGCCCACTCTACTTAAGTTCATACTTACAAGACCTTTTTAAATGTCTCATATTTCAGAATGCCTTTCAACTCCATGCTTTTGAAAGAGGCAGAACAAAAAACAACAGCTATGAAATAACAATCATAGAATCATAGAATCATAGAGTTGGAAGAGACCTCATGGGCCATCCAGCCCACCCCTCTGCCACGAAACAGGAAAATCACATTCAAAGCACCCCTGACAGATGGCCATCCAGCCTTTGCTTAAAAGCCTCCAAAGAAGGAGCCTCCACCATACACTAGGCAAAGAGTTCCGCTGCTGAACAGCTCTCACAGTGAGGAAGTTCTTCCTAATGTTCAGGTGGAATCTCCCTTCCTGTAGTTTGAAGCCATTGTTCCCCGTCCTAGTCTCCAGGTCAGCAGAAAACAAGCTTGCTTCCTCCTCCCTGTGACTTCCCCTCACATATTTATACATGGCTATCATGTCTTCTCTCAGCCTTCTCTTCTGTGGGCTAATAATAATTAAAATGATAAATGGGAAATAGTAGGATAACAGTACTTAGTAACAAGCGGTGACTATGTAACCTGCTTATTTTTATTGTGTAAGTCGCCCAGAGCACCTTTGGTTTAGAGCGACACATAAGAAATAAAGTTAGTTCGTTAGTATAATAATGCAATAAACCACCACAAGCAAGAACAACAATGAAACAACTTGCAATTACAATCTTTATATCGTGCTAATTTTTTGAACAAAACATTTGTAAATCTCTGTGAAGAACACTAAGTGGATTACACTCCAGTGACCATTTGGGTGCAATGCCTTTTCCGTTGGTGTTATCCATTAATAGAATGGTAGCGACATTTTTGTTCAGTCAATCAAAGTGGTTGCTTGTTTCTACTATTCCTGATATTATTTTTTCATTCATGTATTCCTTATGGGATTAAAACAAAAACATTTTTTTTGCATATTTCATCTATAACTTAGAATCCTGCTTGGATTTCATTTCCATTTTCTCCACCCAAAAATATTGGAACCTATTCTATTTCAAAGAAATCCTCTGAGAGGACCGTAGTCTTACAGTAAGTAAAGGCTGATATGCACTGGCCATTTAATCTAGGGAATAATGCTGGACATCTGTTTCCAACTCACTGCAGTAATTGGAGTCCAGCCAGGCTGAGATTGTTGACTTCACTGGACCATCACCTTATAGTCCATGTCACTGTTGTTGCTGTGAGATTGCTACAAAGCTATCCTACAGCTCTTTGCTATCATGGATGTCTCATGCAAACATCAGCAGGGATATGTTTCCCATGTGTTCCTGATTGGATTGCCTTTGCAGATGTTAACATGACCCAGAAGCTTTCCCAGAACTCTGCAGCCATATGACATTGGCAGTGACATGAACCTAATCTGTTCATTTTCCCTTGTGTATTGGGACGTGGCAATCCATGTGGAAAGCAGACTAGTCTTCATGGGATCCATTCCTCCTATCCATACTGTGCTGAAACGGTGGGGTATGGCCAAACTCAGGACTATCCCCTAATGTCTGTTAATGCAGGGCTAAACCAGATTGACACCGTTTACCCACAATAAGGACCAGAAGTTTTGGAACGTCATGATGACAGCCAGGAGCAACTGCATGGTGAGTTCAGGCTATTAAGTCCATGTGGACAAGTCCTAAAATACACAGATAACTCACTTTATATTCCTGTCTGCTCATTGACAAATTAACTTCTGAACCACACAGAATCACTTAGTCGCTTCCTCATCCTCTGAACTGTCATGGGAGATCATGGTTTACAAAGTGCAGCACATATTGATTGGATCTGGTATATGATAGTTTGTCTTATGTATACAGTCCCATTCATATGAGTTGTTGCACTGGAGCAAGGATTTATCAATTTGCAGATGATGGAACAGAGTATCTTAAACAGGTTATTTTGAGAAAGGTTAATTAAAACTATTTTGTTTTGCTCCAGTATTCCTATATGCTCTGAGACTCCTTTGATCGGTGCATTTATTAAAATTTAATTAATGAGCTAATTAAATATCATCAGAGAGTCTGGGCTGAGAGACCATATTCATTATACACAGTTCCCCTGCACAATTTTATTTTTTCTTTCTTTTTAAAATGTGCCAACTTATGTCATCATCAAGCCTATCATACTATCACCAGGTAAAATAATGGAATGTTCACACAATTGATTTTGGAAATATGAGTGGATAGTTTCATACTGTTCATAGGAAGCCACTGAAAATGGTGGTGTTTGGATCAAAGTTAAGATTCTTCCTAAACGTTTATGATAAATAATTAGCTGACACTGCTTTTTGCAGTCTTTCGTTACTCTATACCAGTGATTCCCAACCTTTTTTTTGACCAGGGACCACTTTGACGAGGAACCACTCTTAAACATTATTACCAAAAGGGTTACGAATCAGTTTTTAGTCAACTTTAGATTGGATTTGGGGTGCTGATTCAGAAAATTGCATTGAATAGGCCAGTTTCTGATACAGAACATATGCCATGGTCAGTGACAGGGAAGGAGTGGTAGGCAGTGCAAAAGGAGCGGAAATAAAATAAAATAAATAAAGAGGAAGAAGGGTCACAGACCAGATTTTCGTCCTAGTAGCCCACTGGTGGTCTGCGGCCCAGATGTTAAGGACCACTGCTCTATACAAATGTGAAGCTCACAAACATGAAGGGATCTCTACATTTCTACATTAAACATTGTTACTTCCATATACAAATAATAATTCATGTGGATATTAGGCATGGTTTCGAACCCAAAAATAGAGAATCGAAAATCTAATTGGGGGGGGGGGGGTTTGATTAGTAAAAGAAAGACTTACAAAAAAAATTCCCAAAATTTCTAAAATGTAACGCAATTACTAACAAAATTCGTTAATAGTTCTAAAGTAGGCAAAGCAGGGAAACAGGGCTGACGCTGTTTTAAGCACAGGCAAATCAAGGGGCAACATTTCCCTTGGTTTCCTTGCAGGGAGATATAATGCATTAATTTATTATTATTAATATTATTAAATACCTCTGGTGCAGGCCTTGCTAATCTCTCTGTAGAGTTCTCCTCCATTCAGTTTTACCATAGCAGTCTAGGACCCCCGTTTGAACTCTATGGCTTTTCTTGATTCTGAACTCTTCCTTCTCCTCTCCGTGCTCTTTTCACTCCTGCTGCCCTTCTCTCAACAGTTCTAATGTCCTTCTACTCTGTCCTTCTATCTAAACCCCCTTCCTGGGTGTTTAAATCGCTTTTTTCGTCAGTCCTCCAGCCCCTCTAGGAGTGCCGATCTGGATCTCTCTATCGTTTCCGGATCCTTTTTCACTTCCTGGAAGAGGCCTTTCACTCTAATTAGACTTCAAGCATGGAAAGACCCCGATTTGACTGTGAGTTATGTCTGCAAAGCTATTTTGGAGGGGGAAATTTTCCTGTTGGGTAGGCATCCGAAATATTTAATAATCTAACGAAATTTTGGGCCCAGAGAGTGCGGAAATGAAAGTCCACTTCCGGGATTGGCCTTGCGATCCGTAAAAACTAGAAAGTCCCATTACATACGAATCCCTTCCGATTTCCTTTCATTTTCATAATTTTTTCTCATGCCTAGTGGATATATGTAAGTTTGCAGTAACAGTGCTAAGCAATAATTCATTCTTAACAACTGTATTCAACATATGGTAAACAAATTCACAAAATAAAATAACTTCAGAACCACCACTGAAGCAATTAGATTTGTTCAGCCCACAGCCCATAGAAGTATGATATGTTCATTTCTTTCTTTCTCAAACCTGCTTATCTTCAGAAGTATGATTCTCTGCTTTGAAAATTAACTCCACTTGAGTACAATACAGGTAAGTAGTTACAGTGCATGTTACAACTGCTAACAAAGTTGCAAATTTATGAGAGTTGCCACAGTTCATGTTCAAAAACTTGAGCCATCATGTTTTTGAGTACTAAAATGTCAGAATGGAAAGTTGTAATGTTTCAGAAAGATGGATTATGGTTATGGTGTTGTTATTCTACTGTTGTTTTAAAGTAGTAAAGGTTGGTAGCACTTGGGAAGAGGCAGCAACTGATCACAATTCGTCTCTTCCACAGAGCACAGAAGTAGCAGTTGGAGAATTTTTCATCCAATATTCCCAAGTGTTTGAGTCAGACCTGTCAGTCAGTCAACCCGACTCCTTTCTCCTCTTCTTTTCCCTGAGTGTTTCACATATAGAAATGTGCCATTTGGACAGCCAGAATGGTTATATTTGCACTGTCAAAAGCATAATGTTTCTTTGAGTTTCTGTTCTGGCATACCATAGAGCTTCATAGCACTTTGAACTTCACACAAATTCCTTTACAGCATAAGTATATTTCCTGATAACTTCAGAAGCAATATAACATAACTAAGATAAATAAATGCTCACTGAAGAATAATAGTCCACACATGTCTTCTTCAGAAAGGAGTAGCACCCTTCCACAGAATGCTGTTGTTAGGCATTTAAATCTGTCTCACATTCTACTTTCCTGACTTAGTCTGTGACAAGTACCTTAAAAAATTGACACAGCAACCTTGTTAATGTTTCCAATTATGTTACTGAGAGGTCAATATCAGCTGCATATATCCTCATTCCATATTTGCTTCACATACATTTGCAAGTGGACAATTTCTTACAATGGACACATATGCCTTCATTTCTATGCTCACAAATGCTAACAGTATGCTGTCTCTGGAATTTTGTAAAAAAATATTATTATTTCAGGAGGTAAAGAATATAAGTCAATTGATTATGGCTTTTCAAAATTGACAACAAACAACAAAGTTGAGTAAGTTTGGAATACTTCACAAATTGTCTCTCTGGCATTACTTTGCGAATGAAGATACTTAGGAAGGATACTTTCTACAAGTGCGTTGATGCCTTTTTGGGGGTTGGATGTGTTCTTCGAGCTTGTGCAATTGATTTTTCTGGTGGAGTGCAGCGCGCACAGAACTGGCCTCACCCTTTAAACCAAAGGTTCATCTGCCAGGGCCTAGCAAGCTTGAATGGTGGCAGTGAGGTCCTCAGGTATTAGGTTTGATTTGAGTTCCCTTCTCTAGATGGTTGACCTTACAGGGTTAGAGGAGCACCATCTGCCCAGGTTTGAAATTAGAGTTTTCCTTCTTTTAGGATGGTTGCCAAAAGGCTAGAGAGCCCATCCTGTCTGTTGACGCTCTTTGTCAGGCCCTTCAGTTGTGACCTGACTGGCAGGGGAGGCCCCACTGGTAGCTATTATGCCACCGCCAGCATAGCTCACAACTTCATTAGGGTACACAAACCTCTCCCCCATGACAAGGGGACGCCAATGGAGAGGCTTCACAAATTGTATACAACACATAAAATGTAAGTTAATGATAAGATATTGCTGTTCTTTTTTGTTCCATTTACTTTACATTGTGTTTTAATTATTATAAATTGCCTTTGGATAATAGATTATATTATAAAGATGGTAAAGAAAATGGCAAATTAGTGAAAGAAAACCTGATGGCTCAAGTTTTTGAATATGGAAATTATTGGGTCCATAAGTATTAAGAATGTCATGGGTTGCGTAATTCTCATTGGGATATTGCACTTAAAAAAATTAAGTAACCATTTACTGAAACTGAAATAGGGAATTGCTCCTGCCAGTTCTTTGTAAGTTCTATAAAGAAAGAGCTATACAGAATCACTATCTAGAATTATATGTGCTATCAATCACTTCACTACATCTTTTAATGGCATATTCTGTGGAACTGGTTTATAATCTCTGTAATGTCATGCATTGTTCTTGCTAACAACTGAAAAGCATATAAACTGTATTTATATACTACAACTGCAGAAATGAGTGAGAACTCACATGTTTGAATGAATTGCTTAAGTTAATTACAGTCATTAGACCAGCATCTAGAAACACGAAATACTAAAAATGAAAATAATATAAAATGTGAAATGGTGTCATATATTATATGCCATTACAGCCCAGTGTGTGAGAGAAATTCTCAGAAAAGGGATACACCAATAGTAGCTCCACTATTTCTCCTGGTAATGGTGCTACAGGAATCAACAGTGACCTATTTTTTCCAGTGTGAACTATCATCTTTCTTTCCATACTCCTTCTGAAATAATACTGTGTTCTAATATAACCGGCTTTTCATTAAGACTTCATGAAAGAGAAGGCATTCTATTTTGCCTTGGGAAATTCTGGAATAATTCACCCCAAATGAAACTGAATTGTTTTACTTTGTTTTGTTTAAATTCATGGATTTATTTTCATCCCTTTAATTCTTTCTTTCCATTTTAAAATTCAGACGGGAGAGGGACACAGTCAAATAGCACATACTATTTTATTTATTTTGATATTTTTCTTTTTGTTTTCTTAGCTTACTCTCTTTTGAACAGATAATTTGCTCTAATCTTGCAAAGATGTGGATTTCTTTCCCTTTTTTAATGTAAGGAAGCTGCCCCCCCCCCCCCCTGTACAAAGTGAGGAGAGCCTGTTGGGACTCCTATTAGCAGAAGCTATTTCTGTCACCTTCTTAACCTTGTTCTATCTTCCCTCTCTATTGATAGGTGACCTGCATGACACCTTTGTACTAAAATACTTGGACTTTAATAAACTTTTTTTTACCTTAAAACTGTTTTGGCTTTAACTCAACTTTCTGCTTTTTACATTTCTATGTGAACAGATATTCTAAAGAGAGAAATGTAAACTTTTGTACAAATTATTTTCATGTTCAGTTTCATATCCAGCTCAGTCAGCGTTTTTTTTCACCCTTGATCAATAAATGTGTTATTTGCAATAGAAAGTGCAAAGAAGTGCAAAAAGTACAGAAGATACTGATTTGCCTGACACCTCTGCATTTGTATGAAGCCCTATCTCTGAACAATTTTCTGTTCTTAGGATGGTGGTCACTTGTTGTAAAAAAAACTATAGTAATCATACTTCTTGTCAGTGTCACCCTCAGTTGTAAAAGGATACTGCAAATATGCCAAACTGACATCATAGTGAAGTGGCATTGGCATTTGTGTGTTAAACTTCATACTACTTCTCAATATATTTAGTGCACTGTGTATATTTAGTGCATGGTGTCAATGTTTTATAGGCGTTCTGTATGAATATTCTGTTGTCAACTGGAAAGTCATTGTTCAAAATGACTTGAAAAAGTCTTCCATGCAGTTTCTCCTCGACTATTTTCTCTAGCTTTTAATGGAAGTCTTCCATGACACTGTGGACTTCTGTGGAGTTGAACTACAGCTTCTTTGGAGAATCTTGAAAAATTATGACTGACCTAAAAAAGTAAATTACAGAAAACTATCTTCATCTATTATTCATCAATGAAATTTTCTCTTCCAGCAGTGGTTCATGCCATTATAGTTATGTAATTTTGGAGCAATTATTGCTGCATATATCTCCTGGAGTGACATGAATTCCATCTGATAAACATTGACTCTCCTTTACATAATTTCTGAGTTTATCCCCTTTTCTGCACCGTTTCTCTGCTCAAAGGCTCTCTGAAAAAATGTCATTGCACCAGAATACTTGTATTGTTAAAAATACAATACACATACACTTGTATAGTGCCAAAACCACACACCCTCTCTCTCTCTCTCTCTTTGCATGTGTGTATTCTATATAAAAATATTAGTGAATGTTTTGTAGTGAAAAGTCATTGTTTCATTTATTACAAGCATGGCGTAGTGGTTTGAGTAATGCACTAGGACTCTGGAGATGAGGATCCAAATCCTTGTTCAACAATGGAAACCCGCCTTGGGCTAATCATACTCTTTCAACCTCAGAGGAAAACAATGACAGCCTCCTCTGAACAATTCTTCTCAAAAGAAACCCACAATGGGTTTGCCTTTGGGTCACCATAAGTAAGAAATGAGTTAATGTCACATAACAGCAAAAAATTTAAAATATACAGGTAATTGTTAGATGTTTAATTAATTTAAAATGCTAGATGGGATCATGCCAGGTCAACAAGATCTCAATTCGGTGTTATCGTGTTCATGTAATAAAGGGGGTAGCAAACACAAATATCATTGTTTTTTTCTACTATGTTAACCATTCTGAGCAGGAAAAACTTCTCTATGGATGGAACTAGTGTTGGATTTACCATTGTGCATAGGTGTGCTTAAATATAGGGCCCCATTGGCCGGGGAGGGGGCTTCAGACCCTTCCCCATTTTTTACGGTGAATTTTGCTTATGTGGTGTAATTCTACATATGAAAGCATTCTGTTTCAGAGTGTTTGCAGACAAAATGATAAATTGATAGTCTATGGGAGTATGCCACAAAGCAGGAAGTTTAGGCCTACCAGGCCTCCCTTCTTCAGGTCCCAAGGATAGTGCCTCATAAATTAACTAGCAGGGGACCTTGTTTCTTCTAAATACAGAATTTGATGGAACATTTCCATTTCTAGAGTTCAGTTCATATGAAGAATGTCCATCCTTAGAAGAATCTTTTATTTTTGGATACATTGCTTTGGATAGGACCAGAGTGAAAACAGAAGGGAAAAAGTTAACATGCAGGCACTCCCCATTTCCAAACTAAACCTCAATGCTGAATGCCTCAATATAAGCATTGTAGATTCAATAAGAAGTAGCATATAGCAGTCAGGAATGTATATGAATGAATTATTTCTATTTGCATTTCACTATGAGAAGAAACCATGAAAGATAATGATAGTTTTGTTTTTGTGAGAATGTGTTTATCTTCATTTTGAAAAACTCATTTTAATCACACATACACACACAAACTGCTGACTCTATACCTCATTGCTCAAGCTGCACAGAAACCATATGTCAGTTAAAAATATCTCAAACTTAATTAACCTATGTTTCAGGTTCATTCCATTAGTTTAGTTGAATCAGGTAAAAATACTGCATATAGTCTTTCTAAATGAGTACAATAAATCTCCATAAAAGTTGGAGATCATCTCACTTTATTGTGAACTGTCCAAAGATCATATAGCATTGACTATTTTATCATGGTGTTGATTAATTGCATTTAGGTTTTAAAGAGAGTCTTATCTGTTATTAAATTAAATGCTTTGCGGAGGGATTATCAAATTAATTTCCAAGTATTTGTTTTAATTATTTTAAGATATTTGTGTATAGAGAGCAGAACTATAGACAAACAAGAAACAACAAGCAATCAATTATTTAATATTGAAAAAGATATAGTCCTGTAGCTCCAAACCTCTTTCAAGCGAAAGACATACAGTGTATAAAGGCAGAAAAAGTTGTATAATGGGGTGGGAAATCTCAGGCACAGGGACCAATCCAGATCTCTTGGATTCCCTGAAAGGTCAAAACATCCCATCCCATGACATCAAGATTAGCCAGTTGCTCAGCTTTTGTACATTTTTCCCATTCTAAAAGGAGACTTCTTTCATTAATAATGAAAACTTTAAATATCCCTTAAACCTATCCACTAACTATCCCTTAAACCACATATGTGAAGTACAAGGCCAATTGGCTGAATACTGCCCTCCATGTCATTTTCTGTGGCCCTTAGGGCTTTCACTGCCAGGGAAAAATATTTACATTTATACAGTCCTACGTTTGCAACTGGCCCTTTGAAGGCAGTCATAAGACTGATGTGGCCCTTGATGAAAATGGATTTGACACCCCTGCGTTAAACGGTCAAACAGCTTTCCATCTCAAGGTGCAGCTAGAAACTGTAAATACCCTGATTGCCATGATTATATTGTCTTTTTTCCCTTTTCAGCCTGTTAGCTGTTGGGATGATCCCAACTTTTAACAAGGTCTTAGCTTTTAAAATGTTTAAAATGTTTCATCCTGTTAATTTTACTATATGATTATGTTGGCTATGGTTTAGTTACGTTGTATTTTTGGTTAATTTATTTCCGTTTTAAGTATTAAGTTTACAGTTAGGTTGTTTGTATATTGTTTGGTGTATTTTATTTTACTTTAATTTGTTTATATGTTCATTGTAGGCATTGAATGTTAGCCAAATGTGTTGGAAACCACCCTTAATCATGTAACAACTCAGCCCTCATCTCAGCCAGGGGGGCAGGAGGCCAATCTGCCCCCACCTCCGCCAGGAGAGCAGGTTGCGGCTCCAGGGGTTCCATTTGCTTTAGACCCCGATGAAGGTGATGGTGGGGATGAAGGGCCTGCATCACCAACAGAAAGCCTGCTTTGGGATGACACCTGGCCGGAGGCCTATTCTGATTCTGGATCAGATACGGAATACGAGGCTTCTCCTGATTCTGGATCAGATAACGGCAATCCATTCCTGAGTGGAGATTCGAAAGGGAGACCGGGAGGTTTGGAAAGGCGGTTCACAGGAGCAGGTGTTTCGCCAGATGTTGAGGAGGACATGGAAGCCGAGGCCGAACCAGTTTCCCAGGAAGATAACGGCACAGATGGCGCCATTCCTGAGTGGAGATTCGACCGAAGGGGGAGTATTGAGGCTACACGGAGAGATTGGAAGCAAGGCCTGGAAAGGCGCTGGTCTCACAAAGGAGGGAATTAAGTAGGCACTTTGTGGGAAAATTCCTCAGTTTGCTGGCCACGTCGGAGCTGGAGAGACGTAGCAGCTTGCTGTCCTCCTGGAAGCTAGAGACTGGCTTGCCTTGCCAAGTACTACCTTGAAACCTTGTTGATTCCATGAACTTTGGATTTACCTTGCTTGATTCGCTTTGTTTTTATGGACCTTGCTTTTGATCCCTGCTTTTTGAATACCTTTGAACTTCGATTGCTTTTTACCTTGGACTAATTGATCTTTACTTTTGGGACATTTTATCTTCTTCACCTGCTTCTATTTTTGTGCTTAATAAATAGTTAATTGGCAACGTCTCTGTGTGTGTGATTACGGGGTTGGAGTCAGGGCCTGCGTTGTGACAAATCCCTTCGGTGAGATAGGGCAGCCTACAAATAAAGATGATGGTGATGATTATTAGTATCATGATGACAGTAACGTCATTGCTTTTAATATGATGACTAATGTTTGCACATTACATCTAAACTGTTCAATTGAGGGTCATTTGAGAATTAACATTTCAAGTGCTTGGGTTTATCTTAATTTCAAAAATAATGGGGGGAAAGTATAGTAATCCTTCTCCACTTATGCATGGATTCAGCCTTCCACAGTTTAAAAATTGCCTTCCTGCCTCTAACTTTACTTCACTTAGTCACTTATACGATACGTTCCTCAGCTTTTGCATGGATCACAACATCTTCTCTAATCACCTTCATTCATATCTATTTCGAACACAAGATGACCAGTTTATGGAATGAATCAGACCATCGGGTGGGAGGATGACTATTAGGTCTTGTCTATCCCCATGGGTACCATGTTGCCATGGCCCATCTGCTCTGCCCATCATGTGGCCTGCAAAATGAGTTGGGCAATGTGGCCTAGAGGATCTTTCACTTTTGATATTTTTTGAACATCCTCGTTGTGCAGTCTGCATTCTCCCTGCATTCAGAAAGAATCCCAACGAGCTGTCTTTCAAGGGAGGCATGCACAACCCATAATTGTTCCAAGAGAGCCTTCGTCATTGTCCATGTCTCTGCATCATAGCATAGGGCTGGTAACATGGTTGAGTTGAATGACTGAGCTCTTACAAGATGTACTTCTAGTTGAGTCCACAGTGGCTTCAAAGTCCTTCTCACAAACAAACAAACAAAAAACAGTTCCAAAAACTCCTTGATTTAACTATCTTATATAGGGGACACCATCATCATATATCCTTTCTTATAATGGGACTTTACCATTCACTGATTTTGGTAACCACTGTGGGAGGAAAAAGGTCCATGAGTGAAATTTGGGGGATACAAGGGACCACGGTATATGCAATTGTGAGTAAAACAGCTGGGGATTTTTTTGTAAAAAGTAATGCCTAATAATTTTTTAAAAAGAAATGTGTAATGACGCTCCAATTTCGGTAAGGATCACGCGTAGATAGAAGCACGGTCCAACACGATTTATTGCAGGTACAGCACTTGTAAAGCTAAAGCACCGTCCCGCCACCCAAACACACCTTATATACCCGAACCCCTTCCCCTTGCCTATGCAATGTCCAGGCAGGGTTGCACCATATCCGGGTGAATCAGCAAATCCCACAGTCCAAAGGGATGTGACCTCATTAGTCTCTGAGTCAGCACTAATAGTCCAATGTCCAATGTCCGAGTCCAGAAGAGGTTGCCTCACTTCCCCTGGAACACCTGGAAGTTACATCACTCCCAGACTGACTCAGCATGTCCTTCAGTAACTAGAGCAAAGGTCACTTCACTCCCCGGAGAACTGGGACAAAGGTCAGCACCACCTCATGGCAGGCTGGAAACCTGAACTTCTTCCAAGCTCAGATTTCCCAGATCTGACAAAATGCTAAGCATTATTGCTTCTGTTGTCCATGTTATCTTCATCATCAATGCACAATGTACTACCTGAAGCAATTCTTGACAAATTTTGATTTTCATGTGATGAAGACTAGTGTTGTGATCCATCTTGCCTTTTAACTTTAGGCTTCTGTTTTCTGATAGTATTTACGAAAAATGGTGGTCAAACCATGCCAGCAGTGGACTTCCACTGCCCCTCTTCCCTCCATTTACCTCTGAGAAACACAGAGTGCTAGTTTTGACTCACTCTGTTTCCTTTTCCTCTCCATTACCCTCCACATCTTTTGTCTTTTTCCATTTCATATTCCTGTGCAGGTAGAAACCCATTCCTTACATTATAGAGTATGGTTATCAGCATCAAACAACTGACTTACTGACTTACTGCCTGAGCATGATGGCCTTCCAAGTGTAGTGTCTCGGTGATGGATACGTAGGTGACTGTGGAGCCGTATTCTTGATCCACATATTCTTCCACAGTGTGGAAACCACAGTGTGGTTTCCAGGTAGAAGGCAGGGTTGGCTTCATGTGCCTTCCTCTTGGCATATTTCTCCATTTCACCCTCTATTTGAATGTCTTCAAATTCCACAGCACGGCTGGTCACAGATGACCTCTAGTTAGAGTGCTCAAGAGCCAGGGCTTCCCAGTTCTCGGGGTCTATGCAACAGTTTTTAAGCATGGATTTAACCCATCTTTTAATCTCTTTTCCTGTCCACCAATATTCTGTTTTCCATTCTTGAGTTGTGAGTAGAGTAACTGCTTTGGGAGGCGGTGATCAAGCATTCGGACAATATGGTCAGTCCAGCAGAGTTGGTGGCGGAGGATCATGGCTTCAGTGCTGGTGATCTTTATTTCTTCCAGCATGCTGTCATTTGTTCGTCCATCTTTGCAAGGATTTTTCAGAGGCAACGCTAATGGAATCACTCCAGGAGTGGAGTGTGGCATCTGTAGACAGTCCACGTTTCAACATTATCTAATATTACACCATTAAGATGTATTCTGGCATTGCAGAAGGATTGGCTGGTGACTGCTGGAAGAACACTTTGGTTTTATCAGTGTTCAATGGGAGGCTGAGCTTCTTGTATGCTTGTGCAAAGGTGTTCAGAGTTGCTTGTAAGTCTTCTTCTGAATGTGCACTAACTATGTTGTCATCAGCATATTGAAGTTCTATAACAGATGTTGTTGTGACCTTGGTTTTATCTTTCAGTCTGCTAAGGTTAAATAGCTTGCCATCTGTCTGACAGATGATTTCCACTCTGGTAGAAAGCTTCCCATCAACAATATAAAGTATCATAGCAATGAAAATGGAAAATAAGGTTGGGCCAATGACACATCCCTGTTTGACACCTGACTCCACCTTAAATGGATCACTTTAGGAGCCACTGCTGTTCAAGACTGTTGCTGTCATGTCATTGTGACATTTGGGGGTATGCATATAAGTAAGAGCCATTGGGGGGGGGGCGTATAAGTGCAAAGTAATAAATAAATAAAATTGTGGAGGAACCACAGAATGTTCATAAATTTGTCAGGGCATTTTTGGAGAATGTTCCAGAGACCACTGTGATTCTCTGTGTCAAATGCCTTTGCGAGGTCAATTAATGCCTAGTACAGAGGTTTATTTTGTTCCCTGCATTTTTATTTCAGTTGTCGTGCAGTGAAGATCATGTCCACTGTTCCTTTGGAGGGGCGGAAGCCATTTTGGGATTCCGGGAGGGTGTCTTCTGAAACAGGTAGAAGGCTGTTTGCAAGCATTCTTGCAAGGATTTTCCCAGCAGAGGTTAGAAGGAAGATACCTCGATACTTTCTGCAATCTGTTCTTTTCCCTTTTTTTTGAAAAGGGTGATGATGGTGGCATACTTGAAATCTGCTGCGATTTTTTCAGTCACCCACACTTTTTCAATGAGCTGGTACAGTTGTTGTGTCAGCTCAGGTCCTCCCTCTTTAAAGATTTCAGCAGGGATCCCATCAGGTCTGTTGGCTTCGTTATTTTTTTGTTTGCTGGTGGCATTGCTGACTTCTTCCAAACTAGGCAGTGCTGCAAGCTCATCCCTGGTTTGTTGTTGTGGGATTTGTGAGAGAACCTCTTTGGCCACATTGGAGCTGCGATTCAGTAGGCTTTGGTAGTGTTCTTTCCAACATAGCACAATTGATTTTTTGTCCTTCAGAAATTTGGTTCTATCTGATGAGCGTAGAGGCTGTATGCCATAGTTTCTTGGTCTGTAGATGACCTTTGTGGCTTTGAAAAATCCCTGAGCATTATGGGTATCTGCAAAGTGTTTGATTTCTTCAGCCTTCTTTGTCCACCAGATGTTCTTGAGTTCTCTGGTTCTTCTTTGGACCTCAGCTTTTGCACTAACATAGATCTTTTCTTAGCAGTCCAGTTGGTGTCTCTTTGCAATGTTTGGAATGTTTTCATTTTCTTGTCAATTAACTGTTGGATCTCTTTGTTATTTTCATCAAACCATGTTTTTTTTAAGCTTGACATCTAATGGGGGATTCTGTGGGGATTCTGTGAGTAGATGATCCTTGTGTGTTGTTTGGAGAAGGGCTCATTTGAAGAATTCTTGAAGGGTTTGGGTGTTCATTTTGCACCTTATCTTTCTTCCTTGGAGTCTGCATTTGGGAGTGATCTTGATGGCCATCATGGATTGGATTAACTTGTGGCCTGTCCAGCAGTGCCTGTCATGGCTTTTGTGAGAAGTACAACATCACATATGCAAATGTATAGCACTTTACTAGCAGCATTGGCACTATCTAGTTACACATTAAGCATACTTTCAGAACAATTTTTTGGTAGCTCTCTTGCTTCATTTGCATTGCCTACTTCCTATTCTATTTCTATAATCTACCCTGAAATCCAAAATGTGTTTACTGCAGAGTATGCCCAGTTCACTAGGAGTCTATATAAACAATGCTTAAGGATGGAGATGTTAGTTATTAGACAATCAACAGGACTAACTTCATCGCCTATTAGACATTCACTCCAGATTATTGTCTTTGCCACAAAACTGACCTCCATGATTTCTAAACACTCAATTACACTATGTAACAAAATTTGAAAAATATTCTGTTCCTGGCTTGAAATTGTTATTTCTTGTTTAATTGTGTGGTGTCTTTGAAAACAGTTGTTATATTCCAAAAACTTCATTTTTGTGGCTGCAGCAAACTATATTGAATTTGTTAAGACTCAATGAGATATTCAATGAAAAACTATTGCATGATGTGCTGCAGGATGTCCCACAAAAATAAAGTTTTTAGTTTAATAAACTTTTTTATGCTTTTCTGATAGAACCAATTAGGAAATGACATTTATAACCCAGGGACAAAAATAGTGTTACATAGTGTTATTTCAGAGAAACAGGTCTCTGAGTATAAAGTTACTGTCCATTAAAATAATGATCCATTTCTTGTGGAGGGGAAAAAAACAGGGAAAATTGAATCTAAGATGTTTATATTGTACTACACGAGGAGGAAAATACTGACACACAGCATTTAAAAAGGTCTGAATATAGGTTTCAAGATTTCTTGTTAAAATGTGAAATGGGTAAAATTAATTGTCTTGGAGACATGAAAAGAAACACTGGAGTATCTGGCTTGTTGTGCAACATTTATATGTGAAATATGATTGGGATGTCCAGTAAAGGTTACTTTTAACTAGATGGTTAAAATATTTATGCTTGTTTGTTTAAATTAAAGATGAAGGTTTGCCTCCCTTCATCTTCTTCTTTTGCAATCATAGCAAGTGTTGTCCCCCCACTTTTTAGTAAACTTTTAATTTCTAAAACACTATTTACAACAATTTTGTTTTAAATTCTTGCTCTGGAAGTAACTTGTTTTAAAATATTAAATTTATTATTTTCTATTTGCACTAATTAGCTATACCCACTTCTAATTCCAGTGAAAGTAGATCCATTCAATAAACTTTTGCCCCCAAACGCCTTGAAAGGAGACTGGGGCGAGCAAAGGCAGCAGTGCGGCCTGAGAAGGAGGAGGGACAAAGGAGGAGGGATGAAGGGGTATGGACGAAAGAGTAGGGAGCGAGGGGGAAGGAGGATGGAGGAAGAGGAGGGCGGAATGGGAGGGCATGGGAAGGGCACGGGGAGGAGTGCCAGGCCTGGTAGGCTGCCCCTGCCGCTCTCCCCAGTTTTCTTTCAAGGCCCTTCTCCAACTCCTCCCACATAGCTATTTGCAGGCAGCTAGGAGTGAGGAAGGAAGGCCACCCGATCGGCTTTCTTGGGCCTAGGTGAGCCTGGTGGCCTTTGGAGCCTTCTGCCAGCTGATGGGATGCCCTTGTGTCCTCCCTCTCCCTCTCTCTCTCCTGGCTGCCTGGAAATGGCAACGTTGCAGAAGTTGGAGTAGGGCTTTGAAAGCCGAGTGGGAGAGCGACGGGGGAAGCCCAGTGGGCCAGGTGCTCCTCCTCTCCGCACCCTCCCTCTGCCCTCCTCCTCCTCCTCAGACATGCCGCTTCCTTCTTCTCTCTCCCAGGTGCCTGGAATTGGCAACATTGGAGGAGTTGGAGAAGAGCTTTGAAAGCAGAGCAGAGAGAGCGATGGGGCAGCCCTCCAGGCCTGGCACTCCTCCTCCCCATGCACTCCCTCCCTCCCTCCTCCCCGTCCTTCTTTGTCCCTTCTCCTCCTCAGGCCGTGCCACTTAGAGACTTGTCCCCGCCTCTCTCCCTGCTCTTCTTACAAGGCCCTCCAAATCCTCCCACATTGCTATTTGCAGACAGCCAGGAGAGAGAAAGAAAAGCCACCTGAGTGGCTGTCAGAAGCCTCTGAAGGCCTCTGGGCACATCCAGGCCCAAGGAAGAGCCTCTAGATCAGGGGTGGACAATTACCGGCCCTCCAGGTGTTTTGGACTTCAACTCCCAGAAATCCTAGCCAGTTTACCTGCTGTTAGGATTTCTGGGAGTTGAAGTCCAAAACACCCAGAGGGCCGGTAATTGCCCACCCCTGCTCTAGACTATGACCCCCAGCAGCCCCGAGCAGCGGCATGCCTTGGATGTGCCCACTGGGGCATTTTTATGCCATTTTTATGTCCGGTGTTTTAGACGACTCCTGACTTTTCTTAGATTTTCCAGGCCTAAAAAGTCATCTAGTTTGCCGGAAAATATGATAGTTGCAAATGGAAAGACAGGTCATTATAATTAAGATTGGTTCATAAATAATTCCTAATTGGGAGGGGCTAAACGTCAGTAGATAAATTATTTACTATGAATAGTTTGCCTAAATTTAATTACAGCAATCAGTCACAAGATCATGTTCATGATGTAGGTGGGCAGTACATTATAGCATAGTTAAGTGTAATGTCATTTCTTTCTCACCTGTCCTTATAGGCTGGACCCTATGAACTGTGGATTTCTTTTGGAAACATTGAAGAGTTCTCTCTGCTCTTTTGCCACATACATTTGCTTTATACAGAGCAGTCATTTCATCAGGACTGTCACACAGGTATACCTCAGTTCAAAACAGATTTGTTAATGGACACTGTATCTTTAACAGTGAATTTGGTACCAGAGGCAGACATCACATTGATATATATTGTTTTGGTAAACATCTAAAATTCAAAACTTAACAACATTTACCTGTAAAATATGTTGGCGGGGGGGAACATGTCAAATGATCGCTTGAAACCTTTTTCCAAATACATTTGTATATGACTTTGTAATTCAACAGCTTTCACTTTTCTTGTGATCTCCATTTTATCTCTGCTTTTTGAATGTGGTGTAAGGAGCTGATGAAGTTTACTTATATGTTCCTCCCTTCTCTCACTATTGTGCTCTTCATGTTAACTTTCCTGTAGTAGAAAACTACACATAATCAGGTGAAGTTGAAACCTGCTGTTTCCCAACTGAAACTCTGCCACTTGCTTTGTTTACTGCAGACATATTGCTGAAACCAAACATCCAATATCTGCCTTTTTCCAGCCTTCCTTCCACATCTCCCAATGCCGATGCTACTAAAAATCTTCTAAGTGAGGAGGAGCTGGCTTAAAAGACTTTGTAAAAATAAGTTGCACCATCACTAGTTTTGTTAATCGAGGTATACTTGCATTTCAGTTCTCATCATAATGTGTTAAACATTTTCAAAAGTTTTAAAATCAGTACTATTATAATATGCTAGCTCATTCAATTGTTTTTCTCTCTCTAAAAAGTTTTAATTTTGGAAGGAAGCTGGGATATTAATTATATAAACAAATGTGTTTTGAAACTGAGAGAAACTAAATTTAGTAAGCGTGTCACAACAAGGTAACTTGCTGAGCAAGGGGCAAAAAAGGCAAAAAGGAGTGGAATCCTAAACACATTTATATAAAAGTTTTATTGAGTAGCATGGTACTTACACTCTGGTAAGTAGGTTTATCATTGCAGTTTAAAACAAACCTTGCGATTCTAGCAAATGAGATCATTTTAAAATGTTAATCTTTTATTTCCTCTTTTCCTCTGTATTCCCACATGAAATAAAATAGCTGTTCAAAGTAAAATTAAACATTATACACAGCTTTTCTTTTATGTTTCCTTAGCAGTTTTTTTCTTTTTTTAAAGTGTACTACATCACAGTGTAGTCTCCAGTATTGAGTTTTTCACATTGTGCAGTGGGTTAAACTGCAGAGCTGCTGAACTTGCTGACTGAAAGGTTGGCAGTTCAAATCCAGGGAGCAGGATGAGCTCCCTCTGTTAGCCATAGCTTCTGCCAACATAGCAGTTTGAAAACATACAAATGTGAGTAGATCAATAGGTACTCTGTGGAAGACTGTTCCCACCTATTTAGCAATGTCCCACCAGGTGCCACCAATTATAAAGGAAACAGCCCACCAATGATCGCACACATTTGAGGACTGAGGGAAAAATCTGCCTCAGGCACACTACACACAAGATGGAGGACAAAAGGCAAACAACAAGGCTTGGCCCAAGGCAAGGCCATGAGGGAAATCAGAGCACACACACCCTCACTCCACAAAGCCAGTTAGTGGGGGAAAACCCTCCACTGTATACTTTTATTTTGCCTTTGTCACCTCCCAATTATTTATCAAAGATTACTTTCACTGCCACCTGTTTATTATTTCATAGGCCACCTCCTTTACTGAAAGGTTTAAAAGCCACACAGAGACTTCAGTTGGAATAAAACAGGAAAAATTGTGTTTATTTAGAACAGTCATTAAGCTTCATGGTTGCCGTTAACTTGTCAGACTTTTTTGAATACAGAGGAATGGTACTTATTTTCTTGAGTTTCTTTAAACAAAGTTCCACACATAAAAATTCAAACAGTAATATTTTAAAACCTTATGATTTCTCCCTCCCTCCCTCCCTCCCTCCCTTCCTTCCTTCCTTCCTTCCTTCCTTCCTTCCTGGCACTCTAAACACTTTAGAGGCCTAATAACTATTATTCCTCAAAAAGGTTTCTTTCCTATTACAAATCAGTTCCCAAATCTCTTCCGTCCTTCCCTTCAGGCTCTTTCTTCTTCACCACCAATTCCGTAACTGATCTTAAAATGGCTGCTGTCTCCTTCCTTTGGTTCTCACTCCAGCTACTGAGCTTTTCCCTCCAATTTTATTAGCCAATCAGGCTGCACGTCTGCCTTAGATACTGCCTGATTGCTCCACTCCCTCAGTTCTTGCTTAGCTTCAGCAAGCTGGCCTGGCTTCTGCCTTTAAAACTAACCCTTTACACACCAACCCTTTAGGGTAGCCCAATCTATTACATACTGCTTCTGTGAGAAGGTAATGGTGCTCCATGCAGTCATGCTAGCCACATGACCTTGGAGGTATCTATGGCTTAGAAATGGGGATGAGCACCACCACCCCAGAGTTGAGCATGACTAGACTCAATGTCTGGGGAAACCTTTATTTTACTTTACCTATCAACATTGCTGTAAAAAAAATCAGCTTATTTGAGGTTTGTAGCTAGCTATATTACACTATAGAAATAAGGATGAACTTTGTGCTCTTGAGTAGCATGAAAACAGCAGCCTGATTGATTCAACTGATCTGGAGTGATAGTTCTTACGATATTTTACTCTTTGATTTATCCCCATCATTTTTTAAGTAACTGTTGTTTATGGTGGAACATCCCCCCATACTGAAACACAGGGTTATTGGATTGTTGTATATATTAATACATTCTCAGAAAGCTTTACAATTGGGGGAATGCAAGCCACCTAATGTAACAACTGCACTAGAACACTTTTTAAACCAGCTTAATTAATTCAATGTTTTTGATCTTCTTAAGGGCAGCTAGTCTAAATTAAACATACCAGCTGTGCTTTGTTTTGCATGGATATGTGTTCATTGCACTTTAACCTTCATCTGCCTATCTGCAGCAGCCCTCTGAACAACCAGTAAGCTTAAGTATGCAAAACTCTGCTCTGTGTGCTCTCTGGGGAGCAAAGCTGTTGTATATTTCAATACCCTACTGACTCAGAAAAGTAGAGAACACATTCAGACTAAAAAAAGAAATGTGTTGTGCGAAGTTTTACAGACGAAAAACAGTTTATTGCTTCTGAGTAAATCAGCTAGGAAGACAGGCTCTTGGCAAACATGTAGGTTTTTCTTATTGTTTTTGTTGTTTTCCAAAAGGGCATTCATTCCACTCATCATAACATTCATCTACATATTCGGTTTTCACAGAGAGCAAAAGGCATCCAGATCACTCGTTGCTCACAATAAGTACCCACTTATAGCACAGGTCATTGTAAAATGTACAAATCATGTTCATAAAATGTGGCTGGTGCTACATTATGCAGCAACAATCTAGTTAGAGGAGAGTGTCATTCTAAATGATATTCTGCACAATTGGAGGGGGGGGGGAGAGAAATAATTGTATCACTTGAAGGACATTTCCATGTGCCACTCTAGCTACATTGCTTCCTTATTCCACTGGCCATATGTTTTATACATAGAGAGCCAGTGTGGGGTAAAGGTTTGGGTATTGGACTAGGACCCAGGGAGACTGGGCTTTGAATTCCTGTTTGGCCATGGAAACCCACACTCGATCAGCCTCGTAAAAATGCAAAGGTAAATCAACTTTGAACAAATCTTGCTCGTGATAGGTTTGTCTTAGTGTCATCATAACTCAAAAATGATTTGAATGTTGTATACAACTGTATACAACAAAGGATGCTCAAAATATTGCAGCCCAAGCTTGTATTTTGTGTACAGTGTTATCCACTGCTAGGATCAAGTCTTTCTTCTGTTGGAATTGTTACTGTTCACAGAAAGTTAGTGATCCAGTTTCTTCCTTCAGCCACCCTGAATCCCTGCAGTATTTTAGGCAACACAGATTGCTGCCAGAAGAAAGGAATAAAATCCTATTTCTTATACGCAGAATGGGAAGTCTCCCCATAATTACATTAAAGGATAGATTGTTAGAGAATATTGCAAATGGATAAATCCTGAATTTTAATCGAAGTACCAGTAATTTCTGTAAAGGATTAAAAATAATTGAATGGATACCTGCTGAATGTGAATCGAGGGAGATTTTTACAGTTTCAGGTACTAATTAAAAAAGCAGGAAGATGGCTTCACGTATTTTTCCCAGGTATCAGCATAGAAGGCAATTTCCATTTTATAATTATTTAATCAAAAATTTTCTAGATTTTGCCACATTAAGCGAACATGAAAACACTGGAGATTTTTGTATGTTAAAAAATTCAAGAACTTATCTCAGTGGAGAAAGACCAGGGCCAGAATCCTGTTGTCATACTCCAGTGCGAATACTCTAAAATAAGCAGTGTCAGCAGGAGGAAAAAGCCAGAAAAAAACAAACTGACATTTGCAAAACAGGTTTCTCGGGACCATCAGCCTTTGCCAGTTTTTCTGGCACAACCCTATGAAGAGCACAAATTAGAGCACACACACCATCATGATTCCACTCATGAAGTCCCCTTCTTTTATCTCAAAATCCCTTTAGATAATGAACACAGAGAAGAAAAAGGTGGGGAGGAGAAGGTGGCAAGCAGAATTCTGTAAAATGAAGTTCGGGAAGGCAAGGATTCCTGTGACAGGTAATTCAAAATTCCCCACCATAAACTAAATTTCCCAGAATTCTGCTAACTTTCCATATCAAAGCTCTTGGACTTTTCCTCTCCAAGCTGAAGAAGTTACTTTTAAAATGGAAGTTATGCATTGTCTCAAGATGAGCAGAGCCAGAGAATTCCCAGAATTCTGCTCACTTCATGCATTAAGTGCCCTCATCACACTTGGGAAAAAATCCACATAAAATCTGGTTTCTGCATCCAGCAGAATTCTGGGGTTTGTAGTTTGGGGAGGAGCCTTTAACAGCTTCACTAAACTACAAACCCCAGAATTCTGCATGAGGCAGAAACCGGATTTTAAGTCTATTTTTCTCTAGTGTCATGAAGTGGTAGCCTCAATGTGAGTGTGGTCTCTGCCTCTCTCTCTGGGCCAGCCATGTGCAGAGGGCCATCTTCCTTTTCCGGAAATCCGTCCAGGCACCCCTTCCCTCCCCGCACCCTTTTCTGCCCCCTTTAGGGAAAAAGCAGAGCTTATTTCCTTCACTCTGGCCTTACCATTCTTCTCAGGGTTCTTTGGGGGAACCAAACCCAGCTCTTTTGGAGGAGAAATAGCATTCATGACTGAGACCTGGAGCCATTTACGACAGTTACAAAACTCATCTGAATGTCATAGGTCAGTGTTTCGGATCTTATGCTTTTGTTTGTTGTTGTTGTTTGCATTGGGTGTCTCTTGTGTTTCTTGATATCACTTCATATGTACGAATCCAACAAATTAAAAACAAAAACAAATTAAAAACAAAATTTTGCACAGCTCTTGTGGATAAATACTGTGGTCCTGTGACTGTACTTAAGCAAACCTTTGTAACCCTGCCTTTCCACCTTCTGCTGCACTGTTTGAAATAGAAAAATAGAACATTTTTTCCTTTCAGCAATGTATAACAAAAAAAGATAAATATAGCTGTAAAATATTAAATATGAGTAAACACAAAATAGATAAGTCAGGAATTGTATGGGGGAATGTAGGGATTGAAGAGGAGGGAAATCCTGCCTTCAGTATCATCCTATGACATCATGCTGGTGCAGAAGAAGAATGGATCCAGAACACAAAGTAGTGATTGAATATGGCAGTTTTGTGAACTATTGTTATGTTTTATCCATCAATAATGAGGAATGAGTTAATCATGGGAGGAGAGAGAGAGAGAGAGAGAGAGAGAGAGAGAGAGAGAGGCAGCTTCCATTCCAGTTTGTGTGCTTCATGTAACAAAGTCCATAGAGTCTCATTCCTTGAGAAATTGACCAAAGTGGATCTAAATGTGGTTAGTAACTTTTGAATAGGATGAAAGTTCAAAGTTCTTTCTCCCCTATCTTTTAATAATAGCAGGCCATCATATACTTGGAAGTTGTTTTGAAAATGCTGCACAGTGTGACTGTTTCTAATGTGCTGCAGGATTATCTTATTATACGACATCAGTTATTTATAAGTCTGCTATTGCAGTAAAGTAGAAGAACCAAAGAGGTCAGGAACCATCCCACAAGAAAAGGAGATGAAGAAGAGAAAATATATTTGTTGGAGATATGAAAAATAAACATAAAGACCAAGTGCCTGAGCTTACTAAAGTAACATAGAAAGATATACATGATATACTGCTGAGATCAACAAAACCCCAAATCTGATAAATGTTGCATTAGAGGAAAGATTAGGACAGCCAAGGGCAAAACATGGGGGAAATAGTTTCTTACACTCAAATGAGCAGAACAGTTTCCTGAAATCATTCTTCATGATCAACGTTAAGCATCACTAGATAGTATGCTACTTTATGGATTATTCCATAAGCCTTTTTTAAGGAAAAAAAAGGCCGAGTTGCTGATGAATGTTAAGGTGTTATATATGAAATAAAGAACTAGGGGACAATTTCAAACTGAAATTGTCTGTAAAGGTGGAACATCCTTAAAATCCCAGCTAACAAGAAGAAACCAGTTAACCATATCTGTCTATTATTTTCAAACACATTTAATGAGCCTAAAGCATTCTTAGGTGCAAGAACATTAATCTCATATTTCAATCCATATGTACTGATATTTTCCATGAAAAAGTATGATGGAACCAGTATATTATGCAATGCAATTGCTCAATTGGTGTTCATTTATGGCACATATTTTTCATAAAAGGTAAAGGTTTTCCCCCTAACATTAAGTCCAGTCATGTCTGACTCTTGGGACTGGTGCTCATCTCAATTTCTATGCCAAAGAGCCAGTATTGTCTGTAGACACCTCCAAGGTCATGTGGCCAACAAGACTGCATGGAGCGCTGTTATACACAATGTATGAATAATGTATTGTTCATAAATTGTTTGTAAAGAATTGCCATCGGAAACTCAAAGATTGTTGATAGAGATGTGCATTACTTCCAACTAAATGCTGCAGTTGTGAGGCTGCACCCATTTAGAGATCTCTGAGCATCTGAGCCGCTGCTACTGATCATCATGTCATGAGCCTAATATCTCCGAATTATTACAAGAAAATTGATATCTATTTTTGATTACTGAAGACAAGAACAGCTCCCAGGTTTAAAGGGCAGATAGAATCATAGAGACAAAGAATAATAGAGTTGGAAGACTACATTCTGAGGCAGAGAGTTCTTTCAGTCAAGAAGTTCTTCCTAATGTTCAGTTGGAATAACCTTTCCTGTAATTTGACTCCATTATTTTAAGTTCTAGTCTCCTTCTCCTTATGACATCCTTTCACATATTTATACATGGTGCTCATGTCTCCTCTCAACCTTCTCTTCTGCAGGCTACACAGACCCAATTCTGTAAGCCACTCCTCATAGGACATGGTCTCCAGACCTTTGATCATTTTAGTCATCCTCCTCTGGACATGTTCCAGTTTGTCAATATCTCTCTTAAATTGTGGTTCTCAGAACTGGACACAGTGTTACTCCTGGTGAGGTCTGATCAAAGCAAAACAGAGGAGCACCATTGCTTTCCTTGATTTAATACTATACTTTTTTTTGGATGTAGATCAAAATCCCTTTGGCTTTTTCAGCTGATGCGTCACACAGTTGGCTCATGTTCAACTTGTTGTCCACTAACACTCCAAGATCTTTTTTACGTGGACTGTTTCTGAACCAGGTGTCACCCATCCTGTATCTGTGATTTGGAGAACTACATAATTACTGTACAAAGAATGTTCTCACTCTGGGAGAAAGGTCGCATACAAATGAAATAAACATAATAAATAAAAATATCTCACCAGAGGAGAGACCAAGAAAAGGATGTTCCTAGAGTACCTTAAACTCATCCAAAAAGGCACATTTGGTCAGCCCACATATTGACATCCTACCATGGATGGTGATATGCATTTGTGGCATATCACCAAAGGCTTAAGGGAGTAATTAATAGGTATATGGAGACCATGTTTCACCAGGTTGTGTCCCAAAATTGTATTAGAATGCCAGTTTTGGACATAGAATTGGACATAGTGTGATTCCAGGTGTAGTCTAACCAAGGCAGAATAGAGGGATAGCATGACTTCCCTGGATCTAGACACTATACTCCTATTGATGCAGGCCAACATCCCATTGCCTCTTTTTGCCGCAACATCAAATTGTTAGCTCATGTTTAACTTGTTGTACACAAGGACCCCAAGATCTTTTTCACACGTACTGCTCTCAAGCCATGTGTCCTGTATCTTTGCATTTCATTTTTGACAGAAGGCAAACTTGAAAGCTCTTATTTACCCAGGATCCCCCTTCCTCTTTTCTGATCCCTTCCCCTTGACCTGGCTGTGTTATTGAGAAACTCTAAAACAATTCAAGCTGTCACAGTGATTTAAGGATGAAGACATGTCAAGATGTGACCCAGTAAACATGTGCCATGCCAAATGCTACATTTCTGAAGGATTAGGATCTAATCTGCCCCTCTCTTCTGATAGGAGGTTCTGATTTATAAAGACTGCAAAGAGATAAAAACTCTACAAACTTCAGCACTCATAATACAAAGCCTGACTTCTATTTGCATGCAAGCTTATATGCCAACATAAATGTAATCTGAAGCACTTAAAGCCTGCTTTCATACTTGCCAGCACGATGCAACGGACCCAGAGTGTAAATGAAATTCAAGGGAGGAAGAGCAACTGTAATGTACAATGTAAGTACAATGTCCCTCTCATAGGAACCTGCATGTCATAAGCATTTGAATTAAAATTACCATATTGAATTCAAATCTGATTTTAAAAATTTGGTGTGCATTGGAAGAGGGATGGTCTTATATGGCGAGTATATCCCAAACTCTATATTTTATCTGGAAAAGTTGGGTGTCTTCTTATACGCCCAGTCGTCTTATATGCCGAAAAATACAGTAGTTTATTTTGGTATGTTAATCAGTCTGAAACAGAGCAAAACTCTTGTGGCAGCATTGATGGCTGCCTTCTAAATGTCGGTTTCACTGGATATTATTACAGTTCTTCCTTTGGGGCATCTATGGAAGAGAAAACATGCTGATTTTAATAAACATATATGCAACTATTAGATACTTAATGACAGTGTAGTAGAAATACTGACAGGCAAATAGCATTCCTGTTGAGTTTTATACAAGATATTAGGTTTTAAATAACATTTGTAGCAAATCACATAAATGCTACTAGGTTTCGTAATGAAAGAAAAGTATGCTTAAATGCACTCTTTTAAGAAGGTGCAATCACAATAGATTTTAAATAATCTTAATAAGATCAATACCTATAATGCTTGTTTATTAGGAAAGTTAATTTTTGAAAGTTTTTTAATGGCCTGCAGTTCTTAAGGTCTGGCAAACCCTAGTCATAAATCGTACAGTATATATTTTAAAGGTTAGCAAAAGGGGATTACCTACTTCTGAACACAGTATCAACAAGTTAAAATGCCATATCCATTTGCTGTTGAGATATAAAATAAGAGCAACATAGAACTCATATGCACATCAAAGCTTGCACTGTTCTGCTTCAGTTTTCCTAAAAATGTTAACACAAGTAACTGTAAAAAATTCAGTCCCCTGACAGTAATGCTTGCATTACTGTTGATCAAATTCATATTGAAAAAGGTTCTCAAATGCAATGTCCCAGTTGTGAGCAGAGCCACAGAAAAAAATAAAGGATCCTGAAATGCAAATGTATTGACTGTAGAATGCTTACTTCCAATAACAAAGCTTTTGGGACACCTTATGACCTGTATGAGTGGGGAATCACTAATTGTGTCATGGCCAGCCTGGATACCAAGGATGAGGAGTAGCTAGAAGGGCTAGGAGAGGAGATGAAGACTGTCAGCTCCCAGCAGTCTGTCCTGCCTAGCTCAATCATTGTTGAAGATGATCCTTCAACTGAAGCAAACATTCCCCAATTATCTGTGCAAGCCCTTCTACAACATTGGTTGTCAACCTGTGGGTCCCCAGGTGTTTTGGCCTATAAATCCCAGAAATCTCAGTCAATTTAGCAGCTGTTATGATTTCTGGGAGTTGAAGGCCAAAACATCTGGGGATCCACAGGTTGACATCCACTGCTCTAGAGGAAGCTCAAGCAAACACACCTGATGAAGCTACAGAAGGGTTAAACCGCACCTCTAAAGCATCAATTAGTGTGGGCAGATTATTGTAAATCTCAGAGATTATCTGAAAGATGCTCATTCATCAAGCAGAAATTGAGATCTTAATATTTAAAGCCTTCAGTATTGTGGCTCTTTTGCAGTGGACAATGTTGTTATATTGCTCAAGTCCTACCTCCATTTGTTCCTCATCTGACTCTGTTGCTTCACCAACTTGACTCCAAGGAATTATGATTTTGTCAACTTGGACTTTGGAACTCAACATTGGCTAACACATCACTATTTGTGGTTTATACTTTGCATTTCAGATTTTGGGCCTGGCCTTGTTTGGGCTTGACTTCCAAGGACTCCTGAATTTTGCTTCTCTAACAGCGGACTCTTGATTTTGGCTTACTCATGTCTGTTTTTTTGTGTGAACTAACCCTCCAGAGTTGGACTCAACTAGACTTAGTGTCAAGGAGAAACTTTACCTTTATTAAACTCCTGGTAACATAGGTGAGTTTATGACAAAATCGTAGTATCAGGATGAAGGGGGTATGGTTATGGAGAAATCCAGAGGGTAAATTTGAAGGGCCCCAAGAGACCAGGATTCAATTTTGGGTTTCTCACTTATGCTCTTATTGCTACCATATTATTATGATGTATAATAATACTTACTTACTTGTCTGAACGCATCTGCCGCTACATCCCACCTCGTAACTTAAGATCATCTGGGGAGGCCCTGCTCTCACTTCTGCCAGCAACTCAACTGCGGCTGGCAGGGATAAGAGACAGGGCCTTCTCGGCTGTGGCCCCCCGCCTGTGGAATGCGCTTCCAAGCAAAATACAGTCAACCCCATCCCTCCTAGCTTTCAGGAAGAAAGTAAAATGGTGGTTGTGGGACCAAACCTTCACACAGAAACTGCAGCACTTTATATTGGAACGGACTGTTTTAACGACGGACATGAAACACGGCTTTCGCCATTGATTGATTATTTGACTGTGCATTGTATAGATAGAATTTTAAATGAACTAGATAGCTAATGTTTTAATGTTGATGTTTTAATCTTGTTGTATTCGTGTTTTAGATTGTGTATTGTTGCCAGCATCTAATTGTGCCTTGTAAGCCGTCCTGAGTCCCCACTGGGAGTTGAGACGGGCGGGTTAGAAATACAGTAAATAAATAAATAAATGCATAAGGATACATGAGAATATCAATTCCAGCACCCTGTAATACTCTCACACTTGTTTGAGTTCATCTTGAAGCAGAAGCAGTGGCCCCTCTAAGTTATTTGATGACATTAATCTTCTCTAATTTGTCTTATGTTGAAAGAATTTTTTCCTCATTTTTACTTGCTTATACTATTTCAAAATGACTAAACAGAAGGCTTGTTTGATTAAAGAAAAAAATTGGTTCAAAACTCGTTTCGGATGTAGGGGGCACTGGCGATTCGATTCCGAAGTGATTTCCAATTCCCCCCCCCCCCAAAACAGTCAGAATTTTCTGAAATTTCCGAATTTTCATTAATGGCGGGCGCAATTGCGCAATGCATGAAAAACTGCAAACGGGACAGGCAAAACTTGGGGGGGGTTCCCTTTCCCTTATTTTTAGACTGCTACTGACCAAACTCACCATAGTGATAGAAATTATTAGAAGATTATAGGAGATTTCTTGTTTCTAAAAGTACGTGTAACCCCCAAGCAGAGAAAAGGGGCTCCAAAGTGGTATGGTGTGGTTCCCCAAGGAAATTATTAGCAGAAAATGGGCTTTCTAACGTCCAAAGGGGACTTTCTTGGATCCCTAAATCCAAAGTGTAACCCAAAGGGGATTGAGGTCTACTGAAAGTTAAAATCACTGCTTCTAAAAGGAAAATGGGCAGTGGCAGGCAAGAGAAGAACACTTCTCCCAGCTGCCCTGCCCTTCTTCCCTCCCCACACACAAGCAAGCTTCACAGGCAAGGGGCCTGCTAACAGCGATTCTCCCCAATTTGTTCCCTTCCCTAACCCTGTTGTTCCCTTCCCAAGAGGTGGCACCTTTCCCACGCAAGCTCCCTTCCAGCTCGTGTCCCCGACTTGCAATGAGATCATGAGGCATGCACAGCCCTTTTTAAAGGGCAATGGCTGCCATGCCGAAACCCCGCCACTCCCCACGTGGTTTCCCCTCATTGGCTGGGATGCTTGCCTCCAAAGGCTGGGTCTTTTCCGAATCACTTCCTGAGTAGGAACAAAGATGGAGACAGTGGCATCGAAAGGGCAAGGATACTTCCGGGTTCCCAAATCGCTTCGAAATCGTTTCAAAAAGGAATTTGATCCAAATTTAATCTGAATTCTGAAGATTTTGACTGGACCTAACCATGCCTAATAAATAGAAAAGGTAGGTAAACCATTAAAACCTGACACAAACCTATATGTACTTAAACTTTCCATTTTTGAGTTGTGTGGGAATGCCAGCTATGTTCACATACTGTATCAAAATATGAGCATAGCATACAATGAAGCATGGTTTTAAAAATGTGGTCAGTTTGAATCATCTTGAGAAAAAATGTTTATGTGAAAAGATTCCTAGTAACCACCACATAAAATGGTGGTTTGCACAGAGTCAAGTAATATGACTCGGGAAACATTGTGACAGATAAACTAGTCCTTCAGTACTGCTGTGGAATTTGTCTGGCATGTGGCAAAATAATTTTAATTTTAATTCATATACATCTGTTAGCCCATTTCATTGGAGTCCTTTATCATATCATTCTATGTCATGTTTCAGCACAGATGTTAATAAACCTTTACAGATGACATGCATTATCAGTGCAACATTATTCAGTGACTTGTTTAAAGGTGTGTAGTGCAGAAGTTTCATTATGCCTATACTATATCTATTTATCCTTTTAGTGCTAACCTCAAATGGTAATGCAAGATGGATGCTTTATATAATATATCCTTAAGTTCTAACATATCTTACAATTATTGGATTTGGAACATGTACCATAAGTGGGTTGTTTTGTTTTTATTTTATCAGCTTATTGTGAATATTGACTACAAAAACATTTGACAAGTTTGACTGTCATCTATTGAGTCATTGCAATGGCATACATTGTTTCTATACCATCACAATAATTTTTTATCATTGTGAAGCTGGGAATTCTCTATCAAACTGCAATCATATTTGTATTTACCTGAAAGTAGAGTTCATTGGACACAAGCAGATTTATGTTTGAGAAATCGATCGTAAATGGGATTGTGAACTCATGTGTGATTTTCACCTTGTGCATAGTAGATAACAACATAACCAACATGTGACTATGACACGGGATGGATTCTGCCAACTTTTAAAAGTCTCTTTTACACCTTAAACCAGACCTGGCCATTCTTTGAGAATGTAAAGCAACAAAGGGTGACTAAAGATTACTATAGTCGATAGATTAATATAGGAATATGCAGCCTGAAGGCGTTTATATCTTTTAAAGTCCAGAATTCTCTCCAGTGCTTTAAAACTTAACTATTATATATAATTTGTTTGAAAAGTCAGGTAACAATGGGTTGCTGTTAGTTTTCTTGGCAGTACAGCCCCATTCCAGAACATGTCCATACAGCCCGGAAAACTCACAGCAACCCAGTGATTTGGGTCATGAAAGCCTTTGACAACACATCAGGAAACAGTTTGTATTGTTCTGTTTCATTTCAAATATTTAAAATATCTATGACCCACCTTGGAGTTTATGATCGTCAGGGGAGGCCCTGCTCTTGATCTCACCACCCTCACAAGCATGATTGGCAGGGACAAGAGACAGGGCCTTCTCGGTGGTCGTCGTCGTCCCCGGGTTTGTGGAATGCACTCCCCAGTGAAATCAGGGCAACTCCTTCTCTCCTCTCCTTCAGGAAGAAACTCAACCCTTTGCTTTGGGACCAAGCATTCGGGCAGCTGGCTGAGCAACAACTGTAATGACTTGTGAGAATTGTCAATTAAGAGACCTTGGACTGGAACGCTGGACTTGGATTTGTGGACTCAGACTTAGTTGTGTTTGTATTTTAAGGGTCAATATTTAAAATGTTTTTTTTGCTTTTTAATATATATTTTATTGCTGTTGGCCTGTTTATTAGGCTTGATTGATTTTTTAAAAAGGTTCAAAACTCATATTGGATGTAGGGGGCACTGGTGGTTCAGATCTAAAGTCAATTCCAATTTTCACAGAAAAAAAGTTCAAAACCTTTCAAAACTTCGGAGACTTCCAAATACTTCGTTAATGGTTTCAAAGTATTATTTCCTGTTTCACTGTGTAGTCTTTTCTTGAAAGTAGTTGTTTTGTTCCAGAAAGGGGGGGGGGCAAAGGGAACAAAGCCATCCACACTGGGTGAAACTGCTTCTCTTGCCCAGGACTGATGCAGGAGAGAAAAGAAACCGAAGGAAAGCCATCCACACTGGGGTAAACAGCGGCTCTCGCTCAGGACTGACGCGGGAGAGAAAGGAAACCAAAGAAAGCCATCCAAACTGGGTTAAACAGCGACTCTCGGCCAGGACTCATGTGGGAGAAAAGGGGAACAGAAGGAAAGCCATCCACACTGGTTTGAAAAGCTGAATAACTTCCGACTCAGTTACTGATTCATAAGAGAAATGGCAGAAAAAGCTTTGAAATGGCAAGGATACTTCCGGGTTCCCAAATTGCTTTGAAATCGCTTCAAAAAGGAATTTGATCTGAATTTATTCTGAATTATGAAGACTTTGATCGAATCTTACTATGCCTACTGTTTATGTTAATTTCTGTGCTCTAACTGTTTCTTTGTTGGCATCTAATGACTGCCAGTTGTAAGCCGTCCTGAGTCCCGCTTCGGGGATTGAGAAGGATAGGATACAAATGTTCTAAATAAATAAATAAATACAATTCTGGTTTTTTTTAGCAGAAGTGTATTGTTTGAATTGTAATTCACTGGAATAAACTGGAATTATTTGCATCCTAGGCCCTAAATCCATTTTCTAATTTCAGAGTAGGCCCACTGAATTAATGAGATTTACTGGAATAGGCTCAATGGATCACATGTTATGGTGAACATGCTACTCAGCATTAGATTCAGTTAAGTATACTCCAGTTGGGACTATTTTATACAGAAACACATTGTTTTTATGGTTATGGGCAGTTGTCAGAATTACAACATCCCTGTGTGTATATCCGTCAGATTTTGTGATTTTTGTTATTTCCACATTAAGAGTGGATGCAGGGCTAAAATAGATATCTGTCCCCAATCCCACGGCCCCCAGTTCTTCCATGGTATTGATTTGGATTTTTTTAAACATTTAACATAAATGCAATGTAGCTACACTCAATTTTTTCCCAGTTTGGAAGCTGAACAATGTATTCCGGAATACATTTTGTAGTGACATTCACAGTTTTACAAAAATACTGCAAGTAAAACTTTTTTTGTGACTTTTTGGATCTTGGCCAAGTTTTCCCAAAAGGTGTTTGTAAACTCAGCAAAACAATAACTAAACAATGGGAAACTGTCCAAGATCCAAAATCAAAATAAATTGGCTTTCCATTCATAACAGTATAACATTTCTATTGATCTGTTATTCTAAAATATCTTCATACTATATTTATATGTTGCAATTACTGATTTATTCAAGAACACAAATAGCTACTTTAAGGATAGTAAATAGTAAAAAATAACAAATATTTCAGTATACAATGAATTAACATATTTTCCATTATACTTTAAATCATCCTGATAATGCAATAGCATTCAAGAGCACAACTTTGGAATCCAATGAGTAATGTGAAAAATAATGCTATTTAACTAAGGGGTGTTTGGATTCAGTTCTTTGGTAAACACTGCCTCTGATACTCTAGATTTTCGAGGTTTAGATGTTTGGACTAAAATTATACTCAGAACATCCGTAATTCACAAGGCCATAGGATTCTGATTATTGCAGTCCATAATTAACTTTTCAAAGCCCTTTTTGAAAGTTACAATGACATATATCATTCTACAATTATCACCATTGTGTAATATTGCATGTGAGCCATCTTCGAAACATGCATTTAAAAAGCATATCTGCTCATGACCAAGCAATTGTAGTATATTAGAGCAGTTTTCTGCAGTCTTTGTCTTAGGGAACAATTGGTATAGAGTTGTCTCACTTTATTTTATAGAACTTCGAAGAGCAGATTTAAAAAAATAAATATAGTTCCAATTCACATTCATGACATCCTGTAGTGCAGAAATGATAAACTAGGATTCAATTTAATTTTTTATCCTAACTCTTCCCATTCTTCCTTTTTGTTCTTATTTTGTATACAGTAATAGGCATTTCACAGGAGAAATAATTCATTCATCCCAGGGAAGAACATAAATACTTTGGTTTTGTGCTTCACTATAAAATAAAATAAAATAAAATAAAAAGTAAATGCAAAGTGTGGCATTTTGTTTTTGTTCTCAGCATTAACAATACAACTGGGATTTCTGTGGGATTGTTTGTTTTATAAAGTCAATTGCAGAGCATTTCATGCTGAAATAAAGCAAAAGACAGAATAAGCCAAAAGACTGAGAAAACATCGTTTTTATGAGCAAGGAACTCAGTTCAATCCCTGTTAAACAGTTACAGGTAGACATTTCATGGAGATTCCTTTGTCCAGGATACAAATTCTGATTGTTTATACTGGCACCTTAAACATGAGATAATGCTTGCAAATCCTTCAGTGTCTTTGGGATTTTAATTTGGATTTACTCTTACTTATTAATGCAGACATAGACAGTATTATCAACACTACAATAAAACACTATCAATGTGGTATGACATATTGATGAATGGTGACGGTGATGGTGATGATGATAGTTGTGTTGGAGCATTTGCAGTGATGCAGATATATTACTGATTAAAATTATGTATTTTCTGAAGTGTTTTTACAATGTGCATGAAGGATAGTTGTAATAAGGAGAACACAAAGGTATGTCAGGACAAAGTGCACATGTTTGAATTCAGAAGTGAAAAACATGCAGCTTATGAGACACATAAAGCTCCCTCATAGTAAGGTTACAGCGTGGCACATAGGATCCCCACTGCCAATCGAAAACCTATGGTGTTCACTAATGTTTTAGCCCAAAGCACTGCTTTTCACGCACAGAGCCCAGTGACCCTTTGCAGAGTTATTATATGCTGCAGCCTATTCCTAAGCAAAACAATGAGAAAAACCCTCCAAAACAGCTCAACTGTTGCACTCCAGAACTGGGAAAGCCCTCTGATCTAAACACACCACATGATGAGTGTAAAATCTAATCTCTTTTATTGAAGCAAAATAAAGTTCCAATAGAGATAGTTGAAAGTGAGAAAGTTCCAATAATACAAAGTCAGTAAAAATACAAAATCTTGAAGCAATATCCATAAAGAGTAAAAAGCATCTCAAGGCAAAATAAATCCAAAACAGGAATCCACATGTTACAAGACAATCCAGTCAGTGACAGACAATCCACAAGGCTAGAAATCCATTAAACAAGAACCCATGAACAAATTAGAAATCCAAGGTACATGATACTTGAAGCTAAATGATGCATGATCGAAGGAATGCCCCTGAAGCCAAAAGCTTATATCACAGCCATGAATTGGTTTCGTTTCCCCCCAGCATCTTTCGCTATGGCGTAGACTTTGAGATAGCTGCCATCTCCTACTAAAATACAAACACCTATTAATTACCAGCTCCTGATCTGACAGCTTGTTGGCATCCCCCTTATCTAACTGCTCCTTAACATTCCAAGGTGCCAGATTGTTGTCCAAACCCGAATCTTGAGGAAGTGAACCATCATCCCTTTGCCCAGCAGGAAAATTCCCATGAGAAATCTTTTGCAGTGAGACCTCACTTTCAGGGTCTGCAGGAAAATCATTGACCAAAGCATCTCCATTTCACACATCTGAAACATCATGATCCTGCTGAAACACAATCACAGGCTGCTGATTCACAATCACATGATGCAAAATTCAGTGGCTGCGATTGGTTTTTTTGTTTGTTTGTTTACTTCAGCCATGGAGTCCGATGGCTCTCATAACACCCCTGAAAAGTACTCCTGGGGTGGCTTGGTGGCTGAACTGGTGAAAACATGCTGCCGCCGCCACAAAATTACCAGTGATGGTCAACTGGTGGCTCTCCTTCTTTCCATTAGGAAAGATGAGTCAAGCTGA
The DNA here is from genome assembly GCA_030556195.1 of Anolis apletophallus. Lineage (NCBI taxonomy): Eukaryota > Metazoa > Chordata > Lepidosauria > Squamata > Anolidae > Anolis > Anolis apletophallus. The sequence goes on along the minus strand of JARBWK010000012.1, from coordinate 65,638,199 downwards.
ATTAAACAGGTTTCCCCAAGCAGGGGGAAATTGTAACAAAGTGGGTGTGGAACAACAGATTACCATGCCCCTTGTATGGGTGCCGACAGAACATGGCAAGAAAGTTCAATTCCAGGGGCACATGTGACATGGTGGTAGTCCGGCGACTTGACCCTATGGAGCCATAGAAAATCCAAAATTGAGCAGTGATGCCTTCTGGGCTCTGGAAGATGGCTACTCCTGTCCCAAATCAAGGAATAGAAGTTATCCTTAGGAGCAATGGCTATATTACACCAACACACATTGTCAAATTTTGAAGGGCTTGTGAAATTCTGTCAAATAGCCCCACAATAGTTACTATACACAGCAGTGACAGATCCACTATGAACCTATTCAGCTTGTGAGACAAGGGATTGCTATCGGTCTATTTGCTTATACTGGAGTTGGTTGAATTAATCATTGTCTTCCTAGTGAAAAATTCAGAGCAGTGTACAAACAGAGAAGTAAAAAGTATTAAAAACAAATGCACGAATAAACCAGATACTAGAATATGTTACTTTCTAAATGTTAGTCTGAAAAGAAATGTCTTAGATAGATACTAAAAACAGAGAAGTGCACCTGCATATCTGATTTCAGCAAGAAAGGCATTTCAAAGGGTGGAGGCTAATACACTAAAATACCCTACTTCTGGTGAACTTCAAACTCATAGAGAAGGACTAGGAGTATGTTTAATAAATTGATCTTTTATAATAAATTATTTAAGCCTTGAAATCATATGTACAGTACATAATCAGAATTTTTTTTCTTGTAAGAAGAGGTTCTGATAGGCCAGGTTGCCCCCACATACAGAGACCTTGTTTATTCATGGAATCCCCCAAGGTACCTATTGGACATATGGACAGTGCAGAGAGCACAAGTGTTGGATATTTCACCAGAAAGAGTTTGTCTAACCTGGGAAGCCCCATTGACCTCCTCATCACCTGTTCATTCAACAACATGGAGGGATTTTATAAAGCTTCCTCTGAATGAATAGAGTTCAGGAAACATGGAATACAGAGCAGAAAAATTGGAAAATACAAAAAGAGCAAGGAAATGATTTTCATCCCCATGTTTAGTGTCAATAGGCAAAAGTATTTTGTTAATTTGAGATATTCATCTCAAATCTGTAAGAATATTATTCACAGTGCCTTCTTCTCAGTGTATTCTATCTATATGTCAGATTTCATAGTGGTGTGGAGATATATCCTATCTGATATATAAAACTAGAGATAGTGTGCCCTCTCCCAAGTTAAACTTGTTGTGAATGCAATCAAAAAAATTTCACATTTAATTTTGCAGCAGGAAATAATTTTGACAGTGTAATTCTCTCTCTCTCTCTCTCTCTCTATATATATATATATATATATATAGAGAGAGAGAGAGAGAGAGAGAGAGAGAGAGAGAGAGAGAGAGAATATAAACCATTGTAAATGTCGCATAGATCTCTCTCCAGGAAACATACCATAGCACTTGATGTAATATTGCAAAAGATATTACAGAAGTGATGGCTCCTTAGTATTTTAACTCACTTTCTGAGTACAGTACTGTAACTCAATGGCTTTCATAATAATGAACCATACAAACATAAGACATGGAAAATACAAGAGGAAACAAGTCCAAATTATGTGAGCAATAACTAAATATGTTACGAAAGTTACATACCTTTCTGCAGCTACAACTAACATACTATTAAAGGTGATTTTTTTTAAGACTGCTTGACTAGAGATGTAAATATTTCTGAAATTTTTTGAAATCATAGGAAAAGATACACAGACTGGAATTCAGTAAAAATTGTGCACTTTGGAAGTCAACTTACATTTGTGGAAATTGAATAGTTTTGTAACATCCATATCCAGCAAGAGGCTGCCATGATATTACTACGTAGTAATACCAATATGTCTAGTGAGTACTGATATGCATAGGTAGAGCCCAATGCACATTGGGACACTCTGCCCCGCCCTGTGATGCATGTGTTAACAATTCACCAACAGGGTTCCCTGTAACATCTGCTTCATAGCTAGATTTGCATGAGGTTCTGTAACTGATGTCCCTTCCACACCCCTACATAAAATCTACATTGAATTGGCTTATATTTATTGAGGCCTGGTCTGAGAAGAAGGAGGAGGAGGGGGACCCTTTGGTTATGGGACACTTTGGTTACTGGCTGTTAAAAGTAAATAACTTAAATTTATAAAGCAAAAAAAGATACACAATGTGGAAATTTATCTCCTATAGAAAATAATGCCAAAGGACTAGGTTCTGTCCATCATGTTGAAAGATGCATATTAAGTAACTTTTCAAACATTTTCATTCCTAGTTTTAGAATAATTAGTGGAGCAGGAGTGAAGCTGGAAAATAGATAATTTAAACAATATCTATTGGAGTAATAACAAGACAGGTTAGCACATGCTATTAAATAAAGAAAGGAAGGTACATAAAATGAATCAGAGTTCTATAGAGCAGGTGGTAGGAGAGATAATTAAGAAACAGGGTTCAGATGAGTCTAACTGAGTAAATCAGGGAGACCTATCAGACTAAAGTAGAACATTCTAATTAAGGTATATATATGGAAATATTTGCAGTGCTGATTGAAAAACCTTGTGTGCTTTTGTCTATTTCAGCATATGGAGAAGACCTTTGGTTCACACAATATGAACGTTTTCCTCCCCAGCGGTGTATGAGCTGATGAGAGTAAACTGCTGGGTCTGATATATGATAGACCTTGAAAGAGTAGAGATTCTCTTCAGAATGTTAAAATGGGAAGAGTAAAAAACATCAGAACTGGCGAAAAAAGAGAGAGCAGGTTTTTGTTATATTGTGCCAGGTACAGAGGTCACCAAGAGTCAATTCTTTTCTTTGTTTCCCACAGACAGTCTGCATTTGACACTAACTGCAACCTTCCCAGTATTCATATCATCCCTTCCATTCCATCTGGTCAAGAAACTCGCATTATTTTTTGTGTTTTGGCCACATATATCAAATGTTCTAAAATATGGGATAGTAACAAATCATATCAGTCTGCAAAGAGAAGATTGCAAGTAAACCAAACAAAAAGATGGACATGTGGGAGCACAAGTTTTGATTTTTGTGGCTATGGAAGCTGATAAATGAGTAGCACAAGTTTCCCTAAAAAGGGGACTTGAATAGTGTGTAAATCACTGTACAGTTCATAGTAGTCATGGCTGCCCCATAACAATATTGTATATATTAAGTTTTAGCCCCAGTTGCTGTTGATTTTGTGGCAACTTTTGTTTATTTCATAGGGTTTTCATGGGCTAAGAATACTCACAGATGGCTAGCGATTACCTTCTTTTGTATATAGCCTATCACATCTGAGGTTTTTTTTTCTGAAGGTCTCCCTCCTAGGTACAAACCAGGCTCAATACTGCTTAGCTTTCAAGATAGATAGGAACAAGATAAATCAGGACAGGGCATCATGGGGGTGGTGGTTTGGCGAGGCACTAGGACTAGTTGGCAGAAAGTTGACAGCTCCCATGATTCTATAGCATTGAACCAAGAGAGATGAAGTGGTGTCAAACTGCATTTATTCTACAGTGTGGGTGCATCCCATGTATTCTCTGAAGAATTCTCTTTCTAGATTTCTTTTTTGTTTTAGCAGATTTGGAATATGAAATAACACGGATGCCTTTAAAAATAGTAGTGATGGTGGTGACAGTGCCAGTGAAGTCTATTAACGAAATCTAAACAAGTAGATTAAAACCAAAAAAATGAAAAGCTCATTATAGATTTCTAAACAAGTAGATTTAAAAAAACTGAGTTGGTTTGAGTTAATAAAGCAAAAGTCATGGAATAAGCAGGACCCATACATTTGAGGAGGTTAGTGGCACAGAACACCTGTAAAAGTGGGAAAAGTTGTCAAGATTTGTAAAAAAACAACTTATATTAAAATGGTAAAAGACTGAGTCACTCAGGCCTAACCATATGGAAATGTGCTGTATTGCCATGATTAGGCAACTAGCTGCTGCAAAGTGGGAGGGTTAACAAGCAAGTGGCTCCCGTGACCTCAGTGATGATGGACATATAAATAATAATATAATTTATATCCTGCATCTATTTACCCAAGAGGACTTAGGAAAGTTGAGGAAGTGATGAGGAAGTGATGACCAGTTTATGTGTGTTTTAGTGTAAGAGGACAAAGTGTATATTCTGTATAGCTGTATATATTTCCCGCAACTTTTGAAATTAAAACCTTCCTGTCTGGTGTCTTGTGTTTGGTGTCGGTCTTGTTCAGCAGTCATCTCCTATACCACACAAAGGGGTGATGGGATCCTGGCTGGATTTCTGCATAGAGACACTTTCCAACACTTGTTAAGGTGTTAGAGTTACTTGAGAAAACGCTAATAAAAGTGCTTTTTAAAGCAGAGGAAACATTTCTCTAAGGGCTGATCTAGACAGGCCTTTATCCCAGGAGAATCCACATTTTAAAAACGTGGATTTTCCTGGGGGTCTGTTCACACACACCCGAGAAAGCATAAGCTTTCTGGGGTTGGTGTCCAGACTTTCTTCTGCAACTAGCCTGGAAGAACATCTGGAGGCTCTATCCCCCTCCCCAAAAGCCCCAGGCCTCTCTGAAACATAATGAAAACTTACCCAGCCTCAATTACATATTTCAAGCAGCTCTCCTGGCACATAGAAATGATATGCCAGGAGAGTGGCAGGGGGAGATTTTCCTCCCTACCCCCCCCCCTCCTCCTGGTACGTCATTTCTAAACACCAAGAGATCTACTTGAAGCCTGTAATGGAGGCTGGGTATGTTTTCATTGCTTTTCAAAGGAGTCTGGGGGCTTTGGGGGAGTGGGGTGGGTATTGCCACAGTTTACCGGGCTTATTTAGCCTGGTAAACTGTGGGAATGGTGTCTGGACTATAGTAGTGGCTATATATCACACCTTCCAAGAAGGTGCAGAATAAATCCACTATCTAATTAATTTGCCACAAATCAGGGTTTTCCCGGTTTATGGTGAATTAATTCGGGACTGTCCAAAATGTTGTCTGGACAGCCCCTTTATTGTAGTAGATACCACAATAAAGGTACTGTCTGGGTGGGCCCTAGGTTTTCTAAAGTGAGTCTATGGTGAACTTCCACCCTAGAAAACCAAGGACCTAATAACTGTTGGAGATATCGACCTTCTTCAAGCCTCCACTAGTAATTTGTTTGTATATGATTCTGTTTGCTTACTGTACTGTAGTATGCAGCTTTACCTTTATGTTTCTTGAGGTTGTGAGAGGGACTGTAGATCACATGATCAGATCTGAGACTGCTCAAAGCTGAGACTCCATTTTAGAGGACAGACTCCCTTAGACTTTGGAACTGCTTAGACCAACACATGCCTGTTCTTGTTGTACGATGCCCTGTGCCACCTGCACATAGAAACTATCTCAAACATAGCTGTAATTGACTGATAAGTTGTGTACTTCTGTATGTTGAACACATGAAGATTGTGCATGAACCCAATATGCTATTTTTTAAACCAAAGTCTACTTTATTTTCTCTCTTGAGTGCATAATATAAACAAGTTGTTTTATGGGAGAGTAGATTTTTTTTGGCACTGCAAAAACACTTCTGAAGAACTGCTACTTTTATGCACTGGCATATTCTCTGTTTTCTAATAAATCAGAGGTTATCAGTATAACAACTGAAAGCCAAATTGCCTTGCATAACTACATCTGGTTCACTGAAAGATCATGCTTTTCCAAAAGGTTATGATCTCCAAATGGTTATGAATGGCATTTCCAAGAAGAAAAATTACCAATTTAGCACTTGATGACCAGTTAAGGGATGGATGGGCATCACATGACATTCCTCAACTTCTGGTGGAGGCCCTGCCCCTGTTGCACCTCAGATCGCGGACAGCCCCTCCTAGATCACACACACCAGGCAGATGCAATAAATGTACTTTTATTTAGAATAAATGATAAAGAATAGTCCAAAGAAGTAAGAATAAAGCAATCAAAAATAGTCCAATAAAGTTATGTGGCTGCAAGCCCAAGCAGCTTAAATCCCAAGGAAAGCAAAGTTCCAAAACAAGGCAACGGCGGTCAACATGAACTTGAGTCCGAACCGTTCCGGCCGTCAGCTTGAGCTTGGAGACTTGATCAAGCTGAACGTAGCTTCAGGTCTGACCAGAATCCCCTGGTCAGAAACTAATAAGAAGGACTAGTCTCGATGTGCCCATCACACCCCCTTCCTCAAGCTCCATGTTTTCCTAGAATCCCTGATACTAGCCCTTCGGTCAAATTCCATCTCATTAGCAGGCCCAGGTGCAGTACTATCACAGTGAGAAGCAGGAAACTCCCTTTCTCCGGAATGCTCATCTGCAAAGGGAGTAGAAACTCTCTTTTGGGAACCAAGGCCGCCTGATCTCTCATAGTCTGATTCAGAATCAGCTTCCATGGAATCCTCAGTAAACTCATCTGCAGTCCTATATCCTTCTAGCCATTCATCATCCCATTGCAAACTCTCGTTTGGAGACCCATATCCATCTGGCCATTCCTCATCTTCAAGCTGACCCTGATCAGCTGGGACCTGACCCTGATCAGGGAGGACCCCCGGTGCCTGACTCTGACTACTGGGCTGACTAGGCTGGAACACCACAGCCCCCAACCGATGTGAAAGCATCCTAGGATGCTTCCTCATTACCATGGAAAGGCTCCCGTGTTGTGCTGGCTCCAATGGAGCCAGAATTCTTCTGTCCTGGTTGAGCGATGCTTCTCCCATATAATGAGGGAAGCATCACCACACCTGCCATTTCACCATGTTTGCTGTTAAAATTTATTTATTTATTTATTTATTTATTTAAAACTTTTATATACCAATCTTCTCTACCTCTGCAGAGGGACTCAGGCCAGTTAACAGCAAAAATTCAATGCCAAATTACAATTTAAAACATCATAAAAACAATAAAATATTAAAATACAAGTAAAATAAATACATATAAATACATATAAACCAGGTCACCAAGATAAAAACATGTCCAGTTTCGATTCGCATACATCATCAATACTTAGTCTATTATTAAATTCAGCCATTATTCTGGGAATGCTTCTTTCCAGATCCAGGATTTCAATAACTTCCTGAAGGTCAGGAGTGAGGGGGCAGATCTAATCTCAGTTGGGAGGGAGTTCCATAGCCAAGGGGCCACCACAAAAAAGGCCCTGACACTCATCCCCACCAGCCGCGATTGCGAATGTGGCGGGACCGAGAGCAGGGCCCCTCCAGAAGATCTTAACAGCCTTGATGGTTCGTAGGGGAGAATACGTTCGGACAGATAAACTGGGCTGGAACCATATAGGGTTTTGTAGGACAACACCAGCACTTTGAATTGTGCTCGAAAGCTAATTGGCAACCAGTGGAGCTGGCGCAACAGAGGAGTTGTAGGCTCCCTGTACCCCGATCCCGTTACTAACCTGGTTGCCGAACATTGGACTAACTGAAGCTTTCGGGCAACCCCTTGTAGAGAGCATTGCAGTAGTCTATTCGGGATGTAACCAGAGCATGGACCATCGTGGTCAAGCCAGACTGCCCAAGGTACGGGCGCAGCTGGCACACGAGCCTTAGCTATGCAAAAGCTCCCCTGGGCACCACCAAAATCTGGGGTTCCAGGCTCAACTATGAGTCCAGGATCACTCCCAAGCTGCGAACCTGCACCTTCAGGGGGAGTGTAACCCCATCCAGCACAGGCTGTAACCCTATGCCCTGTCCGGCCTTACGGCTGACCAGGAGTACCTCTGTCTTGTCTGGATTTAGTTTCAATCTGTTCACCCTCATCCAGTCCATTACAGCAGCCAAGCACCGATTCAGGACTTAGTAGCGGGTGGGAAGGAGTGACAAAGTTGGGCATCATCTGCGTACAGATGACACCACACCCCAAAACTCCAGATGATCTCCCCCAACGGCTTCATGTATATGTTAAATAACATAGGGGACAATACTGAACCCTGCAGGACCCCACAGTATAATGGCCGTGGAGCTGAACAGGAATCCCCTAACAACACCTTCTGGGAATGACCCTCGAGGAACGACTGGAGCCACTGCAAGGCAGTACCTCCAAGGCCCATTCCTACAAGGCATCTCCGAAGGATATCTTGGTCGACAGGATGGAAAGCTGATGAGAGGTCCAGCAGAACCAACAGGGACACACTCTTTATCTAGTTCCTGGCGAAGATCATTGACTAAGGCAACCAAGGCTGTCTCAGTACCATGTCCCAGCCTGAAGCCAGACTGCACCGGATCTAGATAATCAGTGTCTACCAAGAATTCCTGGAGTTGCGAAGCCACCACACATTCGAGGACTTTGCCCAAATAGGGGAGATTGGAAACTGGCCGATAGTTGATGAATTGAGTGGGGTCCAGTGATGTTTTTTTCAACAGCAGTTTTATAACAGCTTGTTTTAAGCTGGCTGGAATGCTGCCTTCCTGAAGGGAGGCATTAACCACCACCTTTACCCACTCTGCCAAACCCCCTCTGGCCTCCTTTACAAGCCAGGATGGGCAGGAGTCTAGGATGCATGCGGTCACTCTCGCTTCTCCAAGAATCTTGTCCACATCCTCAAACTGCATAGATTGAAACAAATCCATCAAAACCGGACAAGCTGTGTTACATCCTCGGAGACTGCCATTAACATGGTGTCAAAGCCTGAATGGATCAAAGCGACTTTGTCCGCAAAGAACTGAGCAAATGCTTCACAGCGGGCTGCTGAGTCATCAGGGGACCCATCCTGAGAGGCGGGGTTCAACAGCCCTCTGACAACTCGAAACAACTCTGTCGGATGGTTCCTTGCGGATGCAATATTGGCCGAATAGAAGATGTTTCTAACAGCTTCTATTGCCGCAGCATACGCCTTAGATAAAGGCGTAGATGTTTTCGATTTGACTTGCTAGGCTTTTTCTGCCACCCACTCTCTATCCACCTCTTTGTTCACTTCATTGCTGCCAACTCCTAATTGAACCAAGGAGATGGTTTAGCTCAGCTACTTAAGAGGGGATGCTCCGGAGCGATCATGTCTATTGCCCTAGTCAACTCCCTATTCCAAAGAGAGACCAGAGCATCAACAGAATCACCTACCGAGGAGACGGGAACTTCCCCAAGAGTCGTCAGGAATCCCTCTGGATCCATAAGTCTCCTGGGGCTGACCATCTTAATGGGTCCACCACCCCTGCAGAGGTTAGGGGTAGCAGAAAGTCTGAACCTGATCAGGTGATGGTTGGTCTATGGCAACGGAGTGATAGACAGCTCCTCAACACCGCCATTGTTCTCCCATCCCTGACAGAAAACCAAATCTAATATGTGCCCAGTGGGTAGGGCCCGATACTAGTTGGGACAGCCCCATGGTTGCCACGGAAGACATGAAGTCCTGAGCCGCTCCAGAGGATCTCCCACCGCCATGCCATAAGGTCCTTGCAGATTCTTAATCAAGTGCTATCTCAAAAAATCTCTAGGCCTCCAACATCTAATGGAAGTTGACCCTGAAGGACTTATGATCTCATCACATAGACATAAGATGACACTCCCTCTTCACTTGCAGTATGGAGCCCACTGGCTTCTATCCCATGATGTAGATCTACATCCTGCAGAGTCCATAATCCAAGTGAAGAGAAGGGGTCATAAGCCACCACTGCGGTAACATAGAAGGCTTTCTGTGTTGCATAGACAACAACTGGGGGAAGCCAAACAGCAGATGCTTTGTCCCATGGGATGGGGTGAGGGGAAAGCTGGGTGATGTGGGGCTTTGGGGAGATGGGTTCCTCACACCCTCCATCAGGCCCTGCTAGACTTGTCCTGATGTGAATCTCTCCATTCTAGAGAGAACATTGATGAAATTTGTGAATAACAAAATCTGTAAAAGTTAAACCAGCAAATGTGGAGGGCTAACTGTACATAAATCAAGGCATGCCATTGGTGCACTTACCACACTTTTAATGTATTATTTGATTTGGTAAACTAATTGTATGGCTCCAATGAAAAACAGGGATGATCCCAGAAGAACACATTTTTCAGACATGTTTAAAAAAAACTGTGTTTCTTTGCTACTGATATAATGGGCTATATGCACATTCTGCTTTGTTGTTTGTTGTTCATTCATTCAGTCACTTCCGACTATTCGTGGCCTCATGAACCAGCCCATGCTAGAGCTTCCTGTCGGCTGTTACCTCCCCCAGCTCCTTCAAGGTCAAGCCAGTCACTTCAAGGATACCATCCATCCATCTTGCCCTTGGTCAGCCCCGATTCATTTTTCCTTCCATTTCCCCCCAGCATCATTATCTTCTCCAAGCTTTCCCGTCTTCTCATGATGTGGCCAAAGTACTTCATCTTTTCCTCTAATATCCTTCCCTCCAATTAGTAGTTGGGCTTTATTTCCTGAAGTATGAACTGGTTGGATCTTCTCGTGGTCCAAGGGACTGTCAGAACTTTCCTCCAACACCACAATTCAAAAGCATCTATCTTCTTTTGCTCAGCCTTCCTTATGGTCCAGCTCTCACATCCATAGGTGACTACGGGGAATGCCATTGCTTTTACTATGTGGATAATTCATCAAGCCCCGCACATCACATGATGTGTTCTGCATAGAAGTTGAATAGGTTGGGTGAGAGTATACAACCCTGCCATATGCCTTTCCTAATCTTGAACCAGTCTGTTGTTCCATGGCCAGTTCTTACCGTTGCAACTTGGTCCTTATACAGATTCCTCAGGAGAGAGACAAGGTGATTTGGTATGCTCATACCACCAAGAACTTGCCACAATTTATTATGATCCACACAGTCAAAGGTTTTAAAATAGCCAATAAAACAGAAATAGATGCTTTTCTGATACTCCCTGCCTTTCTCCATTATCCAGTGGATATTGGCAATTTGGTCTCTCGTTCCTCTGCTTTTACTAAACCCAGCTTGTACATCTGGCAAGATTGGAGAGAGTCTCTCCATGTATTGCTGGAGTCTTCCTTGCAGGATCATGAGCAATACCTTATTGACATGAGAAATAAGTGCCACTGTACGAAAGTTTGAGCAGTCTTTAGCATTTCCTTTTTTTGGTATGGGGATATAAGTTGATTTTTTCCCAGTCTGATGGACCTTCTTGTATTTTCCATATTTGCTGGCATATGGCATGCATCAGCTTGACAGCATCATCTTTCAAGATTTTAAACATTTCAGCTGGGATCCCGTCATCTCCTGCTGCCTTGTTGTTAGCAATGCTTCTTAAGGCCCAATCAACCTCACTCCTCAGGATGTCTGGTTCTAATTCACTTACCACACCGTCAAAATTATCCTCGATATTATTATCCTTCCTATACAGATCTTCTGTATAGTCTCGCCATCTTCTCTTGATCTCTCCAGATTCTGTTAGGTCCCTGCCATCTTTGTTTTTTATCATGCCAATTTTTGCCTGAAATTTACCTTCAGTGTTTCTAGTTTTCTGGAAGAGGTCTCTTGTCCTTCCTATTCTGTTGACTTTTTCAACTTCCATGCATTGCTTGTTTTAAAATAGTTCCTTATCTTTTCTGGCTAACCTCTGGAATTGTGCATTTAACTGGACATATCTCCCCTTATCGCTGTTTCCTTTTGCTTTCCTCCTTTTTTGGGCTACTTCCATTGTCTCAGCAGACAACCATTTTGCCTTCTTGGTTTTCTTTTTCTTTGGGACATACTTTGTTGCCACCTCCTGAACAATGTTGCGGACTTCTGTCCATAGTTCTTCTGGGACTCTATTTACTAAATGTAATCCTTTAAATCTGTTTTTCACTTCCACTGCATATCCGCTAGGAATGTTAGTGAGATCATATCTAACTGGTCTGTGTGTTTTCCTTGATCTCTTTAGTTTGATTCTAAACTAGCTTTGGGACCTGGCGGTGCCCGGGTGATTTGAGAAGTGCAGCAGGATGTAGAGTGGGTCATGGGGGCTCTGTGTGCCAAGTTTGGTCTTGATGCATCATTATTGGGAGTTGCAGTGGTATCATGAAATTACTGAAGGTAGTCCAAGTCCCATAATCTCTGGTCCACCCTCCCCCAAAGTGTAGTAGGATGTAGATTGGGTCATGGGGTCTCTGTGGGCTAAGTTTGGTCTGTATTGGTGAATGGATGAGGGTTGCATTGTTTTTAGGAAGAGAGTAAAGGTACTTCAAGTCCCATCATCCGTGGTCCATCTCACACAAAACTGCACCAGGATGTAGAGTGGGTCATGAGGGCTCTGTGTGCCAGGTTTGGTGTTGATCAGTCATTGGATTAGGTTTGTAGCAGGCTTGGAAAGTGAGAAGGTCAAGTCCCATCATCCATGTTCTGCCCCCTGTAGGATTGAGTGGGTCAGGGGCTCTGTGTGCCAAGTGTGGTCTTTCTCGGTGTTTGTTGAGGGCTGCAGTGGTCTGTGGGAACAGAGGGTTGTGAAAGTACTACAAATCCCATCATCCATTGTCAGTCCTCCCCCGAACCTCACCAGGCCATGTAGCCAGTCATAGGGGTTATGTGTGCCAAGTGTGGTCTCGATCAGTAATTGGATGAGGGTCGTTACAGACTTGGGAAGTGAGTAGAGCTACTTCAAATCCCATCATCCATGGTCCACCCTCCTCCGATCTGCACCAGGACGTAGAGTGGGTAATGAGGGCTCTGTTTGCCAGGTTTGGTGTTGAGCAGTCATTGGATTAGGTTTGTAGCAGTCTTGGAAAGTGAGTGAAGGCACTGCAAGTCCCATCATCCATGTTCTGCCCCCCTCCAAACTTCAGGAGGATGTAGAGTGGGTCACTGGGGCTCTGTGTGCCAAGTGTGGTCTTTATCGGTGTTTGTTGGGGGCCGCAGTGGTTTGTGGGAACAGAAGGGTGTGAAAATACTACAAATTCCATCATCCATTGTCAGTCCTCCCCCGAACATCACCAGGACGTGAAGGCAGTCATGGAGGTTATGTGTGCCAAGTTTGGTCTCAATCAGTAATTGGATGAGGGTCGCGGCAGACTTGGGAAGTGAGTAGAGGTACTTCAAGTCCCATCATCCATGGTCCACGCTCCTTCAAACTGCAGCAAGATGTAGAGTGGGTCATGTGGGCTCTGTGTGCCAAGTGTGGTCTTTATCGGTCTTTGTTGGGGGTCGCAGTGGTCTGTGGGAACAGAGGGGTGTGAAAATACTACAAATCCCATAATCCATGGTCCATCTCCCCCAAACCGCACCAGGACGTAAAGGGGTCAGGGGGGTATGTGTCCCAAATTTGGTGCAGGTCCATCACCCGCGCTGGTCGCTGTGGCCTGTGAAAGTGCCTGCCAATCAGAATGCTGCCACATTTCCGCCCTCCGCACACATACATACAAACATTCCGTTTTATTAAGGTATATACAGAAAAGCAATAAGAAGTTCGTTATCTGAACTAGAGTCAGCCCCAGGTCTTGTTTTCACCAAGTGCATGGATGTCCACTACCTTTGACTGCAAAGGATGTAGGGTCTTTTGCGGGGCAGGTGCATCATAATATTGTAGGAATGGTAATGCCAAACCTTGTGATAACATTGTGCTATTTTGCAAAGATTGGCCTCTGAAATTAGAGTATTTTTATGGAAATTATTGTATTGTCATGTCACAGGACAAAACAGCGGAAAGCTTGTAAACCTGAGATCACTTGTCATAATATGCCACAAGATCTAGGTAATGACTGACTGTTGTTTTATTAAGTTTGTTTACAGAGAGGTTCAAAGAAAAAAAATTAATACATTTAAAATCTGACTTTCTTTCCAGCTAGAAGAACATTTTAAAAAGAGCTCATGAATGCAGTTAATAAAGACAGGTCTTGTTTAGAGCCTTAGAATCTAACATATATTAAGTGGGAAATGACAGAGAGGGAGAAGGAGAAAAACAAACTCAGGTATTACTTCTCAGTTCTGTAGGTTTGCTCTTCAGTTGAATTTGTTCGTTAGTCAGAATAGGTACATTTTTAAACATAACTCCAGATGTGACGAAGCTCTTAACTTAAATTGCTCTTATTTCAAAGCAAATTTCCCATTGAAATATTATTAATCCATTCCATATTTGTAGATATCTATTTGTAGATATATTACCTACAAATAATATATGAATGTGCATTCACACAGAACAATAAAAAAGAATGATCAACTTTAAAATGATAGAAGCACAAAGTTGTGACAAGGAAGCACAAAGTGATGATGCAGAACCATCATTTTCTTCAAACTGTACTGATTCCACCCTTCCTCTCTATCTTGCTCTTTCTCTTCATGAACCCAAATATACCAGGAATAAAACCCATACAAAATCAACTAACCCAAAGTTCCTCAATGCAGACAAGAGCAAAGTTTATTGTTTTCAAAATGATGACAACATGTATGAAAAGCAAGTTTGAATACGCTACACAAAAGCAAGTACATCTTATTCTACTGTCTGGTGTCTCTTCAGGGATCACGTCTGCTGGTGGTATAGCAAATTTATATGGAACTAGCTGAACCCGGCACGCATTGCTGTGCCCTATTTAGGAGATGTGTGGAAGTGTGGGTATGTAAGGGTTGGACAATGTGTTTTGTGTGTGTATATATGTGTATGTGTGTTTGTGTGTCTGTATGTGTGTGTGTGTATGTGTATGTGTGTGTGTGTGTTTGTATGTGTGTGTGTCTGTGTCTGTTGGTGTGTGTGTATGTGTGTGTGTGTGTGTGTGTGTGTATGTATGTGTGTGTGTCTGTTGGTGTGTGTATGTGTGTGTATGTGTTGTGTATGTATGTGTATGTGTATGTATTTGTGTGTGTATGTGTATGGATGTGTGTGTGTATGTTTGTGTGTGTGTGGCTGTGTATGTATGTGTATGTATGTGTGTGTATGTATCTGTCTGTGTGTGTGTATGTATGTGTATGTATGTGTGTGTTTATGTGTATGTGTGTGTGTGTACACTTTCCCCCCTCTCTCTGTCTGATTCCCCCCCCTTTACTCTCTCCCCTCCCCCTCTCTCTGTTTCACTTTCCCCTCTCTCTCCCCCCCTCCTCTCTCTCGCTGTCTGATTCCCCCTTCTCTTTGTTCGCCCCCTCTTTCTCTCTGTGTCACTCCCCGTCTCTCTCCCCTCCCCCGTCTCTCTCTGTGTCACTCCCCCTCTCTCCCCCCCCTCTCTCAGGCCTCCCCTCTGTCTCTCTCAGTCCCTCTCTGTCTCCCAATAAGGGGTGGGCCGCGTACGACGCTGGCCATGTGCGGCAGGGCGGGAGGCAGGCCCGAGATCGGCGATCCGCCCTCCGCCGTGTCCCCTGCGGTTGCAGCGCCACGCGTGAAGCAAGGTAAGCCCGGAGCTTACCTTCTTTCAGGCACGGCCGCTGGAACCGCGGGGGACACGGCGGAGGGCGGATCGCCGATCTCCGGCCCTGCCTCCCACCCTGCCATGCATGGCCAGCGTCGTACGCGGCCCGCCTCTTTTTGGCTGTGCTGGGTGGCATCAGGCCCCTTTCGGGAAGTCCCGCCTTTCGGACTACACTTCCCAGAAGGCCCCGCATGGCCACTTCCGGTTTATGCGGAGGTTTCTGGGAAGTGTAGTGCGGCGCCCCAGAGCTGCTCTGGGACCGGGGACGTGCGGGCACAGGCGAGGATGGCGAGGAGGCGGTTAGGGTGCCACCGGTGTGGCTGCGAAGGTCCCGGTGAGTGGGGAGAGAGGGTGACGGGATGGGTTCGGGGGTTGGGAGGGGGGTCGGAGTGCGCCTGCGCGATTGCTCTCCCTCTTTCCAGCGCTCACGGCCAGCGCAGAACGGGAGGCAATGGGGGTTTTTCAGCCAACAGCCATTCTGATACAAGATTCTATTCTTTTCAGAAGTAAAAGAAACATTTTAGTGCAAAATGACATCTATTATTATTATTACCTCACTTTTTCTCTCCAGAATGGAGACTCATAACAGCTTATATTTAAAAGATTTCAATACCATTTAAAATATACAAACATTACAACAGAAAGTGTTTGCTATTTCACATAGTCTCTGATATGGAAATGTAGCTGAATATACATTTCTGGTGACTATATCCATGTACAGGCATTTAAGAGAGGCAAACAGCAGCAAATTTCACTCCAGCTTTGCCACATAATCTAAGTTTCAGACTTGGAAGTTGCAAGCAAACATTTTTTTTTACATACGGTTAAAAAATACTAGAAAGGAAGCTTACATAAGAAGCAGTCTTAATGCCTGCCACCCAAATTATGGAAGAAGTTTATATCTTACAGAAGGTGGGTGGTGAGGAAAGACACCAAATGTATTGCACTTATCTATATTCAGCTCATGGCAGTGCTCTTGCAACTCCCCTAAGTTAACTGATGCGATTTCTATCAAATTTTGCACAGATCAGTAGGCAGTGATTGTGACCTTATTCCAAACCACCTCATCATTCCTAGCACACTTTCACATATCATTCATCATGGTATTTTAAAATTATTATTGAAACACACCAAGGGGTGGAGTGGGGGTGAAAAAAATGAAAACAGAAAACATTTTTAATTCTCAGCAACAACAACAAAAGAAGGAAAGGAAACCAGCTGGTTTGTATTCAACATATGAGGCAAAAAACCACTAACAGAACACATGTTTTGCATGCAGATGATTCCAGGTTCAGTCTCCTATGCCAATCAGTTAAAAGAAGAGTTGGCAAATGGAAATATTCTGGGGTGCATTATTTTGTATTACAGTTCTCACTAAGATTTTCACGAGACTCCGAAATACTTGAAAAATAGTAAAAATGTTCCAAAAACAAATTTAGAAGTGGCTAGAAGTCCACTTCCAATTTTTTAGGGCAGTATTGCACAAACCTGCTATCCCACATCATTAATGCACCGCTACATGATACGACAACTGTGCAGCTTCATTGCTCCATTGGTCCCATAGGTGGATTTCTTGCTGGGGAGTGAACTCTATCCTCCCACAGTTCTGCAATTCCATAAGTTTTAATGTTTTTGAAAGGAATTTATCACTTTTGTAAAGTTTAGTTTTATGTTTTCTTTTTTTTAAAAAACCCTACTCAGAAAATAGCAGGGGAGAGGGGGAGAGATGGACAAGCCCACCCCCTTGCCATCAGTTCTGTGCCAGCAGGACAGCACAGAAGCACCAGGAGATTATCACACAAGGTAAACTGTGGGACCTTAATGTGATATGGGGCTATTGATAGGGGCTGTTCATTAATTGCAGAAGATGGCTTTGTTGTGGGGAGGTCAGCAATGAGTATTGCACAACAAGATGCCGGTTTGCTTCTATGTATGTTTGTTTGCCATGTCTGTACATAAAGAGCCCCTCCATCTAGTTATCCATCCATTCATCCAACACTTTCACTTTGTGAAGATTATGGATGCCAAGTGTGGCTGTGAACCAAAACGAATTCCATGTGTCCCTTCTTTGCATGGGAGGTCAATGGAAGGCCACACTTTGTCTATCCAAGAATGAAAGGAACTCCGTTGAGTCATGGGAAGACCTACTATCTTGAAAAGGGCTGCTTCTAATAATATGTTATAATGTGCTCACAGTCAGACACAGTATATATCAGCTTCGTAAACAGAAAAATTCAAGCACATACTTCTGAAATGGCTGAATTACAAATCTCACATTCAAGAGCCCTTTGCCTTCTACCTGCGTATACCGCTGGGAGACATCATCCAGAGTTTTGGAGTTTGGTGTCAAATTTATGCTGATAGTAGATACACAGAATTAAAGCAGAGAGAATACTGTAAACACACACTTAGACAGTGGAAATTAAAGTATATTGAATACTTATATATTTAGAACCCTCATGAGTTAATGAGCATTCAAAAATCACATTTTACACCAGTCATTGGACATATAATAACAGTAAGGTAAACCTGCAACATATACATTCACAGTAGAAAAACAATTCGAGGTATTATAGGATATAAGGAGTAGACCGGGGAGGGGGAGAAAAACTCAGTTCATGTGGTCTCCTCGCAAGACAGAACAATTTAGTCCCGGTAAGCCACTAGTAACAATCCTTAGAGTGGATGTCTCCCAAATACAAATCCGAATGGAGTTCACAAATGATACAATTCCCGAATTTGTAATCCTTAAATCAACTGTGTAGTTGCTGGCAGGTTAACAGGCATTAACTGCTTGAGACGCTGGAAGGGTCGCGATGGTCGATCTGCAGGGCCCGATCCATTTCGCCCTGTGGGCTTTTTCAAGCGGCACTATATCACCAGCATGTAAAGCGTCACGGGAACATATACTGCAATATAAATTGTACAATAATGCTAAAATTAGTCTATGCTCTGCAAAAAAGACCTGGCTGGTTGGTCATACATTGTATTGTAGATTCTACATACCATGGTGGAGGAGATTGTCACGATGGAAGACCTTGGCCGGCCCCTTAATCACACACACAGAGACGGTAATCAGCTAACTACTTTATTGAAGAATAAGAAACAGTTGAAAAGGTAATTGTCCATAAAAATATCAAAAGTAATCCAAAAGGTAAAAGGTAATGTCCAAAAGCAAACTTGGCATGGAAGTTTCCAAAGACTTGGCAGGGCTCCGCTCACCAAAAGCGGATCAGGGAACAAAGCAAAGTTGCAAGATCCAAGGCACTCCTTGGCAGGCCACTAGCCCAAACTTAGCTACATGGTCTTGGCTCGCTACACGTCTGCATAGGATAGACGTGGCCGAGGTACTGGGGATCCGTTCCCACGGATCCTATACTTAATCCCTTTGGCGAGGCCCCCAACGCTCTAGGCTTCTCCTCCTCCAATCTGTGCTGCGGGACCTCGGCCGTTCTAGGCTGTGGATCCAGCCCCTCCTCCTAGCCTCAATGCTCCGTCTCCTATCAAAGGTTCGACCTTGCCTCCCAGCACCTGGTTCCCTATCTTCGTGAGAGCCGAACTCCCCATCTGCTTCCCGGGCCTCTCCCTCCGTTGTTTCCCACATTCTTTCCTGCGATCCCCGCCCCCCGGCCGTTCATAATCTTCACTATCACTGCTTTCGAAATCCGTCTGGCCTTCCTGCATCTCGTAAGGATCAGGCCAGCCATCATCCCAGTATTAGAAATAATCTCACCACGACCGTACCAGGATCACAAACAATTATTACATCAAAGAGAAGTATTCTGGATTCATTCCCTAAAAAGCGAATTACCTCTAGGCCATAACGATTGCCTATCAATCAGTGAGATCTTGGAATAGGTCTCACCTGTATCTCAGTTGGAGTGTATGTAACTGAGACCTCCGGTGTTATGTGTTGTCCGTTGACTACCATTGCGAAGTAGTGGCTGCGTCCACTCAGAAAGATATTTTCATTGATTTGAATGAATTGGTATGTATATAATGTTAAGCCTTTCATTAGGGTTGTCCTGTCTAACTGGTGGGCTAAACCTGAATTGCAAAATGCTAATAAGTATATTATTTTATTTGAATTGATGGATTATCGGACCGGTGGAATTATAAGTAAATGTTATTCTTTGGGGTCCCGATGAAGCCAGTTCCCCTGGCGAAACGGCAAGGCCTTTAAATACATAGTCAGTCGACCTTCCAAGCCTTACTATCCGGATTACTAATACCTTGAGAATGAATATAGATATATACCAGGATTTAAATTGGATTCCGGAATAGAGGGTTTGAGATATATCATTTGAAATACTATCTACCAGAATTCCACATCCCCATTTGGGAAGATATATGATTTTTACAACAAAGTCGAATGCTAAATAAATTTGAACATTGTGTGCTACAGCAACCTGCATTCCAGTTTGTACTTTACTTTTGGGCTGCTTTGAGGACACGCTTCCTCCTTCTTACTACAGCCGTCATCCCAGGCCAGGCTTTCTGTGGGGGAAGAAGGCCCAGCTACCTCAAAATCCCCTTCTTCCAGTCCCTCCAAATCCTCCTCAGAATCAGCTGGCTCCAATGCAAGTGGGACCCCCGGTGTTGCCCCCTGCCCCCCAGGCACGAAAGAGAACTGGGGTGCTACAGAGATTCACATACACCGTGTTCCCGCGGACCCCGAGGGTGGGCCGCGCTACGGAACCACTAGCTAAATACCCATAAGAAATTAGCATAAAGGGGCCGCTCATGCAAGGAGGGCGTTGAGGGGGAGGGGCTCATTTAATCCGATCGGGGACTCTGTTTGAAGGGTGACTATCCACCATGTTTCTCTCTTGAGTAGCACTTGATGCGGATCACTATGAGTGGGGATCTTCACCTTTTCTAGTCCCACGAATCTTAGAGACTCCGGAGAATGGTTCTGCATGAGGAAATGTTTATATCGAATAGTATTGTCATATTTTGAGCGTAATCTCGAATGATGTTCCGAGATTCTCGTGTGCAAGGGGCGTGACGACTGGCCCACGTAAAGAAGGCCACACCCACAAGCGATGACGTAGACACACCCCTCCGAGTTGCAATTTGTGTAATCACGAATCTTGTATGGTTTGCGTGATTTGAGGCTTTTAATTTCCTTCTCTTGGAGCACCTGAGGACATGAGGAGCACCCTCCACATGGTCTGCATCCTGGTGAGACTATTCCACGGCGAAAGTTGGGTCTAAAAGAGGAATGAACCAAATGGTCCTTGAGATTCCTAGTTCTTCTGTAAGCAATCAGTGGTGGAGACTGGAAAATGGGGATATCTGGTAAAATGTCCCAATGCTTTCTAACTATGCCCACAATATCCTTGCTTTGAGGAGTGAGAGTTGGCGGCCAAACTACCCGGTTCTGGGATGTTTTAATTTTTCTTTGAAATAAAGTGGCTCTGTTTACATTGTCGGCCTTGTTCCTCGCCCTAATGATTACTTTCAATGGGTATCCTCATTCCAGGAGTTGCTCCGTAAGTGTTTCAGCTGATTGCTTGTAGTGATATAAACATGTAGAGTTCCTCTTTAGCCGAATGAATTGTGAATATGGAAGGCTGTTACGTAATGAAATAGAATGATGACTGGAATAGTGCAATGTTGCATTCTTATCAGTCTTCTTCTTGTAATTGCTGACTCCTAATTTGTTGTGCCTTTTATACACTGTAGTGTCAAGGAAATTTACTTTAGTTTGACTGCTTTCCATGGTGAACTGGATGGCTTGGTTCCACGAATTCAGCCAATTCAGGAATTCTGTTAGTGGTGTATGGCGCTTTAAGAGGAAGAAGCAGTCATCAATATATCTGCCGTAGAACTTTATGTGTTTTCCCAGGGATTATGGGTCATGCAAATACATGTTTTCAAGGTGTCCCATATACAAATTAGCGATGGAAGGGGTGCAAGATTGTCCCATGTAAATACCATCAGTCTGCAGGTACATATCATTGCTAAAGCAAAATAATTGTATTCAAAAATACAATCTATGAATTCCAAGAGGAGATGCGTCGGGGGGGAGGAGGTGTCCATGCAGGAATCAAACACGTCTGCAAGTACACTCCTAGCCTTTTGTAGAGGGATGTAAGTATATAAAGATTTGACATCACATGTAACAAGGATGTCAGATGGGTCAATATCCAAGGCTTCGATTTTCATGATGAAATCAGTGGTGTCTTTGATAAAGGATGGTAAGCATGGGACGAAGGGTTGTAGTATGGTGTCCACAAAGATGGCGAGGGGTTCGATAAGCGAACCTGCTGCTGACAAAATGGGTCTACAAGGAGGTGGGAAACCCGGCTTATGAATCTTTGGAAGGAAATACATTTGAGCTATGCAGGGGTGGTCATTAAATAGAAACTTTGCTGTTTTTTCATCAATGTAACCCATCGCAGTTGCTTCATAAACTATATCCCGGATAATGCCTTTAAACCTGGAGGTGGGATCCATGGGTATTTTCTTCGAGAATACGCTCAAAATATGACAATACTATTCTATATAAACATTTCCTTATGCAGAACCATTCTCCGGAGTCTCTAAGATTCGCGGGACTAGAAAAGGTGAAGATCCCCACTCATAGTGATCCGCATCAAGTGCTACTCAAGAGAGAAACATGGTGGATCGTCACCCTTCAAACAGAGTCCCCGATCGGATTAAATGAGCCCCTCCCCTCAACGCCCTCCTTGCATGAGTGGCCCCTTTATGCTAATTTCTTATGGGTATTTAGCTAGTGGTTCCGTAGTGCGGCCCACCCTTGGGGTCCGCAGGAACACGGTGTATGTGAATCTCCTCCAATTCAATTCAGTTCAATTCAATACATTGTATTGAATCTACAATACAATGTATGACCAGCCAGCCAGGTCTTTTTTTGCAGAGCATAGACTAATTTTAGCATTATTGTACAATTTATATTGCAGTATATGTTCCCGTGACGCTTTGCATACCGCTGATATAGTGCCGCTTGAAAAAGCCCACAGGGCGAAATGGATCGGGCCCTGCAGTTCAACCATCGCGACCCTTCCAGCATCCCAAGCAGTTAATGCCTGTGAACCTGCCAGCAACTACACAGTTGATTTAAGGATTACAAATTCGGGAATTGTATCATTTGTGAACTCCATTCGGATTTGTATTTGGGAGACATCCACTCTAAGAATTGCTACTAGTGGCTTACCGGGACTAAATTGTTCTGTCTTGCGAAGAGACCACATGAACTGAGTTTTTCTCCCCCTCCCCGGTCTACTCCTTATATCCTATAATACCTCGAATTGTTTTTCTACTGTGAATGTATATGTTGCAGGTTTACCTTACTGTTATTATATGTCCAATGACTGGTGTAAAATGTGATTTTTGAATGCTCATTAACTCATGAGGGTTCTAAATATATAAGTATTCAATATACTTTAATTTCCACTGTCTAAATTTATGCTGATGACACACAACTGTATTACTCCTTTCCACCAAAGCCAAGGATGCCTGCCATTAGTAATGGACTGAATGAGGGCTAACAAGTTGAAATTAAATCCAGACACAACAAAGGTACTCCTGTTAGTCAGAAGGCAGATCAGTGTATAGGGTTAGAGCCTATACCCTAATCTGGATGAGGTTACACTCCCCCTGAAGATGCAGGTTTGCAGATTGGGGGTTATCCTGGATTCATTGCTTACCCTGGAACTTTAGGTGTTGGTGGTGGCCAGGAGTGCCTTTGCACAATTAAAACTTGTGAGCCAGCTATGCCTGTATCTTGAGATGCCAGACTTTGCCATGATAGTCCACACCTTAGTCACATTTCATTTGTATTACTGCAGTGATCTTTATGTGGGGCTGCCTTTGAGGATAGTTCAGAAGCTTCAGCTCGTCCAGAGATTGGCAGCCAGGTTACTAACTGGAGCACCATATAGGGAGAGAACCACTCTCCTGTTGTGGCAGCTCTACTGGCTGCTGGTCCACTTCCGAGCTAAAAACAAAGTACTATAATGTTCTAAATGATTCAGGCCCAGAGTATTTGACAAACTGCAATCCCATTTACAGACTGGCCCAGGCACTGCGGTCTATGGAAGAGGCCCTGTTCATGTCCCACTCCTGTCTCAAGCATAGTTTGTGGGAATGAGAGAGGGTGCCTTCTCAGTGATCGCCCCCCATCTCTGGAATGTGTTATGCTGCCTCCAAACACATTTTAATTATGATGAGAATTCTCTGTTCCACAATGTTTTGTATATCGTTCCTTTACAATTTCATATTACAACTCTGCCATTTATTAAGAAAATGTGTTAAAATGGAATAATTATAGGTTTGAAATGTTACTAGGACTACAGTCTAAAGAGGTCTTATTGGATATAATACTACTAGAAACACAGAAAATTACCTTATACTGGATCAGAATTTTTGTCAATCTAGCACATATCATCTACAACTGGTAGTGGTACTTCAGGTTTTCAGACATGGATCTTTTAACACTGAAGGATCTCAGTCTTTGGCCTTATAGATTTTATTCCTCAGATTTCAGACAACACAGCCAATGTGTTCAGTGGGGATACTGGGTGCTGAAGGCCAAAGACAGTTTGGAGAGTCGAAGCTTGTGGTTTCTGTTATAGATTATTTTCTGCCCAATTTTTAAAACTAAAATTTCCAGACACTTTATCTTTGTTGTGAAGTTCTGATGTGTCAGTCATTCTGGAAAAAAGTCCCTTATCACCGACTTTCATATGATTGCCTGTCTGTGTGAATTATCTTAAAAGGAAGCAAATTTGCCAAAAGGATCCCAGGAGTTCCAATGCAAAACATCCAACTGTTGTTAAATTTCATGTGTATATGTAGTTTGATATTATCAGCCTTACAACAATTCCAGCCAGTTTGAAACACAGTCTCTTCATCATGTTATACTGGGTTTACGGATCTCCTGCTGGATCTCTGCTGGTGGGCTGGAGTTGGCTTTGTGGGTTACTCTGGCTGTGAAGCTAATGCTTATAAGCTGTGATCCAAAGAGTTATTGGTGATTTTTACAAACATATTTTCTTCTTTACTCTTCTGCTTTATTCATACTGCCGGTATTCATTGAGTCCCAGGTTTAAAAATTTCACTTCAGCTTTAATATGTTTTGAACTATTTTGTCCTGTCTTGTCTAATAATCAACAGGCATTGGTCTTTTGTCATTGTCACTTCATCGCCAATGTGCAGGGAGTGCTCAGTGAACAGAAGTTTGGAAACAGGCTTATTGCATGTCACCTCTGACTCTGACTTCATATAAGGCACAGAAACAATAAAATATCTGGGACTGTTTTATTACTTACTCAAAAATGTGTCAAAATAACAATTTTCTTCATATTTCCCCCTCAATTTACAGAGTGATCTCAGTTCATAGAGGCACTTTTTATAGCCATGGTTCCTTAAGTTATACTATACTGACATTCATGTTTGGTGATTACAGTTTACCTACATCAATCACACAAGACACAATATGTTCCATCTTGACAGCTAGGAACTACTGTCACTTTCAGGAAATTTAAATATAATGTATACTTTATGAAGTTGGTGCAAAGTTGCATGCAAAGTTAGTGTTGTTAATATATAGATATGAGAAAAATATATGAAATATGCATATCAGTGCTTTTGGGCAGGCTTAGCCCCAAACCTTTCATGGCCTGAGACAAAGAACAAGATGGTTCCATTTGGAAAGGTGATTGATCTGGTAATATAAGATTTCTTCCAAACTGGCAACATATGCTGTACTAGACCTGAAGGCAACAGATTAGCCTGTTGAAGTACTGCATAGTACACAGCTCTCATACAAATATTCAGCCACCTCCCAGCATCTGTCACCCTACGTGACAGCGTCAGTCTACCCCATGGTAGGGCCACCATTCATACTGGTCTTTTGTTTCTAAACAATCTGCTGAATATGTTCTTGACATGAGTTAAGAAGAGGAAAAGTTTTGGGCAGTTCATATTTTCATGAAGAATTATTAATTTGCATTTCCTGACTCCATAAGAATACTGAAATACAGTATTATATTATATTATACAATAATATTATATAGGTACAAAGTGCTTTATAATTGGGAACTGTTTGCAAAAGTGTATTTAAAATATGACAAACTTATGCAAAAATGGAATAGGCGGTTGGAAAACTGAGAAACTGAAATGGATATGTTTGTTTAAATTTAAGTTTAACTCTTGACCCACTTAAAAAAGTTTGGCTGAGTGTTATTGAAGAAAAACAGAAGCAGAGTTTAGTTATTTATTCAGGGATATTTGATTGATAGAGAGTTTTCCCTTCAACGCCACAAATAATTATGTTCATATATTGTAGGTGTCCTCAAACTTTTTAAGCAAAGGGCTGGTTCACAGTCTCTCAGACTGTTGGGGGGCCGGACTATAGTTTGAAAAACCTTAACAAGTGCATATGCACACTGCACATATCTTATTTGTAGTGCAAAAAAGATGAAGAACAATACAGTATTTAAAATGAAGAACAATGTTAACCAACATAAACTTAGCAGCATTTCAATAGGAAGAGTGAGTCTGCATCTGGCTGATGAGATAAGTTAAGTTAATTAAGACTGTTGTTGAGTGCCTTCAAGCCATTTCAGACTTAGGGCAACTCCAAGTCCAAAGATAAGGGCGGGAAACAGGAAATTGACCTTGGAGGACTGCTTTCTGCCCATAGGACCCCTGATCTAGAGGGGAAAATAGACCATTCTCCTTGAATGTTACTCATATCCTACGTGTGTCACACTCCACTTCTCTGATTCCAGTTGCATCCAGTTTCGTTATATTCCTCCCATTTTAACAGCACAGAGCTGAAATGTCAAATGCCGCTGACTGAAAAGGGTGGTGTAAATGATATTTTATTATTCTTACTCTCTAATTGTAAAACATTAGATTTAACTAAATAATTTAACTTTTGTATGCTGGTAATGTGTTATACAAAAGGTTGGACTAATACTGTAGTGAGATTCAATCCCTGATACCAACTGAGAGGGATGATGACAGTTGCAATCCAGCAGGAGACCCATTCCTGATCTACAGGAACAATAACAAAATGTTCTATTTGATTAGGTAGAAATACATCCGTTAACAGAACCACAGGACCCTTCCACACAGCCATATAACCAATAATATCAAGGCAGATAATTCACAATATCGGCTTTGAATTGAGTTATCTGAGCCCCCCTCTAGACAGCCCCTATATCCCAGGATCTGATCCCAGGTTTTCAGTTTATCCAAGATTATCTGACAGTGCAGACCCATATGATCCAGTTTAAAACATAAAATCTTGGAGAAGATCCTAGGATATAGGGCTTGTCTGGAAAGGCCCTAAATCCACAATGCCAGAGAATCCAGTTCAATGAGGATTTTATACAGCTGGGTGGAAGGGGCCTCAGTCAATAAATTCCCTTTTTCTGAAGTATGCTTGCCTTTACCTTTTTACTTCTCACACTATGTCTAGCTGAAAGTTGTCTGTTTCTTTTCTTTTTTAAAAAAGCAACATTGGTATTGGGAGGATGGTAAAGGAGGGTTGGAGAAACACAGACTTTCATGGAGTCAGTTTCAGCAGTGTATCAGCAGTAAACATTGAAATGATGCCTCATGATTCTTTATGTTTGGAAGAAGACAAAAAGGAGCCCAGAAGCTTCAAAATGTGGCTGCTGCTGCTGTTGTGTACTTATGCAAGGATTACTTGGCCTGGTTGTTTAATTTTTTCTTGTATATGTTATTAAGTTTGGATACAACATTTATTGAAATATGTTGAACTGTGCTTTCTGTTTGTGGTGTAGGAAGATATATATTTATCCTTTCCATATTATTTTTGCCTTTGACACAATATTTCCTGTTAAAGAAGTAATGGCTAGGAACATATTTCCTTTGTTTATAGAAGTAAATCTGCATTTGCTATACTGTATCACTGAAAACATGTATGGAAACATGTAGTCCTTTAGATACTGTGGGATTACAATTTTCCTTGCAGTTGGAACAGCTAGTTGGGGATGATGGAAGTTTTACATATTCTCCATTCATGACTTAACATGTTGCCTTTTTGTTATTTCCTTAAAAATCATGATGGGTTAGTGTACATTCTTAAATAACAGTATAAATGCACTTCACCGTTGCTAGTACACTCTCTAAAACACTTTTTTTCTTAGGTATATCATTTTCTGTGACTACAGTATTCCCATACTGGATCTCCTTCATATAACTCCAACACAAATTATTCCAGAAGTATCACTAAGCCTGTTCCAACTAGAGTAGAAATGTTTGCCAGGAAAACAGTCCAAAATATTTCTAATGCAAATGAAGGGAAATGAACGAGAAATAAATGACCTCACTGGTGCTGGCTTAGCTATAAAAATAATCATCATTATTGCTGCACTTCCTCTCTAATATAGTTGTGGAAAGCCTAATGATGTGCACTTAAGTTTATGAAAGTACCTCGAAGTGCCTCTTATAGCTTCCTTTTTATCGGAGATGCTGGTCAATACTTTAGAGCTCTTCTGGGCTTATGAATTCTGATCAAACCATAGAACAGAAAAGATAAAATTCCTCAGCTAATTACATGCCTGAAGGCGCATTAACAATGCAAGTGTCGGCACTGTGCTAAAAATTCATTTTGCATTTCAAGCACAGCACTGGTAGCAAGGCAAGCCTGGAATGTGACAAAGCAGAGAAGAGTTATATTTGTTTCAGCATTTCCCCCTCCTAACTCTGCAAATATGGCAAAGAAAGCACTAGACCTCTGGATCAGAGGACCTTCTGCTTTCACATGGTGAAAAGACAATCATGCATTCAAGTATCCATCTCATCATTTTACGCCATATGAGGAAAAAAGCAAAGTATATTTATGAATCTAAACAGTCAAGATACAGTTAAGTAAGTGACTGACAAGAAAGAAAACTGAGGTTAGCCAAACCCCATTATCTGCAGGCTCATTACCTATTGTTTCACTTGCTGATATTCCCTTTGTTAACACCCCCCCCCCCAAGAAGGCCTCGCTATACTGCCTTTAATGTAGTTTGAAACTGCATTATATGGACAGTGTAGATCCATATAATGTGGTTTATCTGTATTGAACTGCATTATATAAGTCTACACTAACCATATAATGCAATGTCAAACTCCATTATATGGAAGTGTAGATAGGACCTAGGTCCTCCAGTGCTATTCTATGCTTTGCTTCCAGCCCAAGTATAGTTAAAATATAGGTTTCACTTTCAGGTATCCCTGGGATATGAGGGTCATGCTATACTTAAGAATAAATAATTATTGTTTCAGAAACATCTGCCTTTTATGTTGCCTTTCAGATTTCATTTCTTGGATATTGCATTTTTAACTTGGAGCGAGTAAGGCCATTAGTTTGCTTCATTTTATTTAAAGCAGTTATACCAATCAGATGGAAGTTGTCTACTATTTCAGCATCTACAGTTACATACAGGTGTACATCTTGCCGAAATATTTGGATACTTGTAGGGTTGCCCACAAATCTCATAAGGGTTGAATTATACATTTTCTCATACTTTGTCATTAAACATTCTACACAACATTGCCATGGGAGCCTGCTGTTCAGTACCATTGGTGCTAAAGAAAAAAGTCATCCATCCCCTCTTGCTTGGCACATTGTCATCTGTGTCACTACTAGGTGATTGGCAATTGTGCTGCTCTTGGGGAACCAAGAAGAGGAGAGAAGTGGCAGGTATACTGAATATACCAAGGATTCTCTGAAGCCTGGCATTTATACTCATTACAAATTTAGATAAAAGGATAAATAGAATTTATTTGTTGTTTATTTATAATTTTATGTGATTTTTAAAATACCCTTTTTGCTGTTTTTACCTATTATATGTTATATGTGCACCCCGGAGTGCATTATAAGCCACCCGAGTCTCTTCGGGGAGATGGTGGCGGGATATAAATAAAGATGATGATTATTATTCTTATTGTATTTATTATTTTCCTCTTGCTTAATGAGGAAATTGAGGCTTTGAAAGCTTGCAGAAGGAGGTTATGTTGCCTTTTGATCTTGTAAAAGGTATCAGTGTGACATGTACCATGTAATTGTCTTATGGTCAACATGATTGCCCCTGCATAAATGAAGTGACAGAGAAAGAATATTAAAATAACAAAATAATAGAATTGATACATCAAAATTGCTGGGTTAATGAAAGCATGGTTATTTGAAAGATACACAGGATACTCTAATGCAATTATTTTCAACCTGTGGAATCCTAGATGTTTTGGCCTTCAACTCCCAGAAATCCTAACAGCTGGTAAACTGGCTGGGATTTCTGGGAGTTGTAGGCCAAAATATCTGGGGACCCACAGGCTGAGAAACACTGCTCTAAAGCCTTACTTAATTAGATGATCCTTCATAGTTTGAAGTTGCTGATCTTCCAGTTGTGGTGTCTTAGCAGTGGGTCTGTAGATGGCTGTGGAGATCTATTCTTGATCCACATGTTATCTCACAGTGAAGACTTCAGTTTCCAGATGGAAGGCAGTCCTGGTCAGAGTTGGCTTGACGTGCCTTCCTCTTGGCACATTTCGCGCTTTTGCCCTCCATTCGTGCGTCTTTGAATTCCACAGCTGACCTCCAGTTAGAGTGCTCAAGGGCCAGGGCTTCTCACTATCTATGCCACAATTTTTAAGGCTGGCTTTAAGCCCATCTTTAAATCTCTTTTCCTGTCCACCAACATTCTGTTTCCCGTTCTTGAATCTGGAGTAGAGTAACTGCTTTGGAAGATGGTGATTGGGCTTTTGGACAGTGAACCATGGTACAATCATTGGTTTGTGGCTGTGTAGACAGTCTCTGCTTTGTGTGTGAATATCCCACCTGTAATAATGGAAACATCTGAATGAAGTTTTCAACAAAATATCTCAAAGCACTTATTTTCTGGATCTTGAAGTTTTTTTGCAATTTGCAAATATTACCAATTTTTTTAAAAAAAACCTCTCTAAAACAGAAAAAAATTCACTTTTTCCACTTATGATAAGAAACATTTTGTCATTTATTGCTTTTGCACTAGCCAAATCAGGATTTGCATAATTATCAAACTGAAATAGGACAATACAAAATATTTCAGGGTATAATGCAGAAAAGGGATATGATGGAAACAGAGTATATCAAGAAAGGGCATATTCTTTCCAGTGAAGTAAAGAATACAATGAGGATTGGTTTGATTTATTTATCTTATACAACTGCTCAGCATAACTATTCTCTGGATAGCCTACACATCAAGACAGCTGAACTAAAATATTTGAAATATGCAGTGCTTTAAATAAAAACACAGAAATAATAAAGACATGGCACAAAATCAGTCAATCAATCAATAAAAAATATTTCTGCTAGAGGGAGCTCACAACCATCAATAGCCCAGACCAAAACTCACAGTAAAACAGGAAGAACAGAGGAAATACATCAGGACTCTCTATTTTTTACCTAGCATTGAAAAAAAAATGCAACTGCCAGATGAACTTCCCTGGGAAGGCTGCCATATAGCAAAATCAGCTTATAAGACAAGTGCAGATGCCTATGAGTATGCTATCAAAGAAGCAAAGAAAAATTATAATTCCTCTTTGATAGCATCTGTAAATTCTTGCCCAGCCCAACTTTTCAGAATTATTCAATCTAAGACAAATCCGGCCCCTACTGTCCTAAATTCCATGGTTTCGGATGTTACAGCTGAGGCTTTTAATAAGGTTTTTGCAGACAAGATTTTGCTGCTTCACCATGATCTCATCATGATACAGTGGCCAAGCTTGAAGTTCCACGGCCACTCGCTGGCCCTGCCTTCAGTCAGTTTGACGCATTGAATGCAGAAGCTGTTGACAAGATTCTTACCAGAATGAAGTCAACCACTTGTTCCCTTGAACCATGCCCCTCCTGGTTGGTCAAGGACTGCCGGGAGGAGTTACGAGGCCCTCTGATGGACATTATCAATAGCTCCCTTGAGCATGGAGTTTTTCCAGAAGGGCTGAAAGAGGCAGCGGTTCGTCCACTACTGTAAAAGCTGAATTTAGATCCTTCAGTTACCTCCAATTATCACCCGGTTTTGAATCTTCCGTTCCTAGGCAAGGTAATTGAGAGGGTTTTAGCAGACCAGCTCCAAAAATTCTTAGATGACACGGCCTGGCTGGAGCCTTACCAGTCCGGCTTCTGTTCAGGACATGGGACTGAGACTGTGCTGGTTGCCATCTCGGATCAACTCCAACACCAGCTTGACCGAGGCGGGTTGGCATTGCTTGTATTGTTAGATCTTACAGCTGCTTTTGACATGGTTGATTACGATCTTTTGACCCATCGCCTCGCCGCCTCGGGGGTCCAAGGGTCTGCCCTTAATTGGGTGGACTCCTTCCTCCAGAACTGCTGGCAACGAGTGGAATGGGATGGGATGTCCTCTGAAAAATCACCACTTCCTCAGGGGGCCATTCTATCTCCACTGTTATTTAACATCTATATGCGACCACTCACTCAGCTAGTTCAGAGTTATGGGCTGGAGTGTTATCAGTATGCTGATGACACCCAGCTCCTTCTACGGATGGACGACCGACCGGACTCGGTTCCTGATAACTTCACATCTTGCCTTGAAGTCGTAACAGGTTGGCTGCATTCCAGTCAGTAAGTTGACTTTTTTCCATCTTTGGCAGGCTAGGCAGCTGGCGCCCTACCTGCCCAGGGATGACCTGGCCACAGTGGTTCATGCTACAGTAACCTCAAGACTTGACTATTGTAATGTCCTTTATGTTGGCTTTCTTTTGTCGGTGACCCGGAGACTTCGACTAGTACAGAATGCGGTGGCCAGACTCCTC
The DNA here is from genome assembly GCA_030556195.1 of Anolis apletophallus. Classification (NCBI taxonomy): domain Eukaryota; kingdom Metazoa; phylum Chordata; class Lepidosauria; order Squamata; family Anolidae; genus Anolis; species Anolis apletophallus. The sequence goes on along the minus strand of JARBWK010000012.1, from coordinate 65,606,098 downwards.
ACAGGAACCCCTGTGAGGAACAATATAACACCTGTTCTATACCAACTACACTGGCTTCCTGTCAAGTTTTGTATTACTCACAAGGTGTTGGTTCTAACCTTTAAGGCCTTGCATGGTCAAGGGCAGGCATACTTACGGGAACGCCTCTCTCCATGTTGACCCTTGAGATCGCCTCGATCAGACCATCAAAAACTATTACAGGTCCCAGGCCCTGAAGAAGCCCATTTGACATCAACCCGACGTAGTGATTGCCCCATCACTTTGGAATGCCCTCTCTCCTTACACCAGAGCCACCCGTGATCTAAAAAACTTTTGCACGGCTTGTAAAACATGGCTGTTTGAGGGGGTGTTCGGCTGAGATCTATTAGACTGTTAATTGTTTTTAGATGTTTTAGATGCTAATTGTTTTTAGATGTTTTTAGATATTAGATACTTTTAGATGTTTTTAGATGTTTCAGGTATTTCGCTGTGTGTTTTTACTGTAAATCACCCAGAGCCATCTGGGATGGGCGATTAATAAATCCCAAAATAAATAAATAAATGAATAAAATGCTACCACTGAATAAGTGTTCTAATTGTTTCTCTGTGTGGTAACCATATAGTGAGGTGTTCAAAGAGAACCTTATGGTTGGATGTATGTTTATGGAGAAAGTGATTTTTCAGGTTCCCTTGTTTAAAGCCCATTAACGGTTTCATAGATGAAAACTACCATTTCAAATTGATCATTCTGCAACCAACTTGAACCAATGCATTTGGAAAAGCAGTGGCATAATTTAACTAAATGCCTAGCCCTAATTAGTAATATGGTGGCTCTTTTCTTAGTCAATCACAAATTTTGGACAGTTTCTGAAGACAGCTCCATAAGCAACACACTGAGACAGGATAAATATGGCTCAATAAAATTGTGGGAAACTTACCCCACTTACCAGTTTAAGCAGACTCTATAGGTAATTATAAAATAATAAAATATATTATTTTTATCACGAGTAAGAAAATACCAATAACAATGACATAACGTATGACAATAAATGTGCAAATATATAATTTTAGAAAATGACAACATTTTCATATTGATGATAAACCTCTAGGCACACTCTGTAGCATTCCTTGGCATTCCAGAACATTTTACATTAAACTTTATGAAGTTAACTCTGAAATATATTATACACCTGTGTGAATTGCTGTGTTGATACATTTTGCCAATTTGCATACTGTTAATGTTTTCAGCTTCAGAACACAAAGTCTTCTTTATTATAAATGATGGCAATATTCTGCTGACTGCAAAACTAAAGACGACTATGATTGAACACCACAATTGGTATTTCTTGCATCTTTTAGTCTTCTCTATTTTAAACTTGCTTATATACATATATCTGAGCCTTTTGGCAATTAGCAGGGAAAGAATGGTAATTTGAGATATTAACATTGCCAAACCTTGCTGAGACCTTGACTGTGATAAAATATTTTCTCCTCTCAGTAGAATAAAATGAATGTAAGGAGTTTTAAATAATGCAGTCATATTGTAAAAACAACAAAACACACATACACCCATTCTGTCCCCATGTTCCTTTAATACTACTCTTCAAATACTAAAACCATTACTTTTCTTTCTCAAGGTTCCATTTTAAATCAATTTAAATGTCCTTCAGCTTTTTCAGTTCTTAGGAAGCAAATATGTATCCTGTCTGCACCAATTTAGACTCCACTTGGGATCTCACATAATGGAATGCAAGTCCATTACAAGAACCTTCTTACAGATAGAAAAACAGATGTCAGGGAAAAGGATGCTACACTAGCTCTCTCCATGGGTGTAGAATTCAAAGAATTAAGGGCCTTCCACACAGCCATATAACCCAAAATATCAAGTCAGATGAACCACAATATCTAATTTGGACAGGGTTATCGGAATTCACACTGCTATATAATCCAGTTCAATGTAGATTTTATACAGCTGTGTGAAAGGGGGTGTAGTCATTTTAGATTTGAATAGTAGTATGTAAAAGGATCTTGTAATAGCATCTTACAAGTTGAGATAACTAAGTTGATAGTGTAAACTTAGGATCTCATCAGACTGGCAACTTCCCCATCCTAGGATTATTGGACTTCAGTTGAGGCATAGACCCTGCCAGCTCCCATCACACAATGTAGATCAACTTTCAGGAAGGCTCCATGACTCAACTGAAGTCCAAGTATCACAGGAGGCGGCAGCAGCAACATGGGAGGCTTCCTGTGTTGCATAAGAAACAATGATGGGCACCTGAGCGGCAAAGCTTCCCCTCATGGGATGGGGTGAATGGCAAGGCAGACAATGTGGGGCACAAAGCAATGGGTTTTCCATGTCAGTACCCACCGGATTCACCACAATCCATGGCGAATCAGGGGGTGAATGTGACGAGGTCTTAAGTCTACTAAAACTTGTGCTACAAATTTGGTTCTCTCATTTAGTCTCTAAGGTGCTAAAGATTTCATTGCACACTGACAGACCTCTGCATGATATGTTTGCTTTCCATACATTATGATTTGTAGAAGGGAGCAGAGGGATAAAATTAAATGATGTGAGGCTTGCGCTCTGTCTTAACTAAAGCTGAATGGAAAATTGCCTTGCCACTTCTAAAGAGCCTAATATTTGTCTACAAACACAGAGAAGACACCTCTATCATCTCTGAGGGATTAGAATGTCTGCTGAGGTGAGAAGATGGCCATCATGCCTCACAGAATTAGAAAGATTGTGTGTTAATGTGTCTTCAAGTCACCTGTCAATCTATAGCAACCCCATCATCTCATGGGGCTTTCTTGGAGAACATATCCTCAGATGTTTGTATTTGTGCCAGTTCCCTCTTCTGAAATATAGCCTACAACCCTTGGTATTCATTGGTGGTTTCCCAACCAAGTATAAACCTAATCTGACCTTGTTTAGTTTCCAAGATAGGATAAGACCAGATGCCTTAGAAAGTTTAGGAATATTTTTTGTTAAGAAAAGAAAAGACCAGATTTCCTGAAAGGCAGCTTAAATTAAATGTGAGGATTGTGTGGCATCACTCTCCTAGTCATCCCCACCTGCCATTTTTGAGTTCTCTAAGAACTTTTGATCCACTACAAATCTGGATCCGCATGGTCCATGCATAGAATTACCAATTCAGTAAGAACTATCTTAGGGATGCAAATACATTTTATTGGTCTCACAATATTGACAAAAGCAGCATTTGTACCCCTGTAGAAGCTTTTAGTAAGAAAATGGGCACCTCTGTTAAACCATTTGCAGATTTATGAAGCTGATGGGATGTTTCTCAGAAACAAAGTGTGCACTTAATAATTTTAACACCCATTTTTAAAATGTGAGCAGATAAACTGCACATAATTTTTAAATGATAAAGAAACATACTTCAGACCAGGGATGCCAACAGGGTGCCTGCCTGTGAGCTATTGACTATGTTGAGTTTCCATGAAAGAAAATGAGATGATATAGCAAAAAAATTGCATCCACCCCTGATCATGTGCTGGGAAAATGTATCAGATAGTCTGAGAAGGATTACTTTTGATTAGCATTTCTTTAAGTCAGTGGCAAAATGATACATAAACTGCACAAAAGGCTGACAGTGGAATAGACTACTTTAGAAGATGATTGACTCTTTTATTGCAGGCTTTTAAACAATGGTTATATGGCATATGTCAGGGGTGCTTTAGCTGTGCATTTCTTGGCAGGTGGTTAGATGGATGATGGTTGATGGTCTTTGAACCTTTACAATTTGGATGGATGCAGATCTATCAGATGCATTTTAAGTTTCTTTAAAAGCTGTTGTTCTGTGTTGCAGGGGATTTAAATAGGTAATGTCAAATAAAGGCATCCCCATGTGGTGTTATTTCCAGTATTCAAAAGATGTAACAAAGGAATGAAAGCATAAAGTGTAGCACAGCAAATCCTACTATTTGAGTCAGAGAAATTACTTGTATATTCTGTGCACTTTGAATTCAAATGGGAAATGAAATTATACCACATGGATTGCCGTGAGTGCAAGAATAGAGTTTATGGGGAAAGTTTATAATATTAAGTATGGCAGACAAAAATAATGTTTTTTAAACATTTTTTAAACAAAATTGTACAGATTATACGCCCACATTAAATGATACACAAATTATTTAATTATACTTATATTCCACATTAAATATACCTATAATGATTATAACTATAAGTACTTATAATTATATCCCACATTAGATCCAAACACTCTAGTGATGAAACCAGTACAAGCTTAGATTTAACCAAGTATCCCCATGCCTGGAAAGCAATCTCTCACTTCCCCTGCCCCTCCTTCCCTCTCTTTCTCCTCCCTCCCTCCTACTTGCATAAGCAGAAACTAAATATCTAGAACAATGGTTCTCAACATGGGGATCCCCAGATGCTTTAGCCTACAACTCCCAGAAATTCCTGCCAGTTTACCAACTGTTAGGATTTCTGGGATTTGAAGGCCAAAACATCTGGGGACCCACAAATTGAGAACTACTGACCTAGAACAATCTATGTATTTATATAATAAAAGTCAGTGTTTGTATGCGGGGAGAGGGAGGGCGGTGTATGTATGTGGCAGCGTTCTGATTGGCTGCCACTTTCACAGGCCAATGTGACCCGCATGAGCGATTGACCTAGACCATACTTGACACTCATAACCCCCATGACCCCCCTTTACATCCTGGTGAGGTTTGGGGGAGGTCAGACAATGTATGATGGGATTTGTAGTATTTTCAATCCCTTCTGTTCCCACAGACCCTCATGCAATGACCAATCAAGACCAAACTTGGCACACAGAGCCCCCATGACCCAATCTACATCTTCTTGCAGTTTGGAGGAGGATATACAATGGATGATGGAGCTTGAAGTACCTTCACTCACTTCCCGAGACCGCTGCGAACTTCATCCAATGACTGATCAAGACCAAACTTGCCACACAGAGCACCCATGACCCACTCTATCTCCTGGTACTGTTTGGAGGAGGATGAACCATGGACGATGGGACTCACAGTACTTCACTAACTTCCTGAGACCACTGCGAGCCACATAAATAAATTATAAAGACCAACCTTGGCACACAATGCCTTTCTCAAATAACCCGGGCATGCTGGGTAACATTCAGCATTCTTCATGGGAGCATTATAATGTGGTTCTCCTGACTCTTCTCTGCATGAGGGCTTTCCATTCAAATGAGTAGTTTTTTACTTGGGAAAAATTAAATCATCAAGTATTTATCTAAGATGGGTCTCCAGATGCTGTTCTTGTTATTACTATTATTATCTTTTATATCTTGCAAGCCCCCGGAAACTTTGTGACTTGAATTAGTTCACAATTTACAAAAAACCCCAACTAAAACATACAAAAATACTTATGAACATGAAATTAAATTAAGTACAATATTAAACCAGCATTTATCCAAGTAAATTAATACAATGAAATTAAAAGGATTTTAAAACCCTCTTAAGAACAGTTTGATTAAAACAAAAAAGCACTCTCTGTCCTTTTAAGTGCTCTCTAGAAGGTTCAAAGTATTTTTGTTTGCTTCTGCAAAGATCTAGCCTGTTTCATTTACTTTCTCCAAAATGCTAAATGTGTATACAAATATACAAAACTTTCTGTTTTGAGAGTGTTTTTGAATAAAAAGATTTTAGCCTTCCATTGAAAGAACAAAAAGGAGGTGGGCATTCTGGCCACCCTGGAAAATTAGTTCCAGAGTCTAGTAGCAGCTACCTAGAAAGTCCTCTCTTGTGGTCCCACCAACTATACAATGATCTCAGAATGTAGGGCCAGCTTCTACGGGACATATGATTCACCAAATAGCGTGAATCTGACTGCTTTGGGGTTTTATAGGTCACAACTGGAACTTTGAATTGTGACTGGAAGCAAGCTGCCAGTCAGTGAAGCTGTTTTAACAAGGGAGTTGTGTGGTTTCCATAGCCAGCCACATTTAAGAAACTAGTGGCAGCTCTTTGGACATCCCGAAACAGCCCCAAGTGAATGTTTTATAGGAATCCAAATAGGATATAACTAAGGTATGTACCACCATAGCCAGTTCTGGTTTCCAAGGGAACAGGCACAGTGGATGCACTAGCTTTAAATGTGTAAAGGCGCTCCTGATGACCAAAGAACCTAGTTCTCCAGATTCAAAACTGAGAACACTGAAATAGTGATCTATATATTTGGGAAGAATTTAACCCTATCTAACACAGGCTGAGTACCTCTTTCCTGGTCTGACTCCTGTCTGACCAAGAGAAATTCTGTTTTGTCTGGATTTTGTTTTGTTTTGGGTTTGTTTGTTTGTTTTGTTTTCCTCTCATCCAGTTGATTACTGATGTCATTTGTTTAGGACCAGCACAGCCTCCTTGGCTTGGAGTGCTAAGAGTAGTAGAACTGGGTGTCATCTGAATATTGATGGCACTACACCCCAAACTCCTGATGACCACTTCCAGCAGTTTTATGTATATTGTAAGTAACATGGGGAAAGGAAATAAAACAGAGGCCCAAGGGACCCCAACTGGCTAACAGACATAAGGTCAAATAGGAATATCCCAGAATCACATTTTGGGTTCCCATTCCAGGAAGGAAAATAACATGTTTTCAAGGTCCCACCCCAGAGAGGTGATTGAGAAGAATGTCATAGTAAAAGGTATTGAAAATCAACAGCAGATCTTGCAGGTTCAGCAGAATCAACAGAACAAACTCCCTCTGTCCATTTCTATGCATAGGCTATGCGCCAAGACTGTTTCCGTCCCATAGCCAATCCTGAAACACTTTGACATATATCAATATATTTCATCCCCCTGGAGTTGAGAAGTCACATCTTCCAGAACCTTGCCTAAAAAGGGAATATTGGAGACTGGTTGGTAGTTATTTCGTGTTGTGAGATTCAGGAAAGGGGGTAGTAAGGATTTTGCTACAGTTTCTTTAAGGTAGAATATAACTCTTCCTCACTGTAGTGAGGCATTCATTGCCCCTGTTATCTACTCAGCCAGAACCCTTCTGGCTGCTTTTCTAAGTCAGCAAAGACAACAGTCTAAAATACATGTGGTGGATCTCACCCCTCTAAGGAACCTATCTGTATCTTTAAACTGCAGAAACTGAAAAGTATCCAATAACACTGAACAAACAGGAGTCAAGGTTACATCTCCTGGAGTTGTATCAACCACACCATCTATGTCAAAGCAGATGTGAATGGCAAACTGTCAAGCAAAACCTTTGTAGTGGGCTACCAAGTCATCTGCATTTTCTACTTACAGTGGTTTTCAACCTGTGGGCCCAGAGATGTTTTGGCCTTGAACTCCCAGAAATCCTAACAGCTGGCAAACTGTCTGGGGTTTCTGGGAGTTATAGGCCAAACACCTGGGGACCCACAGGTTGAGAACCATTGTTCCAAGAGTAAAGCCACTGAGTAATATCCCTCTGATCGCTCAAAACAGCTCTGGTGGGTGTCTCCCTGTACCAATGATGGTAGCTCCAGCCCATGCTCAGAATTGCTTTGAGTGTTTCACCAGAGTTGCTCTAATCTTTGTTTTACTTGCTTCATCAGCACAAACTTCATGGAGAATCAGGGTGCTAATTTTTTCATTAAACGTTAGCTTCTAGATTCCCTGACTTTTGGTCATGCTGACTGGGGATGCTAGATGTTGAAGTGCACCAGCGCTAGAACACCCACATTGAGGAATGACTGCAATAGGGAAAGTTTTATATGTATTTCTTTGTCATAAAAATGGCTATTCAATGAAAGAAACAAGTTTTCCCTATCTATCTATCTATCTACAATTAGAATATACATGGGACTCTGTTATACTGCAAATCTTTTAGGTGATCCCTAAAGTGCAACATTTTTGTTCATTGTGTTATTTCAGAAAATGAACAAATAGCGAAAAACAAACAAACAAACAGTTATCTCATTGCAGCATCCACAATAACTCTCTGAAGTACTTCCAGGAAACAGGAATTCATGTACAGGTGGCACCCTTGACTTCTGTCCAGTTATACTCGGTTCACAATATCTTATTGGTGCCCAGTTGTCCAATGGGGCTTGATTTGACATTTGAAATCTTATGGATAGGCTTTAAATGTTGGATGCATTTTTCTACAGGATTAACTTTGTGCTTCTGCTTTAGTTATCTGAAAACAAGTCCAGATGGCAGTTTCAGCTGCCGAATACAAATACTAAGAGAGGAGAATGTTAATATGTGTATATGTATGTGTTGTAAATATTTGTTCATCCATAAATAGTCATGAACTGTGCTGCTGAATTTTCCACACAAAAAAATAAAAAATGAGGGGGGGGGTCCAGGTGCCATCAGCATAGACTATCTTTCTAATGTATTTGTAATTTTAGAGTACATTATTATAATTTTTAGAACAGTATTTCATGGGTGGCTGGAAAGAGCACACTACCTCTTCTAAAACCAGAAAGATGTATTCATGCAAAAAAAGGAAATCCAACTTTGAATTTTCATTTTGATGTCACATAAAGATCAAGAGGCCTTTCTAGTGCCAGTGCTTCAGTGGCCTACATGGGATACTATTGGGAGATCTGGACAGCCCTCTAACACTATGTCCCTGACAGGAGGAATTAATTTGATGATATATAATCACACCCATGTGTGTGTGTTTAACAGAGCTTGGAAAGCAAATTCAAAATAATTTTTTTCTGTCACTCATTACTTTAAAAAAAGCAACTGTTCCTACTGTTCTCCTTACAATGATGAAAGAAGATAATCCATTGCATACAGTTTGGCTCAAAACTATCTTAAAGACTATGCAGTCAGCCCTTCACATTTGTGGATTTAACTTCTGTGGATCTGATTAATATGCACTCTCTAGAAATCTTTAGGTCTTCCAGGGCAACTTTTGCAGGATGTTTGCAGGGTACATTTAAGAAACAGCAAACATACATTTCCAAGCCTTCCAATGATCAATCTCTGTTGTGACAGCAAGAAGCAAAATCCCTTTCACAATCCCGATTCACAATGGACAGAGCTTAAACTGGGGAACTTTTGCATTCCCTGTGTGCTTTCTAAACTATTGAATAAGTAGTGATCATGAAACAATTCAGTTACAATGTGCAACTCTACGTTATGCATTCATAAATGTAATTGTGAATTTTAGCTATTATTCATAACTTTTTCTTTACTTTCTATTCTCAGTACTAGGCTTGTGCAATAATTTCAGAAGTTTTGTAAATTGTATTAAAACTTGTTAAATCTGTACTTCCGAAGTGATATCTGACACATGGGTATGGCCTGTGCCTAAAACTTAAGAATCAAAACTCACCCAATACTTTTTTGTTTTAATGTTATAATGCTTGGAAGCCTCCCAAAGTTAGTTTCATATTCATGGCAAACAGTTAAAAAGACTCCCGTTTCTTTTTAAATGAATGTCCTCTTACCATTAGAAGAGGGAAAACAGGGAGATAGCAGGGTTCACTGGGAAAGAAAGCACAGAATGCTATGGCTATAGGACCAGGCGTTTGGTTAGATATTGGGAGCAGACAGACAATAAAATGATGAGAGTGTTTGAAAACGGACTGTGACTGGCTTTGGACATATTTGAGACTATGGAACTCGAACTTTGTGGATTTTTTGGATTTTAACTATGTGTATTTTAACAGGTTTTTAATCTTTTAATGTATTTTTATGGTGCAATTAGCTTTTATTCATTGTATATGTATTGCTGTCTGTTGTTAGCCGCCCTGAGTCTCCCTTCGGGAGTGGAGATGGGCGGGTTATAAATAATTAAAATAAATAAAATAAATAAACTCTGGGAAATGTAGTTTGAGAAGGTGAGGCACCTTATGGCGGATAATTCAAAAGGCACTGCATTAAACTATATTTCCCAGAATTCTTCTTGCATCAGAAAGCCCCAATCAGGAGAGGGGAGAGATTGGTCCCTCCCTAGCAGCACCCGTCAGCCAGAGAGGACTAACTGATACTTCATTACTACTAAGTAAATCTGTGTTGGGTTGGGAAGAAATCCCTAAATGGATGGCCCTTGGGGGTCCCTTCCAACTTAATAGGGGAAGCAAATTAATCAGTTTAGAGGCTGGACGGCCACCTGTCAGGAGAGTTCTGTTGGTGCCCTTCTCCTTGGACAAAGGGAGTTGGACTAGATGGCCCTTGATGGTGGGCCTTGGAGGGGACCTCTAACTCTAGAATTCTATGAAAATATAGAATGGGTTAATATTGGGTTCTATTGGTTAATATAAGTGACATTCAATGAGATAGCTCTTGTGGGGGTTTTTTAAATGTCAAAACTTTTTAAAAAAACATTCCTAAAATTAGTAGATGTATGAATATTACTGCAAGTTAGGGGAAATGTTCTTGTTATCTTTTGTCATTGTATGGAAAATTTAAGGATATAGCACTTGTAGGTTTTTTAAAAACTATTGTTTATAAAAACTTTGCAAATTCCCCAAAAATCCATGGATATGTGAAACGTTCCGAAACTTGATGAGCTAACAGCGATAAATGTGTTCTACCACTGTAACAAGTTTAACCCCAACAGCTATAAAATGAGGAAGAAAGGAGCCCCTGAAGTTTCCCCAATTATAATAATGTGCAATTACTATAACAAAAAGTAATGAAATGTTGTTTCTCTTGTTACAGTAACAATTTTTTCACTAACCATACTTTAGAAACACTTTAGAAATGAAACACTAGTGTCCCCTAATTTTGTAATGACTTTTGATACATTTTGGTCTATCTCACAGGCCTACTCAGTACTGATAAGAAAAAGTTGTCAAAATACCTCTAAATGTCCCCTTTGGCCACCCTGAGTCCCCTTTGTGAGGAGAAAGGCGGGATAAAAATGAAAAGAAACAAACAAATAAATAATTTGTGAAAATAACTGGAATCTGTTACTTGTCACACTAACAAAGATTAGCTATTACTTGTTACATTGCATTAAAATATAAGTTTGACACATCCCATTTAGATCCAGGTAACAATATACCAATATACAATATACCTTGTAACTAGTTACTTCCCCTGTGGTTTACTGTTTATGTCCCTAGAAAATAAACTTTAAGGAAGGGCTTTTTCTTGGGTTCACCACAGGGACCTTTGGTGAGAACATCTAAGAGAGTTTTCTCTCAGGACAGTGAATGAAATTTATTAACATATTCCCAAGCTAATAGTAATGATATATCCATTTTGTAGTAATAAAATGCCATGATACTGTGAATATTTTGCCCTCTACCTATTGATTCATTCCATTTTTATTCTGCTCTCAGTTTTAATTGTATTTATGGCTTCCTTGCTATAGAAATATTTACTCTAGTTTACAGTAAATCCTTTTTGGAAGCTTTTTTGCTATCACAATAAATATTTATAAATAAGGAAAAATAAATAAGCAAAGAAAATGACAACACTGAATGTTCTTTAGTAAATCTGTGAGACACCAGATGGAAAATAAAGTGTATATACTCAATAAATCAGACCACTTTAAATTCCAAACCATCATCAGGGTCCTTTCACGCCACACAAATATAGTTTTATAATTCCTCTTTAACAGCTATAGTGACATCCTATAGCACCCCACAGTCTAGTGAGACACTATCAACACAAGAAATCTAACTGGCCCCAACTGCAAATTCCAAAATTCCATAGGCTGCAACTTTGGTAGTTAAAATGAAATGACAGTGCTAATCTGATGCAGTATGAAATGGTCCCATAACAGGTTAAAGATTTAAATATATGGTATTGCATCCTGTTCAGTATTCATGATGTCATGCAATAGACTTATGATTGTGTTTCAATGTGCCATAGAAATTTAAGTGTGTGTTTGTATATAATGTGAGGAAAAAGTAAAAGTGGCAGATTTGACTATCCCTAATTTTATATTTTAAAAACCTGTGTGTGAATCTGCACAACTGCTTTTATGTACAACAGAATTCATCTAGACACAATGTTGAATATTTCTGAAAATTTACCTTAAGGCAGAACGTTTTGTTATTGCATTGGTAATGGTATGCTGTAACACTGAGTTCTGCATCCTGATTTTATACTCTCTACTTGGAGTAGATGAATAAATCTATCCAGGGTCTGAAGCATTTCCTTTTGCCATTGAATTATAATTTGTGAAAGGGGTTTAAATGCATAGAAATGTATTATAGTTGATTTTACACGATAAGGTAGCCAAGCCCAAAAGACACCTGGAAGCAATAACACATTTTTAAAAATCAAATTAAATTAAATGAAATTATATCCTAAAAAGAGTAGGAAAGCTACAAATTCAATGAGGAGATTATGGGATTCTTTACATCATATTTTGATAGAACTGTACAACTTGGATATGAATGTAGGTGATCTAAGTGTCAGCTGAAGACATACGTGATCTCTGATGTTATGCCAGTGCCAGTAGAGACCTCATAAGAGTAGTACCAGTGCTCTAAAGACTCTGGAAAATATAATTTCTTCAAAATTTACTATATACCAGGTTCCAGGAGAACCTGATACCCCAAAGAAGAACATCTGAAGCTTCAGTTTTTCCAGAGCAGGGGGATTCTGCAGAAGACTAAAAAACCAAACTACCTTTTAAGTGTTCATGATGTGAAATTTTACACTCACCCAGAAGACAAAATAAAGCCAGAAGTGGATCTCTGCAACCATCATGAGTTGGGATTCTGTCTCCCTCTGTGCCCACTCCCAATCTCAACACTAATAAGTTGTCAGTTATGGCCATAAAATATTACAATAAATTAATTGTCATAGCAGCATCCTGTGTGGTCATGAGATTTACTCTTTAGGGGGTTGTTTTTTTAAAATTCTCAGCTAGAGTTCTCTCCTTCTCTTTCTTCCTCTCTCTTTCCTTCTTTTTCAAGCAGCATCAGCAGAAACTACACTGGCAGTTTGACTGCCATTCCATATGTTCCACAATGCCTGAAGCTTTTATGTGTAATCTAACTTGCAATTTATTACTCATAAGTCATATAAAATAGCATAACATATCACTAATGGGTTACTGTCACTGCTACTGGATAATGTTTCCAATGTTGTTGGAGGTGGTGATATTTAAATTACCATGCTACACACCAAGACACAGATAACAAGCAGGGCTTTCCTGAAGTTGAGATGGAGCTAGCAGTCTACTTACCTTGTCATTATGTGGTGACTGAAAATGTTGTGTGGTTTCTTTTTTCCTTTTTATTACATTAAATGGCAGAATTCCATCAATTCAGCAGGTTCCTGGCTACTTGGGACACCTGCTTCAAAACGTCTTATACAGGAAGAATTATCTTGTGACTTCTTTTGGCTTAAAATGAAGTGCAGAGTGGCTACACATTAAAAAAAAGCATAGAACCATAGAGTCAGAAGAGACCACATGGGCCATCCAGTACAACCTGCTGCCAAGAAGCAGGAAAATCACATTCAAAGTACATTACCACATAGATAATTCTGTAGTGAGTTAACCCTTGAGTATCTCATATTTAGATTAAGCCCCCCCCCCCAAAAAAAACCCTTCACCATGAGAATTTATTTTACATTTTCTTCTTTTTTGAACATGGAATATTGGAAAGTTTACAACCATGGTCCACATGGTTGTAAACTTTCCAATATTGGAAACTGCACACAAAAGACACAATGAGAAACAATAACAATATGATACTCAATGATCTATAGACTTTTGGTTTTGGAAGTAATATTTTTTTCCTGTATTGCAGAGCTGAACAATGACTTAAGGCATGGAAACTGATGGAAATGAATGGAAAATACACTGATCTAGAAGAATGTAAACTGGATCTTAAAAATAAAAGTGATATGTTCAGCAATGAAAGCCACCATGTCTAAATACATTTGATCAGGTGATGAACGCTATCTACTGGAAGGGTGGATGGCATTAATATGTATGTACTGCAACAGTATTCCCAGAGAAGTAATGGAAATATGCTGCCAATGCAAAAAGAGACATCCTTTGAATAAGCACAGGGTTAGTATCAGCCAAGAGGTAGAAAATCTTTTCTGAGACCCATGTTGGATTGCAGAAGATACAGATTAGGCTCCATAATTTTATATTTGTTTTTTTTTACTCTGAGTACAGAGAGAAGGAAAACAAATAATGGGGCTAATCCTCAATTTCTGCAGCCTCACAAACATACCGATGAAGAGCCAGAGGGATGCGTGTGTATCTGCCATCAATCACTGCTGTAGGCATACTTTGAAAATGAAGGGCTGTGAAGGTTTATCTAAATTTTGGAAATGTGATAGTCAGATAGATAGTCCTTTCATGGTCAAGTCTGTGTAATCTAAACCAATTGGAAAATTTGGAATCATTAATAGCCTGTTTCTCCTGGTGAAACACCATTATTCAAAATATATTCATAAAGCTTCCCTCTTGAGTTCAGTATAGGGAGATTATCAAACATGGAAATACGGTTCGCCTCTGAATTTGCTACTGGCTATGACTTCTGAATTTGTGTCTTTGGTAGGTACCACATTGTACAGAAAAGTTTGGCTTGGGGTGGGAGGTTGAGGAAAATGAGCTGGACCTAATAAAACAATTGTAATATAACTGACCATTTGTAAGGACTACATTTCAGACTGGAAGAGAGCAGAAGATTACTCTCAATTTTTAAAATGTGATGCAATTTAATCAGGAAAATGCTAGAGGCTCCGAATCTACCAAGAGACATTGACACATTTTTATAGGAAAATCACTTCAGGGTAATCCTTAGCATCACATTTCTTTTCTAAGATATATCTCATTTGTTCACCACATTGTAAATGTTTGGATTGTCAAACCAAAGAGAACAACCACAATACTGTAAACATTGCAACCTGTTATTGTGCACTTGAAAAAGAACTTTTCGACATTTTGTTACATTTCCAGATTGTTTTTTTCCCATTTACATTATGTTATATTGCAGCATGTGGTGCACCAAAGTCTCATGGCACAACTGAACAGGATGTTCAAGAATGTGGTACAAAATGTTTTCAAATTGCGTAGGATGGGGAGCGGAGGGAGAAGCATATGTTCAAATGATTGCGCAGTTTGCATCCAGTATCTATACAATTACATTCAGATTGGCTGAAATACCAAGATTAACCACTTGGTCATATCTATTGCTTTCAAAGGATTTAAGAAGGCTGGTATAAGGCATGCTTCTTTCTGTACCAGGGCAGCAGATGACAGCCTCCACCAACTTCAATGTCAAGGTGAGTGGTACCCAAGGTCAGCTAAGTTATGTTTGCCATTTAAAGTAGGAAATACAAACTTTTTCTCTATTTTCCCCAATTTAAATAGTACAACAGTATCTAAGAGGAGTTTTCTCCCCCTTTATGACATGAAGATATGGTATTTGAGATGACTGTCTTACCCTTTTCAGTGGTCAGTGTGTTAAAAGCTCAACAGAGTAGCTAGCTATTTAGGAAACTAACATCAAATAACTAATCCTATAATACTATTAGTATTATAAAAATAATACTATGATTATGCTGAATGTTTGGTCATTTTTGGTCTTCATGGGAAGTATCATAGGAGCAGAAATGTTCTATGAATCGTCTTGCTTGCCCTATCTCCAACTCTGTGTGTGTCTGTATTTGCCCTCAGCAGGCTTATCTATTTATGAGAAACCCAATATTTCATAGCATTTTAAAAGCAAGGGATACTCAGAAGTAGTTTGTTAATTACTTCCCCTGAAATATGTCTGCCACACTTGGTATTCCTTCATAGTCTCCCATCAAATTACTTACCAGGCCTGACCCTATGTAGTTTCCATGATGGGATAGGGTCTCATGTCTCCAGAGTACTTAAGCCTATGACAGTTGACTACCATTCTAGTGTTATTCCAGCTTCCTATGGCTTTAAAGAAACCCCACTCTTTGCTCTAACTTTCATTAGATATGAAATGTATTTTACTATTTCTCTGTAACAATCTTCTGAACAGCACTCAGGTCACTTTATTTTGCTGTCTTAATTTTGATTTGATTATGATCTAAAAATTCTCATCTCATGTAAAAAAATATAAGGGCAAAGAAAACGTTCTCTTCTGTATTCTTATATGTGTGTAGTAAAATGTACATCCCACTGATTTCAGTTATGTGAGATTTCGGTTTTAATGATGGCATAGTATGTGACATGAGAGCTTGTTGTAATAAGGATCCTTGGTTAAATATTACCACTTTTTGCAATGGCAAGGCCACCAAGAAGTTGTAAAGTTTCTTGAAAGGAACCCTAATCCTAAACAAATTAACATTTTAGCAAGAGTAATAAAAAATCTTAAGATTACATATCTTAAAGTAGGTACATTAGATTGGAAACAAAGACAAACAGTATGAGTTGATCTGTAGAAAGCATACATTTAAGAGAATAAATCTACTAATCCTAACTGCAAACACACACCTCAGTTTGTGAACATTCTTATTCCCAAAATACACTATAAACACAAGTTTTTCCTAGCTGCATGAACCCATAAAAAACACCAGTCTACTGCTGTGCATAGTCCCTCCAGCCATTGTATTGCTCAGAATCAATGTGCTTAATTCCATCTATTTCTTCACCAGGGAAACAATTTCTCTGGTTGGACACCACTAGAAGTTTATTAC
Organism: Anolis apletophallus; assembly: GCA_030556195.1. Lineage (NCBI taxonomy): Eukaryota > Metazoa > Chordata > Lepidosauria > Squamata > Anolidae > Anolis > Anolis apletophallus. Next base: position 65,589,538 of record JARBWK010000012.1, on the reverse strand, counting down.
ACAAATGTATCTCTCGCCTCAATTTGATCTGATTAGCTCCCAGCAATTCTATGATTTATGATTATTTCGATATATAAATGAAATATTTGAGAAAATGTGTGTACATGTTAAACTATGTTTTGTCATCCATCACTTTTATAAGAGAAGAGTTATAAATGCATTTTTGTTAGATGTCATCCAAAAATGCTATTTATCTCTGTGAAAATGTCCTCAGCAAGCATCTACAATTTTCTTTCACTGTGCTGCATCTAACACAGACACTCACTTGACCCTTCACAACAGGCAACTTTAAAATAGCATAAACTTCAATGTGCCCAGAAGCTAAACAGGTACAATGGAGAAAGCAAATGGTCTGTTAAATATGAAACCATCTCTTGCTATAGGCCAGAAAGAAGATCACTGGTTAGATATGTTTGTTGATGCTCGCTTCTTGTTGCTCACTATACCTGAATAATTGTCAAAGGAATTTCCAGTTTTGTCACTTTTTATGCAGAAACAACAGTGCATATATTGTCCAGAGGTGTATCTGTCTATTAAGGAGCCAAAGGACAGAATATGATATGACACTTTCTACGAAGTCTATGAAGCTTTTTCTGATTATGATAGTCCTCATTTTCTCTCATAAGTAGCATTAAATTAAATGCTATATTAATCAATGTCCATTGAAGGTAAGGGATAGAAAGCTTCTGTTACATTTGCTGGCTTGTAATAAAGAAACAGCTTGAAATAGGAGAATATCCAATTATCTTAACTTGGCTAAAAATAATAATAATATGTGGAGCAATTTTCCCAGCTCCCTTCAAATAGATGTTGATTACTGATACTGTGAGATGTCAAAAATATTCAGTATCTAAGCAATGCCCTATTTTGTTAGAGTGCAGACTAGAAATTCTGCTAGTATTCTTTCTTATTGGTAATTGTAAAGGTTTTTAGAAGACCACTGGGAAATATCTCTGCTTTAATAAGGGAAAGTAGATTTTACAATAATTAAGTCTATTCTACTGTTTTTAAATAATTCCTATCTTTATAGATATCAGATTTAGTAAAGACAGACATTTACCAAAATGTCCAAGGTGATCCCTCAAGCTCCAGGATGGCAAACACTCTTTCCTGATAAATAGTACATAATTTGCTGGGGACTCCAAAATTCTTTTGCTACATACTATGTAGTTCTGAATGACAAACAAGACTTAAAATATGAATATATGAATATATAATGTATGAGTGTGTTTTCCTACATAGCAGGAATTGGACTGGGTGTCCTGTATGGTCTCTTCCAATCTTAAAATTTTACATAGAATATATGGAGAGAACAAATATAATAAATAACCAAAATAAACATTTTTTATGTTAACACTACATAGTCCACACTATAAATAGCAGTATGGGAGAAGGTTCATGGGACATAAATCATTGGTTGTTGGGGGAATATGGCCCAAGGTCTTGCCTGATTCTTTAAACATAAGCCAGGCATGTTATTATTAGCAGTCTTCATAAGATGTCAATATAAATCGCATGCTGTCCAGTATTTCTTTCAAACAAAAAGCAACACCAGAGAATAGATTTATAGATTTATATAAAATAAAAAGGCACCTTCTCTTTTACTTGTAGGCTTTCTTTTTGCCCTGCTTATTTCTGAGACATTTGGCAAGATAGACAAGGCAGAGGAATACTTTGTGATCACTATAGCCTTCCAGCAGAGAAGGCAACATTTAATCATTTCTTTCCAGCCTAGCAGCAGGAAATGGCAAGCTTGGTTTTCCTCCACACAACTCTAATTTAAGATAGCTTTCTATGCTTGTAGTCTATACAGAATATTGCAGCACTTGGAGTCTACATTTCTCTTTGAGTGCAGGGCATTCTTTATGAAAAAAAACTTTCAAAATTTCTATTTGGACACAAACCTAAAATATGTACATAAAAATAAGAGTCATTTTCCAAATTAGCATTGGCCATTTAGGGTCATCCCAGTCTCTGAGGTTTCTGGGCCAAAAGATGAGACGTAAAACAGACTAACAGATCTAACAGATCTAACATTCAACATTTTTAATTAAGTGCAATCCACAGTTGCTCCATTTATGATATAAGTACCGAGAGAGGGGGGGAGATGGGGGGAGAGTGCAGAAAGAAAGAACATATTTTTCTGTTTGAAATTAGAACAGGAATATTAGATAAAAATGTTTTCCCCACATCAAAGTGAAATAAGGAGATTATGTCTTCTCACTCACTTACTGAGAAAGAATAATAACCATTCATTTAGAAAGATGGGATAAGGACCATTTACTTTGACTTACTTGCTTTTAGTTAGAAGACTGATACAGGATACTAGGAGAGTAGGAGAAAGCCGACAAAGTTATTAATGTAGACATCCTATAAAGTTTCTACAAATTGCAACATAAAATCAATTAAACCTTGTAAAATTGAAGCAAGCTGCTTGTCTATTAGCTGAGCTAATGAATGACCACCAGCCCTTTCTTCTTGCCTGGAACCGAGCCCACCAAAAATGGATACATTTGTACAAGAGAAGTGCATGACTCCAAAAATCTGCTTCATTTGTATCTGCAAAATTTGTGCAACCCCTGTTTTGATTCTAAAGTGTTTTGAAAAATGTGTAAGGGGTCCAGGTTGTATCTAATACAAAGGGATGAGAAATTTGTTATTTTTTTTCCTTTTGTTATTAAAAAATTACGAGAGCTAAGCTATCCCTAGTGTAAGAGGAGTCCCCATCAGGCTTGGGGCAGCTCTTCTCCATCTGCCACTCAGCCTTTCATGAGGAGGCTCTGCTCTGCACTGGGTCTGAGGTGAGCCACATACCTCATGGGGGCAGAGGTCCCACTGAAGGCCTTTGCTACAAGAGTACCAGCCTTGCCCAAGCAGGCCCAGTCCCGCACCTGGCAGTGCATGGCTCACCACAAGGTGAAGACCGACGGAGAGTGGGAGGGAGAGCAGCACTGCTGCCACAGTGAGGGCACAAGGAGGACGAGGGAGGCAGACCGGGGGGGGGGGGGAGAGAGCACATGCAAAGGAAACCAATTTCTTGATGAAAGCAAAGAAGTGGGTGTTTCAATTCATTTGTGTTCAAAAGAGGTGGCTCTGGGGGTCATAAATCAGGTCATAAGTATGGAGTTAACAAGACATGATTTACGACCATCCTGCAATTTTTGTGCAACTCTATTTTGTATCATTCTCACCTGGAAATGATCCAGAAATATTGGAGATTCAGGACCAGGTTCTGAGTCTAGCAATGATGTTCATATCTAGGATCCTTTATAAGAAGAACATGGAAGCAACTAATAAGGAATTACTTGTGATTCTTTTTAGCATATCCAAGTGGAAAATAACATTGCATTTTGATTGCAACACAATGTGGGGCTACACATTATAATGTTTCAAAGTTACTAAAATAGTTACTGTTAATTCCGAATAACAAGAAAATAAGGAGTACTTTGAGTGCTTGGAGCTGTAATTATTTTGAGAATTACATTAGCCATAATTGGGATAGGATGCAGTTTTTGTTTAGGTTCTTACCTAAAGGTATTTTAAGTTAATTTATATGATATCCAGTATGTTTCCATTCATGTGGAGTGGCTCATCAGTACAGTACAGTTTTTTTGTCTGTCTGTCTGTTTCTGCCTCTCTATACCAGTGTCAATCTCGTAGTTCAGATTTGTGCTAATGGAATGAAAATCACCCAGGTTGTGTGATTAGCCACTCCATATAGATGCCATCCTATTTGCTTACAAATGTTGCATGCATCAGTTCAGAGGGCTTCAAATAATGACCACAGCAAGTGAAAACCTGCCAGACCTTCATAACATAATAGTGAATAAAAATAAAAAGGCATATTGTCAACTATACTTCACACTAGATTTTCACTGTAGCAGAAATGGACAGTTTATGGCTCTTGGGCACTGTAGTACCCATCAGCACAGCCAGTGATAACAGAGCATGAAAGTTGCAGTCCAGTCATTCTGAGAAACACAGAACACTCACTCTTACCTACAATGAGAAATGCTAGAACTTAGCATTTCTTAGTGACTTTTAGATACTAATGAGATATTTTATGTTCAGAGACATTATCCAACAGGATTTAGAGAAACCAAGGAAGGGACAGCATGAATAACAGAAGGGAAAACTAGAGGGGGAAACCATAAGTAAACACAAATGTCCACCCTTTTATTGAGGAATGTTACAGTGCACACTAAAGAACATAATGGTATGCTACTTAAATGACCTTGCAGATGTTTTGAACTTTTGAAATTGTTAGGCTGGTAAATTATTTCATTAGAGTCATACCCAATATGTTGAATATTACCAACCTGAAAAGTACTATTTTAAGCATTGCATTATGGTGATTCAAAGATTGAAAACACACACACACACAGAGTTTGAAAAGTCCCTATGCCCAAGTTTAATCAACAGGCCTTTTCTAATGCTGTGCATCTTTTATGTTTGAAAAACATGTGCATATTTTATAGTTTGTCTCTCTCCATTATTTATTGTTTCTATGTTTATCTGCATGGTGTGTACTATAGAGTTCAGCCCTAAATACATCATTTTAAAAGACAATTCTGTCATAATGACTATTTCATTATGTGTAATTTATCAATGTTTATAGTTATATTAAGCTATGAGAAAATGTTTACTAGCTTTTTATCTTCATTATTGGTAGTAATAACCTCTCACTTTACTAAAGAATGAAACAAAATATGGGATGAACAATGAGTATATCTGCTAAAATATAATTCTTATTTGCTGTTTCTCTAATATTACTTTCCCAAACTACAAACAACATCAGTCACCGAAGACTAACTGCTGTGCTGTGATGGAAAATGCATGCTTGCCTTACAGTCATGTTTTTCTAATCTTGCAAGAAATATTATTCATAATGGAAATTGTAAATCTTAACTACTGAATTCAGGAAGTATGTCAAAAAAACTCATGGGGAAAAAGAATTATGTTTTTGAAAACTGAAATAACTGTAGCACTCCTAACACAAAAGAGTAAGTGATAAAGTGTCTAGTAATGACTAATTCTCAGATTGTGAACCATTGTACAGCTCTTCTCCAACAACACTATGTTTAACTGATTTATTGCAAGTTTTGTGTTAATGCTGGTTTTGTGTTATTTGTATAATTTACTTATTATTTAAAATGTGTGTGTGTGTGTGTGTGTGTATGTGAACAATCCCCAAAGCAGTTCTGAAATAGTACCAAGAAGTGAAAAGAAGACAGGTAAATACTGGTCCTCTGAGGAAATGGTTCCCTACAATAATGACCAGAAATTCTAAGAAAGGACATCTCAAGCTTGTAAACTAGTGATCTAGTGAGAATATGTACCAGAATCATCTCATCTCCCAAACATTCAACTTAGGACTCATCCAGACAGCACCTTTATTGCGGGAACTCCCGCAATACAGGAGGGGCTGTCCAGACAACATTCTGGACAGTCATGAATTAATTTGGTACAAGCCAGAAAAAACCTGGTTTGTAGCGAATTAATTTGATAGTGGATTTATTCCGCGCCTTCTTGGAAGGAATGGAATAAATCCATTATATCCAGGTCTAGACTGCAGAATACTGCATTCCAGACTGTATTCCCACAGCCCAGTAAACTGTGGGAATAGCAACCCCTCCTCCCAAGCCCCCAGGCCCCTGAGAAAATTCGAAGACTTGGCGGGCTCTCCCAGTGTGTAGAAATGACACGGCAGGAGAGGGGGGGAGGGAGAAGGGAGGAAAATCACTCCCTCCCCGCTCTCCTGGCGCATCATTTCTATGCACTGGGAGAGTCAGCCGAGGCTTCTAATGGAGATCATGTAAGTTTGAATGCAGTGCCAAATGAGGTAACTGAGGCTCCTGTCTGTTCAATCTTATGGGATTCTTTTCATCTTGTTCTTCCTGATGACATGGACGAGATTCCTTGGGATGGTGAGAGCAACCACTTGTGCTCTGGATCCTTGCCCTTCTTGGCTAGTAAAACTAGCCAGAGATGGGTTGTTGGATTGATTTTTTGCTATAATAAATGCCTCTCTGGGCCAGGGGAAGTTCCTGTCATGCCTTAAGCAGGCAGTGGTAAAACCTCATCTAAAAAGACTTTCCTTTAGCCGACCATCTGCAACAACTACAGACCAATTTCCAACCTCCCTTTTCTGGGCAAGTTTTTGGAGTGGGTGGTTGCCTCGCAGTTTCAGGGATTCCTCAATGACACAGATTTTCTGGATCATTCACAGTCTGGCTTCAGGCCTGGACACAGTACCAAGATGGCTTTGATCGCTTTGGTGGATGACCTCTGCAGGGAACTGGACAGGGGGAGTGTGACCCTGCCGGTTCTCCTGGACATCTCAGTAGCTTTTGTTACCATCGACCATGGTAACCTTCTGGGGAGGCTCACTAGAATGGGTCTTGGGGGCATGGTTCTTCTGTGGCTCCGGTACTTCCTAGAGGGTTGTTTCCAGTCGGTGAAGCTGGGGTACACCTGGTCGGTCCCCTGGCCATTGACCTGTGGTGTTCTGCAAGGTTCTATTTTGTCCCCCATGCTATATAACATTTACATGAAACCACTGGGTGGGGTTTTCTGGAGTTTTGGAGTACAGTGCCATCTCTATGCAGATGACACCCAACTCCACTACTCATTTCCATCAGAATCCAAGGAAGCCCCCTGGATACTGGTCCAGTGCCTGGCCGCTGTGACGATCTGGATGAGGACAAACAAGTTGAAGATCAATCCTGAGAGGAGAGAGGTCCTCCTGGTCAGTCACCGTCTGACCGGGGTATTGGGTAGCAACCTGTCCTGGATGGGGTTGCACTCCCCTTGAAGTTACAAGTTACAAGTTTGTGGGTCCTTCTGGACTTAGTGCTGACACTGGATGCACAGGTGTTGGCGGTGGCTTTTGCACAATTAAAATTTGCACGCCAACAGCAACCAAACCTCATGAAGGCTGGCTTGACTACAGTGGTCCATGCCTTAGTTACCTCTAGATTGGACTACTGCAACACACTCTACATGGGGCTACCCTTGAAGACAGCCTGGAAACTACAACTGGTGCAACGTTCGGCAGCCAGATTAATAACTGGGGGAAATTACAGGGAGCGGTCAACCCCCCTGTTTAAGGAGCTCCATTGGCTGCCATTTATTTTCTGGTCCCAATTCAAGGTACAGATCATCACCTATAAAGCCCTAAACAGTTTGAGACATGCCTACCTTCATGATCGCAACTCCTTCCACGTACGGGTCTGATCCCTTAGATCCTCGGGCATGGCCCTTCTCTCGCCTCTACCGACATCACAGGCTCGCATTGTGGGAACAAGGGAGAGAGCCTTTTCTTCAGTGGTCCCCCGACTATGGAACTCATTACCTGCTGAGATTAGGAAAGCCCCCATTTTAGCAACCTTTAAGAAAGATCTAAAAACCTGGCTTTTCCATTGCCCATTTGGAGATTGACCTCATATGCAATCCTTATCCCTATAGAATAATTCTCCCTACTACTAGACGGTCTAACTATATGATTCTCTTCCATGAATCTCTCCCTTACATATGTACAAATGTTCTGCTCCACCTCTATCTCACCCTGGGTTTTTAATGTTTTAAAATTTTATCTTTTACACGTGGCCTGCTCATTGTTATTGTGTCTGAATGATTTTGTTTAGTTGTGTTATTTTATATTGTTTAGTGTATTTTATGATTTATTTACTTCATTATGTTGCTGTTTTGTATTTTGTTTTGTATTAGTTTATGTATGCTGTACTGGGCTTGGCCTCATGTAAGCCGCCCCGAGTCCCCGTTGGGGAGATGGTGGCAGGGTATAAATAAAGATTATTATTATTATTTAGTTTTCTAAGTGTTCTGGGGGCTTGGTGGAAGCAGGGTAGGGCCTCCAGACAGTCTCATGGGCTAGTCCTGAGAGAATGTCGGACAACTCACTCCAGAAACCACACGTTTTCTGGGGTGGGTATGGCAGGCCCCCAGAAACATCCGTGTTATTTTAACGCAGATGCTTTTGCAATAAAGGTCTGTCTGGATCCGGCCATAGAACAGGTACAAGCAAATTGTGGCCCTGCAGTTACATGGGGCACTCACAGCTGTTTTGCAGCCCTTAGCTCTCCTGTATTCTTGAACTATATTTTTCTGTCATCTCTTCTCTCTTTTATATGTTCAATATTTTTAAAGCATGCAAGTCAAGGTTAAGTGTATTAGGTTTAAATGCTGAACAAAATCAACATGTCAATTTTATGCGAACAAACTAATTTATAGTCCTAATTTGATGTAAAACTATGCTAGCCCATCAATATGTGAGCTGGGAGAGCCTCTATGGAGCTTAATCTCACTCAATAATCCATGGGTATGATGCAAACTTCCCAAATGTTTATACTTATAGGACAAAAGCATAATCATTAGATGTAGTAGACAACTGGTCTTCATGATTTCAAATCTCATAATATTAGGGTTCAAGGTCATTTGAAAACTGACCCAAGTTCATCTGTACATGAATAGGTCTTACTGCTACAAATGTTAACAATTGTGTGATGGGCAATTACATGGGAACTATGAATTCATCTTTAATCCACCCATGGGCTTCATCATTCACAATCTCACATTTCTCAATTTTCCTCTGCAGTCCCTCTCAAAATCATCACCATCATCACCATCATCATTTTATTTATTACCTGCCTTTCCTTGTGGTCCAAGATGGGTTACAGAATAATTAATTAATTAATTTCATTTCTAACCTGCCCCTCTCTACCCCCGAATGGGGACTCAGGGCGGTTAACAAAGGCATACACAGAAACAAAAAAACAACATATCAAAATTACAGCAAGGCAGATTAAAACAGTTAAAACACATAAACATTGTAAAAATACCACAAATACACATATTAAAATGTTTTTCTATGAATACATTTTAATATGCTAAACATATTTCCCTATAAAATATAGTAACAAAAATAGTAACAAAAGTGATATTACATTGTTAGGATATTACATTTTGATAGGAACTACAGAGGAATTAAGGTATTTACTGTAAGTGTAGTAATGGGGTCTGGTTTTGAGAGTATATTATTTAAATATTATATATATTGTAGGCATGGTTTAGAACCCAAAAATAGGGAATCGAAAATCTAATGGGGGGGGGGGGATTGATTAGTAATAGAAAGACTTACAAAAAAATTTCCAAAAAATTCTAAAATGTAACGTAATTACTAACGAAATTCGTTAGTAGTTCGTATGCCAGCGCATGCGCATTCCAGATGGTTTTGGCCTACAACTCCCAGAAATCCTAACCGCTGGTAAATTGGCTGGGATTTCTGGGAGTTGTAGGCCAAAACTGGGATAAATCACACTGAATTCTAGATGGGACTCTCCAAATAGGAAGGAGGGAGAGAAGGAGGGAGGGGGGTATTCTATTCTTGGAAGCAGCAAAAAAGGAGGAGGAGCCCCCCCCTCGCTCCTCGCTGCCTCTCTCTCACCCGATCCTGAGGGAGCGAGGGCCCAAGTTTGCCTAGGCTGAGAGGAAAAGGAAGAGGCCTGAGGCTGTGAGGAATGGTGGGAGTTGAAGTCCAAAACACCTGGAGGGCTGAAGTTGGCCCATCATGAAGCCTCTTCAAGGCTTTAGATCCTGGCAGGCAGAAGGGGCAGGGAGGGCCCGTCCACTCCTCCTCCCCTGCCAGGATCTAAAGCGCATCAAGGCTTGGCACGCTTTAGATCCTGTGAGAAACCAACCTAATGTATAATAGAATGAATGCTAACTTATAGAGTAAGTGCCTAAATATTATAAGTAATCCAACTGGTCATATACCTACATTCCATGCACATGTAATAATACAGCAGTAATAACAATGGGTATAAGAAGAGGTAAAATTCAAACCGAAGTATTCTGACTCTGGTCCCTCCTCAAGCGGTGCAAACGGGCTCTTCTCTATGAGCCCGGGATTCTGCAGCAAATCCTCCCCCAAAGAATATGTATGTGCACGCAGGCAGCAAACACTGTGCCCGGGCTTTTGGCTTTCACCGGGAGAGGCTGCCTCCCGGGCTCTTTGCAGTTTGCACCGCTTGAGGAGGGACCAGAGTCAGAATACTTCAGTTTGAATTTTACCTCTTCTTATACCCATTGTTATTACTGCTGTATTATTGCATGTGCATGGAATGTAGGTATATAACCAGTTGGATTACTTATAATATTAGGCACTTACTCTATAAGTTAGCATTCATTCTATTATACATTAGGTTGGTTCTCACGTGTTGTGTGCAACTACCCCAATACTCTTTGATGCTTTAGATCCTGGCAGGCAAGAGGGGCAGGAAGCATGGAAAAATGTAAACAGATAGGTTTACTCAAGAGTAAATCCACAAAGGAGGGCACTTCATCCAAAGTGCCCTCCTTTGCGGATTTACTCATGAGTAAACCTCTCTGTTTACTTCCTTTGCGGATTTACTCATGAGTAAACCTCTCTGTTTACATTTTTCCAGGCTTCCAGCCGAAAGAAGGAGCGAGTTTAGGGCTTGCCTTGCCATAATACTTATTGGCAAGGGAGGCAGGAGGGTGGTGAGAGGGAAGGAGGGTGCCCCCCCCTTACGACCTAATTATGATACTTAAGAAAATCCTGGCCCCCGAAGTTCTATTAAGAAAGTCCACTTCCTGGTTGGTGTTCCAGATGCAGAAATACTCAAAAGTAGCATTTCTTATGAATCCCTTCCGAATCATTTAATTTTCATAACTTTTTTCTCATGCCTAATATATTGGGAGAGTTGCCCTAATATGTGCAGAAAAACACAAATTTTAAATATTCTGGGGAGCTTATGGAAGTTGATGCAAGCTTCAAGGGCTACAAAGGTGGCCTGGATGCAACATGTGCCCCACAGACTACTTTATTCACCCCTGTTTTAAGATTATGTTATCAGTGGACCATTGTATCAGGAGATGGGTTTTATGGTAAGTAGCTGGTTCTGGCTCACTTGTTGACATTCACATTCAGTTTAATATATAAATTCAACTGTCTGATGGCGGCAACAGATAATCAGATGCAGGATGTCAGATCATCAGATGCAACTGATCATCAGATGCAGGGTGTCAGCAGACTTCTTTAATAGCTACTGCAAAAAAGGATAGAAAATTGATAGAGTAGAGGAAGAAGGAGAAGTGTTCTGTCTTATTTCAGCACAAATACAATAAGGGAGAAAATTGTGAAGATTAGGTATGCTTAAGGAATTTGATTTTTAAACATTCTAATATGAGCTTGTCTGTCCTGCACCTCTTGGATTAATGAGCAAATTATAAATTGCATAGGAGACTTTTTATTACAAATAAAATCATGCTGCTTTCTATGACTGTACAAGGCATATTGCAATGCACTATTACAGTCATCTCTCCACATATGTGTGTGTATGTGATTCTATAGTTTGTTACAAGTAGACGTTGACCATACAGTCATGCTGGAGGACCTAAAAATTCTCAGGGCTGTTCCAGAGAGGCCCTATATCCCAGGATCTGATCCTTGGTTTTCTGCTTTAAACTGGATTATATGAGTCCTCACTGCCAGATAATCTGGGATAAGCAGAAAACATGGAATCAGATCCTGGGATATATGGCCTGTCTTGAAGGGCCCTTAGATATGTTCTCTTAGGTTCATTCCTCTATCGCCAGTGAATGTGGATGGTTGACTGTATTTGAAATGTTTTATTCACTATGATGTTTTTATATGACTATTATGTGCTGTTGTTATTAATAGCTTTCCACAGAAGGTGTCAATATTGATAGTCAGAAAGACATTAGGTATTTTAATCAGAAAGCATCACTTCATCACATACTGAGACATCACTTTCAAAAGTAGGCGGCACTATTCGACACAATGGCTTTTTATTTTGAAAGACTTTATCAAAATATGTTGAAAATTGGCATTGTGAGAGAGCATGTGTCTTGAAAGTCATATTTAAAGTTGTAATTAATAGGCCTGTTATCAAACTGAAAAATGCGTTTCGGAAGTCGAATCAGATATTGGTTTTGCTCTGGTTTCAGATATGAATCACTTCCGAGTTTTTAAGTGATTTTATTGAAATGAATTCGGATGTATTCCGATAAGCAGAAGTATTCGGAAATAGCGTTCACGATTGCGCAATGCGCAAAAATCAGCAGAAGGGCGAGTCAAAATCAGTAGTAGGGAGAGTCAAGACTATGGGGAATCCCGTTTCCATCCATTTTTGACTGCTAGTAATGACAGAAGTAGCCACTAGTACAAAATATTAAGCACTGTTAACACATTAAGCAACAATTTAAAAAATGGGACATAAAATTAAAATGACATCCGAGCTCTTTCCGAGAATAGTAATGGAGCTCTCGGAATGGCATATCCACATCCTGTTTGGGGCACTGTTCTCAATATTGCTTCAATTATCAGAAGTCCAAAAAAAATCCAAAAATCGGAAGTATCCGATTATCGGAAACAGGCCTAGTAATTAACATGTACTTATTCATAGATAGATAGATTTCAAATTCCTTTACAAATGAAGTAATTGAAGAAGACCAGGCATGTGTGACACAAGTTAAAAGCTCACCCACAACTGGCACACATGGCCTAAGGTGCACGAGGTGGGATGGGATTATTTGAATCCCTCTGTGGAGAAGACTGGGTTTGTTTGGGGCTGATTTGCTTCACCAGCCCCAGTCACATGACAAGAGGTAGTGCTGGAGCCTATTTAAGGCCCAATTGCCCCTTGTCATTCCTCCTTTGTTCCTTGTGTGACCTACTCTCCCACCCCTTAGAAGAGATTGAGTGTAAACTGGTCACGTAAAGGCCGGGTATGATTCCCTCCAGCCCCCCAAGTGACCCTTAGGGGGTTTTCACCTATCGCATACTGTTTCATCTGGATGTGGTAATTGGCTTAGGGTGGAGTCATTAACATAGGTTGTCATAGCATGTTAAAGGTTGAATAGTCCCACCAGGCACTGTGGCAACACCCTTCCATAACAGTTTCCATAAGTTTTTGTGGCTCAGGAGGCTGTAAAAGGGGGCTCCCCTTGGGGCTGAAATGAGGGTTCTCACTCTTTAAAACTCTGAGGTTTGGGAGGGAGTGCTCTCAGGATGGCCTTCCAGTTAAGATCAGCCACAGTATGTAGCCAAAGAATTTTAGGTGGCCCTCAGAATCTATGGTGCTCGATGAAGTATACTAAGATGGCCACAGGGAATGATATCTGGCACAGGGATAGTTCTCACTTGGTGGTTTATCACCCCAAAAGTTATTTCCTTACAGGCTAATTCCCCTTACTGGCATTTTCATTCACAAGTTCTTGCAGAAGTTTTAGAAAATAAATAAATAAATACGTCAGGAAATGTCCCTTTAGATCCATTCTCCTGGGTTTGGTCTTTTCACTTCACTGTGGGAATTCAAATAGAAAGATCTTCCAATCACAAAAATAGGGAAAGTAAATAAGTTTTTCTTCTGATGTTGCTGAACTGTACTCCTTACATGCCTCAACAGTATCCAGTCTGATTTGTATTGCAGGCTGTTGCAATACAACATTGGAATGGGTTTATCTTACCCATCCTTATACTAGAGATAGCATCTCCCATTAGTGACCACCAGAGGAAAGGTTCCCTTCCTTGTTCTTTAGACAAGGACAACAGTGTAATCATAGATATAGCTCTGCAATATCTATTATTACACTATTGTTCCCATTGTATTTGCATATTCGCAAATATACTAAAGTTCCATTTCCCTTTTATTTGCACTTTACTCTCTTCTAAAACATAAAATAAATGGGTAATAGTGCTCTGCTACACTGCTTAACTTTTTAAAATTTCTGTAGTCTCTTTGGGTGAAAATTACCAGTCTGGAAAATCTAAGATAACTCAGTGGCACAGATGATTATATTCTAGTTTTCATCACCATTTAATATTAGGCTGTGATTCTGAAGAAATAGTTTTCAAAGAACAATGAGTGATTGTAAATCAAAGTATTGTAAATCAGTGTTATCTCTGAAAATAGATTTGCTAAGCTACTGTTAATGCCAGTACTTTCTTATTTCCATTTATATTAAACTTGCAATCTTTTGTAAAAAAAAATAAAATTCTATACTACACCGTAAGAGATGGTTTTAAATCTTGGTGTACATGCATTTACACAGATATGACTGATTAATATAAAACATCAGGAGCTTGCAAATCACGAACAAATTAGACCATCCATTCCTGCTGTGGCTTTGAATTTTAACATATACAACAACTACTTAAGTCTCTGGTGATTTAAAGTAAAACTAGGATACACGTTTCTACCTTATTATTTGCTCATAGAAGGGAGACTTCTGGGCTTTGGGAATAATCAAAGTTGAAATCCTTTTGATTAGTCCTAAGTAAAACAGACCCATCGAATCAATTTTTGAAGAGTGAACCAACACTTGTTGTTTGAAATGCCCTTCTATAATTGGGTCTACATATACTTACAGTTGGGACTCTATATTTTAACCTCTGATAACCCATGTTGACTATCCTGTGCGGGTCGGAAATCTGTTTTAAATCTGTGTTAAATTGTTTTATTGTTGCATATTATGATTGTGCTTTTTAGGCTATGTAAACTGCCCCGAGCCTGCAGGAAAGGATGGTATAGAAATGGAAATAATAAATAAATAAATAAATACTATACATATATTCACCTATACGTAGGTTTGTCACGATCACCGACCTAGCGGGCCCCTTAATCACACACACAGAGACGTACTGAAGGCTAACTACTTTATTGAGTATAAAAACAGTTCCAAAGAGTAAATAGTCCAATAATATGCAATTGTCCAAAAGGTAATAAGCAAAATAGTCCAAAGTAACGTAGCAAACAAGCTGGAAGCGTGGCAAGGCTCCGCAATCCAATGCGGATCAGAAAACAGGACAAGGCTCCGCAAACCAATGCGGATCAGGAAACAGGGCAAGGCTCCGCAAACCAATGCGGCTCAAGAAACAAGGCAAATGCAAGGCAAGGCTTGATGACCACGGCTGGCTTGTGGTCCCACTCCGCTTCACGCCTGTTCAGGAAAGACGTGGCCGGAGAACTGAGGAAGGATTCCCACGGATCCTATACTTAATCCTTCGGCCGAGGTCCGCGCCGCCTAGGCTTCTGCGTCTCCAATCTCTACTCACGGACCTCGGCCGGTCTAGCACTCTAGACCAAGCCCTTCTGTTCGACTCAATGTCCCGTCTCCTATCAAAGGTTCGACCTTGCCTTTCAGCAGATGTGTTGCTATCTTCTTGAGAGCTTTCCTCCCTAGCACTTTCCCACTCGGTCTTGTACATGTTTACATTCTCGGCCTCTTGCGAATTCCTCCCTCCGGGGTGTTCATAACTCCCTTCGCTGCTTCCCATGTCCACCTGGTGATCTATCTCTTCACTAGGTCCAAACATCATCTCATCCCATTCCAAGCTCTGAGCGGGGGAACGAGGCCCATCTGAAGGGCCCTGTGCTTCGCCCCAGTCATCTAGCTCATCCTCTGAATCAATCTCAGCTGCTGCAGGCCCTAATGCTAAGGGAACCCCGGGACCACTTCCCAGCCCTCCAGGCACAAACGAGCCTGGCTGTGCTACACTATCCCCCCCCCTCAGGGCCCCTCCGAGGCCGCCCTCGAGGTTTGGGTTTGTCAGGGTACTTGCGGTGAAAACGAGCCACCAAATCGGGAGCATGGACGTCCCGGCTCGAGTCCAGGAACGTTCTTCCGGGCCCATCCCCTTCCAGTCCAGCAGATACTCCAGCTTCCGGTATCTGATGCGAGCATCCAAGATGTCCTGCACCTCCAGCTCCTCCTCGCCATCGCGCATCACAGGGGGAGGAGGCGGCTGCGTCACATCAGGCCGCACCCCCTCGCGCTGGGCGGAGCAACGAACGGTGAAACACCGGGTGGAGTTTCATGTCCGCTGGGAGTTGTAGTTTGAAGGAAACAGGCCCCACCTTCTCCAAAACCTGGTAGGGCCCCAAAAACCGCGCATCCAACTTGCGGCTGGGGCGCTGCGTGGGCAAATTCTTGGTGGACAGCCAAACTTTGTCCCCACCCGGATCAGGACCCTCCTGGCGCCGCCGATCAGCCATCCGCTTGTAGTCGGCTTTCGCCTGGTCCAATTGAGTGCGTAGCAAGTCTTGGAGTGCAGTGAACTCTTAAAGCCAATCCTTGGCCTCCGAAACTTCCCCAGACGGGTCCACCGGTGGGTAGAACCGAGGGTGGTGTCCATAGTTAGCAAAGAAAGGGGTCTCTTTGATGGATTCCTGCGTCGCATTGTTGTAAGCAAACTCTGCCAAAGACAACAAGGACGCCCAGTAGTTGACATAGCAGCGCAGGTACTGCTCCAAAGTGGCATTAACCCTTTCGGTTTGCCCATCGGTCTGCGGGTGGTGAGCCGTGGACATCCGCACATCAATCCCCAGCAGCTTCTGGACAGCCTTCCAGAACTGGGAAGTGAATTGGGTGCCCGGTCCGTCACCAGGCTCTGTGGAAGTCCATGCAGGCGAAACACATGTTGCACAAACATATCAGCAGTCTCTTTGGCAGTAGGCACCCCCACACAGGGGATGAAGTGTCCCATCTTGGTGAAACAGTCCACCACGACCAGTATCGTGGTGAAGCCCTTGACTTGGGGAGGTCGGTGATGAAATCAGCCGAAATCATCTTCCAGGGGGCAGAGGGGGTCGGGAGCGGCTGGAGCAAACCGGCCGGCTTGCCCCCCTGGTTCTTAGCCCGGTGACACACAGGGCAGGAGCCCACATAGTCCTCCACATCCCTCCGCACTTTAAGCCACCAAAAGTCCCGTAGGACCAGTTGCAAAGTCTTGAACAGCCCAAAATGGCCTGCGGCCCGGCTATCGTGGCAAAGCTTGAGAATGTCCGCCCGCTCGGGCCCAGGGGAAACATAGACAGAGTCCCGGTGGTAAAGCACCCCGTTCTTTACCTGGAAAGGGGCTTGGGGGGCCCCTTGGTCAGCTGCTCCTGCACCCACGGATCGGTCCGCTGGCGAGCCTGAACACGGACACTCAATGGTCTCTTGTCACCAGGGGCTGGCGGAGCCACTGGAGGGTTGACAGGAAGCGCCCGAGCAGCCGCAGTTCTCCGCTTTAAGCAACCGGGCCTCGGACGGCCCGTCGCCCTCACGAACGTACTCTGGCTTTCGGGACAACGCATCAGCTTGCTTGGTCTGCTTGGGGTCACATAGTGAATGCGAAAATTGAATCGCTCAAAGAACAGGGACCATCTCTGTTGCCTCTGGTTCAATTTGCGCTGGGACTTCAGATGCTCCAAGTTCCGGTGGTCGGTGTGAACCTCCACCGGGAACTTGGCCCCTTCAAGCAGGTGTCTCCAGACCTCGAAAGCCACCTTGATGGCCAACAGTTCCTTCTCCCAAATGGTGTAGTTCTTTTCCGGAGCCGTCAGCTGCCGGGAATAGTAGGCACAGGGCAACAAGTCCGTCCCCTGAGGCTGTAGCAGGATCGCTCCCACCGCCACATCCGAAGCATCGGCCTGACGATGAAAGGGGTGCGGGGTTGGGGTGCTGCAAAAGCGGCTGAGTGGTGAACAGCTGCTTCAACTTGCGGAACCCCACATCCGCCTCCGGAGTCCACCGAACGGCACCTTTCCCCGCAAACACTGGGTGATCGGATCAGCCCACTTGGCAAAGTCAGGAATGAACTTTCTGTAGTAGTTGGCAAAGCCCAGGAATCTTTGAATGTCTTTTTTGCTAGCAGGGGCCGCCCAGTCGACCACGGCTTGGACCTTGGTGTCATCCATGGCAATGCCCGTAGGTGAGATACGGTAGCCCAGAAAGTCCACCTCACGCAAGTCAAAAGCACATTTCTCCAGCTTAGCATAGAGCCCGTGGGCCCTCAGTCTCTGGAGCACTTCCTTGACATGGCGATCATGGGTCGCCTGATCCGGAGAAAAGATCAGCAGGTCGTCTAAGTAGACTGCCAAATAGCGGTCCAAAAGGTCTCGGAAAATGTCATTCATGAAATGTTGAAAACATGCTGGGGCGTTGCACAAACCGAATCCCATCACCAGGTATTCGAAACTGCCCCACTTGGTCTGGAAGGCCGTCTTCCATTCATCACCCTGGCGAATCCGGACAAGGTTGTAAGCCCCCTCAGGTCCAGTTTAGTGAACACCTTAGCGCCCCGCATCCGCTCCAAGAGCTCGGGGATCAAGGGCAGGGGATAGCGATTCCGGATCGTGATCTTGTTGAGTTCCCTGTAGTCATTGCAAAGCCGCAACTCCCCCGATTTCTTCTTGACGAAAAGAATCGGAGCCCCGGCCGGGGATTGGGAGGGCCGAATGAACCCCTTCCGCAGATTCTCATCCAGGAAATCTCGGAGAGCCTGTTGCTCTGGTTCCGAGAGAGGGTAGAGTCTCCCCCGCGGGATTGGGGCTCCCGGCTGCAATTCAATGGCACAGTCATAGGGCCGGTGGGGAGGCAAGCGTTCCGCCTCCTTCTCACTGAAGACATCCCAAAATCCGCATACTTCTTGGGCAGGGTGGCCACATTCTCCACTTCTTGAGCCAGGCACGCCCGAGCCGTCATGCAGTGGCCCTGGCAATGGTCCGAAGAAAAATTAGCTGTCTCTTAGCCCAGGAGATCTGGGGGTCATGGAGCGCGAGCCACACAATGCCCAGGACAATGGGGAAATCTGGGAGCTTGGTCACAAGAAAAGAAATGTCCTCTTTATGGGAACTAGTCCACATCCTGGTAGGAGCTGTATACTGAGTTACAGCCCCCGTTTTCAGGACTCTCCCATCGATGGTTTGGACGCCCTTGGGCTCTTGGAGATCAAGAAATTTTAATCCGGCAGACTTGGCATAGTCTGCATCGATGAAATTGTTGGTCGCTCCCGAGTCAATCATGGCATGGACCATCATCGGCCCCTTCTCGGGCGACCACAAACTGACCATTACAAGGAACAATTGTCCAGTCTTGGGTTCAGGGGGGAGGTTAGCGACATCGGCCGAGTGAGCGAACCCTCTTACACCCGGCCGGTCCCTTCCCCCCGTCGCCTGAAGGGCCTCTTCGGCCTCTGGGGCCCCTCCAAGGGCGGCGGAAGCCCTAGGAGTCTTTCCACGAGGTTTCTGGGGGCACTCCTTAGAAAAAAATGTCCAGCCCCCAGTACCAGCATAAGTTGAGGCGCTGACGCCGTGCCTTCTCCGCCTGGTCCACTTTGGGCCGAACTGTTCCCAACTGCATGGGCTCTGGGTCATCCGGGCCGGCCGGTACTGGCAATTGTCGGGGTTGGAACTGCCCAGCCCCTTCCTTCCTCGCCACCGGTTTCTCCATTCCGCCCTTGTCCCACCGCCTCCTGGTCTGCAGTCCTGCTTCCATACGAAGGCTCAAAGTGATGGCGGCCTCAAGATCATTGGGTCGGGAATGCTTTAACATCTCCTCTTGCAATTCCGTTGTCAGCCCCGCAATGTAGTGGTAACGTAACGCCGGTACGCCCCACTGTGTCTGGGCAGCCAGGACTCGAAAGCGGGAGATGTACTGGGACAGGGATAAATCCTTGCTCGTCAGCCGAGCCAAATCCCTCTCGGCGAGCTCTTCATTCACGGGAGCCCCCCATGTCGCCCTGATCGCGGCTAGGAAAGCCCGCAGCGTGTTCGCATGGGGGGACTGCACCCGGATCAACGCGGTGGCCCACGTTGCTGCTGTCCCTTCCATCAGGTTGTAAACAAAAACCACCTGGGCTCGATCGGTGGCGAACTCATTGGGGCGTTGCTCCAAATATAGTTCCACTTGGCACACAAAAACCTCCACCTGGGCCGGATTACCACTAAAGCGGCCAGGTGGGCTCACCCCCGGGTGCCGTCCGGCCCGGGTCCGCAGCTCCCCCAATTCCTGTTGCATTGCTTGCACTTGGGCATCTGTCAAGTTAGCCATGGCGACCACTGTCGTGGGGCGCTTCTTGCGGCGTCCCGAGCGGCGTCCCGTGGTGTGATAAGGGGTTCTTGGAGTTCTCCGGCCAGCTGTCACGATCACGGACCTAGCGGGCCCCTTAATCACACACACAGAGACGTACTGAAGGCTAACTACTTTATTGAGTATAAAAACAGTTCCAAAGAGTAAATAGTCCAATAATATGCAATTGTCCAAAAGGTAATAAGCAAAATAGTCCAAAGTAACGTAGCAAACAAGCTGGAAGCGTGGCAAGGCTCCGCAATCCAATGCGGATCAGAAAACAGGACAAGGCTCCGCAAACCAATGCGGATCAGGAAACAGGGCAAGGCTCCGCAAACCAATGCGGCTCAAGAAACAAGGCAAATGCAAGGCAAGGCTTGATGACCACGGCTGGCTTGTGGTCCCACTCCGCTTCACGCCTGTTCAGGAAAGACGTGGCCGGAGAACTGAGAAAGGATTCCCACGGATCCTATACTTAATCCTTCGGCGAGGTCCGCGCCGCTCTAGGCTTCTGCGTCTCCAATCTCTACTCACGGACCTCGGCCGGTCTAGCACTCTAGACCAAGCCCTTCTGTTCGACTCAATGTCCCGTCTCCTATCAAAGGTTCGACCTTGCCTTTCAGCAGATGTGTCGCTATCTTCTTGAGAGCTTTCCTCCCTAGCACTTTCCCACTCGGTCTCGTACATGTTTACATTCTCGGCCTCTTGCGAATTCCTCCCTCCGGGGTGTTCATAACTCCCCTCGCTGCTTCCCATGTCCACCTGGTGATCTATCTCTTCACTGGGTCCAAACATCATCTCATCCCATTCCAAGCTCTGAGCGGGGGAACAAGGCCCATCTGAAGGGCCCTGTGCTTCGCCCCAGTCATCTAGCTCATGCTCTGAATCAATCTCAGCTGCTGCAGGCCCTAATGCTAAGGGAACCCCGGGACCGCTTCCCAGCCCTCCAGGCACAAACGAGCCTGGCTGTGCTACAAGGTTTTTAATGTTTGCATAATTTGCATTTTTAAGCCTTCTAAAATATGTGTATTTAATGCCTATTGATGCTGGGGTCTCTGGGGGATGTCTTAAAGGTCAAATGGTTATTTAACATTATTTCTACCCCGCCCTTCTCCCACAAGGGGACTCAGGGTAGCTTCACATGTACATCAATGATGCTATACACAAATACATTCAATAAAAACAGTGGTATAAAAACATTATAAAATCATTAAGAAAAATCATCAACAGTCACATTAACATGCTGCTAAAACCAGTAGGCCTGGTAGGTTTGTCAGATCTTATCGGAACTCAGAATGAATCAGGGGGAAAGTAACTTTTGAACTGTAATCGAAGAATTTAAGTTACCCGGAAGTCTAGTTGCCATATCGAAGCTCCGTCCGCCATTATCGGAAAGGGTCGGAAGTCGTCGGGTGTCATCTCTGCCCTTCTCTTGGAGCCGTCCCTCAGTGGCTGGTTGCAATCAGGTGGTTTGCATGCAGCCACGTGATTGCAACCAGCCAATGAGGAGAAAACACAGCTGCCATTACCCTATTTAAAGGCGAGCGTGTGGCTCATCTCCGCAGTCAATGTGGGAACGCGGAGGGAGAAGGGAGGCAGGGAGACTTGGCAGCTTGGCTTTGGAAGGGAAGGCTATGCTTGCTTGGCTGTGGAAAGAAAAGGAAGGCTTGGCTTGGCCTTTGAAGGAAAGGAAAGTTTTTGGAAGGAAAGGCAGGCAGGGGAGAAGTGTCTGACTGCATGCAAACGGCTGCATTTTGGCCGTTTTGGGGCTCTCATAGCCTAATACTATAGGCTATAATACTACATTATTCTCCTTTTTCTGTGTGGTCCTCTGGCCTTAGACTGTGTTTTTTCAAACTCCTTAACTCTATAGAAAGGGCTTGTGGCCTTTAATATACATACATACATACATACATACATATCCCTGTCTTTATTCTCAAACTCCAAGCTCTCCAGCCAAAAAGTCTGAGAGGGTTTAACTCATACAACTACTTTGGGTTTTTTTCCTTTTGTGTGGTCTTGTTAAAAAAACCTCTGTCTTTAAAAAAAACCTCCAAACTCTCCAGCCAAAAAGGCTGAGAGAGTGTAACTCATACAACTACTTTGGTATTTTTTCCTTTTGTGGGGTCTTGTTAAAAAAAACCCTGTCTTTTTTAAAAAAACCTCCAAACTCTCCAGCCAAAAAGGCTGAGAGAGTGTAACTCATACAACTACTTTGGTATTTTTTTCCTTTTGTGGGGTCTTGCTAAAAAAAACCTCTGTCTTTTTTTTAAAAAAAACTCCAAACTCTCCAGCCAAAAAGGCTGAGAGAGTGTAACTCATACAACTACTTTGGTATTTTTTTCCTTTTGTGGGGTCTTGCTAAAAAAAACCCTCTGTCTTTTTTTAAAAAAACTCCAAACTCTCCAGCCAAAAAGGCTGAGAGAGTGCAACTCATACAACTACTTTGGTTTTTTTTCCTTTTGTGGGGTCTTGCTAAAAAAACCCTCTGTCTTTTTAAGAAACCTCCAAACTCTCCAGCCAAAAAGGCTGAGAGAGTGTAACTCATACAACTACTTTGGTATTTTTTTCCCTTTTGTGGGGTCTTGCTAAAAAAAACCTCTGTCTTTTTTTTAAAAAAAAACTCCAAACTCTCCAGCCAAAAAGGATGAGAGAGTGTAACTCATACAACTACTTTGGTGGTTGACCTTTTGTGGGGTCTTGCTAAAAAAAACCCTCTGTCTTTTTTAAAAAAACTCCAAACTCTCCAGCCAAAAAGGCTGAGAGAGTGCAACTCATACAACTACTTTGGTATTTTTTTCCTTTTGTGGGGTCTTGCTAAAAAAACCCCTCTGTCTTTTTAAAAAAACCTCCAAACTCTCCAGCCAAAAAGGCTGAGAGAGTGTAACTCATACAACTACTTTGGTATTTTTTTCCCTTTTGTGGGGTCTTGCTAAAAAAACCCCTCTGTCTTTTTTTTAAAAAAACTCCAAACTCTCCAGCCAAAAAGGATGAGAGAGTGTAACTCATACAACTACTTTGGTGGTTGACCTTTTGTGGGATCTTATAAAAATAAATATCTGTCTTTTTAAATAACTCCAAACTCTCCCGCCCATGACAAAGGCTGAGAGAGTGAGCCTCATACAACTACTTGGGTTACTGACCTTCTTGTGGTCTTAAAGAAAAACCCTTTGTGTTTCCAAACTCTCCAGCCACTCACAAAGGCTCATACAACTGACCTTCTTTTGGTCTTAAAGAAAAACTCCCCAAGGTTTGCCTGTCTTGTGTGCAGGCTTTTCCAAGTTTTAGCGCATTGCGCATGCGCTGCCGCCAATTTCGAATTAATTCC
Source organism: Anolis apletophallus (assembly GCA_030556195.1). NCBI lineage: Eukaryota > Metazoa > Chordata > Lepidosauria > Squamata > Anolidae > Anolis > Anolis apletophallus. The sequence continues at coordinate 65,566,314 of JARBWK010000012.1, read as the reverse complement.
GAATTTCGGAATATTTCAGAATCAATTCTGAAATTAACGCTTAAAACTTCAGAAGTCTAACAGATTTGAAGCTCCAGCGCCCCCTACATCTGAAGTGAGTTTTGAACCAATTTTTTCATGGATCAACCAGCCCTAAAAACCAGTCCTGTCTGTCTATAAAAAAGGGATCCTTGCAAGTCTCCCTGTTGTATGCATGGGAAGTTTCCATCACCCTTTCCTTTGAATAACAAGTTCAAACTGAAGTAGCATTTAAAATGGAATGAAGAAGTCTTTTAATCTTGTGTTAGATGCAGGGTATTTTATCTGCCAAATTGGGAACCCAGGCAGTGATGAACTTTTTTGCTACTATAAGAGGATTTGTGGAATTATTTCATCTATATGTTCATAATCCATTTTTATTGCTCACAAGATAATGTCTTTTCACTTCTGGTCAATAAGACAGTTTCTACCTCTTGCTATTTTGCCAATAAATTCTGCACTTGAATGGCTTTCAAGCATTCATGCAGTACTTTTCATTTCCCTTCTATTCAGTATCTGGGGACACTTTCATATAGTGTCAAAATGTGGGTTTTAGTACAGGGGCAAAAACAAACAAACAAACAAAACACAGGATCTCAGAGCAGATCCCCACACAGACCTGCCAGTCTCAGGGTTTTTTTCATCTCCACAATCACAGCCCTTCTGTGTCTCAGGATAAAATGGAAGGTGGACAGGGGACATCTGATGGAAATGTATGCACACACACACACACACACACCATTATGCATTGATCTGTATGTGAGCACATGTGAATATAAATATAATCATATTCACATGTGCGCATATATAGATCAATCAGTGCATAATGGAGGGAATTTTTGAAAAATGGAGTGTAAGTATGGTTTGTTAAAGCTGTTTCTGCTCTAGAGGAAACCAGAGGCAGTTTTCCAAATCATTTTGGGGGGGCTTCCGAGGGAAGGAAGAGGGATGTATTCTGCCCTGGCTTCTGTTGTGGTTTAGCCAGAGGCTGAAGAAAAGGGGATTGTTCAATCAGAAGTTGTGATGACTGATGGGCTTTCCAGTGTGGGAAGTGCGGGGATTTTAGATCATGATTCTGTCTGGGAGAATGGGTCTGTGTCTAGTCAGAGAGAAATGGCTTCAGAGGAGAGCAGCAATGGAGATGCTGTGGCATCAGAAGATAGGGAGAACCTTTCCCCTAGTCATTCCTTGGCAATGAAAGATAAAGAGCTGGAAGGGAGAGATCTTTCCCATGGGAAAACACCTGAGGTCAAGAGTTTGAGGCTCGAGCTCTGGGAAGAGGGAGTCAGATTATGGAGATCACAGAGATTCAGTGAGAAATCCTTGAAACAACAGAGCAGACGTCAAAAGCATGACTTCATTCTTTGTGGTCCTTAAAGTGTTGCTTACTAAAAGGGTTAGAGCAGGCAACACTGTGTTACTGTGTAAACCTTGGCCTTGTCCCATGTTCAAGTCTATGTTTAAGTTCTTTGGGAAAGTTTTGTGCTCATGTTCATGGATTCATATTTTGGAAGAATTCCCTGTGTTCCTGGTTATGGATTTATTATTATGTTTTGATTCCTGATTTTCCATGTACCCTATCAATCTTGAACAGAACTCTGATGAATGGACTGTTAATAGCCTTTTTCCTATTTCTTTTTGGGACATTTCTTTTTGTATTGCCTTTTGCATTTTTGCTTTTAAAAAATATTTGCTTTATTCAATAACCTGTTTAGTTAGTAATACTGGACTCTTGTGTGATGCAAAGGCGAATACAGGCCAGAGCGCAATAGCTTCCTTTAAAAAGCCCTCCCTTCTCTCTTAATTTGGAGACGGAAAGGAGAACTGAGGCCTCACTACCGCTCAAAATGCGCTTATAATGCTTTCCCCCCCTTCTGCCTCCACTTCGATCTCCTTTCCACCTCCAAATCAAGAAAAGAAGGGAGGCTTTTTAAGGAAACAAGAGAACAAAAGCAGGATATAGAATTACAAAATATGCACATCTATAATACAAATAATTTTATAATTCATATCATCGATATCACCAATAAATACAAACAGTCATATTATGTATAAATATAACAAGTAATTATTCAAAAGGTTAGTGTATATTACTAATATATGTCCATCCTTTAAGTTTCTGCTGTCTGCAAGACTCTTTCTTTGACTTTCATGCACATGCATCTATATGTTTTACTGTAGAGTGAACCTTGCCTTTGTTTGTGGATGCCTTGATAAAGCTCCTAAAGGAGCAAAATGGGTGGGGCCCAAAGAAGTGCACCTTGCCTTTGTTTGTGGACACCTTGATAAAGCTCCTAAAAGAGCAAAATGGGCGGGGCCCAAAGAAATATATTTTCACGTCGGCTCGTTCTTGCTATATCACCCATTATGGTGCAAATGGGGATGTTCCCCATTTTGGAAGTCTTCATGCAAGTATAGCACGTCCTGATTGGTGACTATTATCAGGGATACAGTAATACTTAGTACAATGGCACAGAATCTTCACTCCACAGAATTGAATGCTTGAGTGGCGGTGCTGGCTCTCCAGAATTGGATATAATCCGGATTATCTGTGGATGATACCATTTGCGACCTGCTGGAGAGCATATGGGTGGGATCGCAACATTTCTTCATATACATGGTATACAAACCTTATCAACTGAGGTTTCTCTAGAACACTTACAGTATTTATACTCCTGAGGAGCTCACTGATGGATTGTGTTTTTCTCACGCCAGTAACAACAGGAGCGTTTCTTTTTCCTCCAAGGAACATAAGAGCCCAGTACGGTTTGACTCTTTCTCCCATGTCTCATAGGGTTGGACTATTTATCAGTGTGGTTTTGAGTGTGATCATTTGGGTATACCCACCTCTTTATATTGTGCACCATTCACTAACCTTTTGAATAATTACTCATTATATTTATATTTAATATGACTGTTGGTATTTATTGATGATATGAATTATAAAATTATTTGTATTATAGATGTGCATATTTTGTAATTCTATATCCTGCTTTTGTTCTCTTGTTTGCGTGACAGTATTCCACAGGAGGCAGTTTTCCAGGGCTTTTTAAGGAAGCCAAGGCAGGATATCTCCAGGTTGATCCTTCTTCCTTCTCTGGGAAGCCCCCTTAAAATGCCCTGGAAAACCACCTCCTGTTGGGTGAGAGCTGTGCACCCATGACTCCTGTCTTCTCTAGAGTAGTAACAGCTTTAAGGAACCACACTTACGATCCAAAGATGGTTTATTTGCACAGCCCTACACTATTTATTAAAGCTCGGTTTACAGAGCTACAGTGTTACAGAATTAAAAGTTCAGAGTTGTAATAGCTCTATATTTGTGCTTCCTTTCAATCAGCTGTGCAACCATTTGACAGCCCAATCAGCTGATCAGCTGTTTGGGGTTTTACAAAGGAATGGATATCAGCTGGAGCAATCTTCACAGGGAGGGGAGGGAGGGAAGGAAAACGCATGTTATTTTGACTTGCAGGGTCAGGCAGACATAGGAAGATGCGGTTTCCCTCAGTTGGTCCAAATCAGCTCGCAGTTAGCATTTACATTGTGCAGCCACCCCCTTTTTGAAATGGCAACTCTCATGTTTAAAGTGCTGCCTGAATGGGCCCTGGGGATACAAAGAGCAATCAACACACCCTCCCCCATCACTGAAAGTTAGGGCGCTTTTTTCACCAATAATTCAAATGTTCCACCCCACTTGAGAAATAGTAAGTGTGTGCACCTGTGTTGTGTGTCCAATTGCATATTTCATTATTTCATAACCAAAATGTTCGCAACTTTCACATTCATACACCCACCCCGAAATGCAACAATCTACATTCAATTGCTACTACCAATTAGAATTTTTCCATTAAATCATCTATATCAACCTGACTTGGGACTAGTAACTGCATTTAGACAAATATTTAAACATAGTTAAACCAATCATATTATAGCTAAAACCAATTTAAACTATAGTTTTAAATAAAAATATCCACAGGGACAAAGAGTTGCAATCATTTCTTAGAGCTGTCTCTCAAAATTAACAGTGGCAAGAGCACAGACTCATATTTCTTTGCTCTTTTAAATATGGAGAAATGCATTTGGTTCATTGGCTGTCTGCTTTACCCTCACCTTTTAATAGAAGAACAGCTTTCCTGCAACTGTAGTGGTGGGGTTTTGTTGTTTGTTCATCTCTGTAATGCAATTCTGATTTAATAAAAACCTAACTTTAATAATAAGAGTGTTTATTTTGTTTTGCTTTTGCAACAAAACAATATAATAAAATTTTAAAAAGATAAAACAACATGACAACTTGGATCAGCCCTGGAATATGACCTGGATTGTGTGATTTTAATTGATATTTTAATTTGTATGTTTTAATTTATTCGGATTTTAATGCATTTGTTTATTTATTGATATGTATATGCGGCATCAAATCGTTGCCTTTGATTGTTGCACTCTGAGTTGCACTCTGAGTCCCCTTCGGGGTGAGAAGGCCAGGGCACAAGTGTGGTAAGTAAGTAAGTAAGTAAATGTGTTGGTAGGCACATTACATTTCATACTATACCCACACTACTAAACGTTATTGTCATTTCAGGTAATGTCATACACAGGGAGAAATGGCAGTTACCATGAAAAAAAGGTGGAAACCCTTTGAATACAATTCTAGAAAGCTGTAGGTAAGAAAGAAAACTTTCTGTTTTCTCAGAACAATATCTGTTGAGAATTTTCAGTTCATATAAGGTTCTGGTCCTAAAGATAAATGATTTAGTCAAAGCATATCTGTCACAATGCACAGACTTGGCGGGCCCCTTAATCACACACACAGAGCCGTACTGAAGGCTAACTACTTTATTGAGTATAAAAACAGTTCCAAAGAATATAGTCCAATGTGAAAGATATAGTTCAAAAGGTTCAAAGTAACAATGTCCAAGATAACGTAGCAAAATAGGCAAAAGGCTTGGCAGGGCTCCGCAGCCGATGCGGATCAGGAAACCAGGCAAGGCTCCGCAAACCAATGCGGATCAGGAAACAGGGCAAGGCTCCACAACCAATGCGGATCAGGAACCAAGGCAAGGTAATGCAAGGCAAAGCAAGGCAAGGCTTGATGACCACGGCTAAGCTTGTGGTCCCACTCCGCTTCACGCCTATTCAGGTAAGACGTGGCCGGAGAACTGAGGATTCGTTCCCACGGATCCTATACTTAATCCTTCGGCCGAGGTCCTCGACGCTCTAGGCTTCTTCGTCTCCAATCTCTGCTGACGGACCTCGGCTGGTCTAGGGCTCGGGACCAATCCCTCCTACTAGCCTCAATGCTCTGTCTCCTATCAAAGGTTCGACCTTGTCTTTCGGCAGCTGTGTTGCTATCTCTATGAGAGATTTCCTCCCTAGCCATTTCCCATGCGCTTTGTTCCATATCTTCCTCAGGGGGCTCCTGGGAAGATCTCCCTCCCGGGTGTTCATAACTCCCTGGATCACTATCAGACTGCACCTGGTAATCTGAATCATCCCTTGGACCAAAACACATTTCTTCCCAGGCCAAGCTCTCTGTGGGTGAAAGAGGCTCTTGCGGGGAAAGCTGCCCTGCGCCCCAGTCATCTAGCTCATCCTCAGAATCCAGTTCTGGCACGGCCGGCTCTAATGCTAATGGGACCCCAGGCCCTGTCCCCTGCCCTCCAGGCACAAACGAGAACTGCTGTGCTACACTATCCCCCCCCTCAGGGCCCCTCCGAGGCCGCCCCCGAGGCTTGGGTTTGTCAGGGTACTTGCGATGGAACCGAGCGACAAGGTCCGGGGCATGGACGTCACGAGCCCGCGTCCAAGAACGCTCTTCCGGTCCAAAGCCTTTCCAGTCAATGAGATACTCCAGCTTCCGGTAGCGGATGCGTGCATCCAGGATGTCCTGCACCTCCAACTCCTCCTCGCCGTCATGCATCACAGGGGGAGGCGGCGGCTGCGTCACATCAGGCCGCACCCCCTTCGCCGGGCGGAGCAAAGAACGGTGAAACACAGGGTGGATCTTCATGTCTGCTGGGAGTTGCAGTTTGAAAGAAACAGGCCCCACCTTCTCCAAAACAGTGTAAGGCCCCAAAAAGCGAGCATCCAACTTGCGGCTAGGCCTCTGAGTGGGCAGATTCTTGGTAGACAGCCAAACTTTATCCCCCACCAGAATCGCAGGGCCCTCTTGGCGCCGCCGGTGCGCCATCCGCTTGTAATCCGCTTTAGCGTGGTCCAAATGAGTGTGCAGCAAGTCTTGCAAGGCAGTAAGCTCCTGAAGCCAATCTTTTGCTTCCGACGCCCCTCCGGACGGGTCCACCGGAGGGTAGAAACGAGGATGGTGTCCATAGTTGGCAAAGAAAGGAGTCTCCTTGAGGGATTCGTGCGTCGCATTGTTGTAGGCGAACTCCGCCAGAGACAACAAGGACGCCAGTTGGTTTGCTGATAGTTGACATAGCACCGCAGGTACTGTTCCAAGGTGGCATTGACCCTTTCGGTCTGGCCGTCAGACTGGGGGTGATGGGCCGTGGACATCCGCACATCAATCCCCAGCAACTTCTGGACAGCCTTCCAGAACTGGGAAGTGAACTGGGTGCCGCGGTCGGTCACCAAACCCTGAGGCAGGCCATGCAGCCGGAACACATGTTGCACAAACATATCAGCAGTCTCTTTGGCAGTAGGCACCCCCACACAGGGGATGAAATGTCCCATCTTGGTGAAACAGTCCACCACGACCAGGATCGTGGTGAAGCCCTTGGACTTGGGCAAGTCTGTGATGAGGTCAGCCGAAATCATCTTCCAGGGAGCAGAGGGGGTGGGAAGCGGCTGGAGCAAACCGGCCGGCTTGCCCCCCGGGTTCTTGGCCCGTTGACACACAGGGCAAGAGCCCACATAGTCCTCCACATCCCTCCGCACCTTAAGCCACCAGAAATCCCTTAAGACCAATTGCAGGGTCTTGAACAGCCCGAAATGGCCGGCAGCCCGACTATCATGGCATAGTTTAAGAATGTCCTCCCTCTCGGGCCCGGGGGAAACATAAACAGAGTCACGGTGGTAAAGTACCCCATCCTTTACCTGGAAAGGGGCTTGCACCCCCTTAGTCAGCTGTTCTTGCACCCAGGGATCGGTCCGTTGGCGCGCCTGGACCCGCTCGCTCAGAGGCCGCTTGTCCTTAGGGGCCAGCGGAGCCAACGGAGGGTTTACAGGAGCCGCCCGGGCCGCAGCAAAGTTCTCCGCTTTCAGGAGACTGGCCTCAGAAAGCCCCTCGCCCCCACGAACGTACTGCGGTTTCCGCGACAGCGCATCAGCTTGCTTGGTCTGCTTGGGGTCACATAGTGAATGCGGAAATTGAATCTCTCAAAGAACAGGGACCATCTCTGTTGCCTCTGGTTCAATTTGCGCTGGGACTTCAAGTGTTCCAAATCCCGGTGGTCGGTGTGAACCTCCACCGGGAATTTGGCCCCTTCAAGCAGATGTCTCCAGACTTCGAAAGCCACCTTGATGGCCAAAAGTTCCTTCTCCCAAATGGTATAGTTCTTTTCCGGAGCCGTCAGCTGCCGGGAATAGTAGGCACAGGGCAACAAGTCCGTCCCCTGAGGCTGTAACAGGATCGCTCCCACCGCCACGTCCGAAGCATCGGCCTGCACGATGAAAGGGGTGCGGGGGTTGGGGTGCTGCAGAAGCGGCTGGGTGGTGAACAGCTGCTTTAACTTGCGGAACCCCACATCCGCCTCCAGCGTCCACCGGAACAGCACCTTTCCCCGCAAACACTGGGTGATAGGATCAGCCCACTTGGCAAAGTCAGGGATGAACTTTCTGTAGTAGTTGGCAAAGCCCAGGAATCGTTGAATGTCCTTTTTGCTGGCCGGAGCTGCCCAGTCAGCCACAGCTTGGACCTTGGTGTCATCCATGGCAATGCCCGTTGGAGAGATACGGTAGCCCAGAAAGTCAACCTCCCGCAGGTCAAAAGCACACTTCTCCAGCTTAGCATAGAGCCCGTGGGCTCTCAGTCTCTGGAGCACTTCCTTGACATGGCGGTCATGGGTCGCCTGATCCGGAGAAAAAATCAGCAGGTCATCCAGGTAGACTGCCAGATAACGATCGAGCAGGTCCCGGAAAATGTCATTCATGAAATGTTGGAAACAGGCTGGAGCGTTGCACAAACCGAATCCCATCACCAGGTATTCGAAACTGCCCCACTTGGTCTGGAAAGCCGTCTTCCATTCGTCACCCTGGCGGATCCGGACAAGGTTATAGGTGCCCCTCAAATCCAGCTTAGTGAACACCTTGGCTCCCCGCATGCGCTCCAGCAGCTCGGGGATCAGGGGGAGGGGGTAGCGGTTCCGAACCGTGATCTTGTTGAGTTCTCGATAGTCATTACAGAGCCGCAACTCCCCCGATTTCTTCTTGACAAACAGAATGGGCGCCCCTGCCGGGGACTGGGAAGGCCGAATGAAGCCTTTCCGCAGATTCTCATCCAGGAAATCGCGGAGAGCCTGTTGCTCTGGTTCCGAGAGAGGATAGTCTGCCCCGCGGGATAGGGGCTCCAGGTTCGAGTTCAATGGCACAGTCATAGGGCCGGTGGGGAGGCAAGCGCTCAGCCTCCTTCTCGCTGAAAACGTCCCAGAAACCAGCATATTTCTTGGGCAGCGTGGCCACCTCCTCCACCTCTTGGGCCTGACAAGCCCGAGCCATGAGACAATGACTCTGGCAATGGTCGGAGGAAAAAACGAGCTGTCTCTTAGTCCAGGAAATCTGGGGATCATGCAGAGCGAGCCACACAATGCCCAGAACAATGGGAAAATCAGGGAGCTTGGTTACAAGAAAAGAAATGTCCTCTTTATGGGAGCTAGTCCACATCTTGGTAGGGGCCGTATACTGAGTCACAGCCCCCGTTTTCAGGGTTCTCCCATCAATAGTCTGTACACCCTTTGGCTCTTGGAGATCCAGAAATTGTAATCCGGCAGACTTGGCATAGTCTGCATCAATGAAGTTGTTGGTGGCTCCCGAGTCAATCATGGCATGGACCATCATCGGTCCCTTCTCGGGCGACCACAGGCCAACCATTACAAGGAACAATTGTCCAGTCTTGGGTTCAGGAGGAAGAGAAGCGACGTCGGCCGAGTGAGCGAACCCTCTTACACTCAGCCGGCCCCTTCCCCGTCGCCTGGATGGCTTCTTCAGCCTCTGGGACCCCTCAACCGCGGCGGAGGCTCGGGAGTCTTCCCACGCGGCTTTTGGGGGCACTCCTTGGAAAAATGTCCAGCCCCGCAGTACCAACACAAGTTCAGGCGCTGCCACCGTGCTTTTTCCGCCTGGTCCACCTTGGGCCGCACCGTGCCGAGTTGCATGGGTTCCGGGTCATCCAAGCCCGGTGGTGGCTGAGCGAGCTGTCGGGGCACGAACTGTCCAGTCCCCGGCTCCCGTCGCGCCGTCGGCTTCTCCACCACTTTGGTATCCCACCGCCGCCGGGTTTGCAGTCCCGCTTCGACACGTAAACTCAAGGTGATCGCCGCCTCCAAATCCGCGGGGCGGGGGTGCTTTAACATCTCTTGCTGGAGCTCTGAGGTCAGCCCCGCGGTGTAGTGGTAACGCAACGCCGAGACGTTCCACTGCACCTGGGCGGCCAGCACTCGAAAGCGAGAAATGTATTGGGACAGGGACAGATCCTTCATCGTCAGTCGGGCTAAGTCACGCTCGGCCAACTCTTCGTTCACGGGTGGGCCCCAGGTCGCCCGGATAGCGTCTCTGAAGGCCCGCAGTGTTTGAGTATGGGGAGACTGGGCCTGGATCAACGACGTAGCCCACGTCGCTGCCGTGCCCTCCATCAAGTTGAAGATAAACCCCACTTTGGCTCGGTCAGTCGCAAACTCGGTGGGTCGCAGCTCCAGGTACATGTCCACCTGGCAAAGAAACACCTCAACTTGGGCAGGGTTGCCCCCAAAACGGCTAGGCGCGTTCACTCCCGGGTGGCGTCCAGCTCTGGTCCTCAGCTCTCCCACCTCCTGTTGCAGGGCTGCCACCTCCGCGTCCGTCAGGCCTGCAACAGGAGGTCTCTTCTTTCGGCGTCCCGTGGTGTGATAAGGGGTTCGTAGGTTCTCCGGCCAACTGTCACAATGCACAGACTTGGCGGGCCCCTTAATCACACACACAGAGCCGTACTGAAGGCTAACTACTTTATTGAGTATAAAAACAGTTCCAAAGAATATAGTCCAATGTGAAAGATATAGTTCAAAAGGTTCAAAGTAACAATGTCCAAGATAACGTAGCAAAATAGGCAAAAGGCTTGGCAGGGCTCCGCAGCCGATGCGGATCAGGAAACCAGGCAAGGCTCCGCAAACCAATGCGGATCAGGAAACAGGGCAAGGCTCCACAACCAATGCGGATCAGGAACCAAGGCAAGGTAATGCAAGGCAAAGCAAGGCAAGGCTTGATGACCACGGCTAAGCTTGTGGTCCCACTCCGCTTCACGCCTATTCAGGTAAGACGTGGCCGGAGAACTGAGGATTCGTTCCCACGGATCCTATACTTAATCCTTCGGCCGAGGTCCTCGACGCTCTAGGCTTCTTCGTCTCCAATCTCTGCTGACGGACCTCGGCCGGTCTAGGGCTCGGACCAATCCCTCCTACTAGCCTCAATGCTCCGTCTCCTATCAAAGGTTCGACCTTGTCTTTCGGCAGCTGTGTTGCTATCTCTCTGAGAGCTTTCCTCCCTAGCCATTTCCCATGCGCTTTGTTCCATATCTTCCTCAGGGGGCTCCTGGGAAGATCTCCCTCCCGGGTGTTCATAACTCCCTGGATCACTATCAGACTGCACCTGGTAATCTGAATCATCCCTTGGACCAAAACACATTTCTTCCCAGGCCAAGCTCTCTGTGGGTGAAAGAGGCTCTTGCGGGGAAAGCTGCCCTGCGCCCCAGTCATCTAGCTCATCCTCAGAATCCAGTTCTGGCACGGCCGGCTCTAATGCTAATGGGACCCCAGGCCCTGTCCCCTGCCCTCCAGGCACAAACGAGAACTGCTGTGCTACAATATCTATGAGTAAAATGCATGCTTTTTTCCTATCATTCTTGAATAGGTAATGTCTGCATTCTATTACCTCCCCCCTTTTTAATATGTTTTTTCAGTCTTTTCTCTAATTTTCAAATAGGCCTTCATGTTGTGTTAAAACAAGATTGTCTCTACAATAGATGGGTGTTTGTTTTATCAAAATTTACCAAAATATAAAACATTTAAATGACTAATGAGATTATGTGGTTTTTCTCTTTGTGTTTTTATTTTCATGCTGATGTAACAAAAAATAAATAAATAAAATAAATCTGAGGGAAAGTTCAACCTAGAAAGTCCATAATCAGATTTTGTGTTGGTATTTTGCAAAGATCAAATTCTAGAAACTTTTCTGAAAATATAATTATGTTCAGAGTATTTGCACCTGTACTTTCAGCCATATCACACGTCAATTTCATCATGGTGGGTTTCAACAAGAAGAAGATGTTCATAGGGCAGCATCATAAACAATATAGAGCACGTGTTCTTCAGGTTCAGTGTAGAGTGTCTGAAGAAAGATGTAAGCAAGAATTTTGCCTGAAACATTGGAAATAGATTCCTGTCAATCAGGCCTGGCACTACTGCCTAGATGGAACATTAATATTAATGTAAGGCAGCTACATATTTTTCTACTTTCCTAGAGTAATACAACAAAAACAGAGCTTGGAAAACTTAAAAACAAAACAAAACAAAGCAAGGTAATTCTGATAGTGGTGATCCAAATCAGTAATCTTTTCCCAAGCTCTTGAAATAAAAGACATAATTTGTGTACAGAAAGGCCAATATCCCAACTCTAGCAACCATTCTCTAGTAAGGAAAGCTTAAGTAACAAATGATGGTAATGGTTTCGGGTGATGATTGACACCGTAAGGCGACAATATCCTGTCTTTTAAAAAATATTTTTATACTGATTTCTAGTCTGATTTTAAATAACTGTTTACTGGGGAGTTGTCCTTCTCCTCTTAGGGCGCTTGTGCCCGCTTTGTGCTGGTCTGTGACCGTAATAAAGTTTTGATTGACTGGTAATGGTTTCTGTCCAAGACTATGAACAACTGCTTCCTGTCAGATACAGAACTTTGTAGTAAGGATTTAAATCTTGGTAAATTTTGGCTGGCACTCTGTTCATGAGTTATAATGGCATGAGTCTGACTCATATCATTGCACTTCACTTTTATAGTTTTTGCAATGCTCTAAAAATTCCCCATCTACATGTTAAGCAGTATACGCCCCCCCATATACACACACCAACATGTTATTTATTTATTTATTTCCCGCTTTCTCCCATGGGTGGGATTCAAAACTGCATACAATAGTTAAATACACAAATTATATATTCTATAAATTCAAACAAAAAATATCATGAATCAAATCCACAAATTGCACATGTAAAAGATATATAACAAATCAATAAATGACGACATATGCCATTAAAAATTCCCTGTACCTCTGGCCACTGAGGTTATTCATAAAACAAATTGTACTGAAATCCTAAAACCATCATTTTCATTGGGCCATGACCCCATTTGGCACAAATTGTAGCCCAATACCCTGATAATCCCTACAACTGACCAGTAGTACTTTTGTCTTCTGGATTAAATTTCAATTTGTTCATCCTCATCCAGTCCATCACAGTTGACAGACACCAGTTCAAGGTCAGGACGTTATCCTTTGCATCAGGTGAAAACGAGTAATAGAGTTGGGTGTCATTTGTGTACAGATGGCACAGAACTCTAAATCTTCAGATGATCTCTCCCAACAGTTTCATGTAGATGTTACAGAATAATGGGGAACAGAATTGAACCCTGCAGGACCCCACAGGACAAAGTCATTTCAGGAAAAGAGAAGGACACACTACAGGGATCCACGGGGGGAGGGGGTATAGCACTGGGAGATAGAGATGTAGCAATACACCTAATGCATAATTTCATTTTACCCCTCCCCCTCCTGATATAACGTCTCAAAGAGACAGCAAGAGTAGAAAGGAAGTACATAATGGAAAAGTGCTTGGAGGTCATATGAGTCACAATGATTCATAGGAGAGAGTTCACTAGAACATGATATGTATTTCAAATCGCTTTCCTGCCTTAAGAAAGCCAAAAGGTTAATACATCAGAAAATATACCTCATCTAGTCTTATTATTCTGGTGCTTCAAGCTGTGTAATTGTTACTATGGGTGTACAAACAGCAAATCCACACAACACACACAGGCTGGTGCGAGTTAACCCAGGATAAGCTACTTAATGCAGTTGAACCCCAGGTTAAAAATACAGCTGATATAAATGTCATTTTTTCTGTTGGGGAGGGTAAATCAGAGTATGGTGGGCTTGGAAACCAGCCCCATTCCTAAGCATGCATCAGCATAGTTAGGCTGTGGACCGGTGTTCTGCTGCAGAGGTGGTTGACAGCACCCTGTCTAGCTACAGTATATATTACAGTCCCTTTTTTCATGCCAGTTTTAGGTCATATTTTGTGTCTGTGTGGTACCATCCAGAGTTTTGTATACAAACTCCACCTGTAGTTTGATCATAACTTCCATCATCCATACAAAGCACAGCTGATAGAAGGAAGACTGGGAATTCCAGTGCAACAGCTATATTTTGATCTTTAGTGCTGCATTAACTTATTTTTGTCTAAGAAGGGAAAGTGCTGACATATTTGGCTACTTCATTACATGAATAACTATTTATCTACTCCCTGTCCTAGCCACAAAATGGACACCTGTCAATGTTAGAAATACTTGACATTTGGTGATGCTCTGTATTAGAAGCATTACATGACAACACAAATTGCAGACACAGTAGAAACATAGTCAAGAATAGCTATGCCTGGAAAAGAAAGGTGAAGGTAGATTTGTTTCAGTGTGACCTATTTCTTTGTTTTCATGATGCTTACCAGATTCTTTAAAACATCCATCTTGTCAGCTACGAAGATGAAACGTATTCTTCACTGTGTCTTACTTTCCCCCCAGATAAATTAGCCTGTCATGGGCACCCTTAGCCAATGCATGATATGACTAAACACAGCTAGAAGTTCTTTGCATGGCTTCTGCTTGTTTTGACCAGCATTAGGAATCCACAGCTAATGTAACAACATTTCCCTATTTGTTGTGTAACTGTGCAGTCAAACATTGTAAAAAAAAACAAACTCTGAAATTCCGAATGTGATGTTAAACACCCCATGGACATTACTAGGAAACAATAAACACTCAAAGGCCTAAGCACTACCAAACTCAAATCTGAAGGGACCAATGAGATGAAGGAGGAAGGAGCTGATTCAACTGACCCATACTTCGGGCCATCCATCAATCATTTGATTTTATCCCACCGTTTCCTCAAGAATGGGACTCAAAGCAATTTACAGAGTAAAAAAGAAATCTAAGTGAAGCCACAAATAGCTAAAACCCCTTAAAGTTAAGATTGAAATAATATTACACTGTCTATAGCATTAAAATCTTATAAAACATTCATTTAAAAGCATAGATTAAAAACAGTACAGCACTAAAACAGAAAACCCATTATATAACATAATCAGTTCCCAAATGCCTGCTGGCCATAAAGCTAAACGATTTGTATTTTATCAAAGATTACATATCTCACAGAGCACAGGGCAAAATCAATCCAATATTTAATGTAAGAAACATTTATTTTTGTGTGATATAGGGCAGTCTCTTGAAAAGGAGGACAGAAATCCTCTACTTTTAATTGATGCATAGCAGAATGAATTTCAACAGTTGTACTTTGCATGAAAATCTACAGCTGCTACAATATATTCGCCTATCAAGGGATGGGAGCCAGTGGGCTCCGTCACAAAAGTAAAAACAAACCGGCACATGTCACCAAAAAGTACTTTATTGGATGAGGTATAGGGCACACCTCTACTTCCCATCAGAAGTTGGGATCAATGCTATACTTGCATTATGCTGGCAAAGTTTTATGTACTACCAGTGATCTGTTAACATAGCATAAAATGACCCAGTTTAGAATCTTTGGCTAAGGTGAACCAGGAAGATTTTTCAAGTGCCCCAAAAATCCTTCCTTGGTGGAGCTGAATGAATAGAGTAGAGACTAAGGACCTCTTCATATGGTTCGACATTTGGCAGTGGTGATGGTTTTGTGTTTTTTTGTGTTTTTTTGTCCTTTTACCATGGAGCCCGCTGGATCATATCAAATTTATATTTTTTTAAAAAAGCAAAAAGCATATTAAAACAGCAGAAGTTTCAAAGGCATAACAATGCTTATAAGCAGCACACTAAATGATACACAACAATAACTTAATATCAAAGTGGTTGACTAAATAAAAATATATCTCCCTACAAAAGAATAGCAGAGAAAGGACCGAAATGACCTCTTATAAGAGAATTCCACAATTGGGAGCAGCTATTGAAAAGTGTCTCTCATGTGTTTTGGGTCTGTGAGGATGGAAGTATAAAGTAAAAGTCACCCTGAAAGGATCTCAAAACTCATAACAGCCCACATAAGGATACGTGATATTTCAAACAGTTTGGGCCCAAGCTATATAGGGCCTTATTGGTCACTTTAAATTACACGTGAAAACACAAAGTGAAGGTGTTGTCTTTGGACTTCTTGATGTTTCTGAATGGTTTCCAAAGGCAGCTCATTATAGAATGTTCTACAACTGGGATAAAATTAAGGTATGCATCATAGTGGCAACATCAATATCTAAAAGGTGTGATTGGTGCACTTATTTTAAGAACACTAACAAAACCTGGTCATTCAGGTTTAGGGCTGAATCCAGAAAATACATCCAAGTTGTGAAATTGAGAATTCAGTGATAGTTTAACCTTACAAAACATTGACTGAATCCCTGTTCTCTGCTTAAACATTCAGTCAACCACAAGTACTTCTGTCTAGACTGGAATAAACTTAAATTTGTGCACCTTCATCCAGATAATTCTTGATGGCAGACATTGGTTTAGAGTGCCATCACTCTACGTGGGGCTGTCTTTAAAGACAGCTCAGAAACTGGGGCTAGTTATAGGGAGCACACTAAACCCCTATTAAAACAACTCCACTGGCTTCCCACAAGTTTCCGGACCCAATTCAAAGTGTAGGTTATTACCTATCAAGCCCTATATGCTTCCGGTCCAACCTATCTTCAAGATTGCATCTCCCATGAAACAGCACAGACTGTGATATCTGCTGAGGAATCCATTATCTCAGTCCCACCACCATCCCAAGTATGGTTGGTAGGAACGAGAGAGAGGGCCTTCTCAGTGGTGGTCCCTGGCTCTGGAATGCTCTCCCTAGAGAGAGTAGGTTGGCCCCCACTCTCCAATTTTTTTTGGTCTAGTCTAAAAACATGGCTTTAAAAACACGCCTTTGACTTTGAGTCAATTTTAATGGTTAGATTTGAGGACTTCGTGATTGTTTCACTCTGGCACTTTGGATTGTTAATTGAAGACAGCCAGTTTTATCTGCAGACACTACTTCATTTTATGAATTTCAAAATTTTATTATGTGATATTTTAGGTGTGTTCATTGTTGTAAACTTATGTTGTCACCATCTACATGATTGAGTATTGTTTATTTTGTGTGCAGCATTCCAGAGTGCTTTTGTGAGCCACCCCAAATCCCTTTGGGGAGATGGTGGTGGTGTATAAAATTGTTTTTGTTGTTGGGTTAGCACTGAAATGGCTTCCTTGGAATTATATGGAAAGGTAAGATTGAATTGGGTACTGGACAGCATCCTGATAACACTAAACCCCCAAACTCTTTTTGTCGTTTCATAAATATGTTAAATAGGATAGAAGGCAAATGAAATGACTACTGAATGACCGATGTGTTGCATAGGAACACTGAATGTTCCCTTCTAGGATTGATCATCCAGAAAGAAATAGAACCAGTGCACAAAAGTAAGCCCCATCCTACCAAATAAGCCCATAATAATACCATATCAAGTAGATTGAAATTGTGGAGAGGTCCAAAAGAACCCAGAGGGACACATGTCCCTTATCTAGGTCTCAGCATAGCTGATCCAAAGCTAGACATACCATATAACCAGACCACAATATATGGTATAGTATTTCATAATATTAGAGTGAATAATCTCCCTTTTCCTATTACTGCGTTGTAAATGAGCCTCCAGTTACTACAGATAGTAGCATGGAGGAAGGTGCTGAGGCAGTAACATCAAGCAGTAGCTCAGTTTGGGGCGCGGTTTTGGATGATCAGGCTCCTACAGCTGGGGTAAAGAGAGTGGCTAGTGCCTCAAGCCTTGACTCAGACAGAGAACAAAGGAGAAAGATTCAGCATATACTTAGGGAACCTTCTGAGTCTGATACATTTGAAGGGTTTCCAGGGCATGCAGAATTACAGTCAGAAGAAAGTGATACAGACCTAGATTCAGCATTGGTGCAGGAAGTGAGAGACGTATGCAATGCGGACTCGGGGGACAGCACATTTCTGGGTTTCCAGACGGATCAGGACTGGCCATCTTCTCATTCAGAAACTGAGTGTGGCCCTTTAAGCCAAGAAGAGCTGTGGCTAGGTTGGAGATCTGGACATGGTACAACAGCTGCAGGGAATGGGAATGCTGCTGCTTTGGAGCAGGGCGGGTTCTCTGATGAATCTGATTGATAGTGCTATATAAGAAGTGAGTATTTGGCTTGACCCTCATGGTGGTCAAGGAGTTTGTTATTCTGGTTCATGTATCCTGTGTTCCTGTATCTTGGTTCCTGGTTTCCAGATTACTCCTGCTGCCGTGTACCTCTTGACCTTCACTGTGACTGCTCTCCTGTCAACTCGGGGACGTCTCCTCCTTTTCCAGTGTGTTTGTTTCCTGCCCTATGATCTCTGGACTGTTTGGGCCACGTCTTATGGACATCCCTTTGACTGAACGCCGCAGAAGGACGTCTGCTGTTTGTTTTTGAGTTCTTTTCTTCTCAGCATTTTTGGTTTTGGGGTTCCCTGGGGTTATTGGGGCTTTTTGTACAGCCGATGATAGGCTATTTTTTGTTATTCCAACACCCATTTGTTGTTCAAATAAACTTTTGTTATCTTTTAACTCCTGGACTCAGCCACGGCCGTCTCTGTATCACAACAGTAAGTTTCTGGTGGTACTGGGTTTATTAGATCGTGCTGGTATTGTGCACAAAAAAAGTAGTTTGTGGCCTTACCCCATGCAAGGATGCTCATTTAAGTCCAACTGATTTCCAGTGGGTTTAATTCTGTAGTAAATCTTTTTCAGATTGCAAACTACACTGGAACCTTGTATATTTAATTATTTGAGGATAACTAGCATTGAGCAGAGTAATCATGCCTAGGACTGATGGACAACCCAAGTTTACAGAAATTATTATCTTGATTCTTCAGCACTTAGTCATGTGTAGAATACCACTAAATGGTTAAGGATTAAAAGTAATCTATTGTTACTTTTAAGTGACTGAAACCAATTACAAGGTAAAATGATTAGCAGTCCGAATCAAAGTAATTGCCAGAAAAGTGAGGTTTTTACAGAATCCTACATTTACGTGAAAAGAGAAAAGAGGCATATTCATTCAAATATAATGAAGTAAATGACAGAACTATTATCTGGACACATACTGTTTTAAACCTTCTGAAGCTACAGTAACCACAAATGCTACTTTTTTAAAAATACTGACATTGTTGATTGTAGGTTTGTGCCTTTAAGCCATTTATTGACGTATAGCAATCCCAAGGAATAATCCGATGTGGTTTTGCCAGTTCCTTTTCTCAAATGTATCCTAAACAGCTGTTATTTTTGATGGCCTACAATTCAAATATTAACTTTAAACAAGATCTAGTGCCTTTCAGTTATTTAGGATTAAAGTGCATCTTGTAGTAGGCTCATTGAACCAGTTATCAAATGGTAAATCCTATTGCTTCAGTGTGTCTATTATGTTTGGGACTTCTGTTTAGATTAGTGGTTCCCAACCTGTGGGTCCCCATGTGTTTTGACCGACAACTTCCAGAAATCCCAACAGTTTACCAGCTGTTAGGATTTCTGGGAGTTGAAGGCCAAAACATCTGGGAACCCACAGATTGAAAACCACTGGTTTAGATTAAGATTAATAGCATCTGAAGGTTGTGCAGACATATTCCCACAGTTGGTGATTCTCCTTTAATATGGAAAATGCCATTTTCTGGGAGACAGATCCAGAAGTGTTTCTGCATTGGCACACCCTGTTAAGGAAGTGAGCTAAGTAAGTGTTAGCCTTCCCTTCCTGTTCAGGCCTATTTTTTGACAGGAGCCTCTGGGAGGATGTCATGGGACTGCTAAATCTTTGTGGCCCTATCCCTTTTCTGGCTTTCCAATGGACAGGGTTTTTAGACCACCATGTAGGTCCTGAGCTTCAAAAAAATAGCCAACATAAATCTACCACAGGATAAAGAGCTCAGTACAATTCAGTTCCCTTATTTAGAGTTTTTGTTATAGTTTTCCCTAAGATGGCAGATGCAGTTTACATTTTATATACTTTTAATTTCAGCTTCCATATTTCACTTCTGGGACCTAGATGTCTTAATGAACTGGAAGTCCTGCAGAAAGTCACTAAGGAGGTCAGGATAGTACTCCGAGTGGTATGTTTGATACATTCTCCTTCTCAGTTATTAATGTCTCACCTCTGGACATCATTCCTAAGAAGACACCAAATTAGTTTCCTGTAGTTTATAATTTGTCTCACTCCTTGGGGAATCAATAAATGAAGTTATCCTTGCTGAATTGTGTTCTATCCCCTATGCATCCTTTGATAGTGCCATCTCCCTGTGGTATGCTTTTGAGAAAGCTGCCGTAACAGCAAAGTGTAACAATAAGTCTGTATTATAGCTAAATTCTGTCTGTTGTGACCATTTTGATCTACTGAGTTTCTCTTTAAGAGAACTATATTATAACAATGCCCTTTCTTCCGCTTTTGAACATTTTAGTTCATTTGTGGAATATTCAACTAGGATATTGACAGGATTACATACAGTGGTACATTAGTTGGCTCCGCTGGAATGATTGAAAATGAAGTCATGTAGTTCATGCAGCAAAATACAACAACATTCACAAAACTATATTACTTTTATTGGACCAACTAAAAAGCACAAAATACGTACATCATGCAAGAATTTGAAACTTCACTGGCTTCTTCATCAGGCAAAGATATTAAAGTCTTACATTAAAAATGATATTAGAGTCACAGGACTACATTTTCTCTCATGTGCTATGATGGTTATTTGTTAAAATTGTCTAAAGGGACTTTAAAAGAGGCAAACACCATTCTGGAACATGGCCATATAGCCCAGAAAACTCATAACAATGTAAACACCATTCTCTTTCTTAGCCATGTGGGAACTGATGACAAAACATAGTAAATAATAGGTAGTACATCTTTATATCCATTAGCAGTATTACTGATGACAGATGTTTCTATTTGGCAGGGGAATGTGGGAAAGGCTAGAAAATATTGACACATGTACATATCCTGCACATCTCATCTACCTACTGTAGGTTTCTGTGATATGTCAGGTCTGCATGGTCAACCAAGATCAAGTCCTGAATGGAAGCTGTCTTCCTAAGCATTGACCTGGTTTCACTTGCAATTAAGGGACAACTAGTACCCTGTTCCCATCCCTTCATTTCAAGTATAACGGTCTCTACTTTTTGTATCTCCCTTTGCCCTATATAACTGGAATGGATGCTCCCTCGGATCCAGTATTTCATCTCCTCTTTTTACAACACATCCTTCATATAACAGACTGGCTGTACACTTACAGGTGTTAATGGTTCAGTGGTAAAGTGCATGGCAGGTTCTTGCCCTTGTGTTACCTTGAAGTAACCCTTCTAAAGTGGTAACCCCCTCCCTGCAGCACAGATCTGCTCCTGCTAGATTCTTGTCTTTGTCTGCCCTCAAGGCTTTGGTTAGGGTAAAAAGAACTGACTGGCAGAATCTGCCGAGCCAGTGTTTGTTTCTCTCCTGTTTCACAATCAGTTTCCCAAATCTATCTTTGGGTCAAAATAACCATGTTTGCCTGTCCCACAAACTGAAAAAAAATCACTTCTTTTTTGTTTAGCATAATTTATTTAATTATACATGTTGAGAACTGAAAGTATTACTGGAACCACACATATTTGAATATGCATGTGCACATTCAAATAAGAGAAGTGGCACATGGTCATAACAAGTGATTAATTACAATTTTCAAGTGGCCAAGTAAGTTTTCCCTTCCCACTTCTAACATGAGCTACCATCAAGTAATAAAGAGCACTGATGTGAATTTTAAATACCATCTAATCATTTTCTCTTAAATATACTAAGATGGGGAGTAGTACTAAAGCATTTCACTATCCCCAGTGACAATGCATTGTGACATGGTGATAGGTTTGAAACCAACCAGTGAGAGGAAAAGATATGACTCCTAGATCAGGTTGTGATGCCACACAACCTGCATATTGCACCAATTGTATTGGTACCACACAATGCCAATGGCTGTGTTTCCACCTTTTCCTCAGAAAAAAAATGTTTTGTATTGCCCTGCTGTTTCCTCTGCCATTGTTTAGTAATATTTGATATTTTCCATTTTAAAAAAGACTGATGTATACCACATTAAAAGATGGTGGGAAACTACAGTTCAAAAATGTATTATTTTAGCATATCCAGATTTTTCACTCCCCTAAAAGCTCCCCACAGAGAATACTGATGGAAGATATGTTGAAAATTTGGAATGTACTACCCACAGCTGTGGACTTGGCTATTGAATTCCTGCTAGTTCTCAGCTGAAATGAAATAGCTGGAATATTCAGTCATTTTCTTCTGCTGGATAAGTGCTCGACAGACCACTATCAAAACAATACCTGCCTTGTTTGGAAGCTTTCCCACCAAGTTTCAATAATTCAGAACTCTTGCTCATTTCATAAAACCTCAGCATGAAATTGCAAAGTGTTACTTTGATAGGGGCGAAAAGATTGTACACTTTTTATCAAAGTATGCAACTAAATGTGATTAAAACAGGCAATTTTGGGGAAAATCATATATTATTTCAGCTATAACTTCCAGGGGTGTTTAAAATTGTGAGGCTATTTCTTAAAATGCAGGGAAAGTGACAGAAATTATTATTCTTGCTAGCATGTGTCATTTTTTGTAATATTTCACTACTGTTGAACAGTTTTTGTCGCCTCCTGTCTCACACTTGCAGCTATTTTGTCATGGAACAATTAGCTTTGAGTTGAACACAGTGGTTGCCAACGTATGAAATTTAGTTTTCCTGCTGGGTAGAAAACTGGGAGAGATTTCCTGCTGCTCTGCCAAGCCTGAGGTGATCATTGGGTAATCCTGCAGGCTCCCTCTGCTCTTCTGGTGATAAATACTTTGACAGATTTGGCTAGCTGTTGATTGTTTTCTTCCCTTGTTTTATGTGCCAATTTAAGGGAGGGATCTTTTGATTTCTCTGTTCAGAATTAATTTTATGTTTGTATTCTTCAGCTTTTGATGTGGCTGTGAATCCTGTTTCAGCACGTTCCGTGGCTGCAAATGCTTTGCAGCATTGTTCAACACCATGGGACCATTACCTAATGGATGAGTAGTGTTTAAGAACAATGCATAACCTATGAGGTATATGAGTACTCTTGAAAAAATAAAACTCAAGGAAAACTTCACAGTAATGACTAGGAAATGAACAAAATGTTTGCAACCCAGAGTAAACCTTTCACATTTAGTTATCTAGTATACTTTCATTTATTGTCTTTGGAAAAGACAAGCATTTGGAAATGAGAACATTATAAATCTGTGAGCTGTTGTGGTAATCTTTCTTAGCTTCTACCAGCTTCTGTCCCATAGGATTCCATACATTTGATTACTGAAAGCTAATTGAGAGAAAGAAAGATAACATTGTTTTTCCAAGGACCAAAGTTGTCTTGATAGACAGGAAATCTTACTGTAAAACCTTCATTCAAGAATTCTGAGGATTGAATCATATACAGATTATATGGAGGAGTACATCCCAACAAGATATTGGCATTTTGGGCTGTACATAGCGATAATAAATAAAAGATGGTAGATGGAAAAGATGAGTATTTTAAATGTATCTAATGGAGCTACTCTTTTGTAAAGAATACTAGTGGATTAGTATCTTTGCACCAAAACAGGTCTTTTCTGAACACAAATAGGTAAGGCCTTTTAGTATCTTTGAATGAATCATAAGTGCAGGATAAGGTAGCTGCTTTGGGAGTTATGTGTGCCTGGAGTAGCTTCTTGAATACATGCAGTCAAATGGATACAAAATGGAAACTGTATGAATAAGCATAACACAGAAACCCTAAATGATTGTTGCAAGGGCTTTACAAAATTAGAAGAACTGGAAGAATGGGGAATTTTGATCAATAATCTGCCCTCCTGAACACGCATCCCTTTTCTCTCTTTTTCTCCCTCTCCTTCTCTGTGTGTGTTTACTTTGCAAAGAGAAAAGATCAAGATTCAAAACGAGACACTTTCAATAATCAACTATAATAAAGTGATACTTCATGACAAATTCATTACATAATCATTCAATTAAACAGTCACACACAATGCTTTTTTGCGCCCAGGTGGGGCTCCTACCCTTAACGCGGGTTATTTCGTAAAGTTAAGTCCAGGTAGGTGCAACGAGTCCATAAAGGAATGAGTCTTTCTCCCAGGAGCAACCAATATTAGTTATAAGTTCACAGTGGAGATTCTGGGGTGCAAATACTGAATCCAAACGCCTGTGGGTGTCTTCCGACGAAGCGGAGAGGTGAAGAGATTGAAGAGAGGAGTTTGGTGATGGATGGGTTTGATTCTTTAACACACATCAATAGACTGGTTAGTTCCAATATTGTTAAATCCATCCATAGTTCAAAGGCCGACGAGGCTATGTCTATATGATGGCACCAACTCTCGTTTCGACCCTATACCAATGGGTCTTTATCAAGGCCATGAATTACGTTTAAACTCCTGATTTACCATAACACAGGTACGTTTTTCTGTTAAAGGAGACAATAATACAGTATAACATATAGCTCGAAAGCAACTCCATGGCAATAATCAAATAACAATCATATACCACACAATATTCTTAATACATACCAGAGCCATAGAGGCAAATTCGTACTTCTATGACTGGACCAGTGGCCGAAGAAAATTACAATGCAAAGAGGGTCAGATTATATGCTCTTGTAATCACCGATTTAACAGGTGCGGTTCATCTTAACAGGTCTACGATCCCTAATTTTTCATTTATAGGACATATAGAAATGCACAATGAACTTAAAAAAGATAGATAACCTAAGGAAATAATATACTTCTCAGTAAATTTAATATAGATGTTTTTTTTCTTCTTGTCTTTGCGTTCTATAGGTAATTTAAGAAAATCAACGAAGAGCACCACAAACATATTGGATAAAGGGGGGGTGGGCTGTGTGAGTATGAGAGAGATTATTGAAACACTGTCTATCCAATCTTTTTACACCTTTTCTAATTTCTGGTCACTTTGTTTTTCAATGTTTTTAGATGACGAAGGGTATTTTCTTATTATACCCACATGTTCATGAACGTGTATATGTACATGTACACATCTTTTCTAAAAATGGAATGCTATTGTTATATGTACTTTTCTTTCTATGTTCTATATTTTTTTTAAACTGAATAAAGATTTATTTAAAAAAACAATTCATAACAGTAGCAAAATTACATGAAGTAGCAATGAAAAGCATTTTATGCTTAGTGGTCAGCACAACATGGGGAATGTATTAAGGTGTCATGGCATTAGGAAGGTTGAGAAACACCACCCTAAACCAAACAGTGAAAATACGTTATTGCTTTGCTACAAATTAACAATTTAGATCAGGGGTGGGCAATTATTTTTCCCAAGGGGCCACATGAGAGCCAAAAAATATTATAGAGGGCCGCACCTAAAGGCTGAACTACATTCTAATCTACATTATTTATTTATATTTATTTATTTACATATTAATATATCAAGAAATATTCATATATTATTAGTATTAATATCATAATTATTATATATTGTGATTTTAACGTTTTTAACTATTTTATATGTTCTGTGGTTATGATTTTATATGTATGTGAGTCGCCCTGAGCCTGTTGGAAAGGGTGACTAATAAGTAGAATTTAATAAATAAATAAATAAATATTATAGTATATACAGCGTGTGTGTGTGTGTGTATATATATATATATATATATATATATATATATAGACATTATAATATGTTGAAATTATAATATAATATAACATTATATTATATTATTCATTATATTACTATATTATTATTATTATAAAATTATTATAAAATAATAATTAAGACCACTAAAATAAAATAAAATAAAATTCAAGAAGATAAGGTGTGAACCAAGATGAAGGGTGACATCCTCAAGAGAGGAAGGATCCCAAGATGGAATGGCCCAATGGACCCAGCCTAGAGGATGGCAAAGCAGACCCAGCCGCCGCCGCTGCAGAGGAGAACAGAGCAGCAGGCAATCAGAGGCTGCAGGCAATCAGAGGCTGCAGGCCTCCGCCCACTCTCACCCCCAGCCGTTCCCCAGCTGATCACCCTGCGGGGCCAAGAGGAAGGGGTGCCACTGCTGCCACCCATCGTGGGCTTTGTGGGGCCTGTGTCGGCAGACAGACCGGAGGAGTGGCAGCTTTGGAATGCTGCCATCCCTGGAGGCGATCCAGGCCTGCAGGGGGAGCAGTCGGCAATCTGAGGTGGCTGATCGCCCTGGCGACCTGGAAGATAATCAAGTCTTCTGGGTCGCCACGGCGATCAGCCCCCGCAGGTCGCTGAATGCTCCCGCAGCAGACCCGGATCGCCTCTAGAGATGGCAGGCACTCCAAATCCGCCGCTCCTCCAGCCTGTCTGCTGACACAGGCCCCACAGAGCCCACGATGGGATGGTGGCAGCGGCACCCCTTCCTCTTGGCCCCACCCCCGACACCCTTCTCCCGGGCCAGACAGAATCGACTGCCGGGCCGAATCCGGCCCGCGGGCCATATGTTGCCCACCCCTGGTTTAGATGATAATGAGAATTAGGCAAGGGCTTAGCTTTTGAGATGCCTTTAGTATAGTATATTTCAATTTCTATGCATGATATAGTAGAAAATTGATTTGTAAGGTCATGCCCCTTTTATCTAAGTATCTTAACCTTAAGTTTGCTTGTTCCCTTTTTCTCAAGGACAAAATCCTTTTTAAGGAGTAAGATTCCATCAATAAAGTATTTTTATTCAGGTTGCAGATGTAAACTGAAAGGACAGCAAATATTTAAACATTTTGAATGGTTTGAGCCAACACAGTGTAACAGAATGAGTGACATTTTGAAAACTTGTCAAAGTCTAAGCCTTGTGAGGTATATGGGGTCAAAAGGAAGTCCTTTATGCTCAATCCAAAATCAATCGGCAACTAGTGCACACTATGGAACACAGGGGCAATGTATGAAGTGCCAGTTAATAAGGAAACTGATCCAACTGTCTTCATATATCATTGCCATTCTGCCAGTTTTATTCTTCATAACTATAGGAACAAGCGAGCAAACACGAGTTTTATGAACACAGATTTTTGTATTTTACTTGCATTTGCATTTCATTTGCATTTCATTTCATTTTTCTCACTTGTTAGTAATCTTTGCTTAGGCATAATATGTCAGCATTACAGATGTATGTGGGAAAAGTGTGAGAATTGTCATAACATATGTAACAAACCAAAGAAACATCTTTCATGTTGTGTCAAATTATATTTATGTCAAATTGCACCAACTGTTTAGTCGTGCCCCCATTACATTGCAAAATATGTGAGGAATGATGATGTTAAAAGGGGGGAAAGAAAACATTTATTTTCTAATCTAAAATAGAAGGATAGAACAGTGGATGTATGGTGTTTTGAAACGAAGGAGATAGAAAAGTTGAAAAAAATACAAAATAGAAAATCCCAATTAATGCTTTTTATCTTGTCTCTGCTGTCCTCTTCATAATTTAAAAAAAACCCTATTCTTTTTATTCTTGTCACTAACTTTTTTAAAAATTGTCTTGTTATTCCTAAATCTTTGCACTACCAATTTTGTCTTAATGCTATTAAAACCCCAATTTTTATTTTATTTTTGTCTCTTAAATAGTCAATAAACAGCTGTGGTTCTTCTTCAAATTTGGAAAATTGTGGCGATTGTATATGCCTCGACAATTTGTCCGTCTTTGCCATGTCCAATATTATTGTAATCCATAAATCTTGGTTGGGAATATCTTCTCATTTCCAATTGTAAGCATAAATAATCCTTGTGGCAGTTATCATGTATAAAAAGAGCATCAGGATTTTTTTTATAGTGTTGAATTTGTAAATCCCAACAGAAAGCCTTCTGGCTCTAGTGGTACTTTAATTTCTAAAGATGTTTTCAATGTTCATATGAATTCTAATTCAGAATTGTTTTGTTTTAGGACATGTCTACCTCATATGAGAAAAGTTCCTTCTTTTTGTTGACATTTCCAACAAACTTTTTAAAATTTTGGCTACATCTTTGCTAATCTTTCTGGTGTCAGGTTCCATCTTACATCATCTTAACCCGTAGCATCTTGTGAATGTAATAGTTATTTTCCACATCTGTTCCCATTTGCCTAAGTGAATATTATGGACCACACTTTTGACCATTGAATCAGACAATCTTTGATTAGATGTACTTCTGTGTCTAATTTTAATAATATTTTATAGACTTTTGCAATTTGTTTTTCCTTGGACAAGAAGAAAATATTAACTATGCCATTACCTTTCCAATCGATGCTTATCTTCCATTTGGTATCTTTTTTTTGTAGTTGTCTGTATTGAAACTTTGAAAATTACATGTGTTATTGTTGTAGTTGGCTTGGATCATTTAGATGAGCTTCATTTTGTTGCTGAATTAATACTTGATTTTAGGTGGGTCATTGTGCCTTATAATGGACAGAGATCCACAAAGGTAATTTTAAGTAGTCTTGCTTTGTACTTTTTCCATACTGTGCATAATGTATTTCTTAACAGGTGACTCTTAGCAAATATATCTTTCTATTGAAGGTGATGCTGTCCTCACTAAATGAGCTCTTTCCCATGCTGAACAAGTAAATTAGCTCTGTATTTGCAAGACAATAAGGTAGTCATGGCATTTTTGTTCTGTGTTAGGAAAAATACAAATGGAGAGAAGTAAGAGTATGCTGTAGCTTTCCTTCCTCTCCTACTTTATTTGTTGGGATTGTACTTCCATATAGGAGACTCTTTCATATCCATATAGGCTATCCATAGAATTTAGAGCAGCAGTCCATGGGCTAGTTCTGCTCCTGCCTCCAATCATTTACCCAGGCCCCATTCTAAACTTTAGACTACCACTGTCACTACTGCCACCCTTTTCCTTTCCCTTAACTTTCCTTTCCTCTCTCTATCTTCCTCCAAAACAGAGAGATCGTCTTGCAAACAAAAACAGTTTGATATGTAAATAAAGAAATAAATTCTCCCTCTCCTCTTGCTTTTTAAATCTCATTTTCTTTCCTCTATCTTTCTCCAAAATGAAGCAACCCTCTCCCCCTTACTTCTTATATCTTTTTTCATTTATTTTCACTATCCCCCTCTAAAACAGAGGGAACCCCTTCCACCCTCCTCTTGATTCTTAACTCTCCTTTGCACTGCTCTCACCTGTCTATCCCCCCCTCACACACACGCAAATGGAGGTAATCCTTTTCAGTCCATTATTCCTCCTTCCAAAATGATGGGAAGGAGGAGAAAGAAAGAAAAGAAAGCAAAATAAAAGAAAGAGTAAAAATAAGAAAGAAAAGAGATGGAAGGAAAAAAGGAAGAAAAAAGGTAGCTTGGAAACAGAGGGAAGGAAGGGAGAAAGTAGGAAAGAGAGGGGGAGGCATTCATAAAGCGTGGCATAGGGTTTGAACCTCAGACTGCAACTCTGAACATACTGGGTGACTTTAACCAAGTCACACTCTCTCAGCCTCAGATTAAGACAAAGGCAAATTTCCTTTGAACAAATCTTGAAAAGAAATCTTTGTGATAAAGCTGCCTTTGGGTCATCTTAAGTCTGCAAAAACTTTAAGGCACACAACAACAACAACAACAACAACCTATAGCCAGTCCACCCACAACAGTTCAAGGACCTCTGCTTAAAGAGTTTGGGGATCTCTGATTTAAAGCCTTGTTTTACCAGGTTTCTACAATGCATAAAGAACCTATATAGATATACCAAAAACTCCCCACTGTAGTATTGACTTTAGCTTAAAGAATTATTTGGAAACACTTTGCATTTTAGTACTAAAGCTTGAGCACATCCTGAGTACCCACTGCCCAACAAAGACTCACTGACAATAAACTGTTGAATTTATTCATAGTTTTCACAATTGCAACCTGTTTGTTCTAGTTTTGGCCTTTTCTTTGTTTTGTTGAAAAGAAAAAAACAATAGATGGCAATGTATGTTTTGTTATATGCTCCCTGATAATCAAAAATAGTGAGAATGTAGATGCACTGAAGAACAGAGATCTCCCAGTATTTCCACAGCTCAACCAGATTACCTTCTCTTTCCAAAGTTGGGCCAAAAGGGAAGTAAAACCAATAACAATTTCAGGGTATTCCATGTCTTCCAATACTTTGCAGATTAAAACTGGGATATGTATGGTCAACAATATCAGCATATACTCAAGGTGACAAAAGTTGTTTATGAAGAAGAACATGCAACCAAGAGGAAATGGTAGCAGTTTATTTTGTTTGAGCTCACTGGGAATGATTCAGTCTTCTTCTGCCCGATTGCTGAGATAATAGGAGTGCAAAGTACTTTTACATTTTAAACTCAGTTTGTAACTGTTGAAGTAGTCTGAAGACAAATGGAACAAATGGAAAAAGGAGCAAGAACCCCAAACAAACATGTATAAGCAGCTGAAAACTGGGATATCTGAGGATTAATTGTAATTGTCTCTGCCAAATCAATACAATTGAATGCTAAATTAATCTGATCCTCAACAGAGATATATTTCATCTATTCACAAATGGAAGGGAAAAACAAAGAAGAGGGGAGTTATGGATATTTAGGATCTCATCAGATGGGCAAAATTGCTTGTCCAAGGACATTTGGACCTCAGTTGAGGCATGGAGCCTGCTGGCTACCATCACATGATGTAGATCAACTTTGGCAGGGCTCTGTACCCCAACTGAAGTCCAAGTGTCACAGGCAGCAGCGGCAGCAATATGAGAAGTTTCCTGTGTTGCATAAGAAACAATGGGGGAAGCAGGACAGGGATGCTTCCCCTTGTGAGATAGGATAAGTGGAAAGGCAAGGCATGGGGGCAGGTTACCCCAATTGGTCCCCTCAAGATTCACCGCAATCCATGGTGAATTGGGGGGGGGGGTGAATGTGAGGAGGTTGTTAGAAGCTAGGTAAGATACAGCAGTATGGCTTTGGGGGAACGGGACAGGAACAAGAACAAGAACAGAATGAGTGGGAAGAACCTAGAAAAGGAAATTCAAATGTTCTTCTTGAAAATAACCCTACGTCTAACAGTTATAGATAGTGAAGACAGCATTTAGGCACACTTCTTTCCCAGAAAATGTGTAGGGCATATGCTACAATGGGATGTTGACTAGTAACTGCATGCACACGCCTTTTCATGGGCACTTAAAAGCAGAAAACTGTCAGGAATTAGTTTAAAGTATCAAAAAATGAAAATACCATTTGAAATCGCCTTTGCAAAATGGAAAAGCTAAGTAAAAAAATTAAATTCAACAGAGACAAATTATAAGTTCTACATTTCAGTTGGAAACCAATGCTTAGGTATGCTTGGGGAGATAGTTTGGCAAAGGTATATGTATAAAAGATCACAGACTCATACATGTTCAAAAGTTAAGCATGGGTACTGCATTTTTAATACAAATACAATCTTAGGCTGCACAAACAAAACTGTGATTTCCAAGGTATCAAATTTAATGTCTTCAGTTTACTCTAGGCAACTTCAATCTCCTCGTGATTACAATTTCCAGTTCTGGCAACTATTCTTAAAGAACTATAGACAGAACATCCAGCAAAGGGCAGCAAAGTTTAAAGAGGAAAGGCAGCCTTTTGTCTTTGCTTTACTTCCTTGCACTGAAAATAAAACTGACTTTGGGAGGCTTCAAAGATTTCCAAAATGCAAACAAAAGTATTGGGTAAATTTCAATTCTTGGTGCAGGTCATGCCACATTTTGGATATCTCCTCATCAGTACTAATTTAACAAATTTGATATTACTTACAAGGACTAATGAAAAATTGCACACCTCTAGTGCTTACTAAGCTTGTGCAATCTAGATAAACCTTTAGCCGTTTCCCAGATCTAAGGCAAGGGCTTAGGAAAAACTTATTCCTGCAATCCTTTCCCTTCTCTCTTTAGAGGAGACCCAGGCTTAAGGTAAGGGCTTAAGACATCCCCCGCTACTTTTGTTCCTTTCCCTTCTGGATTTAGAGGAGACCTGGGTTTAAGGGAAGGTCAGAAGAAATCATCCTTTCTGGGATCCTTTCCCTTCGAGAGGCTGACTCCCTCTGCATAACCAAAAGAAACTGAAAACAGCCAGGTTTTCAACAGATGCTGTTCTGTTGTGGCCAAAAAATAATTGGCAGCAGAGCCCATGCTGTCGTGGGTGTCTGAATCAACCTAACCAGCTGAATACTTTTTTAAAAAAAAATGGATCCATGCACAAGACTAGTGCTTACTATAAGTTTTCTCATTGTCAGCGCTCAGAGGATAAGTTTAAATATTCCTCTACCCATTGTTCTAGATAAGGCATTCTTAACCAGGGGTCCATAGATTCCCTTGGAGAACTGTGGAAAGATGTCAGTGGATACATGGGCTTAATTTTTTTTAATTAATTACAATCCTCACTTTCTTTGACCTCTAACTGAAATCTAGCCTTTCCTTATAAATATATGCCATAATTAAAAAGACTAGTGCTTACTATAAGTTTTCTCATTGTCAATGCTCAGAGGATAAGTTTAAATATTCCTCTACCCATTGTTCTAGATAAGGTGTTCTTAACCAGGGGTCCATAGATTCCCTTGAAGCACTGTGGAAAGATGTCAGTGGATACATGGGCTTAATTTTTTAAAATTAATTACAATCCTCACTTTCTTTGACCTCTAACTGAAATCTAGCCTTTCCTTATAAATATATGCCATAATTAAAAAAATATTTCATATCACATAACTCTAAAATTTAATTTAGAGATATGCCGACACTGATTGTCATAAAACTATCTGCTGCTACATTCGGAGATGTCCATGGTTTTCACCTAATTGGCAATGGTGTATGTGGAGCAAAATAGGTAAAGAACCCCTGTTTTAGATTGTCTTTATTTCCAGATATTTGACTTTTCATATGACATAGTTCTTATTTGGGTATGAGTTCAAATAATGATGAAATATAAATACAGTAATGATGCTAAATAGTAAATATCTAAATTGCTTTTAATTTCAAAAAGCCAAATGGTACTTTAATTTTTGCAGAAAGGGGGTTTAAAGCAAGAGTAATGTCAATGAAAAGACAGATAAATAAAGAGATAATCATTATGTGTACTGTGAAAATATCTTGTTGCATATTCAAAAGCAATACACTTCTTATTCAATGAGATTTTGTGAAATTCAGATATATGAAGTGTCTGTTTACTAGTATTTCAGGTTTGTATATAATATGCAATGTTCAGGACAGTGCACACCCTGGACCATTCTCTGACCTACAAGAAATGGAGATGATATTCACAGATAACAATATATTATAATACCATATTGTGGCAACAGCAGTGTGAAAGGGCCTGTTTAAACTAGGACACAAAATTATACTTATATCAGCTTTTTAGCCCCTACAAAAGAGATATTGTAAAAGTCAATAACTGATGATGGGGTTGCTATCATAACTGGTGAATCTGGAATCCTCAGCATTGAAGCAACATTAGATGCCATGTTATATAACAAGGGGATAGTTTTTCACTCCACAATCCTTTACTTAAACCTTTATAGATATGCCTTGGGAAGGAGGATATGCATAAGAATCCTCAGTACACACTATGGTATTTAAGAGTAAGGTTATTAATGTATTGCATGATCTGGACTACAAATAATAAATAAATACATTGGATTTGGTACATCATTGTGTCCAGTTTCATACCATTTTAGACTTAGTAGCTCAAGTGTGTTGCTAAAGTGCTTGTTTGCATGCTAGTGACTGCTTAAGCACACAGTCCTTTGTGGCTTTTAAATTCTAGTAAAGAAGCTCCAGAAGTCACTTCTTACTTATTGCAAGCCTAAATAAAACTTATATTGAGATCATTTATTCAGAAAAAGTTCACCCTTGCATTTCTTCTGAGATTGAAAGAGTGTGACTTGTCCAATGTCATCAAGTGGGTTTCCATGGTCAAGAGCCTTGGATTCCCAGAATCCTAGTACAATACTCAAAGGACTACACCTTTGATACTTCACATTTCTTCAGGGATTTTTCAGAGATTGTTCTAGGAGATTACTGCTTGAACTCTTTCATCCCCCTGTCTGTGGCAATGAGTGAGATGAAAAAGAAAAAAGTGAGACCTAGTCCAAATAAGATGGAAGTATTCAACCTGTTCAGGTCCAAAAATCAGCTCACATTTTGGAGCTACTAGTTTATTGTGAATTATCTTTACAGTCCCATGCAAACATCAAAGGATTGTTTTTTCTGTTTCACCTCATATGTCAGTTGCAAAACTCATGTATATGTAGAACATGTTACAATTGCACATGCTCTGTGAGGCTGATGTAAAAAAGGAAGTTGCACGTGATCCAAAAGAGGATAAGAAACTTATAAACTAATTGTAATATGGCCTATTTGATGCCCAAAGCTGGGACCCAAGTTTCCCCCCCCATAAACCTACTCAAGATCTTCTCCAACAGCCATGTTTCAAGTGCCCTTGATGAATGAAATGAAGCAGGTAATAACTAGGAAGAATTTGGTTTTCCCTTCCTGCAAGCCTGGGAGGGGAGGGCTATTTGCCATCCCAATGAAGTGAGACAAGCTTCTTAAAAGAAATAGTCCCTCCTGGGACTAGTTATAGATAGTAGGCATGAGAAAAATGAAACGGAAATTAAAAGGATTCGTAAGAGATTCGTATGTAATGGGACTTTTGAGCTTTTACGGATCGCTGCCGCGAACCCGGAAGTAGACTTCCTTTTACGGTCCTTGAGGCCAACAATTTGCGTTATGATCGTAATAAATTCTTAATTATTAATTAATTAATTAATGTACTACGTACTCACTTCTCCCTGTCTTCTCCCCCTCATTTCCTTCCCGCCTTCATTCAGCTTCTTCTTTTTCCCGCATTTCTATGGGGAACTGGAAGTGACGCTGCTGCTAGGTAGGCAATGCATTCTGGAAAGTGTAGTCCTCCACGCTTCTCCCCCCCTTCTCTTCCCCGTTGCTCTGCTGCCATGCCCCATCGCAGGGGCCAGCTTCACACACACACACGCGCGCGCTTCTCCTCCTCTCTCTCTCCCCCGCTCTCTCAGATGCTTCTCTTCCCCGTTGCTCTGCTGCCATGCCCCATCGCAGGGGCCAGCTTCACACACACACACGTGCGCGCTTCTCCTCCTCTCTCTCCCTGCGCTCTCTCAGATGCTTCTCTTCCCCGTTGCTCTGCTGCCAGGCCCCATCGCAGGGGCCAACTTCAGCCCTCCAGGTACGTGTTTTGGACTTCAACTCCCACCATTCCTCACAGCCTCAGGCCTCTTCCTTTTCCTCTCAGCCTGGGCAAACTTGGGCCCTCGCTCCCTCAGGATCGGGGTGAGAGAGAGGCAGCGAGGAGCGAGGGGGGGGCCTCCTCCTCCTTTTTTTGCTGCTTCCAAGAATAGAATACCCCCCTCCCTCCCTCCCTCCTTCCCTCCCTCCTTCCTATTTGGAGAGTCCCATCTAGAATTCAGTGTGGTTTATTCAAGTTTTGGCCTACAACTCCCAGAAATCCCAGCCAATTTACCAGCTGTTAGGATTTCTGGGAGTTGTAGGCCAAAACCATCTGGAATGCGCATGCTCTGGCATACGAATTACTAACGAATTTTAGAAATTTTAGAAATTTTTGAAAAATGTTTTGTAAGTCTTTCTTTTACTAATCAAAAAAAATCCCCCCCCCCCATTTGATTTTAGAATCACCATTTTTGGATTCGAAACCATGCCTAATAGATAGCAAAGCCTGTTCTTCAGTTTGCCGTTCCCCCTTGGCTCCTGCATTGAAGCTTCAGATGTTGACAGGGGTCATTTGGGGCCTTCACTATATGTCTTCACTATATCTGGTTGTGATCCCCAGGTTGTGCCAGTCAGCTTTCATATGATATTATTTCTAGTTCCAACTTTTTGCTTGATATTCAGGCAGTGCTTCTTGTAGGTCAGATAACGGTCCAGGGTAATTCCCTGGTATTTGGATGTGCTGCTATGCTCCAGTGGGATTCTTTCCCAGGTAATCCTCAGAGCTCAGGATGCTTGTCTGTTCTTTTTTTTTCTCATAAGAATTTTATTAAAGGTTTCATATTTTCTACACACAACAAGTAGATAAGGGAAAATAAACATACATGGGGGATCAGGGAAAGTAAACATAAAAGGGGGGTTAAAAACACAAGATGACTTCCGCCTTCATTCCATACCATTGGCAATAATTATTTATAACAAATCTATTAATCAGGAGCATCCCAAATGCCCTTATTTGTAGATCGTGATAATCCCTTTTATCACCTTATTTATCTTAGTCTCTAATTTGCTCATTTATCTTAATGTACTCAGCAACTTCTAGTCAGTCTGTTCTAATATTTCCTTTACCGTTATTCTGTCTCAACCAAAATGTAAGTTCGTCCATGTCTTTAATCTCAAGTATCTTTTCTATCCATTGGTCCTTTGTTGGTAACAAATTTGTCTTCCAAGTTCTTGCAAATACTATCCGGGCCGCCGTTGATAGGAAGACAAAGAGTTTTTCTGTATTCTCATTGATAAATATTCCATTGTCCAATATACCTAACAGGTATAACTCTGGTTTCATTTGGAACTCAACCTGTAAAATTTTCTTACATTCCTTGTGGATAAATTTCCAATATTCATTAGTTTTAGGGCAGGTCCACCACATGTGAAAAAAGGTACCTTCTTGTTTATCACATTTCCAACACTTATTGTCTATATTTTTATACATTATATTTAATTTCTTAGGTGTAATGTACCATCGATGTATCATTTTTAACCAATTTTCTTTTAGGTCAGTCGCGTATGTGATTTTAAGCTGTTTTGTCCACAACCTTTCCCACTCCCTTAATTGGATGGGTCTCCCAATATTTCGAGCCCATTTTACCATAGATTGTTTAATTACTTCCTCCTCTGTAGCCCAATCCAAAAGCATAGAGTATGTTTTAGATATACTTTTCTTTTCGTTCTTAAGAATTTTATCCCATGGTCCTTCCAAAGCACTAAATCCCTTAACCTTGTCTTTATTAAAACTTTCTCTCATTTGGAAGTAATGTAACCATAGCACATTACGGTGTATTTTAACAATGTCTTCATGTGTCTTCATCACTACTATTCCTCCTATTGACGTCAAAATGTCCTGATATTTTGGCCACTCTGTCCATCCTAGTAACCTTCTTTGATTGGCTTCTAGGGGTGACAGCCATAGTGGTGTCTTAGTATACATATGATCTTTATATTTTAACCAGATTTTCAGCA
This sequence comes from Anolis apletophallus, assembly GCA_030556195.1. NCBI lineage: Eukaryota > Metazoa > Chordata > Lepidosauria > Squamata > Anolidae > Anolis > Anolis apletophallus. The sequence goes on along the minus strand of JARBWK010000012.1, from coordinate 65,529,589 downwards.
ATGCAGATCTAATGAAGTGATTCCCAAAGTTTTTTTCGATTTTGGCCCCTTCATACCACAGGTATGAGTGCCATCCTTTTCGCAAGTCAAAGCCTTCCAGAGTTAATGTTGAGCTTTTAGATAATAGCACCCAATCTTTCACCCATACCAAAGCACATGCTTCATAATATAATTTGAGATCAGGTAGGCCAAAGCCTCCTTTTTCTTTATGCATAGTCATTATATTGTACTTAATTCTTGGTTTCTTATTCTTCCATATGAAGTTAGTCAGGTCCTTTCTCCAGTCATTAAAAATCTTCATATTTCTTATTATCGGCAAATTCTGAAATAAATACAACATCTTTGGTAGCAGATTCATCTTTACGGCGGAGATCCTTCCCAGAAGGGAAAGATTAAGTCTTTTCCATTGTTCTAGTTCTTCTTTCATTTTTTTCCATTGTTCCACATAGTTGTCTTTCAGTAAATGCAAATTCCTTGCAGTGATCCAGATTCCTAGATATTTAAACTTATTGACCACTTGGATACCCGTCAGTTCTTGTAATTGCATTTGATTAGATTTCGAGATATTTTTCGTTATAATCTTGGTCTTTTTCTTATTCAACCTGAACCCTGCCAGTTTTCCATATTCTTCAATATTCGACAGCCATTTGGATATATTGTCTCTTGGGTTTTCCACAATGCATATCACGTCGTCAGCAAAAGCTCTTGTTTTAAACTCTTTCTTTTGTATATTTAATCCTTTTAATTCTTTGTTCTGCCTTAACTTCATTAAAAGTGTCTCTAAGGCAAAAATGAAGATAAGCGGGGATAATGGGCATCCCTGCCTGGTTCCTTTTTCTATAGGGAATTCTTTAGTTGCGTTCCCGTTTATCCAGATCTTTGCCCTCTGACGTTGGTAAATTGCCGCGACTGCATTTTGAAATTGAAATCCAATGTCAATTTCCTTCATAAGTAATTCAAAATATTTCCAATTGAGGTTGTCGAACGCTTTCTCCGCATCTATCGACAATAATGCCAACTCTTTCTGATGGTTCATCTCATAGTATTCAATCACATTTAGAATTGTTCTTACATTATCTCTTATATATCGGTTGGGTAGAAATCCATTTTGATCTTCTTGAATCCAATCTACTAGGAATTCTTTAAATCTGTTTGCCAATATTGTCGTATATATCTTATAGTCTGTATTTAGGAGTGAGATCGGACGATAGTTCTTAATATCCTCTGGGTCTGTCCCATCTTTATATATCATTGTTATGTCCGCTGCTCTCCATGTGTCTGGAATTTCTTTTTCAGTAAGTGCCTTATTCATTATCTCCTTCAGGACCATAACTATTTCTTCCTGCATAGTTTTATAGAAGCATGCTGTATAGCCGTCCGGTCCTGGTGCTTTATCATTTTTCAAGCTCTTGATTGCTTTTTTAATTTCTTCAACTGTTATCTCCTGATTGAGTCTTTGACGTTGCTCCTCAGTGATTTTCTCCAGTTTTAGTCCTCCCAGATATTCCATTACTTCTTCCTCCTTAACTTGCTCTTCTTTATACAATTGTTCGTAGAAAAGTAGGAATTCCTGCTTTATTCTTTCATCTTCTACTATGAATTCTTCTCCCTTTTTTATTCTAGTGATTTGCTGGGATTGCTTTTTCTTCCTTAATCTCCTTGCCAGCCATCTCCCTACTTTGTTAGCATTTTCAAAGGAGTTCTGCTTAATATATTTCATTTGCTTTGCCATTTGCTCAATTTCTAAATTGTGTTTCTCTCTCCTTATTATTCCCAATTTTTTTATTATTTTCTTATTTCCTGGGTTTTGTTTCAATCTATTCTCTAATGCAGTAAGTTCTTCCTCAATCTTTACTAACTTTAGTCTCCTTTGCTTATTCCTTGCCGAGTTATGTTGTATTAGATGACCTCTCATCACTGCTTTGTATGCATCCCAAACCATCTGTATTCTTATTTCCTCCGTGGTATTATGTTGGAAGTATTCTTTAGTTCTCTCCTTATATTTTTTAATATCCTCTTCTACTTTCATCAGATTATCATTTAATCTCCATTTCCGCGTGCCTCTTCTCTGGTTTATCACCATTATTATCGCACCATGGTCTGATAGGTCTCTAGGTTTTATTTTAATCTCTTGTACTTTAGTCGTCAAAGATTTTGTTGTCCATATCATATCTATTCTTGACCAGCTTTGATGCCGGTTAGAAAAGAAGGTATAGTCTTTCACTTTATCATTGTGAAGTCGCCATGTATCTTCCAAATCATATTCCTTCATAAGTTTGAGAAGGTTATCTGGTAGTGTGCCTTGGTCGTCCCCGGTTGTTTTTTTGGATCTCTTTGTTTTATCTTTCTTCTTATCCATCACTCCATTAAAGTCTCCTAGTATTATTAAATGGTCACAATGTTCATTAGTAAGTTTTTCCCTCAGAGTTTCTGTAAATTTCTTTTTAGAGGCATTCGGGGCGTAAATGTTACATATCAAAATCGTTTCTGTTCCAACTGTAATCTTTACTGCCACCATTCTTCCCTCTTCATCCCTGAAGAGAAATTCAGATTTTATATTTGGGTCTACATATAGAGCTACTCCTCTTTTCTTTTCTGGTGCTGAGGAGAAATATACTTGTCCCAATTTTGGGTGTGTTAGGTGTGAGACGTGTCTTTGACTAATATGTGTTTCCTGTAATGCCACCACATTAAATTTTCCATTCTTTATTTGTTTAAAAATCTGTTTTCGTTTATTTGGAGAGTTAAGTCCATTTACATTGTTAGAATATACCCTCAGTTCCTGTGCAAAACTACTCATTACAATCACTAGTCATTGGTTCTGCTATATTCTCATCTTCCTCTTCCTCTTCTTCTTCTCCATCTTCTTCTTCTTCTGCCGGGTCGGGCGTTGGTACATTAGCTGACGCTGCCCCTTGATACTCGGGGGTGTTGAATCTTTTCCTTTTAGGTTTGTTCTGCTTGTCTCTTTCGGCTGAGCTTTGAGGTGTTCTTATTTTTTTCTCCTTTTCTAATCTTTGATAGAATTCTCTTGCCTTGTCTTCGGTGGTGAGCCAGAGTCTCTCATCTTTATATGTCACCATAATTCCCTCTATTCTCTCCCATCTAAACCGGATTTTTAGACGTTTTAACTCCGTTGTTAGGAAGAAGTATTTCCTTCTTCGATTTAATGTGGTTATAGGGAACTCCCGGAGCACCAGCACTTTAACTTCTTTATAATTAATGGGATTGGTGTTGCTTCTCCTCCATATCTCATCTCTATATCTTGTCCTGATGAAGTGGACTATCACGTCACGTGCCGTCTTATTCTTCTTTGCATAGTTTGTTTGAATACGATAGACTTTGTCCACCTCTCTATCTACATCCCTTTCTGGAGTTTCTGTCAGATTGGAGATTAACAATAATATTATTGCTCTTATATCCTCTCCCTCTGATTCTGGGATATTCCTGAAATGAAGCTGATGCTCCATTTCTCTGTGCTCCAATCTTTCTTGGGTCTTTTCCATACCGAAACTCTTTTTCTCCACGGCTTCCACCTTCTTTTGGGTTTTTTTCTGAGTTTTTTCCATTGCCAACTGGTCTGTTTTTAGTTGTTTAACCTCCTGATGTGTTTCCTTCATCTCTTTCTTCATTACACTCCATTCCTCCTTTAATTCTTTCTTCATGGTGTTCATGTTGTCTTGCGTGGCTCTCTGTTGCACTTCCAACTTTTCTGTCAGGGTTTGGAGTGTATCCTGCTTTACCGATATCTTCTATATATCTCTTTGGATCTCCCTAAACATTTCTTTTATACCTCCCTCTTCTGGTCCTTGGCCTGAGAAGGAGCCCCTTCTTGGCAATCCTTTAGTATCTTTGGTACTTCCTTTAAATGCAGCAATTTCTCTTGTTTACTCGGTAATGCTAATTTGCAAGCAGATCGGGTTGGTTACAAATATATTCCTTCACACAATACTATCAGCATTTCATCTTAATTAATTCATCTTAATTACTATTTATCTTCAATTCATTATTTACGTCCCCCCAGATTCTCTATATTTCTCAATCAATCAAGTAGTTTTCCAGTCACTATCAATCAGAGAGGGTACCTCAATTAATGCCCCTTATCAAATTTCTCAAAGTAGTTGTTTCCCCTCTTTTTCTCTCAATACATTATTTTCTTAATGAGGGTATTCTTAGTAACTTATTTTAAAAACCACTTCCCCCCTCAATTGATTGTTGCAATCTCATTAATTATAGAAAAGAAATTGGGAGTCCATGTATTATTTTACAAATTGATTAACAGTACACTTCAATTCCCTTCACATTCCCTTAAGTCAATGTAGCCAACACAGACAACAATTGTAATTCAGTCCCAGCCCCAGTCTCAGTCTTTTCTCACCCCAAAGCCACAGCCGATTCTTCCCTCTTTTCTCTTTACAAATTCATATACTCGGAGCACTTTACTGTTGTTTCTCAATAGTCCTCCACTCCTCCAATCTCGTCTACTTCTCTTCCTGGTCCGTCGGCCCCGTCAGCTCTCCGCCCGCCGCCCGTCCGTTCCTTGCCTTTCCCGGGATCCAGCCGCCTCCGATCGCCGCCTCTCCTGACCCCTCTAGGCCTCTCCTGGCCGTCGATCGTCGCCGCTGCCGTCCCTCTCGTCTGCTTCTCGACCTTGTTGATTATTTACTTTTCCTTTGCGCAGGGGGGGTGGTGTCTTCTGTGGTTTTCTATAATTTCTATGATTTGTTGGCTCTATGGTGCCTTTTACCTCATTTCCGGCTTCCTGCCCTTTGCTTCCCGGTCCGTCTGATTAGTTTCCCCCCCTGTCTCCACTCTCTCCTCCGACCTCCTCTCTATGGTTGAGGCTGGTGTAACCTCGTCTTTCTTCACCCTTGTTTCCGGCCTTACTTCCGGTCTTCAGTCTGCCTCCGCCTCCGCCCCCGAGGGTGCGGCTTCTTCCAGCTCTCGGTGTTGACAAGAAGGGGAGCCTTCAGACTAAACAAAGTCTCTCAAGGTCAGTTCCATCTTGTTTTCTTAATGTTTAAGTAAAAGTTCCGTTGCCCTAATAGTTCACCACAGTTCGGTATCTCGGTTGTCCCCTTATTTCCCTTATTTCTCCAATATATTTCAATTTTCTTAGTTTAGCTCCTTAATCTTCCTTTTGGCCCCCGGATAGCAAAATAGATTTCAAATGTCCCCTTTGGTTCTTTTTTTTCCAGCTGGGAAGGGGGTTGCTGAGTCTGCCGGTAAAATTACTCAGTCTCTCTCTCTTTAATCTCTCCTTCTTTTTGTTTCTAGGGGTCTTGCCTAGACCCAGTTCTTTCAGGGATGTTCTCTCCGGTATTGGAATTTAGGCTTTTATTTGTCTTTGGGGAGACTTACGGTTGCTCTCCTTTCTTGTCTTCTTTTCTTTTATGATGTTTAGTGGGCGCGTGGAAGTTGCTGCAGGGTTTCCCCCGCTTCCCTGCTCTCGATCCGCTCGCTGCGGTCTTAGACCCCCGGACCCACCCGATCTCCTCCCTTGAGGGGGGGGGATACCCGGGGCCACGGAGGGACCTGCTGGCTTCGCGTCACTCACTTCTTCGATCCGAAGTGAGAGGGGGACTCATTGAGTCCTCCAAACCGGTGAGACAGGGTGGTTGCTCGGGAGCCCTAGCAAACCGTGCCTTCCCTCATGTCTGTTCTTAAGATGAAAAGCACATCTCTGTATTTTAGATGGATTAGGAATCAGTTGGTTTTCCCTGTAATAGGCAGCAAGAGCACATAGAGCTTCACAGAGCTTCTGTTCTGAAAGCTCCCTGTTTGAGCAGTGATGGCACAAACATCAGCATAGATGAAACTCTCTGTCCCTTCTGGCAGTGGCTGGTCATTTGTGTAAATGTTGAACATTGATGAAGCCAGCATGCTGCTCTGAGGCAGGCCATTCTTGTTTTCACCATCCGCTTCTTTGGCCCTGTAACTAAACAAAAAAGCTCCCGTTTTTTAGCAGATTTCCTATGAGGCGGATGATGTGGTAATCCTTTGTGGTATGATACATTTTTCTCAGGAAGAGGCAATGGCTTACAGTATCATAAGACTCTGACAGGTCTATGAAGACAACACCTGTGATCTGCTGCCTTTCAAAGACATCTTTTATGGGCTGAGTCAGGTTCAGCACTTATGATGTGCAGCTTTTGCCTTTCCTGAAGCCAACTTGCTGTGGAATCAGACATGGGCCTATTTTTTTCCATAATTCTATGCAAAATAAGTATCTCCAGAACTTTATAAAGATGGCACAACAAGGAGATTGGTCTATAGCTTTTTGGATCATTACAGTCCTTGCTTGGTTTCAAGATGGCTATGAGTCTTGCTTTCCTCCAGATTTTGGGGATTTGACAGGATGCAATGTATTTATTCATCAGCTCCAGCAGCCAGCACCTTGCTTTTGGACCAAAGTTCTTAATTTGTTCCATCCGTAGATCATCCAGGCCAGCTGCTTTGCCATTTTTACATTTATTGAGAGCCATGTCCAATTCAGTAAATGTAAAAGGTTCATGAAGGTTGTTGTTCTCATTATCCGGTTGTCTGACTATTGGTTCTTTCCTACTTTGGTGGCAAGGTTGGGTATCTCATTCTTCAAGAGTTGGTGTGCTATCTGATCTGCCTTTATGTTGGCATGGGTATTAGTTTGTGAGGGGTCTTTGCTCAGCTATCTTAGCAGACTCCATGCCTTCTGACTGCTCCTGCCCATGTCAACTTCTGTTATCAGCTTTATCCACTGTTCTTTCTTGGCTTCAGAGATGGAGGACAAAATGCTCTGCGCTGCCTGAAGGGTCTGCTCACTAAATGGGTCTTTGCTGTGGAGCCTGTAATAGTCTTCCAACAAGGCAGCTGTATCAGGAGTAATGCCCTGAAAGTAGTGGGTTCTGCAGCCTCTCAGTATAGAGGTCCATGAGTCTTAAATAGGCTGCCATGCAGGAAACGGGGATGTAATTTAATATCTTGCTACTTCATCACAATGGAGAATGAATCCACTTTGAATCTGGTTTCTTCCTCTTGTAGAATTCTGGGGTTTGTAGTTTAGTGAGGCTGTTAAAGGCTCCTCCCTAAACTACAAACCCCAGAATTCTGCAGGAGGCAGCAACCAGATTTAAAGTGGATTCATTCTTTAGTGTGATGTGGTCCTTGGTGTTCACCTAAGGCACCCATTTTGGTGAAAGCCAGGTACCCCCTCCTGTGAGTTTGGTCAATTGAGATGGAGCAAACAGAAATGGTTTTGGAGCTGCATGGGAATTCTATACCAGATGTCACTTAACTGGGGGTTTAAATACTCTATGCAGCTTTCCAAGCAGTTGCCCTGGTTAAGATTCAGGTGTCTCACCCAAGTTAGCTGAGGAGTGTGTCTGGAAGGGCCACTGCCTTAGCTTATACATCAAATTCAAATCCACTTTCAGTTCATGAAGAAAGTTTAAATAGGTAACTATTTAATAAAAATTGCCCATAGTTATCCCAACACAGTTGTCTTGTCTCATTATTTAATTGTGGGTGGTAAAAACATTTTCAGTAGTGGCACATCAGCTTTGAGTTGTATTCCCCAGATAATTTTATCATGTGCCATCATTGTGGGAGTTTTCCTGCACCATCCAACTATCATTCTGTTCACTCAAAAATTTTCAGTACTCTAAGTAGTCTGGAAGAGTCAGTGAGATATAGTGGTTTGAGTGCTAGACTAGAACAAATCACAGTTTGACCATGGAAATACACTGGGTGATCTTGGGCAGGTCACATTCACTCAGCCTCAGAGGAAGGCAAAGGAAAACCTTCACTGAACAAATATTGCCAAGTAAGCCCTATGTCCGGTTCACCTTGGGCTTTTTTTAAATGGGTTTTTCCGAATTTTAATATTTGTTGCATTCATGTTGCATTCATGTTCAAGTTGTGTGTTTTGTATTTGAATGGAAATTGCATTTATTACTTGTAAGAACTTGTCATTACAATGTGGTATTCAAATTTTGTAAATAAAAAAATCAAACAAACCAATAATGAATTCTGATCGGGAATGAGAACAGCTTAAAGTATTCATTTATTTTTCCAAGGAATAAAATGAACAATGTTCTGCTCCATCTGCCAATGAAAAAGTCTTAGAAAGATTGACAGTTCACAAATTGTATTACTTCATTTCTAACTTTATTTTACATGGTGTCAGTGTGTGCTACAGCACAAATCTACAATGACAAGAAAACTACACAAAAAGAACATAAGTGATATATTGAATCAATCCAGACCAACAGCTAGATCTAGGGCATGGTAGTACGGTCAGCCCTCTATATCCACAGATTAATCTACTCACAGCTTGAAATAATAATAATAATAATTATTATTATTATTTATTTATTGCCCTATTTTCCTGGGGGGACTCATGGCAATTTCCAACATAATAAAGGCAAACATTCAATACCTGTATAAAACAGAAGTAAAAATATCAACAGCAAACAATAAAATACATTAGACAAGTTAAAAAGTAATTTAAATAATAACAATTAAAATATCAACATTTAAACCATTAAAAGCCAGGTAACATAGTATATCAAATCCGTTTTTTATTTCATTCCATTTATCAATGTTATAAGCTCTATTCCTTCTTCTCATCATATGCTTGAGAGCATAGAAATGTTTTAAGTTGCTTTTTAAAAGCAAGTAAGGAGAGGGCATTTTTATCTTCTTGGGGGGAGGGCAGTCCAAAGATGGGGGGGGGGGCGACCACCAAGAAGATCCCTCTCTCATTCCCACCAGCCATGCTTGAGATGTAGGACCGAGAGTAGAGCCTCCTTGGCTAAGAAAAGAGCTTGTGTAACTTTGTACAAGAAGATGTGGTGTTCTAGATCGCCTGGACCCAAACTGTTTAGGGCTGTTTAGGGCTTTATAGATAATAGCCAGCACTTTGTATTTAGCTCGGAAGCAGATTAGCAGCCAGTGAAACTGCCATAATATGAGAATGACAATCCAGTTAGTAGTCTGGCTGCCAATCTCTGGACCAGCTGAAGCTTCCAAACAATCTTCAAAGGCAGCTCCAAGTAGATAATAGTGGGATATGACTAAAGCATGGACTGCCATGGCCAGATCTGGCATCTTAAGGTACAGGAACAGCTGGTGCACGAGTTTTAATTATGCAAAGGCGCTCCTGGTCAATGCCAACAACTGGGATTCCAGGGTCAACTATGAGTCCAGGAGCACCCCAAGACTGTGGACCTGGGTCTTCAGGGGGAGTATGACCCCATCCAACACAGGCTGTAATCCCATACCCTGATCCACCTTCTGACTAACCAGGAGTGCCTCTGTCTTGTCTGAATTTAGTTTCAACTTATTAGCCTTAATCCAATCCATTACTGAAGAGAGGCACCAGTTTAGGACCAGGACGGCATCCTTGGCATTGGGTGGAAAGGAGTAATAGAGTTGGGTGTCATCCCCATAAATTTGAAATCCAACTCCAAGACTCTGTATAATTCCTCCCAGAAGTTTCATGTAAATGTTTAAAAGCATGGGTGACAAAGTTGAACCCTGTGGGACCCCACAGGCCACTGACCAGAAAGTTGAACAGGAGTCTCCCTGCACCATCATCTGTGTCTGATCCTCCAGGAAGGACCGGAGCCACTGTAACACAGTGCCCCCAAGTCCCATCCTGGAGAGGCGGCCCAAAAGAATTCCATGGTTGATGGTGTTGAATACCACTGAGAGATCCAGGAGAATCAAAAGGAGCACACTCCCCCTGTCTAGTTCGCTTCATAGATCCACCAGAGCAACCAATGTTATCTTTAATTATAATTAATTTAATTATAATTTAATTTAATCTATAATTAGCTTTCCCAAATTATGATTCTAAACTCTGATATACATATATGAAATAAAACATTTTTGAATTTGGGGATACTCCATCATTTCCTTTCAAGATCTGACATGCAGATTTAGATTTTATATGTATTTCATTTAATATCTTACAAGATTAAGGTCAAAATACTAACATTTCCCATAAAATGTAGAAATATTGCAAATATCATTTGAAAGTGTCACATTTAAGTGAAACCTTCTGTCTATTTTCACTGGAGTCAGAAAATGGACATAACTCTACCACCAACTGAATGTATATCAAAATTTAATTTACATTTAAAAGTTCTACATGGATATACAGTCAATATGGCAATAGTGCATAATTTTACAAGGTTTCTATGAAGAAATGATGGCAGCTTTTAAAATAAAGGATTCAGGGCCATTTTTCAATCTCATATTCAAAATATAAATCTCAGTTCCCACCAAGGACTTAACCCTGAACTTAGCCTTGGTTTAAGATCTCAGCAGCCTTTGTGCAGATTTGCATTAATCTCATGGAGATGTAATATTGCTCTCTATAACCTTTTTTATTTATATGAGAACAGAAAACACTCCCTCACTATCCTTCTCCTCCTACTCAAGCCCTTTAGCTGGGATTTGCATTTCTAATGCCAGGCCTGAAGAGGTCAGATGAAAGCACTGAAAAATTCAGCTTTTTATAAAATGCCCCTCTCTTGATCCCCCTCTCCATCTATTGGGAAAATATATATATTAAAAAACTATTAACGTTCAGAACATTGCTGGTTTGTTTCCTTTATTTGGATCTAGAGGCATTGTAAGACCTTACACCAATATTAGCAATAGGCTGCGAATGCCATGCTTTTATCCAACCACCAACTGTCCCTTTCAGCACAACAAGAAAGCAAGGTAAATATACCACATCAATGCATATTTTCAAAGAATAAGACAGAAGTATTGGAGACTCTGGCAGCAGGTTTTTAAAAGAGAGCAAATAATACAATGAAACTTAAACAATGTTCTTTTATGTTGACCATATAACCAAAGAGTGGAATTGCAATGTAACCATAGTGTGTGTGTGTGTGTGTTTACTAGGGAATATTGTGTCAAATAAAAGACATACTCAATAGGATTATTTTCTTTCTGTGAGAGAACGCAGCATTCTGCACTCGAAAGGCTCTTTAAAAAACCCATCAGAGCCAATATAAGTGCCATTCTCTTTTCTCTATACTATGAAACACAAGGGGAATTGGATAGTTGCACTGGCCTATGTGAACAGCTGGTCCAGTTTCAGGTAGAGCTGGCCCAACTGTTCACACCACACCAAAGAGTGAGGCTGCTTCACAGCTTCAGGGAAGTTCTGCAGCATTCCTATGACCTTTTCACATGTATCACCGAAATTGCTGAGTATTGCCCCAGATCATAGTGATTTCAGCAGTGTCCACCCAGTGGACGTTGGGACCTGTTTTCCCATGTCACAAACTGTCCTGTCTTCCCCTTCTATCATCATAGAAGCCAGCTCAACCTATCTCTCGTAACCCAGCCACCTACTTGATCCTTTTTTCACCCAAAAACACTATAAAGATGAACAAGAATAGTAAGTATATTTAAAAAAGAGTATTTAATATAAAAACAGGTTCAAAATATATCCATGAGTGAGATTTCCAGAAGCTTAACAAAAAGCAATGACCAACTCTGAATTAGAATTCCAAAATCACTTGAGGCAAAAGCATGAAACTGTAATCCAAGGGTTGCTGCACTTAAAATAGAATTATATCCAAAGGCTGAATACTTGAACTTGACTATAATCCCAAAGGAAGATCCAGACCCAAGGACAGAACTCCTACCTCAGAGCTCCCAAGACAAGCAACTTGACACATGAAAATCTGACATTGATCTCCCCACCAAAAAATAACTTCAATTCCTTAAGAGAATGCTCTCTTGCCCTTGAAATTACTCTTTCTCATACATGTGTTCCCTTTGTTTATCTTTCTGTCTCTGGAAACACTGGATTTGTCTCTGTTTCACACTATCACTTCTGATCCGTAAGCACTGGGTTATCTGTAACCCTCCTGTCCCCTCCACATTCCTTTCAGTCAATCCCTGGCCAGTTCTCGTGAGAATCACTGCTTGTTTCCCTGACAATATATCTCAGTGTTTCTCAACCTTTTTTGAGCCGAGGCACACTTTTTACATTTACAAAATCCTGGGGCACACCACCAACCAAAATGACACCAAAATGAACACAGTGGTTCTCAAATTTTTTTGGCCTACCGCCCCCTTCCCAGAAAAAAATTTACTCACCGCCCCCCTAGAAATTATTTTTTATTTTAATAACAATTAAACAGATATATATATATATATATATATATATATATATATATATATTAATGTTTCTTTTTTGTAAAATATAATAAAGGTGTAAATTAGAAACATTGAAGTTTGAAATTATGAAACTATTTAATCCACAATATCTGCGTTGAACTGGTTTAAGGGGACTCGGAATATCATGTCAGATAATCCACAATATATGCTTTGAACTGGTTTATCTGAGTCCACACTGCCATATAATCCAGTTCAAAGCAGAAAATGTGGGTGGGATTGTATTCAGCTGTGTGGAAGAGGCTTCAGAATATCATGGCAGGATAATCCATAATATGTGCTTTGAGCTGGATTATCTGAGTACACACTGCCATATAACCCAGTTCAAAGCAGATAATGTGGGATTTTTGCCATGATATTCTGGGCCCTTCCACACAGCTCTATATGGCTGAATATGAAGGCAGGAAATCCAAATTATCTGCTTTGAACTGGATTATCTGAGTCCACACTGCCATATATCCCAGTTCAAAGCAGATATTTGGGATTTCCTTGGATATTTTGGTGTTCTTTCCACACACAGCCCTATATGCCAGAATATCAAGGCAGGAAATCCCACAATATCTGCTTTGAACTGGATTATCTGAGTCCACACTGCCATATATCCCAGTTCAAAGCAGATATTGTGGGATTTCCTTGGATATTCTGGTGTTCTTTCCACACACAGCCCTATATGCCAGAATATCAAGGCAGGAAATCCCACAATATCTGCTTTGAACTGGATTATCTGAGTCCACATTGCCATATATCCCAGTTCAAAGCAGATAATGTGGAATTTTTGCCTTGATATTCTGGGCCCTTCCACACAGCTCTATATGGCAGAATATCAAGGCAGGAAATCCCACAATATCTGCTTTGAACTGGATTATCTGAGTCCACATTGCCATATATTCCAGTTCAAAGCAGATATTGTGAGATTTTCCTGCTTTAATATTGAGGGTTAAAGGCTGTGTGGAAGGGCCCTGGAAGAAGGAGGTTGGACTGGATGGCCCCTGGAGGGCTCCTACTACTCTAGGAACCCATTGTAATTATTATTATTAATAATATTAATATTAGCAGAGGCTGAATGGCCATCTGTGAGGAATGCTTTGATTGTGTTTTCCCCTTATAGCAGAAGGAGGCTGGACTGGATGGCCCTTGGGGGTCTCCTCCTACTCTAGGAACCTGCTATTAAGAATAAATTATTATGAATAAATTCAGGTACCTCCAGGAGAGGAGCACACATGTCTCCATAAGCAGCCTGTGTGAAAGCAAGCCTGGTGTAAAAGGAGAGGCAGGGAGGAGGCTGGGAAGGGAGAAAGGCGGCTACGGAAGTAAACAAAAGGGGAAGCTCTGCACCGCTCAAGTTCTATTCTCCCAGCTCTCAAAGGAGCCGTTCAGAGGGAGCCCAAAGCCCTGAGTCCTCAATCCCAGAAGCCTGGATCCGTGATGTTTTCCATGTCTCCCCGTTGAAGCTGCTCTTTCCCCACAAGTGGGATATGTTGTGGGGAGGAGGAGGAAAAAATAGGGGAGAAGGAAGAGGGGCGAAAGAGGTTTTTGCCGGCACCGCAGGAGGTTTCTCAAGGAGTAGAGAGTCACACCGGTTGAGAAAGACTGGCCTGTGGGAGGGAAGCCAGTGGGCGGCTCCAAAATGACGCAGCGTCTTTTTCCAGCTGCCCATTGGTCCTCTCTTCTCCCTTGCAAAGAAGAAGATTTTTCTTTTTTCTCCCATGGAGGAGGAAAAAATAGAGGCGGCAAAAGGAGGGGGGAAGGAAGGGGGGCAGAAAGCTTTTCAGACGGCACAACAGGAGCCTCGCCACGGCACAGCAGTGTGCCGAGGCACCCCGGTTGACAATGACTGATATATCTACTCAAAACACCCCATTGTCTAGAAAAACACGTTCACTTTCCCCCACACCAGGCTCAACCAGAAAATCCTCATCTCCATCCTCAGAGGCTTCACAGAACTCAACACTATCTTTTACTATGGAAGGATGGAAAGACTCTCATTGTGTACCACCAACTATTTTTCAGTTACCATGGAAGTACTTTTCCAATGTGTGATGGGAGCCAATGGCCTTTGTGGTGAAACTGGAAAAAAAACTGACAATGATGACAATATTTTAGTCTGTGTGAAGGTCTATTATGTGGAGTAAAGTTGTATTAACACCTTCTTAAACACTGTAAAGGGTCCTGGAATTCCCTGGGTGTCATATGAATGCTCAAGGACAGCTTGTGGCCCTCTTTAGGAATTCTGGTCTTTAGGGATTCTGGCCACAGGCGATCTGTGACAGATTTTCTGCTAATCCTGACTAGTAGATAATAATGGTTGACATAAGAGAAAGGGTAAGGTAATATCTTTTCTAAATAGTCAATAGACTATATGATGAACCCACTGTATTTTCTAGGATGACCTGCAGTTCCAAAAAAAAAGGTGGATAATCACATTTTATATTATTAAATGGTGATGAAATGCTTAATATATACATTCACATCACCTCTGTTTGATACTATGGGACATGATGATCTTCAATAGGTGTAAATTGTGAATCAGGGATCTGTGTGTTCACTATGGGCTATAAGTAGGGTTGCCACATGAATAAGGGACAGGTACCTAAAAATAGGAAATTTGTCACAAAAATAAGGGACACTTCATAAAAACTTCAAAACCATCAATTGATTTTCAAGTTTTTATGAAGTGTCCCTTATTTTTGTGAAAAATTCCCTATTTTTAGGTACCTGTCTCTTATTCTTTTATCAAAAAGTGGCAATCCTAGCGATAAGCATATAGATGTTTATGCTCTTTTCTGGATTAATGTATAGAGATGTCAGCCAGAGACAGATAACATTAAGCAGCACTCCTTACAAGTTCAAACCTACAGTTTATGATATATTCTACATAAATAGGCAATTTCTTGGATGGATTAGAGTATATAGTTGCCTCTTAATTAATATTTGGTAAGGTAAGGTGAACACAAAAGGATTTTACACACTAATATGATGTAAGATGTGTGATGCCTTAATTGGAAAGCAAAGGAAATTATAAGCTCTGTGCCTGGACAATGAAAAATGGTAGGTTACATACCTGTGACCATCTTTCTTCGAGTGGAGCTCTGTGAATTCACACTTATGAAGTCTGCGCGCCAAAGCAGGCTTTTAACGGAAACTTCCCCAGTTTGAAAAGTTTTGGCGGTAGCTCCGCCCAGCGGACCCGGAGGGCATAAAAGCGGCTCCATGCGCGCCCACCACATTCCTACGCCACATATGCAACGAGGAATGGGCGGTTTGTGTAAGAGGGGATGGCCGGGCGGGTTAGTGTAGATTCACAGGGCTCCTTTCGAAGAAAGATGGCCACAGGTATGTAACCTACCATTTTTCTTCGTGGGCTCTGTGAATGCACACTTATGAAGAACTAAAAAGCTAAGGTTCTGGAGGCGGGAACAAACCGACCAAGTTTAAGAACCAAACAAATTTATTGCACAAGCAATGTCATAAATAACTGTTTGAAAGAGCGTTGGAAGGAGGGCTCCCAACGCATGTAAACAGTAAACGTAATGCAACAAGCACCATTCATGCCAGGCACGCAGGCCTCACATCATATAAAGTGCACATTGGAAAGTGCAAAAACACAGTCTAAACAGGCCCTAACGGGTGAAAGCGCACTAAACATGGTATAACACAGTGACCCAAGGGAACTAGGGCACGGTACACATATTATTAAACGGTAGTCATAGCCCAGCCTCCATAGGAGGGGGCAACCCAGTACTATAACACACAACCCAAGGAACTGGTCGATAATGAAAGAAAGAACCCCAAGCATACTGGATCTATCGAGGGAATGCCCTATGATACTTGACCGTTACTCGTATTATGGGATTAGAGGAGTAAGGACCAATCGGCCGAAGTCCACGTCCCTCCCATGAAGGGTGTCCACCCAATAATGAGAAATGAATGTCGAAGGGTTGGCCTAGATGGCCGCCCTGCAAATGGAGTCTAGCGGGATTCCTCTAAGGAAGGCAGTAGAGGTAGCCACCGCTCTGGTCGAGCGACCCTTTACCCTTGGAGGATGCGGTTGGCGAGCTATCTGGTAGCACAACTCATCCAGGGAAGCGACCCAGTTAGACAGTCTCTGTGATGACACCGGCAAGCCCAGCTTGCCGGTGGCGTACGACACAAAAAGCCTGTTAGATCTTCTAATGTCAGCCGACCTGGTTTTGTAGACCAAGAGAGCCCTCGAGGCTGTGGAGAGATTTCTCCTCCTCGGAAGTCGGCGATGGAAACAGGTCTGGTAAGACAATGTCCGTGTTGAGATGAAAGGGAGACACCACCTTCGGCAGGAAGGTGATGTCAGTCCGCAGGATAGCTCTGTCCACTATGAACAGCAGGTAGGGCTCATCCACTCATAATGCTGCCAGTTCTGAGTGAAGGTCGATGGGCCGAAGCAATGGCCACCAGGAATGCCACCTTCCAAGACAGGAGACGTAGGTCGACAGCAGCTATCGGCTCAAATGGTGGAGCCATGAGGCAGGAAAACACCAGGTCGAAGTTCCATCCCAGCATCGGTGGATGCACCGGGGATGGAGGTTGTTGACCCCCTTCAGGAATGTCCTGACCATTGGAAACTGGAACAATGAAGGACTGCCTCTCTGCTGGCTGTGCCAGGTCAGCGCCGCGAGATGTGTCTTCAGTGGCGACATGGAGAGACCCCTCTGGACCAGTGAAGCCAGGAAATCGAGAACCATAGGTACTGAAGGAGGGAAGGTTCAGTCGGCGCGGGTGGCCTGGAACTCGGTGAAGCGGGCTAGGCAAGCCGAGTAGGCCCTGGATGTCGAAAGCTTGTGTGCCGCCGCTAGGATCGAAGCCACCGCAGGAGTGACATCGGCTAGGGCAGGATTCTCCACACTGTCAGGTGTAGAAAGGGAAGGTCCGTGTGTAGCAGTAGGCCTCCCTCCCTCATCAACAAGTCGGGGCAGCACAACAGGTGTCGGTACTGGTTGCCGGAGAGATGTAGCAGAGTCGGGAACCACACTTGCCTCGGCCAGTAGGGAGCAACAAGGATGCAGTTGGTCCCGGAGAGCTGTATCCTTTCGATGACCCGAAGGAGAAGCGGGAACAGAGGGAAGAGGTACAGGAAACCTGTCGACCAGTCGAGCAGGAGGGTGTCCCCAAGGCACCCCGGGTGAGCATCCGGGGCAAGTCTGGCACCGTAACGAGGCAGCTGATTGTTGTCCGGCGATGCGAAGAGATCTGTGTCAGGGAACCCCCACTCCTGGAAGAGGCGATAAAGCTTTTCTGGATGGAGCATCCACTCATGGGAGGACCAGCGAGTCCTGCTGAGGATGTCTGCCTCTGTGTTCTGATCCCCTGGGAGATGAACAGCCCTGGGAATGGTTTGGTGTTGTACGCACCACTCCCACAGTTTCTGGGAGAGGGACAGGAGTTTTCTCAACCCGGTTCTGCCCTGCTTGTTGACGTAGTACATGGCCACTATGTTGTCTGTCCTGACCAATACTACTCTGCTGGAGACCAGGGGAGCGAATGCTCGGAGGGCTTTGAAGATGGCCAGGAATTAGAGGTAGTTGATATGGTGTAACCTCTTTACTGCCGGCCATTGGTCGTTGATCGACAGTTCTCCTGTGTGGCATCCCCAAGCCGAAAGCGACGCATCCGTCGTCAGGGTGATGGACGGCGGAGTCGTGTGGAACGGAACTCCGACGCACACGTTGCGCTTGATGGTCCACCATTTCAGAGAGTCCTTGACCTGCCTTGGCAGGGAGAGTCTCTTGGAGTGGTGTTCCATGACAGGGTTGAAGTGGTCGAGGAACCACCGCTGCAGCGACCGGAAGCGAAGCCTTGCCAAGGGCGTTACCACCACGGTTGACGCCATGTGTCCTAACACTATTTGGACCTGTTTCGCCGTCACAAACGGCTGTTTGCACACGTTCACCACTCTTCGAAGTGCCTGGAATCTAACGTTGGGCAGAAAGGCGAGTTGATCAACGGAGTTGAGCATCGTCCCGATGAACTTTATGCAGATCGTGGGGATGAGCTGGGACTTTTCTTCGTTGAGCCAGAGGCCTAGTGAAGAAAGTAATTGTAGAGTGATGGTAATCTGCTCCTGTAGAAGGTCTGGAGACTGAGTCGCCAGCAGCCAGTTGTCCAGATAAGGAGAGACGCAGATCTTCTGCCTCCTCAAGCAGGCCGCCGCCACCGCCATGCACTTGGAGAAAGTCCTGGGGGCGGTCACGAGATCGAAGGGAAGGACGTTGAACTGATAAGTCTGTCCTGCCACCTTGAATGAGAGGAAGCGTCGATGGGACCGCCGTACCGAGACGTGGAAGTAGGCGTCCCTGAGATTTATGGAGGCGAATAGCTCTCCGGCATGAAGCAGTGAGAGAATGGACAACACCGATACCATCCTGAACTTCCTCGGCAAAACGTACGTGTTTAAGTCTCTGAGGTCCATGATGGGTCGCAGGGTACCGTCTGGCTTTGGTTTGGTGCAGTACCGTGAGAAGAATGCCTTTCTGTCCTGGCTCGCCGGTGATGGCGAGATTGCCCCCTTTTGAAGCAGATTGTCGACATCCCTCAGGATTATGTCCAACAGCTCCATCTCGACGATGAAACCTGTTGGTGGGAGTTCCTCGAATTCCAAGGCATAGCCGTCTTCGACAATCCGGAGAACCCATGCATCAGAGATGATGCGTCGCCAAGCACCGATGAAGTGGGTCAGGCGATCTCCGAACAGCGGGTCTGGTGGTAGTGGAGGGCGACAGATGGGTGGAGGCATGGAGGCAGCAACGGTACCAGGCAAGAAAACGGTGTCTTCCAGTGCCCCGTCAAACACAGCGTCTGGATTGTCCAATTCCAGAGGCTTGGCGAGATCTGGAATGTTGGTTCTGGCGGGAGCGGTTTTGTTGCTGCTGCTGTTGCCTGGGCTGTTGTTGCTGCTTCGGGGCT
Organism: Anolis apletophallus; assembly: GCA_030556195.1. Classification (NCBI taxonomy): domain Eukaryota; kingdom Metazoa; phylum Chordata; class Lepidosauria; order Squamata; family Anolidae; genus Anolis; species Anolis apletophallus. The sequence continues at coordinate 65,510,470 of JARBWK010000012.1, read as the reverse complement.
GAGTAGGGCCGCGGAGACTGGGAGTACTGGGACCGAGGCTGGTATCTCGGTCGTTGGTAATACCTGGCCCTAGGCTGTGGGGGTGGACGATCAAGTTTGGCTGTAAGCAACTTGAAGTCTTGAGTCACCTTTAGTTTTTCGTCGGTGCCCGCATAAAAAAGGTTCCTCAAAGCCTTTTCATGCAGGCGGTATTATGTGTGTGATTCTACTGTGCCATGGAATCTAATATGTGCCCCAATTTCAACAATGTAATTTAGCCAAAAAAAGTGAGCATTAGAGTCCAGTAAATATGGATATATAACTATTTTGAAACAGCTATGCAAAATTGAAACTAAGCTCAAGCACTTAGTTTAATAGCAATTAAGTGCAAGCAGCTAGATACTATAACAGTTATTAATGAGCTCTGTTCTGATTAGGGCACTAGCCTGTTTTTACACAGATACAATGTAAATTGTTATTAGGATGTAATATGCATAGGATGCTCTAAGAAAAAAAGTTTTCACCATACTTTTCAGATTTTTAAAATATTTCACATGTGAAATTTTTGCTTGCACACAGTATGTTCTGGCTCTAATGAAATTCACAGGGACGTTCTTGTGAAGGTTCATGCACACACCACAGCATGCATGATGCATACATTTTTACTATTTGGCTGAAGAAAAGACTAATTCTGGTGTGTTATCATTATACCGAGTTAAGCCATTTTTTCTGCAGTAGGACTACATCGTTCTTTTCCATTGGTGTTTGAAATTATTTCAAAGTCAATCGATTATCCATTCATTTTGGTCTGGGATGGTGTTACTTCAGAGTAAATCCCACTAAACCTAAATGGATATTTCTTCATAAACATGAATAGGACACCAAGAGATTTTTTTACCACAACTTCAGAATAATTTTTCAATCAGAGCATCTTGTGTGAAGTTTTGTTCAGCACCCCCCCTCCCCCCCCCCGTCTGATATTTTCCTGTGGAGGGAAAAAGATATACTTTAAAAATGTTACCATTGAATGAAAGAGAAGACTTTAGATTCTAGTGGGAGTTATGCACAGATGATATATAGTTTTTATTTGAGCAATTAGGCACATGAGCACCTGTTATTTCGCCCACTGTATTGTGATTTATTTTAGAAGAAATAAACACAGATTGTCTCCTTTAGTACACAGCTTATCTTTGATTTTTTTTGGAATGGCCTCTCTGCCTTTGAAGACTGTAATCTTACAAAAAAATATATAGAAGAAACTCAAAACAGAACAAAGCGCCACTACAATCAAACAAAGCAAATTATAATGCCCACTTTCATTATTTCCAGCATGTTTATGAGACATAAACATTTTAAGCACATTTCTACTGTTGCACCACCTCAATACAAAAAACTGTGTAACAAAAAACTTCTATTTATCTTATATTCTCTTTCTTTTTTAGTGTATCTCCCATAATAAACTAACATGATGGTGATGATTATTGTGATATGTTTGGTTGCATATTTTACACAACTTTCTACTTCTTTTGAAATTGCATCTATTTTCACATATGTCATATTTACACGAGTGTAATGGTCACTCTTTCTGGCTAAATGAGTGTAATGGTCACTCTTTCTGGCTAAATGACATTGTCAAAATTGACATGAACATTAGATGCCTTTATCTTCTTTTCACAATTCCATTTTGTCATTCAGCCTCTAATTTAGATGTTTTGTTTATTGTGTGTTTTCAAGTAATTTATCACTTATAATGGCTCTAAGGAGAATCTATCACAATGTTGTCCAGAGGATGTTTACCTTTACTTTCCTCTAAGACTGAGGTAATGTGTCTTGTCCAAGATCACCCAGGGGGGTTCTGTGACTGAAAGGAAATTCAAACCCTGTAGTCTGTTAGTCTAGTGCTCAAACTATTATACTGGTTCTATACACCTGTGAAACTGAAGTGTATGAGGATGTTGGGCTGACTAGATAGCATCTCATCTTTCTTTGGGACCAATGTATCAGTCTTCTAACCATCCATAAAAGCATATGTCAGTAATCACTTGAAGGTATAAACCAGGACTTCATCATACACAATAAAATAAGTGTTTCTACACACTTAAGAAATGGCTACCAGCAGAGCCTATTAGGCATGGTTTCGAACCCAAAAATAGGGAATCGAAAATCTAATGGGGGATTTTTTTGATTAGTAAAAGAAAGACTTACAAAAAAATTCCAAAATTTCTAAAATGTAACTTAATTACTAACGAAATTCGTTAGTAGTTCTAAAGTAGGCAAAGCAGGGAAACAGGATTGATACTGTTTTAAGCACAGGCAAATCAAGGGCAACATTTCCCTTGGTTTCCTTGCAGGGAGATATAATGCATTAATATATTATTATTAATATTATTAAATACCTCTGGTGCAGGCCTTGCTAGAGTTCTCTTCACTCCAGCTTTTTCCCATTCAGTTTTACCATAGCAGTCTAGGACCTCCATTCGAACTCTATGGCTTTTCTTGATTCTGAACTCTTCCTTCTCCTCTCCGTGCTCTTTTCACTCCTGCTGCCCTTCTCTCAGCAGTTCTTATGTCCTTCTACTCTGTCCTTCTATCTAAACCCCCTTCCTGGGTGTTTAAATCGCTTTTTTCCTCAGTCCTCCAGCCCCTCTAGGAGTCCCGATCTGGATCTCTCTATCGTTTCTGGCTTTTTCACTTCCTGGAGGAGGCCTTTCACTCTAATTAGGCTTCAAGCATGGAAAGGCCCCGATTTGACTGTGAGTTATGTCTGCAAAGCTATTTTGGAGGGGGAAATTTTCCTGTTGGGGGAATCCGAAATATTTAATAATCTAACGAAATTTTGGGCCCAGGGGGTGCGGAAAAGAAAGTCCACTTCTGGGATTGGCATTGCGATCCGTATAAACTTGAAAGTCCCATTACATACGAATCCCTTCCAATTTCTTTTCATTTTCATAACTTTTTTCTCATGCCTAGAGCCTATCACATGGCGCAATCTCATACCATGGGTTCCAGGTATTTCCATTATATTCATTCTTATTTACATCTCTCTTCAATGCGAATAATATACATTTTGTTTCTCTCCCAGCTTGGGATGGGAAGAAATGAGATTTCATTGCCTTCTGAGCAATCATTGAGAAAACATGCCAGTCATGAATTTCTTCACACTTCAGGAATTCTTTAAGGGCAGTTAGTGGAAAATAATACACTAACTTAGGGATTCCTGCTTAGCATGGTATATCAAAACTCTCTATGCAAATCATCACTGTGGGATAGAAATACTTAGTTTACATGACAGCAAGAGCAGGGCATAGGCCAGTTCACATAGGAATATGCACATTAGCACCATGGGGCTATGGTTGACATCGCAATATATATTTAGCACATTGATAATGGGAAGTTGTTATCATCTAGTCACAGCTCATATTGATAGTTTATCCAACATCTACTGAAAATTCAAAAATCTCATGTCTTATGCGAAACCTTTCCTAGAGTTATTTATTTATTTATATCCCATGTTTCTTGAGAAATGAGATCTAAGCTGAAGTCTAATGGTGTCAATAAGAGGGATCTTTCTCGGTTGTAGGTTCCTGGTATGGAACGTTCTCTCCATGGTGGAGTGGCTAATATCAACACAGAAATTATTTGTATGTTATGTCAAAGCTTTTCCATTTCCCAAGTTATTGTAATGTATTGTTCTGCCTTTTTTCATCCACTCCACTACTTTCCTTTGTTTTTTCATGCCACATTTTTGAACATTTTATTATTTCAATCATATTTGTACAAAGTCATGGTTCCTATAAATTAGAGCTGTTTAAATAAACAAAGGCATACCCCTACATAACTAGGCTGATGGTGGTCTTTGCTTTCCGCTAGTTTGTGATGTTTGGATGTGTACAAAACCAGTCTCGAACCTGTAGTTTTTTCTCAATAGGAAATTTGTATAAGAGTACAAATTGTTACCTGTGCAACCTACCTATTAGGCATGAGAAAAAAGTTATGAAAATTAAATGATTCGGAAGGGATTCGTAAGAAATGCTGCTTTTGAGTATTTCCGCATCTGGAACGCCAACCAGGAAGTGGACTTTCTTTATAGAACTTCGGGGGCCAGGATTTTCTTAAGTATCATAATCAGGTCGTAAGGGGGGGGGCACCCTCCTTCTCTCTCACCACCCTCCCGCCTCCCTTGCCAATAAGTATTATGGCAAGGCAAGCCCTAAACTCGCTTCTTCTTTCGGCTGGAAGCCTGGAAAAATGTAAACAGAGAGGTTTACTCAGAAGTAAATCTGCAAAGGAAGTAAACAGGGAGGTTTACTCATGAGTAAATCCGCAAAGGAGGGCACTTTGGATGAAGTGCCCTCCTTTGTGGATTTACTCTTGAGTAAACCTCTCTGTTTACATTTTTCCAGGCTTCCCTGCCCCTCCTGCCTGCCAGGATCTAAAGCATCAAAGAGTATTGGGGTAGTTGCACACAACACATGAGAAACCAACCTAATGTATAATAGAATGAATGCTAACTTATAGAGTAAGTGCCTAATATTATAAGTAATCCAACTGGTCATATACCTACATTCCATGCACATGCAATAATACAGCAGTAATAACAATGGGTATAAGAAGAGGTAAAATTCAAACCGAAGTATTCTGACTCTGGTCCCTCCTCAAGCGGTGCAAACTGCAAACGGCTCTTCTCTATGAGCCCGGGAGGCAGCCTCTCCCGGGAAAAGCCAAAAGCCCGGGCACAGAGTTTGCTGCCTACGTGCACATACATATTCTTTGGGGGAGGATTTGCTGCAGAATCCCAGGCTCATAGAGAAGAGCCCATTTGCACCGCTTGAGGAGGGACCAGAGTCAGAATACTTCGGTTTGAATTTTACCTCTTCTTATACCCATTGTTATTACTGCTGTATTATTGCATGGGCATGGAATGTAGGTATATGACCAGTTGGATTACTTATAATATTTAGGCACTTACTCTATAAGTTAGCATTCATTCTATTATACATTAGGTTGGTTTCTGACAGGATCTAAAGCGTGCCAAGCCTTGATGCGCTTTAGATCCTGGCAGGGGAGGAGGAGTGGACGGGCCCTCCCTGCCCCTTCTGCCTGCCAGGATCTAAAGCCTTGAAGAGGCTTCATGACGGGCCAACTTCAGCCCTCCAGGTGTTTTGGACTTCAACTCCCACCATTCCTCACAGCCTGAGGCCTTTTCCTCTCAGCCTGGGCAAACTTGGGCCCTCGCTCCCTCAGGATCGGGGTGAGAGAGAGGCAGCGAGGAGCGAGGGGGGGCTCCTCCTCCTTTGTTTTGCTGCTTCCAAGAATAGAATACCCCCTCCCTCCCTCCTTCCCTCCCTCCTTCCTATTTGGAGAGTCCCATCTAGAATTCAGTGTGATTTATCCCAGTTTTGCCTACAACTCCCAGAAATCCCAGCCAATTTACCAGCTGTTAGGATTTCTGGGAGTTGTAGGCCAAAACCATCTGGAATGCGCATGCGCTGGCATACGAACTACTAACGAATTTTGTTAGTAATTACGTTACATTTTAGAAATTTTTGGAATTTTTTTGTAAGTCTTTCTATTACTAATAAAAAAAATCCCCCCCCCCTTAGATTTTCGATTTCCTATTTTTGGGTTCTAAACCATGCCTACTACCTATAGTCAGTGATGATTTCTGAAAGCTGTGGGAGGGATGCATGAACTTATTTCCAGAAATATATGCACAGATTTATGATGAGAGAAAAGCCAGCATGGTGTAGCGGTTTGAATGTTGGGCTAGGACTCTGGAAGATTAAAGTACAAATTTCCACTCAGATATGGAAACCTGTGGCAACTGACACCCTCTGAGTCTCAAAGGAAGCTAAAGGCAAATCCCCTGCTAGATTTTCTTTCGAGTTGCCATATATCAAAAATACTTAAAGACATATGAAGCAACAACAGCTTATGCAACAACAGAAAACCCCAAAATCCATGCTTCAAAGATCACCTCCTTTTTAAGAGATATATTCCTTACAAGTAATTAAATTATCCAATTTAATATAAGGAAAAGAATGTTCGAGTGAATAACTATTTTTTCTTCGTGGGCCCTGTGAATCCACACTTATGAAGTCTGTGCGCTAAGTGCAGACCTAACGGAAACTATCCAGTTTGAATTTTTCAAGTTTTGGCAGTAGCTCCGCCCAGCCCTCCCCGAGGGCATAAAAGGCGCCCTCTGTGTGCCAACCACATTCCTTTGTTTTCCGCCACTAGGCCAACATCAGAACATCGATAGCGATCTGTGGTATGTCCACAACTAGTTTTAAGCTTTGCACTTCTTGCAAAGGGAAGATTCCTGACTGCGACAGGCACTCGCAGTGTCTCCGTTGTCTCGGCGACACTCACATCGTCTCGACGTGCCATTTTTGCTAGTCTTTCTCGGCTCAGACCAGAAGGAGCAGGCCGCGGAGACTACAAGCCTACCTCATGGAAACGGCTCTCGCTCCCCAGGAGATGGTGGCAGCTGCCCCATCTCCTGTGGTGACCGTGGCAGCTGCCACGGTCCCTTCGGCGACCTCTCTCCCGGCCGGGAAGAAACGGTCGATGAAGGTGAAGCACACGACACCCGCTCCATCGAAGTCAACTACATCGAAGACTTCTTCAATGAGACCCTGCACGGTGACCACCGAGACCGTGCAGCCGGTCCGGTCCCGACGGCCATTAGCGACGTCAGTGACCTCTGGCTTCTCCCAGAGATCGGCTGTTTCAGTGGCTCCCTCCTCAAAGGCCATGCAAATCGCTTTTAGGAGGTCGAGCGAGGATGTGTGGCATGTGCAAGCCCAGGCGATCCCACCAACTCCAGGGAAGACCCTCGAATTGGCCGCATCACGACCACCCTCTCCAAAGAGAAGAAGGGTCGTTTCCTCCTCAGCCTCCTCCAGAGCTGCTACATTGGGCACCTCTTCAAGGTCAACTTCCCTCGCTCATCCCCTCGCTGTGGAGAGTTCGACGGTGTGGATTGGGGAACGACGCCCGTCTCCAGGGGACTCTGTACAAACAGTTGTCCAGATCCCTCCAGGGCAGTCGTAGGTGAGACAGCTATTCATATCAGCTACACCGGAGAAGGGAAGGCAGACCATGAGGCTGGCACAAGCTCCGGCGACAAAGCGACCCGCTCCGTCAACGGTGTCTATCCCCCCCCGCATCGACCATCTCGGCTCACACTGCCATAATGGCCCCACTTCCAGCTTCAACTGAAGTGGCCAAGCCCTCCTGCTCTGAAGGTGAAATCGAGGATGACGACCCCCCCCCCCCAGATCTGTTGTTTCTGGGTCTGTCCTCTCCCTGGACATGGACCGCACCCCTTCGATCGAGGCTTGCGATCCCGACCCGTCCTCGCCGACCGACAGCATCAGGGCGTTCGGTGACCAGATGATGAGGATGCCAGTGGCCCTAGGAATACCAATCAAGAAGACCGTTAAAGCCTCTACCTGCCTGGTCTCTAGTAGAGTCCAGCCACAGGAGTCTCAGACACCTCAACTCCCACTATTGGAGACCCTGGAAGAAGTTCTCAGGGCCTTGTGGAAGACACTGTCTTCCATCCCACCAACGGCCAAGCGCATCGAGGCTTGGTACCATACCGATGAGGAGGAAAAGGAGTGGCTGAAACAGCATCCGGCTCCTAACTCCCTCATAGTCAAATCGGCGCAGTCGTCCGGGAGAGAGGTATCCACACCGACCGACCAGGAAGGGAAGCGCTTCAACGCAGTGGGCCGGAAAATTTATTCCAGCGGCCTCTTGCTCACCAAGATGGCCAATTACGGGGCATGTATGGGCGCCTATCAAGAAGTACTCTGGGAGAACGCTGCGCCCTTCTTTCAATCCCTCTCGGCGGAGTAGCAGTCGGCCCTTTCGACCTTCATGCAAGAAGCAATCTCCCTGGCACACCATCAAATCCTGATGGCCAGACACGCAGCCGATACGGCGGGAAAACTCCTCGCTCATGCCATCACCATTCGCCGCCATGCCTGGCTAAAGTCATCGGGACTCTCCTCAACTTCTCGTCAAGTCATCGAAGACCTCCCCTTCGATGCACAGGGCCTCTTCAATGCCGGCACCGACGAGAAGTTGAAGACTAACCATGACTTTAAACTGCTGACGGCCAAACTGGACAACCCCCAGCAGTATAGACCTAGGTGGTCTCATCAACGACCCCGTTATCAACAATGGTCCTTCCCATATAGGCAAGGACCAAGGCCGTATGTTCCACTGCAGCAGTCTCAACAACCTCGCCAGCAGCAGCAACAACAACAACAACCAAACCGCCCGAGAAATCAGTGCTCCCGCTCTCAGCAAACATGTGGCAATGGGCAATCCCGGCGTCGGGTTTGATGGGACGCTGGACGTCACCGTCTCCTCACAAGATACCACTGTCGTCTACATGCCAGCCTCCCTCCATCGACCTCATCCACCATCCAACCCGCCATTTGGAGGTCGCCTGGCGCATTTCATCGATGCCTGGCGACGCATCACCTCCGATGCGTGTGTGCTCAAAGTTGTGGAAGACGGCTATGCCTTAGAATTCGATGAGCTTCCGCCAACAGGGCGAATCGTCGAGACAGAGCCGTCCCAAGCAATCTTGAAGGAGGTCGATACACTATTACAGAAGGGAGCAATTTCTCCATCGTCGGCATGTCAGGACGACCGGGCTTTCTTCTCCAGGTACTTCACAGTATGAAAGCTCGACGGTACTCTGCGACCCATCCTGGACATAAGGGACTTAAACGAGTTCATTTTGCCCCGGAAGTTCAGAATAGTGACGGTGTCGTCCATCCTTCCACTTCTACAGGCCCACGACCAATTTGTTTCCATAGACTTGAAGGATGCGTATTTCCATATATTGGTGAGACCGGCACATCGACGCTTCCTCGCTTTCAAGGTCAATGGACAGACGTACCACTTCAATGTCCTCCCATTCGGCCTCGGCACCGCACCCAGGACGTTCTCAAAGTGTATGCCGGTGGTGGCCGCACACCCCCGGAGACAGAAAATCCGGATTTTTCCATACCTGGACGACTGGCTGCTGGCAGCTCAGTCGCCAGACCTCCTATTACACCAATTGTCGACTACGCTACACCTGCTCTCCTCCCTCGGCCTCTGCCTCAACACGGAGAAGTCCCAACTCGAGCCGACGACTTGTATCAAGTTCATCGGAACGATGTTCGACTCGAGGGACCAGATCGCCTTTCTACCGCACATTCGGTTCCAGGCACTCCGGAAGGAGATTTTGTCTTGTCGAACATGACCGGCGGTCACGACGAAAGATGTCCAAATTCTCTTGGGTCATATGGCCTCGACAGTTGCAGTGACGCCATTTGCCCAACTGCGCTTCCGCCCCCTTCAAAGATGGTTTCTCGACCACTTCAATCCGGCTCGAGATCACCATTCAAAGCTCCTCTCCATGTCGACATCAGTTCGGGACTCCCTAGCCTGGTGGATGGACCACCACAATGTACGTGTCGGAGTTCCATTTCATCCACAGACCCCATCCATCACTCTTACGACGGATGCCTCGCTGTCTGCCTGGGGAGCCCACACCCGGACCTTCTCGATACACGATCAATGGTCGGACATCGAGAAACTTCACCATATCAACTATCTGGAGTTGCTGGCTATATTCAAGTCTCTACGATCCTTTGCCCCTCTGGTCTCCAACAGAACAGTGCTGGTCAGGACAGACAACATAGTGGCCATGTACTATGTGAACAAGCAGGGGGGCACCGGGTCGAGGAAGCTGCTCTCTCTCTCTCTCTCTAGCCTTCAGCACCAAACCCTCCTCAAAGCAATCCATCTTCCGGGAGACCAGAACACCAAGGCGGACACGCTGAGCTGAACGTGCTGGTCGTCACACGAATGGATGATCCACCCGGACGAGCTTCACCATCTGTTTCTGGAGTGGGGAGTTCTGGATGTCGACCTCTTCGCGTCACTGGAGAACAACCAACTCCCTCGATACGGGGCACGGCTGGACCCGGAGTCCCACCCTGGGTGCCTTGGGGATGCCTTTCTGATCGACTGGATGGACGGCTTCTTTTACATCTTCCCGCCGATCTCGCTCCTGCTGCGGATCATCGACCGGATACAGCTGTCCCGAGTCAACTGCATCTTGATCGCCCCGTACTGGCCGAGGCAGGTCTGGTTCCCTACCCTCCTGCTCATATCGGAAGGTCGCTGTCGCCATCTCCCGCGCCGACCGGGCTTGCTCACGAGGGAGAATGGCCTGCTCTTACATCCGGACCTCCTGTCCCTGCACCTCACGGCCTGGAGGATCCATCCTTAGCCGGACTCTCCCCGGGAGTGGCGTCCATCCTAGCGGCCGCACACAAGCCCGCCACGTCAAAGGCATATTCAGCATGCTTCACCCGCTTTGCGAACTTCCAGGCTCAACGTGGGGTCGACACCTTTCCACCGGCAATCCCGGTGGTCTTGGATTTCCGCACGGAACTGGCCCAGCGCAACCTGTCAATGTCCTCCCTAAAAACACATCTTGCAGCGCTGTCGTGGTACAGCCAACAACAGGGCGGTCCATCGATATTCCAATCCCCGCTGGTGAAGAGGTTCCTCAAGGGCTATACCAACCTCCATCCCCCGGTACATCCACCGACCCCGGGATGGAGCCTCGACCTAGTACTGAAGGGCCTGATGTTGCCGCCCTTCGAGCCCTTGTCTTCAATCGACCTTCATCTCTTATCATGGAAGGTGGCCTTTATGGTCGCCATCACATCTGCACGTCGCCCGTCAGAACTGGCGGCACTGCGAGTCGACGAACCCTATCTACTATTCTTAGCGGATAGGGCGGTGCTGAGACCTAACATCACCTTTCTACCCAAGGTGGTCTCATCTTTCCATATCAACGAGGACATTGTGCTGCCCTCCCTCGCCCAGTCGCCGGTGTCACCGGCGGGACAAGACTTACACACTCTCGACGTTAAGAGGACGTTGATGGTCTACAAGGACAGGACAGCCGACCTTCGCAGGTCGACAAGGCTTTTAGTCTCTTATGCGTCCGACAAGCGGGGCTTGCCAATCTCGGCACAGAGACTGTCGAACTGGGTTGCTTCCTTAGTTGAGCTCTGTTAGCAGCTCGTTCGACAACCACCCCCGCCCCATGTCAAAGGGTGATCGACAAGGGCCATAGCAGCCTCCACGGCTTTTTTGCAAGGCATTCCCTTAGATGCCATCTGCAGGGCTGCCATTTGGGCTAACCCCCTCACCTTTGTGTCCCACTATAGAATGGACACCAGGGACAACAGGGGCACGGCCTTTGGGAAGGCAGTTCTGACCTCTGGTTCTATGTAGATCCAATTCAGGGTTAGCCTCAAGTGCCTCTTCCTTTTGCCCGTTTGTACTTAACACTATGATGTGAGGCCTGCATGCCTGACATGAATGGTGCTTGTTGCACTATATTTCTTACGTGCCTTCTTTGATTGACAGACTATGAGGCCTGCGTGCCTGACATGAATGGTGCTTGTTGCACTGCACATTTATGTGTGTTATTCTGTGTACAGATTGTGATGCCTGCGTGCCTGACACGAATGGTGCTGTTGCACCACACTTCTTTTGGGCATTATTCTGTTTACCTACTGTGAGGCCTACGTGCCTACAATGAATGGTGCTTGTTGCACCCCTGGTTTTCAGGTTGGGAGTTTTTCCTCAAATTTGGGTTTTTCCTCCCCTCGTTCCCCTCAGGATTGTTGCAATAAATTGTCTTTGGTCCTTGAATTGGGTGTGTCTGTTGATTCCCACCTCTGTGACCTTAGCTTGGTAACTCTTCATAAGTGTGGATTCACAGGGCCCACGAAGAAAAATGGTAGGTTACATACCTGTGACCATCTTTCTTTGAGTGGAGCCCTGTGAATACACACTAACCCGCCCGGCCTTCCCCACTTCAACAGCCTCCCCTTCCTCGTTGCCCTAGTGACGGAGGAATGCAGTTGGTGCACAGAGGGTGCCTTTTATGCCCTCGGGGAGGGCTGGCCGGAGCTACCGCCAAAACTTGAAAAATTCAAACTGGATAGTTTCCGTTGGGCCTGCACTTGGTGCGCAGACTTCATAAGTGTATATTCACAGGGCTCCACTCGAAGAAAGATGGTCACAGGTATGTAACCTACCATTATTTGGTGGTTTATTTAGTGGAAGTGCTTGCTTTGTTAAAAAAAATAACATGCCTTGTTTTCATGGAAAACAGATTCACAGAATTAAGGGAAATGGAAATTATGTGGACCAATTATGTGCCCATTATTTGTGGTAGCAAATATTTCATTTGTAAATTTAGAAGGAATGTTACAGAGCAAAAATGTCAACACACAGAACTATTCTTGAACTGTTATTAGTGCAGAATGCCGCAGCCCGGCTACTCGTATCACCCCGGTCCTGCAGGGACTGCACTGGCTACCAATTGAGTACCAGATCACTTTCAAAGTACCAGTTTTAACTTTTAAGGCCTTACATGGTCTGGGGCCAGTGTACTTGAGGGATCGCCTGGCCCCATATAGTCCCTTGAGATCACTGTGATCAGAAGATCAGAATCTCTTAGATATTCCTGGCGTGAAGTCTTACCACATGACGGCAACCTGGCGAAGGGCCTTCTCTATCATCGCCCCAGTTCTGTGGAATGATCTCCCCCCTGAGACACAGGCTTTGCAAAATTTGGTTACTTTTCACAAAGCTTGTAAGACCTTCTTGTTCAGACAAGCTTTTCAGTCTTAATGATATTTTAATGTGTATTGTTTTATTGTTTTATTACTGTGTTGAAATTCTGTAAACCGCCCCGAGCTTCTGGGAGTGGTGGTGTACAAGTCAAATAAATAAATTTTAAAAAATACTTATTCACACAAACTGATATAAAATATATGAATACAGGCTGAATACTCTTTACTCAAAATACTTAAGACCAGAAGTGTTGGGATTTGGGATTTTTTGTTTGTTTGCTTTTGGATTCTATAGTACTTGTATTTTATGAGAGATCTTGGAAATGGGTCCCAAGTCTAAACAGAAAACGAATTCACCTTATACACATGGCCTGAAAATTTTCAAATAACATTGTGCATGAAATAAAGTTTGTGAATAGTAAGCCACCAGAAAGCAAAGCTATCACTCCCTCAGCTATCCCTGTGAGCAGGTTTGAACTTTGGAGTATTTTGGAATTCCAGATATAAGATGCCCATCCTGTTTATAGTTTCCACCAATCTGGCATTTTGGTAGGAAAAATTACACAAATGAGTAGATAGAGTTACACATAGGACACAATGCAAATGTCAAATGTAGTATTTGCATATTTGATAACCAAACATTAATATACTGGCTGACCACAAGTCGATCAGAGATCAGCTTTTTAAAAATCAAGTTGTAGTGACCATTTCAGATATATATTACTTAATATCAATATTGAACAGCGATTATATTTATCAGACAGGCCAACAATCCTCCACAAATTTCATTATGTATTTTTTGTGTCTGTTTAACATGAGAACTTTTTAGATCACTTCTACACTCAAGAGTCTAATTCTTTGTCTTTGTTATGTATTCAATTTTTTTTTATCCTGCAGGAAATTGTATTCTTTTAAATACCTCTGTTGCTACAGATATGAATTCCTTGTGGTGGAAAGGAATATTGTTGGCTGATTGTCATATAAGATGTTCTTGTTGCAATGTCCTTCACACTGAATTAGATTAATGGACATTAATTGATTCAGGCTCTTTAACATGCATGTTGTCATTTGTCAGCCATTATGTTGCCATAAGGGCTGCATAGATTCTCAGTGGTGTTTGTGACACTTTTCTTTCAGGTTTAATTTTTATTCCCAAGTTATGCTCCTTTATCTCAGAAGTGTTATTATGTAATTATCAGACTTTAGTGTTGTGTGTGCTACATTTAGATGTTTCTTTGTCATTTATCCCTTATGATCAAGGGTGATTGTCAATTAATTTGCATAAGCCTTAACCAAGCAGTCTTTAGTTAATATTGTTCAGCATAATATGCAGAACATGAAACTTCTAGAAGTGACTGCATATATCCCTCCATGTAGAAGTATAGAATCACATAATAATAGAGTTGGAAGAGACCACATGGGCCATCTAGTCCAACCCTCTGACAGTCAGGAAAAGCACAATAAAAATACCAATAAAATTCAATTCTGTTATGATGTTTCATATATTTGTAGATTTGAAATATAAGCTGCTTTGGCCCCTTCCACACAGCTGTATAAAATCCACACTGAACTGGTTTATATGGCAGTGTGGACTCTGATAATGTTGTTCAAAGCAGATATTGTGGATTATCTGCCTTGACATTCTGGATTATATGGCTGTTTGGAACGGCCCTTCCAGACAGGCCCTATATTCTGGGATCTGATCCTAAGTTTTCTGTTTATCCCAGGTTATCTGGCAGTGCAGACTCATATATTCCAGTTTAAAGCAGAAACCCTGGGATCAGATCCTGGGATGTAGAGCCCACTGCCTCCTTGTAGAGACAAAAAGTAGTGTGTAAATATAATAATAATAATAATAATAATGTTCTCCTCTTCTGATCTCCTGCTTTTGTCAGACCTTCCTACCTGGAATCACACTCTGTTACTAAATTGGAGAACAAAAATCTGTTCATGTTTAATTGTGTGACCCTTTATGTTGAAACTTTGTGTGACTGCCACAAACTATGATAAATCTATTGGTCATGGGAGTTCTGTATGCCAAATTTGGATGAATTCCACTGTTTTGGAATTCAGAATGCTCTTTGATTGCAGGAACTACTGCAACTCCAACATGTCTGAGTCAGGGCCGTACCCAGGATTTTGATTGGGGGGTTGAAGTCGGGGGGGGGGTGAAAGACGGTCTACCCTAGCAAACCTTTTGTATCGTTATTCCAATACCCCCATATATTGAGCATGGTGATCAGATCATGAATACACATAACAGTTTAAATAATGTACCAGTAAGGCCTTCTTGCAGAGCACCCAGATTTGGGGGGGGGGGCGTCAGCCCCCATGCCCCCCTCCTGGGTACATGCCTGGTCTGAGTGTATTTCTCCAGTATTTATATATTGGTCATGGGAGCTCTGCATGCTAAGTTTGGTTGATTTCCATTGTTGGGACAGTTCAGAATGCTCTTTGATTGCAGGAGCTACTGCAACTCCCACATGTCTGAGTGTATTTCCCCAAAACCTCTCCAGTATTTTCTGTAGGTTATGGGAGGTCAGCCGATAGTAAATAAGTAAACATATTCATGGGTTCCCTGCTATTATATTAAGACTGTTACCCCTGTTACTACACGCGTGAACTCAAAATTTCATTTATTTGTAATTAGAAACAAATATTTCACAATATATAATTACATATTGTTTTGTGATTAATCACTATGCTTTATGTTCAGTTTGTAACAATGAAAATACATCCTGCATATCAGATATTTACATTACAATTCACAACAGTAACAAAATAGCAGTTGTGAAGTAGCAACGAAAATAATTTTATGGTTGGGGGCTCACCACAACATGAGGAACTGTATTAAGGGGTCACAGCATTAGGAAGATTGAGTACCACTGGTGTACATGAAGAGGGGGCACTTGATGATGCACAGCTAAAGACCTGAAAAATAGAGTGCATCTACACTGCAGAATTAATGCAGTTTGACATCAGTTTGACTGCCATTGCATAATGCCGACAAATCCTGGAATTAAAATTTTATAAGCCATTTTATTTTATTTATTTTATTTATTTATTAAGCGTGCTTCTATGCTGCCACTCCTGGGAGGGCTCGGGGCGGCTCACAGGAGCCAAACAAGGCACAATAAAACAATGGCAATGATTAAAACAACAGCAATTAGCTAAAACAGTACACTCCATAAAATCATTAAAAACTGTAAAGCAACATGCTACCACAGATACACTTAAAACACGAAGCTGCACAAAGTGAGACCTACAGGTTGAACGCCTGGCAGGAAAGATGGGTCTTGAAGGCCTGTCTGAATGCAAGCAAGTCCTGGATGGCACGTGTTTCTGCCGGGAGGGCGTTCCACAGTGTGGGCGTGATGACAGAGAACGCCCTCCTGCGGGTTGAGGTCAAGCGCACGAGCCTTGCCGAGGGGACGTCTAAGAGATAGGCTCCCTCTGACCACAGTGATCTCATTGGGCAATAAGGGGAGAGACGGTCCCTCAGGTACGTTGGCCCCAAACCGTGTAGGGCCTTAAAGGTAAGAACCAACACTTTGAAAGTGATCCGGTGCTTAATTGGCAGCCAGTGCAGGTCCTGCAAGGTAGGTGTTATGTGACTACCTGCTGGAGTTCCAGACAGGAGTCGGGCGGCAGAATTCTGCAGCAGCCTGAGCTTCTGGGTCACTGACAGAGGAAAGCCAATGTAGAGTGCATTGCAGTAGTCCAGTCTCGAGATGACCGTGGCTTGGATCACCGTGGCCAGGTCATTCCGGGATAGATAGGGGGCCAGCCGGCTCGCCTGTCTGAGATGGAAAAAGGCGGACTTGCTGGCCATAGAGACCTGGGTCTCCATGGTCAGCTGGGAGTCCAAGTGGACTCCCAGGCTCTTTACTAAGGGTGATGGGCATAGCGCCACACCGTCCAGGGTCGGAAGTTGGACATCCCTATCACCCGGACTGCCCAGCCACAAGATCTCCATCTTCGCTGGATTCACCCTCAACCTACTGGCTCGCAGCCATCCAGTAACGGCCTCGAGGCACCGTTGGAAATTATCGGGGACGGATTCGGGCCTGCCCTCCATCCTCAGAATGAGCTGAGTGTCATCGGCATACTGATGACACTCAAGCCCAAAACTCCGTACCAGCTGTGCAAGCGGCTGCATGTAGTTGTTAAATAATAGAGGGGAGAGGATGGCCCCCTGAGGGACTCCACAGACTAGCGAGGAGCCCTCGGAGACCACCCCACCACTCCTCACACGCTGAGACCGCTGGTGGAGGAAGGAGGTCAGCTATTTCAGGACTGTCCCCCTCACTCCACCCATGGCCAGGCGGTGGGTCAAAAGATTGTGGTCGACCGTGTCAAACGCTGCCGTGAGGTCCAATAACATGAGCAGCGCAGACCCGCCTTGGTCAAGCTGGCAACAGAGTTGATCTGTGATGGCGACCAGGACCGTCTCCGTCCCGTGCCCTGAGTGGAAGCCGGACTGGAAGGGGTCTAGCCATGTTGCATCATCTAAGAAGGACTGCAACTGCTCCATTGCTGCCCTCTCAACTACCTTCCCCAGGTACGAAAGATTCGACACTGGTCGGTAGTTGGAGGGAACCGTAGGGTCTAATGACGTTTTTTTCAGCAATGGAGCTACCACCGACTCTTTCAAGCACTCTGGAAACACTCCTTGCTCAAGGGAGCTGTTTATGATGTTCAACAGAGGCCCACGTAACCCCTCCAGGCTAGATCTAACAAGCCAGGAGGAGCACGGGTCGAGGGAGCAGGTGGTAGGCCTAGTTGTAGCCACAATCTTATCAACAGCATCTGCGTCCAGTGGCCGAAACCGGTCAAGGGTGGGCCCAGCGGAGGGCCATGGAGTCTCGAGCTCACGTACTGTGTCAACTGTGGCTGGGAGGTCCTGGCGGAGGCTCGATAACTTGTCTGCAAAGAAACTCTGAAAAGCACCGGCAGTAGGGGCCTGATCGTTTTTTGGGACAGTAGGGACCGTCGTCAAAGACCGAATTACTTTGAACAATTGAGCCGGGCGTGAGTTGGCAGACGCTATCAAGGCGGTAAAGTACGAATTTTTGGCCGCCTTGACAGCCCGCTCATAAGCTTTCTTGAATAGCTTATAAGCTGATAGGGAGGCTCCGTCACGGAGTTCCCTCCACTCGCACTCAAGCCATCTCCTTTCCCGCTTCATCGCCCTAAGCTCCTCCGTATACCAAGGAGACCGATGCTTGCGAGGTCGGAGAGGGCGCTCGGGGGCCATCTCGTTGAGAGCTCTAGACAGAGCGGTGTTCCAAGCAAGGACTTGCTCGTCGACCGAGTCGCTGATAGACTCCAGATCCCTCAGAGCATTCAGGAACCTTTCGGGTTCCATAAGTCTCTTCGGGCGAACCAAAATCCCTTCGGCGCCCTTGCATGGGGGGGGGGGGCGGCGGTTGCTCAACCTGGATCCTTAGGGCACAGTGGTCCGACCATGGAACCTCTATTACGGAGGTTAGGTCCACTTGAACCCCAGCCTGAACAACAAGTTTATATATATTTTATTTATAAATTCGATTTGGTAGACCGCTCTCTCTGGAGCCCAGAGCGGTTTACAGCATAAAATCAATAAAACATCAATAAACAGATAAAAGACGTATACCCAAAAGCCCCCCTCCCCACAAATGATCCCGGCAAGCAATAATACACAGAGGCAATACATGGCAGGACGGTATGTTGGCAGCTGGCAACTAAGGAGGCATCAGTTGGGACCAAATGCCTGCCTATATAGCCAAGTCTTCACAGACTTGCGGAAGGCCAACAAACCCCGTAGTGCTCGTATCTCCTCCGGCAGAGAATTCCAGAGGGTCGGAGCGGCCACTGTAAATGCTCTCTGCCGGGTGCTCGACAGCCTACAGATCTTCATACTAGGGACCTCTAGTAGATTAAGCCCCTCTGAGCGCAGTGATCTTCTGGGTTTGTATGGGGTAAGACGCTCCCTCAAGTACACTGGCCCCAAACCATATAAGGCCTTGAAAGTTAGAACTAACACCTTGAAGGAGACCCGGAATTCGATGGGAAGCCAGTGCAGTGCACGCAGGAGTGGGGTCACATGCGCAGATCTTGGGGCTCCCGACAGCAGGCGCTGCTGCGTTCTGCACCAGCTTAAGTTTCGGATCGCCGGCAAGGGTAGGCCAATGTACAGCGCATTACAGTAATCAAGCCTCGAGATGACCGTGGCTTGGATCACCGTGGCCAGGTCGCAGCGGGAGAGGTAAGGAGCCAGACGTTTCGCCTGCCGCAGATGGTAGAACGCTGTCTTGCAAGCGCAGGCAATCTGCGCTTCCATTGACAGTTGGGTGTCTAGCTGGACCCCAAGGCTCTTAACTAGGGGCTGTGGGCGAAGTGCCACACCATCAAACGCCGGCAACTGGGTCTCTACCCCCTCCGGGCGGCCCAGCCACAAGATCTCCGTCTTCGCGGGTTCACCTTCAACTTACTGGCTCGCAGCCATCCAGTTACGGCTTCTAGGCAGAGATGGAAATTATCGGGTACAGATTCCACCCCGGGGTCCATCCTCAGAATGAGCTGGGTGTCATCAGCGTACTGGTGACATTCCAGCCCAAAACTCCGTACCAATTGGGCGAGTGGTCGCATGTAGATGTTAAATAACAGCGAGGGAGAGAATGGCCCCTGAGGGACCCCACAATGTAAGGGGGAGCCCTCGGCGACCACCCCTCCCCACTTCACGCGCTACAGGCGGTTTTGGAGGAAGGAGGACAGCCAGTTTAAGGCTGTCTCCCTCACCCCCGCCACCGCCAGGCGGTGTGTCAAAGTTGGTAATCGACAGTATCAAACGCTGCCGTGAGGTCCAATAACACGAGCAGCGCCGATCCGCCTCGATCCAAGTGGCAACGGAGTAGGTCTGTGATGGAGACCAGGACGGTCTCTGTCCCATGGCCTGAACGGAAGCCGGACTGGAAGGGGTCAAGCCAGGTTGCATCATTCAGGAATGTCTGCAGCTGGTCCATTGCTGCCCTCTCAATTACCTTGCCCAGGTATGGTAAATTGGACACTGGGCGGTAATGGAGGAGCCGCGGGATCTAACCCGGGCTTCTTCAGCAATGGACTAACCACTGCCTCTTTTAACTCCTCTGGAAAAGCTCCTTGCTCAAGGGAGCAGTTGACTATATTCAACAGAGGGCCTCGAAACCCTCCACGCAAGCTCGAATCAGCGTGGAGGGCACGGGTCGAGGGAGCAGGTGGTTGGTCGAAGAGCTGCGACAATCTTGTCAACATCCTCTGCGTCCAGTGGCCGAAACCGGTCGAAGGTGGAACCGGCGGAGGGCCACGGAGTCTCAAGCTCCTGTACTGTATCAACCATGGCAGGGAGGTCCCGGCGGAGCGTCGCAATCTTGTCTGCGAAATGATTCTGGAAAGCCTCGGCGGAAAGGGCCCGATCATCATTTTTTGGGATGGTAGGGACCATCGTCAACTGCCGAATTATCCTGAACAATTGGGCCGGGCGTGAATCTGCAGACGCTATCAAGGAGGCATAATGAGAAATTTTCGCCTCCTTGACCGCATGCTCATAAGCCTCACTAAAGAGCTTATAAGCTGATTGCGAAGGCCCGTCACGGAGCTTCCTCCACATGCGCTCCAGCCGTCTCTTCTCCCGCTTCATGGTTCTAAGATCTTTGGTGAACCATGGAGAGCAAAGCTTGTGGGGTTTGAGAGGGCGCTTAGGGGCAATCTCGTCGAGAGCCGTGGATAACTTACAGTTCCAGGTGGTGACTAGCTCCTCGAGCGAGACGCTGACAGGCTCCAAATCCCTCAGGGCATTCAGGAACCTGGTTGGTTCCATAAAGTCCCTTCGGGCGAACCCAAATTGGTTCGGCACCCTTGCCGGGGTGGTGGCGTCTCAACCCGGACTCTTAGAGCACAGTGATCCGACCATGGCACCTCGGTTACAGAGGTGACGGACACTTGGACACCTGCAGAGAAGATCAGATCGAGTGTGTCCAGCCCGATGTGTGGGGCCCGAGTTTAAGTGGGAGGCCCAGTGCCGCCATGGTCGACACAAGGTCCCCCGCTGCAGATGGAAGGGAGGCTGTGTCGGCGTGGACATTGAAGTCCCCCAGAACTATAAGTCTGGGGAACCTCAATGCCCACTCAGCCACAGTCTCCAGCAGCAGGGAGAGACTCCTCGCTGGTGCGCTAGGTGCTCGGTACACCAGCAAGAAGGCTACACTCTCCGGGCTCCCCATCAGGCCGACACTTTCAATCCCGTCTGTTTCCAGTGCAGGGACCGCTCTAAGATGTAACAGGTCACGGGAGAGGATAGCCACCCCCCCCTCCCATTCCTATTCTGGGGAGTAACAACATAATCAGGGTATGCTAGCTCGTGCAGGCAGGTTTCATCGCCATCGTTGATCCAGGTTTCGGTTATGCAGCAGAGATCCGCCGCTGCTCTAAAAAGAAATCCTTGAGAGTAGCAGTTTTGTTCCTAACAGAGCGCGTTAACTAACACCAGAGAGGAAGTGGAGGAAATTGGAAGCCTGTCACCAGCGTACTTCGGGATAGGACGCAGGTCAGAGGTACGTCGAGTTGAGGGTATGGCCGGCCGAGTGTGTGGGTCCCGACTTACAAAGGGAGAGGCCCAATGTCGCCATAGTCAATTTCAATTATTGCCTTTTCTGCCAAAAGATCAAACTGCAGCTCCAGGATTCCATAACATTGAATTAAAGTAGTTCTTCAATTTAAATATTGTATTTGTTCCCATTTTGTTTTTTGTGTTTTACTTCAAAATAAACCCATTAAAGTTCAACAAACATGCCTTTTAAAACATATTACTTTGTTGGAAATGCTTTTAAAAATTAGCAAAATCCTTCTGTCTTTATTTTCAGTCTCGAAGACAGAATGCATAATGTCTTCAAATTCTTTGTAAACTATTTGACCACTGATAAATTTCCACCCTGAGATTCAAGTGCATACTTTGATTATGAACCTCAGAATCTTGGTGTTGAGCCAATGAAGTCAAATAAATATCCATGGCACCGGGAATGTGGCACAGCTGGCTGGGAGTCAGCTGCATAAGATCTCTAATGACCAGACGGTTATGAGATTGAGGCCTGCCCGGGTCAGGGTGAGCTCTCGACCAATTGTGTAGCTCGTTGTCTGTCTATATATGTTGTATGTCTAAGGCATTTAATGTTTGCCTATAGATGTGCATTGTGATCCACCCTGAGTCCCCTGAGGGGTGAGAGGGGCAGAATATAAATGATATAAATAAATAAATAAATAAATGGCATTGGATATTGAGACATTCTATATATTTGCATAATGTCATTCAGAATATCTATGACATAGCACTAGTTTGCTGTTATTTATTATTTATTTATTATTTGGTTTTATATTCCGCCCCTCCCTGCAGGCTCGGGGCGGGTTACAACATATAAAACGGGCAGCATGGAACAAACATGCAGCCCTACAATAAAACAGTTAAAACATTTAAAAGTTACATATCATAGCGTAGTAAAGAGGAAACACAGAAGGTGCCTTGGGTCTGGGAGTTGTGCTAGCATCGGCCGATCAGGGGACCTAGCCGAAGGCTGATCTAAAAAGAGCAGTTTTACAGGCCCTCCGGAAGGGAATCAGCTCTGAGATGGCTCGAACTTCCCCTGGGAGGGAATTCCAGAGCTCTGGAGCTACCACTGAAAAGGCCCGTTGCCTAGTTGAAGACAGATGGCAGGAGCGGATAGATGGTATCAAAAGCAGATTTTGTTCTTCTGAACGGAGTGGTCTCGGGGGAATATATGGGGCAAGGCGGTCCCTCAGATATGCAGGCCCTAGGCCGTGCAAGGCCTTAAAGGTCAACACCAACACCTTGAAGGCGATTCGGCACTCGATGGGAAGCCAGTGCAGTTGCCGAAGGATGGGAGTAATGTGCTCCCTCACTGGCGTTCCGGCCAGTAGGCGAGCAGCGGCATTCTGCACTAGCTTGAGTTTCGCCAAGGGAAGTCCAACGTAGAGGGCGTTACAGTAATCCAGCCTCGAGATGACCGTCGCTTGGATCACCGTGGCCAGGTCGTCCCTGGACAGGTAGGGGGCCAGTCGCCTAGCCCGTCGTAGGTGGAAGAACGCCACCCTGCTGACCGAGGAGACCTGAGTCTCCATGGTCAGCAGGGGGTCGAGCTGAACACCTAGGCTCTTAACAAGGGGTGACGGGCTTAAACGCTCGCCATCCAGGGTAGGCAACCGGCACTCATCCAGCCCAGGCCGACCAGGCCACAAGATCTCAGTCTTCGACGGATTCACCTTCAGCCGGCTAGCACGCAGCCAACCAGTCACGGCCTCCAGGCATTGATGGAAACAATCGGGTACGGTGTCCGGCCTGCCGTCCATTCTCAGCAAAAGCTGGGTGTCATCTGCATACTGATAACACTCCAGACCAAAGTCGCGAACCAGCTGGGCCAGGGGGCGCATATAAATGTTGAATAATAAGGGGGAAAGGATGGCCCCCTGGGGGACCCCACAGTTAAGTGGTAGCCTCCCAGAGACCTCCCCGCCCCCCTCCACACGTTGTCCCCCGCCCCGGAGGAAGGAGGCCACCCATTTAAGGGCAGTCCCCCTAACCCCAGAACCGGCTAAACGGTGGGTCAACAAGGTATGATCTACAGTGTCAAACACTGCTGTCAGATCTAACAGGACATGCAAGGCTGACCCGCCCTGGTCAAGCTGGCGGCGAAGTTGGTCTGTAATGGTGACAAGCACGGTTTCCGTCCCATGCCCAATACGGAAGCCGGATTGGAAGGGATCAAGACCAGCTGTGTCTTGAAAGAACCCCTGCAGCTGATCCGCTGCTGCCCTCTCAATTACCTTGCCTAAAAAAGGCAAGGAATAAATGTGTATTCCCATTTATTGTTAACATTTAGCTATGCAAAAAAGTATTAAATAAGCTAGAATTCAGAACTTTTTTATTACATATTTTGAAATATACAATTACGCTATTCTCTGCCAACTGCATTAACTTCAATAACATAGGCAGTTGAAACAGCAGGAGGGTTAAAAACATATGTCCCCCTTTATTCTTAGAAAGGTTTTTCCCTCCTTTTTAGTGTTTAATCTCAACTTTCTGTATGCTGAGCAATTAGCAAATGATATACACTCCAGATGGATCATCAGCAGGGTTAGATGAAAACGTATATATACACAATTGTGTATGTCTTCGTAGGCAGAATGCTTCTTCGAGGTATTAATTAGTCCACCTCCACACCTTCCAACCAGCAACCTCCAATTAGTTGCCCATGATTTTCACACTGAAGGTCTAAACACAAACAACAAGTATCAAATGCCAGAAATGAGGAGGAAGCTGGCATTTTGGCTTGCATATAATACATGCTAGTATATTTTCCAAAATGTTTTATTCACAGTAGTGGTAGAAGCAGCAGCAAACACCATCACAAAATGTTATAGTATATTTTGTAAAGTTGCTTACCATAATTAGATCTTTTTCCAAATAAAATAATATCTCTGCATTGTACTGAAATGGCAACGTAACAATGACTCCTTATATGGTTTAACTTTTAGTTATTTATTTCATATTCTTCTATTCCACCCTTCTCCCCACAAGGGGGACTACTTTTACAACTAGTAACTTTCATGGATCTACACCAGTGGTTCCCAAAGATTTGGCCTACCGCCCCCTTTCCAGAAAAAATATTACTCAGCACCCCCTAGAAATTAATTTTTATTTTTTTAATAGCAATGAAACAGAAAGATGTAATTTTTAATGTTTCTACCTTTCTCATAAAATATAGTAAAGAAAGGTGTAAATTAGAAACATTGAAGTTTGAAATTATGAAACTATTTATTGAACTTAGAATAGAAAGGTAATACAAAAATGTTAAAACATTCAAGATCATTCTTAATGAGAAGGATGAACCTGGTATGCTGCTACTAATCTGGTAATCCTCCGCTCTATTTTTGTCAGCAGTAATCTCAAATCACTGCGATTGACTATTTGCAATTGGTTTCTTTTTTTATTAATAAATTGGTTATCACACTGAATCCACGTTCCACTAAATATGTTGAAGGAAATGCAATTAAGAACTTTTGAATTAGAGCCCATATTTCATGATAAGCCGTAGGGATCTCCTTTTGCAGCCAGAATTGTTGGTAGCTGCTTTTGAATTTAAATTTCAGTTCATCATTTGTAGTTACTTCCATCAGTTCTTCTTGTAACTGTGGAGATTCTTCTGTATTTGCACTTGAAAAAGGATCCAAAATCCAATCAGGTATGTTCATTTTCAAAATATCATCAAATTGTTGATTAAAATCTGAATGGAGAGCATCCAAGTGCTCACAATAACAAAGTATGTCTTCATCTTTTTTTTCTGCTCCTGATAAATTTGGGAACAGGCTGAATTCCCCCATCCAAAATTTCACTTGTACAGAAGACGTTTTGTCACAAATGTAGAAATAACAGATTTTATTTTTATTAAATTCAGTTCATCACCTTGAAGCTGAAGATTGCTTTCATTAAAATAGCATGTATAAGTGACATAACAGTTGCTAAAAATTAATAAGGAATTGCATTACTTGTTGTGATCAGTAGTTTTACACCAGGGAAAAAACTGTTAATACAACTTAATTTGCAAAAACAACAATTTCAATGTTAGGGAGCACGTTGAGCGTTCACATCATGCCCATTCTGCGTGAACTGCACTGGCTGCCGGTAGAATGCCGGATCACCTTCAAAGTGTTAGTTCTAACTTTTAAGGCCTTACATGGTCTGGGGCCAGTGTACCTGCGGGACCGCCTCATCCCGTATTACCCCACCAGATTGCTGCATTCCAAGGAACAGAACCTCTTGGTCATTCCCTCGCCCGAAATGTATCACCTGACGGCAACCCGTCGGCGGGCCTTCTCAATAGTAGCTCCAACACTTTGGAACTTGTTGCCTGCTGACATTCGCACCATGCAGAACATCCTTTCCTTCCGGAAAGCATTGAAGACCCTGCTTTTCCAGCAAGCGTTTGGAGCAGGATGAGCTGCAGGCCCCGTTATATGTTGCCTCATATGTCCATCTGTTTTGCTCTGCATTACCTTGTTTAGCATATGTCTTCTGTGTTTTATTGTATTTTAGATGTGTTTTTAACCATGTTTTAATATTGTTATACCTGACTGTTTATGAATATGCTGTGAGCCGCCCCGAGCCTTCGGGGAAGGGCGGCCAATCAAGTGCAAATAAATAAATAAATAATAAATAAAATGTGAACATTGAACCAAACTTGGCATAGAGAACTCCCATGAGCAACAGAGAATACTGGAGAGGTTTGGGGAAAACAGAACTTGGCATTTAGGAGCTGCTTGGATTTATAGTTCACCAGCAATCAATGAGAATTCTGAACTCCAGCAGCAATGGAATTTAACCAAACCTGACATAGAGAACTTCCATGAGCAACAGAGAATACTGGAGAGGTCTGGGGAAAACAGACTTTGGCATTTAGGAGCTGCTTGGATTTATAGTTCACCTTCAATCAATGAGCATTCTGAACTCCAGCAGCAATGGAATTTAACCAAACTTGGTATAGAGAACTCCCATGAGCAACTGAAAATACTTGGGGGGGGGGGGTTGAGGAAAATAGTCCTTGGTGTTTGGGAGCTGCTTGGATTTATAGTTCACCTGCAATCAATGAGCAATCTGCATATAGAGAACTCCCATGAACAACTGAAAATACTTGGGGGTCTGGGGAAAATAGGCATTGGCATTTAGGAGCTGCTTGGATTTATAGCTCACCTGCAATCAATGAGCCTTCTGAATTCCAGAAGCAACTCACTCCTCTTTCCTTCCCATGCAGCTCGCCTTCCCAGTCCTTTCCACATGCTTGCAAAGGTGACACACGCCCTGATTCCCCCCTTCTCTTCCTGTGGAATCCTAGCCAAATCCCTTCTCTTTTTCTCTCTCCAAGGCTGGCTGCTTCCTTGGGAAAGGGAAGTTGTTCCACAAGGGAAAGAGGCGACCGGCTTTCAAAAGGAATGCAGCTTCTTTCCCCCTTTCTCTCACTCTTTTGGCCAAGCGGGGAGCCTCTGCCCCAATCCACACAGATCTCATTCTCTCTCTTGATCTCTCCTTTTCCTGACTTTATGATCCTCCCAACACAAAGGACTCACAATACAAGCCGGGTGGATCTAGAGTGCCACACAATACAGTTTGGATCTGCATTAGAGAGCCAGTGTAGAGCAAGCTGAGCAAATACACACCAAATGACAAACTCCTCTCTTCGATCCCGGAAAACTTACACCAACCCAGTGATTTTAACCATGCTTTCACTGCCCTCTTACGGTTATGCATTGCTCCCTAAATGCACCTGTGGCTATCACCGGCCCCTGGATTGCTTCAGAACCCAAAAGGGGGCGGTAGCGCCCACTTTGGGAATGATTGATCTACACTACCAAATAATTCAGTTTGTTTAACTACATTTAACTTGAATATATGAGTCTACGCTGCCAACATTCAGCCTTTTATAAAAAAACGGAAACAACAATTCTGTTGGCAATATCATGACTAGTAATATCAAAGTATATGATAATATATGCTTGATAATGTACCCTATACCATCACATCCATGTCAAAAAAATCAACCCCAAAAACCTGGGTTAATTTATTCATGGCTCAAGTACCTTAACTCATAAAAAGGAACCATCCCCTTGTCTGAGTAGAGAGTCAAAAGACAAGAGTTTAGTCCATCCTAGAAGAACCTTTTAAAAACATGGACTCCCTCTACTCTCTCTGTATAGGGAGTCCATATAGTCTCTGTATATGGAGTCTGTATAGGCTTTTGGCCTTTTTGAATTCTTGGCCAGGTCAGCAGCAGTCAGGGACAAGTCCCGTTCCCCCCCGCCGCCCGCCCCCCGAGGTGGTAGTGATGCTTTCCCCTCTGTTGAATGACCCTCAGCATATCCACAGATGTTATAAAAATCCACAATTTTGTTCCAAAATCTGCAGAACTAGCTGCAACCCAAAACTTAGTTTTCAGACAACTTTCAAATTTCAGAGTATCAGCTGTTAGATTTATGCTATATAAAAATAGTAATGTAATTCTCTTCCAAACACAGACTAGGAATGGGGTGAGTAGGAAGGAATAAAATTATTTATGGATTTTTTTTTGCTTTCATTTTGGTAAGATTTTTAGTCACTGTAGCACAGGCATGAGGGTTGTGTAGCCATCTTATGGTTTGACATCTCCTAAACCACTGAAGTTAAAAGGTTTAAAGGCAATTAAAGACCAGAAGCTTCTGTGAAGAAGCCAGATTTTGAACAAGAATAATTTTGGTTGTCAAACACATACATTCCAGTCACCAAGATAAATTAGCTTATTCTGTGAAATGTCTCTGTTGATAAAACAGTAACAAGCTTTTCATCATAGGGCTAAAGCTCTTGAATAATAAATTTTTCCTTCAAGCTCCGGGAGACAGAAAGTACTTAAATGGACTCTGAAGAACATGTTTGAAAAAATATATACTTATTGAAAAATAAGGGAAGGGAAATTATGATGTTTCTTTCATTTGTTACTCAAAAGTATTCAGGCTGATGTTATCCCCATGGTTACAAAATGGGGAGAAGGGGATGAGGGCAGGGAAAGAGAGTGACAAAGAGCAAGAAGAGGAATTTTAAAGAAATGGTCAGCTGTATTTTCTTCCGCATTCTTATTTTCTAACACATTCTTTCTCTTGCTTGATTTTATATGAAGAAATTTGTAAATGGTAGTAAGTTCATCAAAACTGAACTGAACTTACATTCTTCCCCATTTGCACTAGAGAACAGATGAAACCCAGCATGGGCAAGACCATGTCACCAAGTTAAATATGTCATATATATTGCAAACATAAGAAATGGCTTAAAACAAGGGGTGGTAACCATAATTCAATACAAACATTTATTATTTATTTATTATTTTGCATTTGTCTGCCCCCCCCCCCCCAATGGCTCGGGGCGACTCACAACAGTTCGTAAAATACAATTGACAGATATCTCATAAACCACAGTAACACCATTAGAATAGAATTACAATTAGAACAGTTGAAACAGCAGAAAATTTATTATTCAAGAGCTTTAGCCCTATGATGAAAAGCTTGTTACTGTTTTATCAACAGAGACATTTCACAGACATTTCACAGACATTTCTATTGGTGGAGAGATTGCAAGCCAAACTTTTAAGAATGAAGCATGGCTGGGCCCCCCAGCCATGCTAATATTGCTCGACCACTGTCACTTCCCTAACCGTGTGCTTTTAAACAATGTTTTTATCGTTTAGTTTACTGTGTATTTTATCTGCATTTTAACCCTTTGTAAACTGTATGTTGTTTTAAATTTTGGCTGTGACCAATCATTTATGGTCTAAATAAATAAATAAATAATAAATATACATTGCATACTTCATTATTTTACATTACACCCTGAAAACATGAAAATTAACCAATCATTTATGGTCTAAATTTCATTTTCTTTTTTTTTCATGATCAGAAGATCTCATCAATTTTGTTACTAACTTGGGGACCCGGGTTATGAGAAAAAAAAGGCATGTTTGGTTTGGGATGTTAGGTAATCTCAATTAAGTTTGGTCCAGATCCAATGTTGGCTGGGTTCAGTGCTCTCTGGATAAGGGTGAGCTACAACTCTCGCATTCCAGGGCAGTCACCCCCAAACCCTCCCAGTATTCACAGATGACCTTGTTGGAACTGTGTGTCCAGTTTGGTCCAGATCTGTCATAGGCTGAGGTCAGTGCTCTTTGGATGCAGATGAACTACAATGCCCAGATTCCCAGGGCAGTCGCACCCAAAATCTGCCTATATTTACAGTTGGCCATGTTGGGTTTGTGTGCCAAGTTTGGTCCAGAGCCATTGTTAACTGGGTTCAGAGTTCTCTGGATGCAGGTGAACTACAAATCCCATATGCCAAGGTCATACACCCCCAAAATACACCAGTATTCAGTGCTCTCTGAATGTGGGTGGAATACAACTCTCTGAAATAAAGGTCAATTCCCCCAATCCTTTCCAGTATGTTCAGTTGGTCATGGGCAATCTGTGTTGAATGTTTGGTCCAGATGTGTTATTGGTGGGGTTCAAAGTTCTCTGGGTGCAGGTTGAACTACAACTCTCATGTGGGTGGGTCCCCCCACAAACCCTTCCAGTATATTCTGTTGGTCACCAGGGTCTGTGTGCCATGTTTGGTCCAGATCTGTCATTGGTGGGGTTCAGAGTGCTCAAAGTACAGGATGATCTACAACTCCAACACGGATTGATGAGTTCCCCAAACCCCTCCAGTATGTTCTGTTGGTCATGGGGGTTTTGTGTCCCAAGTTTGGTCCAGGCCCATCATTTCTGGAGGCTGCAGTGATCTCTGGAAGTGAGCAAAGGTGCTGCAGGTCTCATCATCTGTGACAAGTGTGGTCCAGATCCATCATTGGTTGGGTTCACAGTGCTCTCTGGGTGTAGGTGAACTACAACTCCCATAAATCAAGGTCAATTCCCCCCAAACCTGTTCATGGGAGTTCTCTGTGCCAAATGTGGTTCAGGTCCAATGTTGGTGGGGGGGGTCTTGCTGTGTCTTGATGCAGGGTAAACTACAACTTCCATCCTGCTGAGTCAGTCCCCCAAACTCCTGTTCAGTTGCTGATCAATTCCTCTGTTTGCTGTGTGCCATATAAAATGGTAGGAAAGGGTTAAGAGAAAGGCAGTGAATGGGTGTCATGGAAATTCCACACCAATTGAAAGATAAAGGAACCCTGGGATGTGGCACTCACTGTAATCTGCAATGTACATTGGAGGGAGGGCCATTGGTGTCTCCTGAATGGTGGAAGTTATAGCTTTTTGTAGAAATGGGAGGCTGCTGTGTAAGTGGACACCTCCACCACAAACACTCATACACATTTTTCACTTTTAAGTGTATAGATAAATGTGTATTTTATAGACATATCCTTTGTATAGACACCAAGTTGAAAAAAGTTTGAATATTTGGTGAGAATAATAATAATCATAATCATAATCATCATGCTGTGACTATGTAACCTGTTTATTTTAATTGTGTAAGTCGCCCAGAGCACCTTTGGTGGAGGGCGACTCATAAGAAATAAAGTTGATTGATTGATCATCTTATTCAATGTCTATGCATAGCCTCAGTTCACATCCTATGTGTTTCCATTTCCCCCTTTTATTTCTCCCATTTCCCTGTTTTACCCTACCTTTGTATTAATACTAAAAAAATCCAAATGAAATATATTAAAAGCTGAAATAAAATATCCCAGGTACCTTTAGATATTTGTATTACTGACAAGCTGGTTTCATATGACACAGTCCCTTCAAAACAGTTCATGACATAGTGAAATCTTACCTTCTATATAGCTTTATTGTGTGGGTAGATGATAGATAGATAGACAGACAGACAGATGATAACAGACTGATACATATAATTTGTAATTCTTACATCTATTATTTTGTATTTTTGTATTGACCCCAAGTTATTCCAACACAGATGTCATGAATTTAATTTGATAGCATGTGAAATTAAAAGAAAAAAGAGAGAAGGGGAAAAGGTCAACACATGGGTAAGTAAAATGTAACTCGTCATTCTGTTAAAAATGTAATCAATCATTATGTAAATTAAAGAGTCTTCATTTGATGCACATATGTCACTGGAATGGAAAAACTGAAAAAATAGTGCTCTATTTACAAATGATATAATTCTTGTTGTATTCTAAATAATGTGCTAGATCTTACAATGACAAATAAATTCTCAATGAGAGGACTTCAATGTAGGCTTAAGGTTTTCGAAAGTGTGAACGATCAATTTAGGTTTATGGCAATGTACCGTATGTGCTATGAAATTTAAAGAACACAGGGATATAAGAACAACAATATTGGTATTGTTTGAAGCAAAGTGAAAATAACCACTAGGTATTATCTGAGTATTGCAATTATTCTATTAACAATAAGGTATAATCTGAGGACTGAAATTTAGGTTCTGTATGTTTGTTGTTACATTGAATTTGTAAATTGGAACAGGTACATTTTTAAAGTTAAACTTCAGCTATCTATCTATCTATCTATCTATACACACACTTTGGATAGCATTGGGAAGGTGTTTGTTTTGCTGTCTATGCCCCTGTTGAGAAGATTCCACCTGACTTTCTGTCCCTGTGATACTAGGATTTTGAAAATTTTGGTTTGTTGTGGAAACTGAGATTGGTGAGAAAGCTTCAGTGGAGATGCCTTTTCCCCACGATCACTCTTTCAGGAATGAATTTCCTTTCTGAAGGGTAGATTTCTCTCACGTCCTGTTGTCTCATCCCCGTACTTAATTGTGAGTCATTTGTAAATTGGATGTTTGTAACTCAGGGACTGCCTCTAATCTGAAAAAATATCACATGTTAAATACCATTCAATTTAACTGGCGTATTATTTAGGCAACATGGATGTGATATGGCATCCTAGGTTTTGCTTCCAGTTTCACTACCACCTGGGTGTTGGATTACTCTCAGGACTTTATCGCATTAGGAAATGCTCTGTTTCTGAGACTGAGAAAAATTTTGAATGGGTACCATCACATGACATTTCTCCTGTCAAAGCATCACCGAAATGGGTTATTTGCACATAGGATTCTAATTGTGTGGGTTTTTTAATTTAAAACCCCCCAAAAAAACACCCACTATGTTGCTAAAACACAGTTTTTGCATATGATCAGAAAATCTGTATGCATCCTTTTAGCAACAATATGACTTATTATTTGTGGGCATGTCTAGGAGCAGAGTCTCATGACCCCGGGCTATTCATGGCAAAAGTGGCTGCTATTTCTGTTTTGAACATCAAAGCGGAAAGATCTCCGGATTTATTGAAATTGGTAATTGCCACTTTACTACATAATAATAATAATAATTATTATTATTATTATTTTACAGGAACCTGAACAAGTTCTTCCCTCCATTGTATCTGTATGTGTACCAGAATATTCATGTGTAAAAAAAACTTTAATTGCAATAGGTAAAAGAAGTCGTTCAGCTGTACTTGACTTGTCTTTCTATAGAACAGAAAAACTTGGCAATGTAATAAAAATGGTTTAATGCAGATTTCATTATTTTCATTTCATCATTAGCTATACTGCTACAAAAACCTCCTACATTTCATCAGCTAGTATCATCTTGCCTCTGGGGCAGTCCTTTCCTATATAGGGGCACCATCCACGTAAGCCACTTTACTTAGGGGCACCATCCACGTTTGCTGGTTAGCGAACACTTCAAAGTAATGTCTGTTATGCCATCTCAAAAGGAGAAGTAGTGCTGAATAGATGCTTATATTGCCTCTGAATCACCTCATGTTTGGCCTCATAAAAATGCATTACTAAATGAAGCAACATCACCAGTAGATTTCTTGTTTGGTACCAAAAGTAGCAATCAGACAAACCTATTACTGTGCAAATGCAAAATCTTTTTCAAATCTTGTGAGAGTGGTAGTTCAGGACTTCAAGACTATATCACAGTGCAATCCTAATAAAAGAATTAAAAGGTTGCTGAGTGATGTAGGAAGGCACTCAAATGGTTTGGGAAGAACCAGCCTTACGTGGTGTGATAACTTAAAGCTATGGGATTCATACTGTTTGAAATTGAGTATTTCTTAATGAGATGAGGTTTTATTTAACAGAATGGTGGGCTGCATACCATATTTGTCTGTTTACAGCAATATACACTGTTAGTCTAATTCAGAGGGTCAGCAAAATGCAGCCCATCAAGCACATGCCTTTTTTCCCACAAAAACTGGCATGATATTCTCAAGATGACCTTCTCCACAGGGAGAATCATTTCATGGTTCATTTTCTGTGGACAAGCTTTGGAGATTGATGCTCTCCCCTCCCCCCCCCCCATTTTAGTCTTCAAATACAACTACAAATATGGTCCTATTGCCAAAAAAACCCCCTCATAAACATTATGAGAGGGCATTTGCAGGGGAAATGCTCATATAGATCTATATGTTCTATATATCTATTTCCTGCTGCATATTTTGAACTAGATATTGCTTCCATGGTGCATCTACACTGCATATTAATGAGGAAAACATCTTAGATGGAAAGCAGCTAATATAGTCTAAATATGGATTGATAACTCATCTCCCAGGGTGACAAGCTTTGCTTCCCCTGTTAAATTGTTGATTCATTTTGAGAGGCTGTTTGGATCATTATTCTCTTAATTTCCCCCCCAAAAAACTCCAGATGGCTACCTGCCCAGTAAGGTATTTTTCTTTGTCACTATATTATGCTCTAGCATGTATTTGTACATAATGAATATTTAACATTTTAATTCTAGCTCAGTTATGGGATTTTGCAAATGGAAGTGACATCATTTGTAATTGAATAGCATTCAGCAATTTTGCGAATGACAATACTCCCAACAAGTAAAGACCTGCAAAAATTATATATGTTGTTCTATGTTTTTACATTTTTCATGTTATCTTCCACTTCAGAAAATTAAGGGAAGGAAGGAAAGGATGCAGAAGGTGAAAAAAAAGTAGAAGTCCCATCTTTTTCCATATCCATATCACCATATCAAGAACTATTCTCTCCCAAATGCATATTTTAGTAGATGATGTGCAGCTACATATTTTGAAGCACATCCACATTTCATTTTCACTTGAAATAATGAAATGACCGCTGACTACACCTGACTCTCTCTCTCCCTCTCCTTCTCAATCTGTCTCTTTTTTGGGAGGGTGGAGAGGGAAGCAAGTCAAAAAGAATACATTCATAAAGACTATTCTCCATCCTCCAACATTTGGCTCAACATTAGGATTGTCATTTCTGGCAGTATGTACTGTGTAGCCCTCATTTATTTGAAATTGTGGTGTCAGGAATTATTTTCAAAAAGCAAATTATTTCTAGCATACTGTAAATTCTGTAATGATTCTTTTAGCACATCTCTTATTTCTGTGCTTGATTCATCCATTCTCACAATGCCGATCTCAACAAGAGTTGATCTATTGTCAACATATAAGCAAATCTAGTTAGTTCTTTATGTCACAGACTGGCACATGGGCAATGAATTCAGTCATTCTACCTCAAGTTCTGAGGCAGTTAAGTAGTTTGGCAGCTGTAGCCACAATGGTGCA
This sequence comes from Anolis apletophallus, assembly GCA_030556195.1. Classification (NCBI taxonomy): domain Eukaryota; kingdom Metazoa; phylum Chordata; class Lepidosauria; order Squamata; family Anolidae; genus Anolis; species Anolis apletophallus. Next base: position 65,475,686 of record JARBWK010000012.1, on the reverse strand, counting down.
GTCCTTTACAGGATCCACTCTGCTCCCCCACATGGGGAGGTGGCTAAAATGGTGCCCTAAACATAGTCGGCTTCTCCTATCCCTGACTGGACTGCCACATCCACAGGAATCACCACCTTGTGGCCAAAAAAGAAAAATGAACTTTGGAACATCTAACGAATGGGCACTGTTGGATAACACAGACAATCAATGCCCTGAATGCAAAACTACTATTATTGTAAGGGAGCTGAGACGCTTTAAGATCAATATAGCAGCACTTCAAGAGACCCAGAGAGAAGGAGGGGGTCAGCTGAAGAAAGAAAAAGTAGGCTACACCTCCTTCTGTAAAGAATCGCCTGACGAAAAACAAAGAATACACAGTGTCGGCTTTGCAATCAGAAATGACCCGGTGAAGCACCTGTCTAAAGCAGCCATCATTAATGAACGACTCTCAACTCTCTGAATTAATCTTGCCAAAATCCAGCAGGCAACTATCATAAGATGCCCAACACTAGATGCTGTTGAAGACATCAAGGATGTTTTTTTTACTATCAGTTGGACGCCATTCTACCAGAGATACCAAAGGAGGACAAAACCACCACCACTGGAAAATTTTAATGCAAGACTTGGCCAAGACTTCAACCTGTGGCCAGGGACCATAGAAAAAGATGGGGTTGGAAACAGCAACCTAAATGGCATTCTACTTCTCACTAAATGTGCAGAACACAACCATGTCATCACAAACACATTCTTCCACCAGAAAAGCAAGCTTAAAACATCATGCAAACACCCCCTGTCAAAGCATTGATACCTCTTAGACTGCCTAGTTTGGAGGAAGTCAGCAAAGCCATCAGCCAACTAAAAAATAACAAAGCAGACCTGATGGGATCCCGGTTGAAATCTTTAAAGAAGGTGAACCTGAGCTGACACATGAACTACACCATCTCATTGAAAAAGTGTGGGCAACCAAGAAAATCCCAACTTCAAAGATACCACCATCATCATCATTTTCAAAAAAAAAGGGGGGAACAGACTGTGAAAATTATTGAGATATCTCCCTTCTTACATCCACTGGGATAACCCTCACAAAAATCCTTGTAAACCACCTTCAACCTATCTCAGAAGACATCCTCTCAGAATGACTTCCATCCCTCAAGAGGAACAGAGAATATGATCTTCACTGCCTGAAAGCTCCAATAAAAATGCAGGGGACAAAATCAACTTCTGTACATTGACCTTGCAAAGGCATTTAACACAGCCAATCGCAGAGCGCTCTAGAACATCCTCCAAAAAAATTGGATACCTTGACAAATTTGTGAACATCCGGTCACTCCTCTATGATGACATGATGGCAAAAGTCTTGGACAGCAATGACTCCCAAAGTGACCCATTTAAGGTGGAATCAGGTGTCAAACAGGGATGCGTTATTGCCCCAACCCTATTTTCCATCTTCATTGCTATAATACTGCACCTTGTGGATGGGAATCTTCTTAACGGTGTGGAAATCATCTATCAGACAGGTGAAAAGCTATTTAACCTTAGCAGACTGGAAGCCAAAACCAAGGTCACATTTGTTATAGAACTCCAATATGCTGATCATAACATAGTCTGTGCTCATTCAGAATACCTACAAGTTACTCTAAACACCTTTACAGAAGCATATAAAAAGCTTGGCCTCTCATTGAACATCAAGATAACCAAAGTGCTCTTTCAGCAGGCACCAGCCAATCCCTCTGAAATGCCAGAAATACAGCTATGATGATGGAACTACAATCATATTTCTGCCAATATCAATCTCGGTAAATACTGCCTGCCCCATTGAAAGGTATGAAGAAAAGGAAAGTAGTGTATTGACATAGTTAGAAGCTGTATATGTTGTTTTCCATAGCCTATACTACAGCACATAAACAAATCAGTTAGTACATGTGGAATATCACAAAGTGGATGATGGACATTCTAATTTGCTCTTGATTGAGAACAAATAGAATATTATGTTATATACATAAATGGAAAATATGCATTCGGGGCAGAGGGTGTGGGCCGAAGTTCCCAAGATGGTGCCGAGCCTGACTCTCTCGGCGTCCTCAGCCCCACCCCTCAGGCCCTCCCCAGGGGCTCTGGCCACGCCCCCCTCTGACTCAATCTCTGCCTCTGACTCTACCTCTAGCCGTGCGCTGCTGGCAGGCTCTCCATCTGAGGTACTCAGCGTCTCCTATGTGCTATCTAAGGCCCCTGGGGAACGCCCCCACCGCCGGGCCTGCCAACTAACTCAGATCCCCATCATCTCCACCAATCTCCGAGGCCTCGCTCCACCTGGAAATGGCCGGAGAAGGAAGAACAGGATGGGCCAGTCAAGACGAAAGCGTCGGGAGAGGAACGGCCAGTTAAAAGGCCAGCCACACCATCAGGCACCTCCCCCCCAAGTCGCTTCCGTTGGAGTTTCCATCAATGCCAGCAGCCCGGGACCTAGTACCGTCACCACCACCGATACATCTGAGTCCAGTTCTGCCCCCCACCGTTCCGGCCCTCCCCCACCATTGCTGGACCCTCCGGGCTCCCATAGACCGCCATTCAGTGGCCTGGGACAACTCCCTCGCAGAAGAGGGAAGCCCAGAAAGCACCAGAGAAGGTCCTTCCAATCACGGACCTTCTGGGGGGTGGGCTTTAGCCGGAAGGGGAGCGCCCCAGGTCCGGCCACTGGTTCAGCTTCTGCTAGTGACACCAAGAGCTCCTGTGAGGGCCAGAATAGACAACTGGACGGGTCGCCCTCAAGGACTAACCGAGGGAAGGAACTATCTGGTGGCGACCAAGCCCCGTCACCCGCCACTCTGGTCCCTCAAATGTTGGGGAGGACTGGGACTATTGGACTGCCAGCTGAACCGGTGAAGAATGGCCAGGGTCCCTTACTGGCTTCCCCTTTTCACGGGGTGTGCCGGAAGTTAAACCCCCTGCCGACCTTTACCACCCAAGTTCGCTAGGTATTTCAGTGATCTCGGGAAGGGGTGTGTACGGTAGGCGCAGGCCAAATGCGAGATTAACTGCGAGATCTGGACTGAGTCATAGAAGGACTCGACCCGGCTCTGACCTGTGTCCTATCCCTAAGCACGCTGTTGATAGACACCCAGCTATCCCCCCTTCCACTCTGGTGCTGGTTAACACCCGATCCATTTGGAATAAGACTGCCACTATCAGGGAGTTTTGTGAAGACCTCAAAACGGACCTTTTCTGTATAACGGAGACCTGGCTCCAGAAGAGAGATACCACCTGTCTCCAGGAAGTGGTTCCCCCTGATTACGTTGCCACGCACCAGAACAGGAACGGGGGACGGGGGGGTGGCAATACTCTCCCGTGATGGATTGCACCTTAGGGCGATCCCTGCGCTCACCACCTCGGGGCTTGAAAGTGCCGGCCTGGTGTGGGAGTCCCAGGAGAGCCTGGCGATCTTGGTGGTGTACCGTGCGCCTAGCGCACCAGCAGAGAGCCTGGCGCGGCTGCTGGAGACTGTGTCAGAGTGGGCATTGAGGTTTCCTAGACTTATTGTTCTGGGGGACTTCAATGTCCACGCCGGCGCAGCCTCCGTTCCATCTGCAGCCGCGGACCTAATTTCGATCATGGCGACATTAGGCCTCTCCCTCTGTAACTCGGGACCCACACACTCGGCCGGGCACACCCTCGACCTGGTATTTAGCGCAGGGATCCAAGTGGACCTAGCCTCCGTAATAGAGGTTCCATGGTCGGACCACTGTGCCCTAAGGATCCGGGTTGAGCAACCGCCCCCTCCATGCAAGGGCGCCGAACAGATTTTGGTTCGCCCGAAGAGACTTATGGAACCCGAAAGGTTCCTGAATGCTCTGAGGGACCTGGAGTCTATCAGCGTCTCTGTCGATGAGCAGGTTCAAGCCTGGAACACCTCATTAGCCAGAGCTCTCGACGAGATCGCCCCTAGGCGGCCTCTCCGCCCCCGCAACCATCGATCTCCCTGGTATACAGGGGACCTCAGGTCGTTGAAGCGGGAGAGGAGACGGCTAGAGTGCGTGTGGCGGAACCTCCGTGACGGAGCCTCAGTATCAGCTTATAAGCTATTTAAAGATTCTTATGAGCGTGCTGTCAAGGCAGCCAAAAATGTGTACTTTTCTGCCTTGATAGCGTCTGCTAGCTCACGCCCGGCTCAATTGTTCAAGGTAATTCGGTCTTTGACGACGGTCCCTACTGTCCCAAAAAGCAGTGATCAGACCCCTACCGCCGGTGCTTTCCAGAGCTATTTTACAGACAAGATTCTGAATCTCCGCCGGGACCTTCCTGCCACAGTTGATACAGTAAGAGAACTTGAGACCCCGTGGCCCTCCGCCGGGCCCACCCTCGACTGGTTTCGGCCACTGGATGCAGATGCTGTTGATAAGATCGTGGCTGCAACCAGGCCTACCACCTGCTCCCTTGACCCGTGCCCCTCCTGGCTTGTTAGATCTAGCCTGGAGGGGTTACGTGGGCCTCTGTTGAACATCATAAACAGCTCCCTTGAGGAAGGAGTCTTTCCAGAGTGCTTTAAAGAGGCGGTGGTAGCTCCATTACTGAAGAAACCGTCATTAGATCCTGCGGTTCCCTCCATCTACCGACCAGTGTCGAACCTCTCGTACCTGGGCAAGGTAGTTGAGAGGGCAGTAATGGAGCAGTTGCAGTCCTTCTTAGATGATGCAACATGGCTAGACCCCTTCCTGTCCGGCTTCCGTTCGGGGCACGGGACGGAGACAGTCCTGGTCTCCATCACAGATCAACTCCGCTGCCAGCTCGACCAAGGCAGGTCTGCGCTGCTCGTGTTATTGGACCTCACGGCAGCTTTTGACACGGTCGACCACAATCTATTGATCCACCGCCTGGCCATGGCTGGAGTGAGGGGGACAGCTCTTAAATGGCTGACCTCCTTCCTCCACCAGCGGTCCCAGCGTGTGAGGAGGGGCGAGGTGGTCTCCGAGGGCTCCTCATTAGTTTGTGGATTTCCGCAAGGGGCCATCCTCTCCCCTCTGTTATTTAACATCTACATGCAGCCGCTTGCACAGCTGGTGCGGAGTTATGGGCTGGAGTGCCACCAGTACGCTGACGACACCCAGCTCATTCTGAGGATGGAGGGCAGGCCGGGATCCATCCCCGATAATTTCCAACATTGCCTTGAGGCCGTTACTGGATGGCTGCGAGCCAGTAGGTTGAGGGTGAATCCGGCGAAGACGGAGATCTTGTGGTCGGGCCGCCCGGGTGGTGTAGGTGTCCAGCTTCCAATCCTGGATGGTGTGGCGCTATGCCCATCGCCTTCCGTTAAGAGCCTGGGGGTCCATCTGGACTCCCAGCTGACCATGGAGGCCCAGGTCTCCGCGGTCAGCAAGGTTGCTTTTTTTCATCTGCGACAGGCTTGGAGGCTGGCCCCCTATATCTCCCGGAATGACCTGGCCACGGTGATCTAAGCTACGGTCATCTCAAGGCTGGATTACTGTAACACGCTTTACGTTGGCCTTCCTTTGTCGGCGACCCGGAAGCTCAAGCTGGTGCAGAACACTGCCGCCCGGCTCCTGTCTGGAACCCCAGCAGTTCGCCACATTACACCTGTTTTGCAGGATCTGCACTGGCTCCCAGTTGAGCACCGGATCTCCTTCAAGGTGTTGGTTCTTACCTTTAAGGCCTTGCATGGCCTGGGGCTAGCGTACTTGAGGGACCGACTCACCCCATATTGTCCCCCGAGATCACTACGTTCCGAGGATGCTAATTTGTTGGAGTTACCTTCGGCGAAATCGGCTAAACTGACATCTACCCGCTGGAGGGAGTTCTCCGTTATAGCTCCTACACTGTGGAACGCCCTCCTGGCTGGAACGCGGGCTATAAAGGACCTGCTCCCATTTAGACGCGCCTGCAAAACTTACTTGTTTAAGCAGGCCTTCGGTGAGTAGGTCCTGCCCATGTTCCGCTTTAGCCGCTGTCCTGGGATGTCACACTGTTTAATTTCTGAACTGTATCTGGGGGTTTTGTATTTTGCTGTTTTAACTGTTTTAATTGTTTTAGATGTTTTATCGCATTGCTTGTGTGTAGTTGTACCTTCGGTTCCTGTGAGCCGCCGCGAGCCTCAGGGAGTCGGCGGCATAGAAGCCCGAATAATAAATAAATAAATAAATATAACATGGCAATCCATACAGCCATACAACTATAATTTCCAGAACATTTATTCTTAATTCTTAGTCCAAATCCCAGTCTCCAAGGAGGTGTCATGAATCAAGAAGGATGAATTCTGTCAAGAAAAATAGCTAAATTGTCAAATATTTAGAAACATTAGTAGTTTTCAAAATTAGAGGGTACTTCTGCTGTGTGTTATATTTTCTTCCTTCTCAATATTGATGGGAATTCCTGACATTTATTTGACAGAAGTGAAATATGCAAAGCCAGGGAAGAAAAAAAATGCTCACTTTAAGACAAATATAAAGCTCATATTTCATCTCCAGTGTTTCATTGCATTATAAAAGTTCTGTGTATGGTGGAGGTGAGGGAGGTACAGATTAATCTTGGGAGTACTGCAGAGTTACTAAGCTTCAGAAGTAACTGACAGTACAAACAAACAGAGATCTGAAATTCTGCTGTGATCTAGGGTGCATCTACACTGTAGAATGAATGCAGCTTGACACCACTTTAATTGCACTGGCTCAATGCTATAGAATAATGGGAATTGTAACTTCATAAGGCACAAGCACTATTCAACACAGAAGACAAAATGCTCTGTAAAAACTACAAGGTGTACACTCAAGCCCTAAGTTTGCCCCCACCCCTAAGTTACCTTCTAAATAACAATATATTTATAGACACTACCCTGAGCCAGTCATTAAATTCTTTCAGGTATAGTATGGAGAGGCAGAAAACAAACATGCACACACACAGGTAAAACAATTCCTATGTCTCCCTAAAGTGAACAGAAAATTAATATTGCGGTGAAAGCAAAATGGTGGACCACACCATGACACATACTGGTGCCTGGTGCCAGATGTACAGTAAAGCCTTTGACATAACATCTTTTGCTTTTGTTGTTCTATGGTTATTTTTCTAGGTAGGATTTATTCCAATTTGAACACAATTGTAATGTGGAATTATCATGAATGTCATTGTGTCTTGTAATGTGGGTGATATGTCTGCATATTATTTTTCATTGTTACGTACAAGGCATGCCTACAAAAGAAGTAGCTACCAGGTTGGCCATAAATGTTAATGGTCAGATGCTATGGAGGAGTGACTGTTTCCTCCATGTGCCAAAAGTTTACAATCTTGGCCCAATCACTTCTCCACATCAAAAGGAGAAAACTGGATTCTTGAAAAATAATTGTTTAAACTGAAATCTCTCCTGGAGATTTGAAGTTTCATAAAACTGACAGCTAACTTAAGGAAACAGATACAATACAAAGTTCTCTTTTTTTCTAAATTAACACCTTAACAGAGATTGAGAAGCTGAAATACTGAACGTACGTCAGTATTTGCCAAGAGATCAAATGGAGGCCCACAATTTGCATGCTGTGCACAGACAATACCCATGCATTTAGAATATGTACAATTGTGAAAGTAAAGCAAGGGGTGCACATTTACAATACTTACAGATATCTCTTTGCTCACGGGAACTCACTGTAGGGCATAGGGAAATTAATGAAAAGCCATATCTCCTCATGTTTATCCCTTGCTGTCTTTTCCAAAATCAAATTTCTCACCAAAAACCATCTGCCATGTAATCAGATGTTGTGGTCATCACAGAGATCTAGTAAAATTGAAGTACAGATGGCGGTTTATTGCAAAATAGCAGAGAAGGCTTAGTCTAGATGATACATGCAGTCATTTTTGCACATAAATTCCCTGATTAAGTATGAAAAAGTGAACATTTGTTTATCTTGGAAAAACTGCTATTACTTGTGAAGCATGACCAATTAGGTGTCTCTAAACTGTTATCTATATAATTAAGAAAAACAGCCATCTGTAAAGTCAGAACTTTCTGTCTCTTTCCACTACTGCCCCCACTAATCCATGTATAAATGCAATTTCTCTAATCTGATTTACTCACAGGAGAGATCTGGAGAGAAAAGAGTAGCTGTTCATTGAAACTGGTCTGTTCCAGTTATTATCCCACTTTTTATTATAATATTAATCTGGTGGGTATTGGTCAATGATCACAGAAAATGTAGAACTTTATAATACATTTAGCAATCCTAGATTTCTGAACCTGTCAGTTATGTGAGACAGATAATGAAATCAGATAATATATTGACAATTATAGACCATTGCTGCTTTTATATTAATAAATTTAATATTATAATATTAATATATATAATAAACTGTGTCATATAATATTCTGAATATTAAACTTCTCATTAAAAAAATCTCAAAAGTGTTATAAAGAAAGGAATAACCTTTGGCAAGTGTCAAGGGCTTGCCAGCCACAGGATGTTTTATCTCTACTCCAAACTCAAGGACGGAAAATGGAATGTTGGTGGACAGGAAAAGAGATATAAAGATGGGCTTAAAACCAACCTCAAAATCTGTGGCCTAGACACCAAGAACTGGGAAGCCCTGGCCCTTGAGTGCTCTAACTGGAGATCAGCCGCGACCAGCAGTGCTGCAGAATTCAAAGAGGCACGAATGCAAGGCGAAAGGGAGACATGTGCCAAGAGGAAAGCACGTCAAGCCAACCCTGTCCAGGACCACCTTCTATCTGGAAACCAATGTCCTCACTATGGGAGAATATGTGGATCAAGAATAGGGCTCCACAGCCACTTATGGACCCACCATCAAGACACCACATCTGGAAGACAATCATCCTCGCGCTACAAGGGATCGCCTAAGTAAGTAAGTAAGGTTTACTAGGTCAATAAATTCTTGCATCTCACTTAATCACTGTTCCTGTTTTAATGTTCCCTGTCACATGCAACAATAATAGAATAATAGAATAAGGCTCCATCTACACTGCCAGATAAAGCCAGATTATCTGCTTTGAACTGGATTATATTAGTCTACTCTACCAGATAATCCAGTTCAAAGCAGATAATCTGGCTTTTATCTCGTAGAGTAAATGAGGCATCAGTGTTGGAAGAGGCCACAGAGTATGGATACACAACATAGTCATGTAAAAAAGGAACGGGATTCCATTCCTGTCATACTCAATCTGCATGACTCTCACATGTCATATACAAATAAGGTCTATAGCAAGAGATCTGCTGTAAATCTATAGAGGTCCCATATAATTTAGGTCAATAGCAGAAAGATAAATTTTCAAGTACAGCTGTTTAGCATAAGAGTTTTAACCCCCCCCCCTTCCCAGGGAAATCTCCAAGACAAAGGCAGTTTTATTGATCCATGTAACCAGTTGTAGCCCTTCACATTGACATACAGTATATGCTCAAAATAACAGGAATTCATAAAAACCATTTATTTGGTTATGGGATGGGAATTTTTTTCATATACAATGTCACCATTCATGTTGGCAAGGGTGTCCCCATTCTTCTGTAATGAATAATTTGTGTTGCCTGTTAAAACTTGTATTATACCATATTTCAATGGTTCTCAATCTGTGAGTCCCCAGATGTTTTGGCCTTCAGCTCCCAGAAATGCTAACACCTGGCAAACTGGCTGGGATTTCTGGGAATTGTAGGCCAAAACACCTGGGGACCCACAGGTTGAGAACTACTGCCATATATTACTCATGTATAAGTTGGCCATGCGTATAAATTGAAGACAGGTTTTGGTGCAAAATTGTGGCTTATATCATGATTTTTATATATAAAAACCATTCATAAGTTAAGGATCATTCCATGGAGAGGAGAAATAATCCATGGCATCTCAAGAATAGGGAGGGGTCAGTGATTATTCAAGTTTCGTCCAGGGTAGATTAAGCTCTTACCTTCACCATTCTACTTATTTATTTATCTATTTCATATCATATCAAAAGCATTGCATAAAAAGTTTATCTAAAACTAATAAAATAAAGGGATCACTATATTATAGATAGCTGTAGACCAAAAATGGGCAACAGTGACTGCATTGTCTGTAGCTTTAAACAATTATTCCCCTGTGCATGAGGCAGGGCATTGTGGGCAAGTGTTAGGACTCACCCATTCTAGGTAGGCCAGGGCCTGTTTTGCAGTTTGGCTCCCTGGTGGAAGTAGCTGGCATCCATCTTGGGAAGGGAGTTCAGCAGAGCAGACATTAGAGGGAGGGAGTTGCCAGAGACAAGGGGGGTGGTTTAGCTGCTCTTCTGTATAGATAGACACTCCCAATAGATTGGCTGAGAGCCATAGGGGGAGGAGTCTAGCTTTCTAGGAGGGAGGATTCCTGACAGGAAAGTCAGTCTTGTGAGAGGCTTTAGATGAGAAGCATCTGAGCCTTGGGAGTCTTGTGCTAGGCAGTGATTGAGAAACATCTATTCTTCAAATGGCTTAGCAGTCCTGAAGAATGGCTTTTGGATAAGCAACATCCTAGCCTCAGATGTGAATCTGAAACAGTCTATTCTTTTCAGTGGATCACCTAGGAATTAGTCTGTACTAAGGGGTCAGCTAAGCTGACAGGTCTTAGGGACAGCATAGGATTCAGGGGGGCCACTTAGAAGGGTAGAGCCGGTATACACCTTGGAGTCTCTTGTTACAGAGAAAGGTGGGCTCTTTGACTGGGGAGCCTTGGAGTCACGAGTCTGTTAGCCCCATTCAGAAGCAAGACTCGGGGAACTTTGGGGTTAGAAGTTCCTGGTTGAAACTATCTGTTCGCACTAGTTGCAGATTTAGTGGGACAGGGCTTTTCCAGTCACGACTCAGCACTGACTGGAATTGCTGGTTTTAAGATCTAAGATTTAGAGAACCTCTGGTGTAACCGTACACTCAAGCACACTTAGATCTTTTGGAAACCATATGCTTTTGCTATTAATTTGGAAACCATACGCTCGTTACCTCAAAGTGAATAACCATACGCTCATTGCCTCGTTAGTAGTTAACCATCAAGCTTGTGCCTCGTTTGTTTGTAAAAGTTAATAAATTCTTTCTATTTCAACTTTTACCTCAGTCTCCATCGTATTTCCTCACAGTTTCCTCATAGATGTTTATTTAGTTAGGAGCCTAACTGAACATCTTAGTTAATTTTTAAAATCCTAATTAAGTTAATTAGGTTGGTGGCAGTGATTTGAATATTGGGTGCATCTGAAATCATTACAGCAAGCATACAGATGCTGAGTTGTTTGTTCTGCTCCACAGTCACACAAGGTAGAAGATTTTTCTAGATAGTGCCATTTTGCCAGCTTGTCTTTTGATCTGCCAACTTGGCTTCTGAGTCTGTTCAGGGACTTCCAAGATGTCCATTCTTGGTTTGCCCCTGGCTGAAGACCCTCATGGGGGGCCATCCAGTTGGAATTGCCTGATTTTGCTGCCCACAGGGATATTCTTGCTGTCGCTGGAGGAACATTTAGAGGAGTAGTAGTTTCCATGAAACTTTTTCTTTTTTCTTGGCAAGAGTAGTGACAGTTGGGAATATCATTTGTACACAAACTACAAAAATAATTGTTGCACAAATTGCTAAAGATGCTGTCTTGTTTCACACACTTAAAAATGAGGATAGATTGCTTATTTCAATCTGTATTCACAAAATAAAGATTAGATATTCACACCTATTTGAGCTATCAGCTTAAAATAAATTAGTTTGGCACATAGGCATCTGGTGCAACCACTTGATAAACAAAATAAAAAAAAGACTTATTGTCTCAATAGTAGGTATGAAATGCTGCAGGAATCATTATGCCTCGGTATTTTATTATGTGTTGAGACATTCCATTCACTGAAAAATATTCTCAATGAATAATAATAATCATCATCATATTTTAACCAAATAACTGTTTCACACGTTTTGTTTATAAGGAATAATGCAACAACCATATTCCAAAATAGTAGGAGTAGCTGAAATGTGTACTATGTGACACTGCTGTCATCTACTAGAACATTAAATTTTCAATCATTTTACAATGACTCACAAATATTTATGATATTTGGCTGTCTTGCCAACCATTAAGATTAATACTCTAACAAACAATCAACTTTAGAATTTCCAGTCTTACTGTTGAGAATTCATTTTTTTTTTTGAAAACCTGAATTGTTAAAAAGATCAATTCATTTCATAGAAATGTTCATAAAGCTTCTGCAAATATCTTGTAAAGCATGGCACAATACAACCCATTTTTATCCCATTAACATTAAAATTTTATTCTGAAACCTTCTGCTGCATCCTGTTTTCAGTACTTTAATCCAATCTACTTTAATTTTGTCATACTGCTCCCGCTTTTCATTTACTGAACATAAAATACACTTTTCAATTGTCAGCAACAACAGTGAGACTCAGAAATCACTTGAGAGTGGGTGGAATAACCAACTGTTAAGGTGATTGCAAAGTAGGGATGGACAAGCACCCATTTGTATCAAGTTATCCTGGAATACTCCATGCTGTTCACTCAGAATAGATGATAGATAGATAGATAGATAGATGATAGATAGAACGTTGGCTTGTTCAGAGACAATTTGTGAAAATATAAATCACATTTATGGAATAAAATAGGCTCAGGTTCCTGTTATATTGATCCTTGTATTACAAAAAAACTTATCAACCTTGGAGCACCCCAGGAATGAAGTGCTGTATTATCTTCCTGCTGTAAAACCTTTGGCGACAGGCAAGAGATGAAGGGCATGTCCTTTTTACCTACTGCTCATTCCAGACCTGCAGCAGCCACAATTGCAAAGTATTTATAATTATTCTAATAATTTTAGTATCTTCTTTCTACAAAAACTATACTCAGCAGTGGAGGGGATATGGCCATTTATTGTACAGAGATATTTCAAGCTTGAACACTAGAGTTTTTGTGTGCAGATAATATTACAGACTCATTATTACTTCCTTAATGTTTCAATGTCTGAGACTCCATCTGCAAAAACTGCTACTTTCTTTCTGCAACATAATTATTAGGTACAGTAATTACTGAGACACTTCAAAGCACATCTTTAGGGCAAGGAAAGAACACAAAAGCTAATACACATTCTAGTCGAGATCTGAAATCAAACTGTACTGAGTCTGGAGACTTTTATTGAATCTCAGAACATCTAACACAATATGTTCCTTGCTAGATCAGACCAAGGTCATTCTTTCTATTTTCTAAACTCGCTTGGTCTAATAGCTACACATAAGAAGCAGTAAATTATGGCATCATACAAGACCCATTTAAGTATATTTCAATGACTTAAGCTCTCGATCTAAACCTCTGTGACTCTTAACAATAATAATTCTCTTGTAGCAGGTTTTGAAACAGACTTCCCCAGCTTACTGCCATCCAGATGCCTATGAATACAACTTAAAAGGTCCCTCCCATTGAATATGTTGGCTGGAACTGTAGTCCAAAGCATCATGTTAGACATAATTTGACTTGTTTGTTCTGTCATTTAAGAGAGGAGGTGAGTTATGCTCCTCTAAATCAAATTGAGTCAATAGTAGAAATATTGAACAGAACAGAGAGAAATTTCATACAGTGTGAATGGAAAAAGCCTTACACTGCTGTATCATTAATAAAATTCCATGATGCACAACAAGAAACTTTGGAGGTCCTATAAGCAATTATTTTAAAATAAGTAATTAAGCTTACTGGAATTTCTTCTCAATGAAACAACAAGGTAAATATTGCATCAAACAATTCTACTATTTGAAAGAATACCAGGAAGATATAAACAAGATGAAAGCTTTCACCACACAGAATAGGCCTGCAAAATTGAGGATCATAAAAAAAACTTTTAAAAATATGTTGTTCTTATAGGAACTTGGCATTCTATATAAAATTGCCTCATATTTGCTCCATCGTACAGGTTTTTTCCACAACTTACTTTGCCTCTTGTTCCATATATTTTTTTATTACTAAATATATTAGGAATAGAAAACCAACATTTTTATAATCCATAAATATTGATAGTAGTGGTGAATAACTGGCTCTAGAAATGGTGGCCTCAAGAATGATTTGGCTTCCTGGACCATGGAAGATGGGCTTCTGACATGGGATTGATTGCACCTTACAGTAGTTGGAAGGATTTGTTTCTGCTGAGAAATGCACAAACCTGATCAGGCTGACTTTAAACTGAATTGTGTGGGGGAGAATAACAATATTCTTGGGGACAGTATGTTATCAAGGCCCATATGAAGCAGCCCAAAGGCTAAAGAGAGAGTTGGACAAACAGTACAAGTACCAAGCAGTAAGAGGACAGTAATCTCAGTTGGGGACATCTTATGGCCTTAGATGTCATTACAGTAATCCCCTTGTAGCCATAAAGAAATTGATAGTTACCTACAGTAAGTTAAAGAGATGGATGCCATCTGCTTAGAAGAAATCCCTCCTGCAGTGAGTTATTTTGTGGTGAGGTATGAAAGATGCAAGACCCATTGCACAGGGCCTTGTGAATCACCTGATTGAAAATTTTTCTGGCTCCATCAAGCGTCTTTACAGCACCATCTCCTGGCCATATTTGCTGTGGCATAGCTGTGGACTAAACAATAGTGGTGTGAGGCCATGCTGCCTTAATTTAGTACATATTGGCAAATGCCTGCAGGAATAGTATTCTGCCTTTTAAAAGTCCTAGGTCCTTACCAACAAGGTGGATCACCAACAGATCGAGAGGGGGTCATTTCTCTGAGTTAAACAAGATGGATAACTGGTCCCAACTAAGGCCTCTTTGCTCCTTCCACTTAATTGTGGTCCTTACAGCTAAACTCAAGTGCTGACCAAAGGAACTCTTACAGGTATGCTGCTCTGCCCAATGGAGGTAGCTGTTAGAGTTGTTCGCAGATCCTTTTTCCTTTGCTAAATCCATTCTTTTGTTACTTTCATTACCTTCAGAAGCCTTCCTGCTTTGGAAAAAGTATGTGTGTGGCATGCAGGCCCAGCAAGCGCACACACCTGTCTGCTGCCGAGCACCTCTTCTCTCAAGTAGAAAAACTGGTAAGAGAAGCCTCCTTAAAGCACACACCTGCCTGCAGCTGAGCACATTTCCTCTATTCTTAGAGTAGAAATAGCTTGAATGCCTAAAATGACAGGAAGGGGAGCTTGGGAAGCCCCCCCCCCCCCCAATAATGGGCTGATAGAAAAGAGCAAAAACAGATATCTGCCCTCCTGATTTCAGAAGCCTCCCAAAAAATTTGGATTGGGCCCTCACCAAAAGCCAGGACACAAAATGGGCCAAAGTTTACCCAGATAGTACAAGCCTAGTAGCTGTGATAACCGATCAGCACATGCCATCTGGACACTGGACTCCCAATATTGTCACTGCCACCAGGGTGGTAAAGAATTCAAAGGTAGAAAGGTCAGCAGCCCCCCAAAGAGTTTAATCACAAGGCCCCTTTAAACAATAAATTGTGTCTCCCAAATGAAGCAAAGTTAAACTCAACAAGAAGTAACCAAACAGATAGATCTGACTTCATCACCTGAGTAACCTGTAGATCAGGAAACAAGAAAGCAAATTATCCCAATTATGATTTATCTTTTTTTATTTTTTTCTTATGTTCATCATCTAGGTCATCTTTTTGCCTTTTTCCTAGTTCTCTAAGTAACAGTGGGAATATGCCTACATATTCAGACTTCAAATTGTTTTCTATTGTCTTTTGTGCCAGGTGTCCACAGAGCTATGGTGTTAATTTGGGATGGTTCCTTAAAAGGCAAGTTCAGAGTGCCCCGGTATTTGTGTCATGTATCTGTATCTTATGATGCCTGTGTACTAGTACCCGCTCCTGACTCTTGCTGGCTAGCAGAAAAGGTGACACTCGCTATGGCATGAGATGCCATGGTTGGTGGCTGCTGGGTGGAGTTCATGTGGGTGTTTGATGGACCCCAGGGCCAAGTGTTTATGCCATTATTATATGTTTATATGACAATTTCATCCATAGGCAATGTCTTGGCCTTAGCACCCCAGCATTCTTCTTTGGTGCCATGAGAGCTTCGGCTGCTGTGTCTGTCCTGGTCCAAAGCTAGAATCAAAGTGAGCACCAGGGCGGGGATGCATGACTAAGCTGCCCCTTCCCTGGAAACAGTCCTGGCTGGGAGTATTTCTCAAAGCTGTCCTTTGCTGGAAGGAAGCAAATTGCCCTCCCCCATAGCAAAGGAGCAAGGATAGCTAAATCTCAGTTCACATCAGAATTGTATATTTAAACTTGAGCTTATAGGAATGGGCAGCAGTCTTAGCCTCTTCAGAAGAAATGCTTTTGACCTTTATATATCAGTATTAAAAGTAGAGTTTCAAATGACCAGTTGTTTAATCACAGTTTTTTGTTTGCTTGCTTTTTTAAAAAGCTTTTTGAAATTTCCATGAAGTTGTACCATTGAACCCATTGCAACAATGGCATTGAACATGCATGGAGCTCCCTGCTGAAGTGGTACAAAGAATTAGTACAGATTGAGTTATTCCCTACAAGTAGGTATAGTATTGCATCCTTAGAATCCCATACCCAAGGGCACACTCAGAATAATTCCCATTAAAATCAGTGAAGTTTATTAAGAGCAACATGACAGAAGATTACTCTCCTAACGTCTTTAATTATAATATGTACCAACTTTCAACACTACAAACATGTAGGCAAAATTCCCAATACCACTCTGTCCATATGTTAAAACTTTTCTAAGTTTTCTTCAAGATATGAAGTGAAATCCCTGCATACTAGTACAAAATATTGGGGTGAGAGTTTACATATCAAAAGCAGTTCATTAAACCATCAAGACTAATAGCTGGGCCATTTGTTGCAGCTATTAGTAGTACTGACTGTGAAACAGCTGCTTGATTTAATTGGCAAACACTTGTTCTTTTCATTTCCAGACAAAATTAACACCTCTCCTCTTGCCAAGGAGTTAAAGATTATTCTAGTCCTGAAATAGGCACTACTTAACCTGGGTCATAATTAATGCAGAAAAAGTCCAGCTTGTCCAGTTAACCCAGCCTGGAATGTGCAGCTTAAAGGACAAACATAATTAAAGCTCAAGTGACATTTGTAGCAAATAGCAACCGACTCTGAACAAATCTTTCAAGCCTAATTTTCTTCTCTGTAGTCTTATGCACAAAGCACAACAAAATCAATAGAGTTGGAAGTGGTTGTGATGGGTGTACCACTCACAAAGCACTATGTCACAGGAAAAAATAATGGATGCTGATAAAGTCCAGCTTTGTCCCATGATCCATCTCTGTGAACGTTTTCCTTTTACTTATTTTTTTCTATACTCCCCCCCCCCCCTTTAGCCCAACTGTCTACGTTTCAATGCTAGTATCATAGTTGACCATCTATATTATATTATATTATTTATTTCATTTGTAATCCGCCCTTCTCTACCCTCGAAGGGGGACTCAGGGCGGCTGACAAAAGGCAACAATTCAATGCCGTATACATAAGTACAAAACTACAACTCATCAAATATAACAACAGGTTACAATCAGTTAAATATCAAAACAACTACATGATCCCTGTTCCACATTCATAGGCTGTCCAAGCCAATCCACAGTCTGCCTCCACAACATTGTCATTATTCAATTGTCAGTCCGCTGCTCCACATCCACCAAACGCCCAGTCCCAAAGCCACATCTTTAGTTTTTTCCTAAAGGAAAGGAGGGAAGAAGTTGATCTTATTTCGCTATAGACTCTTATTTTTGAAGTATCCACTGGTGGATGTCTCTCAACCCTTCATATCATACAATACTGAGGAAATAAAATCTTCACATATTTTGGAATTACATTCATTGCTACATATCAAGATATCACACACACACACCCAACCCAGCACCACTTAGTGAAGGAGACAAAAACTGCAGCAACAACATATTTCCGAACTTACTTTAAAGACAGAGTTAAATATGATTTGCAAAATCCTGTTTGGAAATTCATGAGATTTTGACTCCTTTTGAAGTTAAAAAAGGCTAACCAGCTCTGTGAATGACCAATAAAAGAAAATGATGTATCTCATGAACCCAAGTGCTCTAGTTTCATGAGAAGAGGCTAAACATAATAGCAAGCTCTCGAAATGAATTTGCAGACACACATATTACAGCACTTCACAGAACATACTTCTCAGCTCTTCTCCCATCTCCTCCTAATACCTAATAGCTCAGAATAATTACTTCTATTATGGAGATTGGAACTGTGGCCATTCAGGCTAGGGATATGAAAATCTCTATTTTGCATCCTCTGAATCCCACCTGAATTTTCTCCCTACCCTTATTTTATATGTGGTTGTAAGATATTTTCTTCCTTTATGGATGCATGTTTTGTTACACTCTTCTTCTAATGTGCACGTTTAATGTATAATAATGCACTTTATTTATACTTTGCTATATCTCCCTGGTGGGACTCAGAATGAATTACAGTGTTACATATATAAAACAAACATTCAATGCCTTTTTACATCGTAAACATTATTTTTACACAGTATTTCTCTTAATATATTATTTTTTAGCCATTTTCCTACCGACATTTGTCCAATTTTTCCCCAAGATCAACATTTTCGCTGTACACATATATTTAGGTATAATTTGAAACAAATAAAAAGAACCAGCTGTGCTGGTTTTCCTCTCAGTGATAGGAAACTGAAAGCTATACATAGGTTTTCATTAATAGTCTCATTGAATAATATATTTTTTAAAATTGAGAAATGTGGGTTTCCCTTCATCACTAATTGAGGCTGAAATACTATTTCAAGAATGTTATACATCACTTTCATTATGTACAATGTTCTATGAAATATACCTTGAGGCACAACATAATGAAATACAAAACAAATGTGACTGTGCACCAGAAATATTATTTCCATCGATATCCTAATATTGTTGGGTTGAAAGATTTTCCGAAGAAGCACACAGTTAGGTATAGCACAGCATACAACATGCTAAAATATAGTGGGGGAAAAGGATGTAGCAACAATATTAGAATATTAATTGGAACAGAAATTTGGAATTAAACTAATGGAACACAACAAGGTATGCAGACTGATTTGTAAATTAATTTGTATAGTGTTTAACTTTTAATTAAGAGAACCCATAAAATGGACTGTGCTTTAGGAACCATTTAATTCTTTAAGCACTGTCGCAAGAAATCTATGGGCTGTATGTCCTGTCAAATATTCTCACTATCACTAACCAGAAAAAACTCCTCCTCCCCATGATTGGTGGATTGAAGTTAATTCATGAGGAAAAACAGGCAAGCTAGGAGAGGCTGCAGCAGGTTCCTTTTGGTGAAGGCTACTGAAAAGGGCAAGATCCTATTTCCTGCCAAGTTAATTTAATGCAACCTATTTTGTTTCACATTTAACTCAGTTTGCAAGAATTGAAATAAACTGAGGCAAAAGCTATCAATAGTTGCCAATGGTTTTTCTATAGTTGCCTTACACCTCCCATTCATTTTTTAAAGAACTTTTGGAAGAAATGTTACAAACAGACAGAACTGCAAAAGCTCCCCCTGCCCCCTCCAATACCGAGTTTGGAAAGTCTCATTGGTTAGATTGCATTTCCTACACATTAGTAAAATATGTGGTTGCTTGGCAAGGTGTTAAAAGCAGAACTGTGAAATTTTTCCTTTAATGCCTAGCCTGGAAAAGTTAGTTTTAAACCAAAGTAATGTTTTTCTAATTTTTAGAGTTTGACAAAGTATGAAAAGTATGAATGATATGCGCTAAGCCAGTGGTTCTCAAACTTCCTAATGTGTGACCCCTTAATACAGTTCCTCATGTTGTGGTACCCCCCAACAATAAAATTATGTTTGTTGCTACTTCATAACTATAATTTTGCTACTGTTATGAATCATACTGTAAATATCTGATATGCTGGATATATTTTCATTCTCTGGACCAAATTTGGCACAAATATCTGATACACTCAAATTTGAATACTGGTGGGGTTGGAGGGGGGTTGATTTTGTAGTTGTAGTTGCTGGGATTTATAGTTCACCTATAATCAAAGAGCATCCTGAACTCCACCAGTGATGGAATTGAACAAAACTTCCCACCTAGAACCCCCATGACCAACAGAAAATACTAGAGGGATTTGGGAGGAATTGACAGTGATTTAGGGGGAGATGTAGTTTACCTACCTCCAGAGAGCACTGTGAACCCAAACAACAATGGATCTGGACCAAATTTGGCACAAATACTTGATATGCTAAATTTTGAATATTGGTGGGGTTGGGAAGATTGATTTTGTAAATCGGGAGTTGTAGTTGCTGGGATTTATAGTTAATCTACAATCAAAGAGCACTCTGAACCCAGCCCACAATGGATCTGCACCAAACTTGGCACACTACCTACATGGCCAACATTGAATACTGGTGCGGTTTGGGGGAGCTGTTCTTGAATTCTGGGAGTTGCACTCTGTAGCAAACTGGGAATAAAGGAAGAGAAGAACAGGTGGAGAGATCTTCAGCCTTCTCTGCCAAAGGGGTTTTTAAGACCATTAGAAATATGTGTTTTCTGATGGTCTTTGGTGATCCCTTTGGTGATCCCCCTCATTACACTCTCCCATTTATTGTTTGCTATTTATTTATTTACTTGCTATGCTTCTATACTGCCTCTCTCAGCCCAAAGGCGGCTCGAGGCGGTGAACAAGCGTCAGCAAGTGCCCACATACAACACATCATAATAAGATAAAAACAATCATATAAAACCATATAAATTAACAATTAAAACTACACAATACAAATCTCAGCTCCACAATCTTAAAATTAAAACCTTTCATCGTCATACTAATCCTTTGATCTCAATTAATTAAAGTTCGTCTGCAAATGCTTGCTCGAACAGCCAAATCTTGACTTTCTTATGAAATGTCATGAGGGGGGGGGCTGATCTGATGTCACTAGGAAGGGAGTTCCAAAGCCGAGGAGCCACCACTGAGAAGGCCCTGTCTCTCATTCCCGCCAGACATGCCTGCGAAGTAGGCAGGACTGAGAGCAAGGCCTCTCCATATGATCCTTGTTGAGAAATGCCTCACTAAGCAGTTGTGGTTGATGCTTTATATTAATAGCACCACAATCAAGGATCTTCTCTGATTAGCAAGGGCTATGTCAGAAGTCAGGTTTTAGCCCTAAAATGTCAGAGCCTGGGATACTCTTTACCTGACAACCACCTGTCACTACAGTTTATAAAAGAAGCCGTCACTACAGTTTATAAAAGAATAGCAATTACATAAGATCTACTTGCCTGTGTGAAAGCAGAAAACAGTGAGTTGTCTAGAACCTCATCACACTGATTGTTTTCTTCATCTCAGCATGCTGCCGGTATGTTGCCACCATGGAGTCTGCTGGAGCCCATTAAAGGATGCAGGGCTACTTCTGGTAGGGAACCATTGGGTTCCCTGTTGGCAGTGTGCGGGCAGCACAGAGACACGGAGCCATGAGGAGTTGGATGACTACCCAACTCGTCATAGAAGAAGCTGGGGACAGCACCCAAGGAAGCCCGGGAGAATGGGGAAAGGCCATGGGATGGCAGCCCATGACCAACCACAGTAAGGGGACGAAGTGGTATGCTGCCCCAGCTTTTCCCAGCTGCCCCCCACTTCCATGAGATGAGGTCCCTATTGAGCTCAGGTTAGACAGTTTGAATAGCTAAAAGATTTATTTCCACTCAGGATTAGCAACCTGTTTGTTTGGCTTTCAATGACCACTCTTTTCCCACGTAATTATAACCTACAGATTTTTTTCCTCTTCTATCATGTTCTCCGGTCAATCATGCGTTTGATTGTGCACAAGTCCTTTGTAAGTAAAACTGCTTTGTATGTTTTAGAAAGAAGGCTACGTTTGTTTGTTTCTCTGCTAAATTCTGTAGGAAAAGCACTAGTTGTTTAGCCTTGTCAGTTAATTAATCTTCTATTGCTTTGTTTCACATTGCACTAACAATCTCCATTTTGAATAGTCCCTACTCTCAAATCTAGATTTCAGCTGTCCAGATATTTGATGTCTATGACAGGAACACCAATGTATGCATCCAGAAATGCAGTGTCAAAGCAATCACACTTAAACAAATAGTTTTGAAAATGTCATATATCATCTCTCTTGGTATATCTCTTTCATTTGAACTTAGCTGTAATTCTTACAGTGGACGGCAGGCTTTCCCAGAATTTTTTTTAAATGCAAAGGATTTTGGATGCAGAAACAGAGATATAGATCAACATCATTGACCTTTCAGTGTGGGCTTTTCTTTGAGTGACATCATGGCAGAAGAAGGGAGTATATGTTAGTCCCAAGTTATCACTTCTTTAATGAAACAGCAAAATTAACTGACAACAGTGGTTGCAAAGAAAATACTGAACTAGAGAGCTTGATGCATGTAGGAAGTGTGCATTTGAAGCCTTGATAAAGTTTTCCTGCCAATAATTTGTTTTAAAATGTTCATTGTGAAATCATGGCTTTCCCCCAAATTTATTACTGGTGATATGAGAAGAACATCCCATTGATTTGATTGAACTTTGACTTTCATATATTTCTAAACCAATTTCTCAACAGCAGTCCTAGCTATACAGTTGCCAGCATGTCTTTACACAAGCAGGATGGGAATACAAAAGGAGATTCATTTTCTATCGCCTTCTTAAAATTGAAAAATAAATATGCCATTTTCTTCTGATGCTGAGTTACAGTATCATTTCAGTTAGTTTCATCATCTCTTTTCACACTATGTTTTACATCCATTCCCACCTATCAGGATTCATCCATGTAAAATGCAGACAGCTGAATTTTCCTATAGAACTAGTTCCAATTTCAATATCAAAATTGAAGACTAGCAACTATTTAAGCATGGAATTGCTTATGATGTATAATAGTGAAATAGAAATGAGAAATTCTTATTTTGTTGGTTTTTTGGTAACATGGCTCAAATACCTAGCTTCAGGGGAAATTACATGTCATAAGTCTAAAGCAGAACATAGTTTGCATATTTTTTTTAAAGTGTTTTTAAAACACATGTACATTTTTATTAAACAGGGAGTATTTCAAAAGCCTTCATAGGGTCACAATAAATATAGTCAATTTGATGGCACATAACAATATTTATCAAATTCAGAATTGAAACCTTCACTGATTCTGACATGTGGGGTCAGTTATTAAAATATACACCATACCTAGAAGCATTGTCATATTCACTTGAATGTCAATGACAGGTATTTATTTATTTCATTCCTACCCTGCCCTTCTCCCCACAAATGAGACTCAGGGCAGCCTCACATAAGCATAAATGATGCTATCAACATATACAATAAAAATTTCAATTCAAACTGTAATTTTTCACTCATTGCCTTGTAAATTTAGATCTACTTTTATAGTAAAGTGGTTGAGCTGTCACATGCACAGACAGATAATTTCTGTAAGCTAAATGCAATTGCTAACCCAAATACAGCGAATCCCATGAATCAACTGCCGAATACTAAGTTGGCATTCATATCAATCCCATTGTTTCAATGAGTCTTCCCTGGTTAGAACTAGCAATTGTATTCAAGCTAATATGTACATCAAAACAATTAAGGAATTTAAGACTTGGGGTTTGGGGGTAGCTATGTTTATCACCTTAATACATGTTTGGAACAGTAGTATAATTCTATAATAATTATTTGAATACAGCAAGAAACAGAATGAAGGGTAAATTATATTAGATGCGGAATAGGAAAAATGGTGTGGTGTGTGAAGAAGGTGGGGTAATACTAGTGTGCTCCCACTCATGAGTATCTAATTTCTGGATTTCTGTGTGTGAAGTTAGCTTTCAGATATGGTACATTCCCTAGATATGCTTTCCAGTGGATATTGCTTTTGTAATAAGTAATAGACTTGAAGATAGTCTCCTAGCATTATGTGTATTTAATGTAATCATTTCTCACTGATTAGGGGCTGCTTCAAATCAACAAGGAAGGGAAAAGATGCTGATTACATCAGAGAGCTTTCTGGTTCCAATGAAAAAAGGAGTGCACATGTTTTCATGTAACCCGGATCGGCAAGAGTGTTTCTGAACACACCCAGCAGCAACCTTAATCATCATCACAGCATTTGTGCAATTTTACTGGGGCAGAAACATAAGCTCCTGTTCTGTGCATAATGTGTATGTGTGTAGGGGGGGGTATTAGTAATGGCAGGTGCAGGTTGGGAGACTGTCAATGGATGACAATGTGTAAATTTCCCTGGTGTAAATTTCCTAACAATGTTGGTGTAACTGTTCCAGTTAAATTGCATTCGTGTTCATATTACATCATGTATATAGAAAGCCCTTTCTGGTTGTTTAGGAATGGGGATTCTTATTATGTGATTAACTGCATTGGTCTCATGGATCTGCGAGGGTTGAATGAAAACCTTAGTTACTTGGGTTTGGATGGGAATATTTTAATAAATCAACCACAAAAATAACCCTTAGAATGTGCTCTTTAACTACCACTATTCACTTTTCCACATAATCACCAGACAATTGGATACATTTCTGCCAACAATGACCAAGTTTTCTGAAGCTGTCTTGGAAGAAGTCGACACTCTGTTTTAGGTACCCATCATGCACAGATCTTCCGATAGCCAAGCAAAGTAATAATGACCCACACATTCTTGTGAAATGCTGATTATGCTTGAAATTTCTCTCTGAATGATACGGCGATCATTCTGAATCAATCTGTCAACCTTTTGCTTGTGAAACTTGGTGGTTGCTGTCACAGGACGTCCAACTCTTTGTTTGTCATACAAGTCAGACAGGCATGTAGCCAGGGGGGGCTAAGGGGGCTTCAGCCCCCCCCCCCAAATTCTCAGGGTGGTCCGCGAAAAGGCCTTACTGGTACATTATTTAAACTGTTATGTTTATTCATATCATGATCTGATCACTATGCTCATTATATCCCACATTAATGAGGTTATTGGGATAACAATACAAAAGGTTTGCTAGGGTAGACCCTCTTCCACCCAGTCTCAGCCCCCAAACAAAACTCAGACCCCGAATCAAAATCCTGGCTACGGCCCTGAAGTCAGATGTTCCCACATCAACATCTTTAAACTTATTCACCCAATGACACACAGTACTCACATAAACACAATCACCATAAACAGTTTGCATTCTCTGATTAATCTCATTTGGGGTGACACCTTCTGCTGTCAATAATTCAATGACTGCACATTGCTTAAGTCGCACAGGGTTCCATACTTCACACTTTAACAACACAACTGTTCAATGCTAAGGCTTCCTGCCAAAATGGAACTGTAGAGGAGAGTCTACCTGCCATATACCAGTACTGCCATCTGTTGAGTTACGAAGGTGGAGGCATTGCTTTTCATTCAACCCTCATAGTTTAAAAGTAGCCATAAACTTTGATCCTTCAGCTATTAATATTTCAACTTCCAGTATTTATGACCTGTCCAGGACTTCTGGGAGTTGAAATCCAAAATATCTGGAGTGCCCAAGTTTGAGAAGCACTGGTTCGAAGAATCTGCATACCTATTAATTTTGAAGGGGGAAAAGTTTGTTTGTTCTACTTTTTTTCTCCTGAAGGAATTCAGAATGTTGTTTTCTTTCAGTTTGGATATAAGGATGTTCTTTCCCAGCAAAACCAGACAAGAAGCTGAACAAAATGAAACCCCTGCAAAAAATCTGTTCTATTTTTTTAAAAAACAAAAAAACAAACATACTTCAAGACAAAGAGGAAAAAGTAGAAATCCAAGGGGAAATTCCAGTAATAGTGACTTGTTTTCAGAAACCAAATCCTAACCTTTTAGATGAAATAGGCACAGAATTAATCTTGATATAGTACATAGAATGCCACAAATACCTAGGCACTGGCAGCCTGCAGAAGTTTACTTCTGTTACTGTGACAATTCTGCTTGCAGCTGTCTATAAATCCATGAAAATTTCACTTTTAGGGTTTTCTAAAATAATCACAGGGACAAAAATTACTTAATGTATTCTGAAATTGCTATCTCCTGGTTTCAGTGAAAAATTGAGGAGAAACATATATTCATTTTCCATACTAAATTTGAAGTCACATTGTGAGCAACTGTCCCATTATATAACCAGCTGCAGAGGGACTTGATCCACATCTGAACCACAGGTGAAAGGACTTTAACTCCCTTTGTTCCTTTCAAAGGTAGGTTGCCATTGATTTAGATTTGAAATAAGATTTTAAAATACTTTCAAATACATTAGAAGACCTTGTAAAGTTTCAGCTAAAACTTTAAGTGGATTAATTACCCTCCTGACTCTGTAGCAACTCCAAACCTCCAATGATCCCATGGTTCTGTCATGGAACTCTTTCTTCTGCAATGGAAAAAAAATTGTCATTGATATCAGTGGCAACAAAGATCAGTAATGGAGTATGTGATGCTTCAGGATTGATATCACAGAGAAGACCAATTTTGTCCCATTTCTATGGCATAGTGATTTATGCTTGCTATTTATTTAGATAAAACGACAATTGCAAATTGTGAGAATAACTGAGTTGTCTGTGTCAAAAGCCTAAAATCCTAACTTTTAAGGCTGTGCCTTGACTCACTGAAGAAATGATGAGTTATGAATGATAATACATAACTTTTAGGATAACTGTGATGAATCAATCACTATTCCTTCTAATGCCATAGTTTGTGGCCACATGCCTCCAAGCGAGATACTAAAATGAAGCCATTTAAAAATATGTTAGTAGTTTTTGCTTACTGCAAAAATATGTAGAAATACAATACACATTGAAATTAGGATTAAAATACCCCTTGTTTTTCCATAATACCCAAATAGTTATAGGGCATGCTTTAATAGTCTCATCTAAATCCTGTACAGTGCTCAATACAATAGAATATGACAGCTTTACTTATTTCTTTGATTGATGCTTGAACATCATTTTAGAATCTAGAGAGTTGAATAATAAATAAAAAATTGGAAAGTGGGAAAAGGGAAATAGAATCACCCCTCCACATTTATGGTTTTGATTTTTTACATATTTCATCATTCATTGATTTGATTTGAAATGTTATCTCTAAGGCCCCTTTTACACTGCCATATAAAATCCAGATTATCTTCTTTGAACTGGATTATTTTACAGTGTAGATTCACATAATCCGGTTCAAAGCAGATAATGTGATTACGGTATATGGATTATATGGCAGTGTAGAAGGGTCACAAAATGCACTAAACACACGGGGATTCTTGTCAGAAATACTAGAACACACGAGTAGCAAGACCTAAACAATATATCTATGGAACAAATACCTCAACTGTGTGGAAATGGTAAGCCTATGTTGATATAACTGGCATAAAGGCTAAATGCCCCTTGCCCCCCATGCTGCTGGGAGCTGCACAGGTCCATGCAAGTGTCACCAAAATCTGTCCAAAGGAGCTATGCCCCCATGGGACAGGCCCCGGAACAATTATCCACAGTCCCTTGAAGCGAAATGCACGTGGTTATAAGACCTATAGAAGGACGGTACAGGGGACTTGGGGTTGTATCTTGGGATTCGTTTGTTTATTTCTGTATAGGCCTGTATCATAGACATCATCGTCGCATGGGATTCGGGCTTGTTCCTATTGTTCTATGTAGAGTATATATAATTGCATTTCGCTCCAAGGGACTGTATATTGTTTAGGTCTTGCTACTCGTGTGTCCTAGTGTAGAAGGGTCAGCTTCCTATAGTCATACTGGGGGGCCTGAGGATTTCTATAGGTAACATCTCTCTAGGAATCTCTAGGTCCTCCAATTTGATTCTATGGTCAGAATCCAGTGAAAGTTGACCATATAACCATGCTGGAAGATCTAGAAATTCCGATAAAGGTATTATCTCAGATTTTAAAAAGCAACTTCTGTATTGTATGTTTTTCATTTTTAAGGGGGCCCTGTGCCACTAATATCAGCAGCCATGGAGAACTGATTATAGCTTGTTTAAGATCTCAACATAAAACATTATTCTTGAAGTGTGTTAAAGAATAAAAATTAAATCTCTTCCTTACAATGTGAGGAGAAGTTTCTGGGAAGTTTCTATCCAGGAACAAAGCCAAGTTCATAGCTACTTTGACCATAGCTTCGATCGAGGTCAAACTTTGTTAACATTAATGATAGTTTGTGATTCTATTTTTACAGTTTGATAACAGTGTAATATTAATCACCCACTATATTTTGTGTGTAAGTAAATGCCTTTCTAGCGAAACAGTCACACAAAGGCCAGACAGGTTAGTTTCACTGCGAAACAGAGAGATGAATCCATTAGCAGCTTTTTGTTTCGGTTGGCCTCTGAACTCTAAAATAGAGGGATTAATTGCCTATTTTATCACTTTAAATGAATAATAAATTGTAATAACACTACCAACACAGTTACTGGCTGGACATCCTCCTTGAGAAAAGAATGTGAACATCAAGAAGAGTGGCAGAAAGTACTAAGCATGTCTTTATTGATTGGTCGACTAAGCTTGTGAGGCTATTAAGGGCATGCAGTGAATCATTCCATCTGTGAAACTAACTTATCTCCTTGGAGCAATATGTACGCTGATGAAGGCTAATATGGGAGAAACCGTCCAGCTCATGTCCTTAATGATAACAGGGTAGATTTATCGATCTCAGAACGGCAACACCTTGAAAATGCACTATATATAGCAGGCAACTGTTACAGAGCCTAATGCTCTAATTGCATTCTCACCAGGTGTGAGGCTGAGCTTCACAGTCTTACTTGTAAGAGGAACTGCAGGTGTAATTTGGAGAGAATAAGATAGGATTCATAATAACAACCTTGCATGCATATATGAGTTTCTTAGGAAAACATCACAAAATTCTTCATAAATGGAAGTCTTCTTGTTCATCTCTCTGGTGAATAAAGTATGTTTTCTAAGTACTTAGAGCAGTTCTGTGCTACTAATATAACTCTTAACATATGTTAGTTTATGAAATTTCAGAAGTTCATTTGAATTTCACAGTGAATAGACTGTAAACACGTATGTGCTAATTGTATATTTCCTTCAATGAAAAAGTCGCAAGACATTTGATTGATTGATTGATTGATTGATTAAAACAATGCCATTTCAGTGATACTGATAACAAGATGCTCTTGCTGGAGCAATGTACAAATTCTTTTAAAATGGTCTCTTTTATAAGTTCAATAGGGCTTAGTCTCAGAAAAAAAATCTGGGGGTTGTAACCTTGGATTTTTGAACAGGAAACTGTCTTAATGTTTAGTTTTCTGAGACTGTTCAAATTTAAGAAAACAGGAATTAATGCCATTTGTAGAATTAATGCAATTTGATTCCAAATTAACTGTCATTGCTCATTGTTATGGAATCATGGGACTTGTTGTTTTGTAACAGCATTAGCCTTTTCTCTCAAAGAGTGCTGGTAACTCACCAAATCTCAGGTTTCCATAGCATTGAGTCATGGCATTTAAAGTGGTGTCAAACGGTATTAGTTTTTACAGTGTTGATACATCCCTTTCTGTCCTCTTTCCTGTCAATGAAGTACATTTGGAAGGAGTGACTATGATAGAAAAATCAACAGGAAGATAATGAGTAGCATAATTAACAATTAATGTTCATGGTACATGTATTAGATCACTATGATTGGAGGCAGTTAAACATAGCAACTAAGTTAATGCTATATTTTGCTTGGGCGTTATGATCCTATTCACATTTACCTTAAGTAAACTCTACTAAATACAATTGGATTTACCTCTGATTAAACATGTGTATTTCATATGAAGCCATGGGTCAGAATTTAGTTTGTGGAATATGAATAATGTTCTCTTTTTAAAAAGAAGAAAGAAATGTGATTGTTTTAACTTCTACAAGAGTGGAACATTCATTTCATTGCAAAACTGGTTTTCTTATATATTTTTTGTCTCTTTAAAAAACCTGTTTCTTGTAAGGAACTTGGCAATAGCCTAATATATTGGAACTTTGCAGTTTAACTCGGTACAGTAGGGAGGAAAAACACATCCTTAATCATTTTTCAGATTAACTAATTTCACAGATTTTGATGCTGCAAATATGCTGAAAAGCAAGATGGCTGCGTCGAGCAGAAGCAGAAATGCTGAGCTCCGCAGGGGCCTTGGAGATTTCCCCCGTGTAACGGCTTCTTTGGTGAGGTTGACCACCCCAGGCAGAGAGGGTGCCCTCCAGAACTCCGGGGTATCCCCCTGGCCTCTGGGAGAACCGCTGGTGGGCCCCCCACCCCCGTTGGAAGCCCTGCAGTTTGAAGCAGAGGCCGTCCTGGAGGTCGGCCTGGAGTCAGCCCTAGCGGCTAGGATCCGGGCAAGCTCGGGAACCGCCGGGTTGCCAGAGAGGACTACTCACAGGACCCGCCCGCCATGGTCCCCGGTCCCTTGGCCGGGCCTGGGGACGGATACGGAATTGGGGTGGCTGGCACTGGGGCCTCCCATCCCCCCCGCCATCCAGTGGGTGGCTGCCGACCCCCCTCCCGACGGAGCCGACGAAGCCCAGGACGGGTTGCGGGGCTTGCGGCTCTCCATCCGGCAACTTACCTCCCTCCTTCCCACCCTTGGCCGGCTGGTTGGGCAACTGGCCGCCCGGCTGGAGGAAGGCCTTGGGACGGGCCTTGGAGCGGTGGTGAGTGGAGTGGCGGAGAGAGACAACTGTGGCGAGGAAGGAGAGGACGGACAAAGGAGGGTGAGTGGGGCGCCTGCGGCCGCTCCCTTACACAAGTGGCCCCCGAGAGTGCAAGGCCTCCACGATCCTGGGGTCTTTGGAGCCGCTGTTCGGGCTGCCCCCCCGAATTCCGCTGCTGGGTCTGCCGAGGGAGGCCTTCCCCTTGAGGAGAGGCCCCCGGCTGAAGCTGAGGCTGCGGTGGAGGCCACACAGGACCCATGGTGGAGTCCATGGAGGGTGCTGGGGCGCGGGCCCCCTCCCGGCCGGGAGGAGTGGGCGGTGGCCGAGTCCATCAAGATGGCGCCTGGCTCGACCTGCTCGGCATCTTCTGCCCCGCCCCCCGCCCATGCTGGGCGTTTCGACTCCGCCCCCCCTGACCCAGTACACCCGCCACCGATGGGCGCTCGGCCAGCGACACCAGAGGACCTTAACGTCTCCCGGGTGCTGGCAAGGGCCCCTGGGGCCCGGCCCCACCGCCGGGCTCGCCGCTGGTCGCTGGCGCCTCCGAAATCCTTACCTGGACCACCATCTGTCCCGTCACCGGCCCGTGACCAGGGTAAGACCGGCGGCCCAGTCCGTGGAGGGACAACCCGGAGGACAGCCAGCCTAGAAGATGGCACAGTGAGCAGACACCTGGAGCGGAAGTCACATCGCCGCCGGAGGAGGTGCCATCGCAGGCCGGGGACCACCAGCCCCTCTTCCTCCGACCCCCCCCCGAGACTTCCAGTGCCGGGGCTACCGACCCCCCGGACTCTCCACACGCTCGGCTAATCATCAGGAAGGGAAGAAGCCCTCCGTCCCTGAGCCCAGGCCTAGGCGATTTTTTCGCTCCAGAACCTTTTGGGGCTCAGGTTCCGAGCGTAGCCACCGGCTACACCTGAAGCCGCTGAACAACACTTCTACACTATGCCTGCCTTCTTCTGCCGGGCTACGGGACGGAGGAGGCCGGCCCACACTCTTCTCTCTCGGCCAGCGGGGGAGCCTCTCCTCAAGCCCCCCCACCCTCCCACCCTTTGATGGTCTGATGGGTCCAGCCTAGGCCCCGGACCATCCCTGTTATGCCCGAACCCTGACTCTGCTCCCCTTTCCCATCCCTTCGTGTTGTTATATTGTTTTGTCTGTCTTTTATTGCTATGTTATTTGTTGCCACTTGGCTTTGTAAGCCGCTGCGAGCCTTATGGAGTTAGCGGCATATAAGTCCAAAGTAATAAATAAATAAATATATAAAATATGATTTAACATCCAAGTAAACAAAGATTCAAACAGTCTTGCTTACTGTGCATTTCTACGCAATCTTCAACACAATTAATTTTAACACAGTTATGCATTAAATTCTATTGGTAAAAATATTTCTGAGAGATAAATTTCAGTTATTCATCTGTTTTCTCTTCCTTTCTGCTTTGCCTGAGCCAACTTAACTGCCTCATCACACTAGAAAAAATTCACTTTAAATCCGGTTTCTGCCTCCTGCAGAATTCTGGGGTTTGTAGTTTAGGGAGGAGCCTTTAACAGCCTCACTAAATTACATACTCCAGAATTCTGCAGGAGACAGAAACCAGATTTTAAGTGGATTTTTTCTCTAGTGTGAGAAAGTTCAATCTCATTGTGGATAAGTAATATAACAACTGGAATACTGACTTTATATTCGGGCAGGTTTTAAAAACAGAATAGACTGCACTTGTGTATCAATGATTGGGTCCCAAAGCAGCATAGTCTGCAAAAGGTAGGTTTCTCAAAGCAACATAGAGCAAGTCCCACTGATACCAATAGGACTTGAAAATCTGCATTAAATTGCAGTCCCCTGAAAATGATTTCCAGATTCCTTGGAATATATTCTGAATACTGTAGGATGGACTATTGGACAACCTTGTGCCAAATCTGCAGTTTCTCCACATCACTTCTGCAGCTGACCTTAATCCTTTATCTCACTGTTTCTGCAACTTTAGTCTATTAAATGATTTGGACTTTAGCTCCCCAAATTTCAGACTGTCGACCAAGTTGGTTGGGGCTTCGAGAAGTTGAAGTCCCAATCAGATAGAGAAAAGCTTGGGAAACATTGCTCTTTTCTGTTCAATATTTTTCAGGCATACCTGAGGGATCTTGCAGATTGGGGTTTTGGAAAGAGTGTGTAAAAATGAAGAGGAATGAATGAATATAATATATCTTTGCCCGCAATCTTCATTAAAGCTATTATATACGAACAGTAGGCAACAGTGACCTTCCAGATGTTTTTGGCCAACAGCTTTTTCCATTAAAAATACTTTCAGGGGTGAATTTCCCTTTTGAGGTATAGATTTCTATCACTTCTTTTTTATCTCAGCCCCATTCTTAACTATGAGTTGCTTGTAAGTTGGATATTTGTAACTTGGGGACTGCCTGTAATCTCTCTGGCCAAATCAAATATCTCAAGAAATGGGTAAAATTGGTATATTAACTTTAAGTGTGTAAAAGGACCCCAGCTACTGTAGAAACATAGGCTTTCAGGTTAAAGGACTACACCCAAAGTTGGAACTGAATGTCTGAGGAGTGTATTCTTATGAGCCTAATTAAATCCATATTCTCTGACTATATTTTTGACTGAGTAGGACCATCTCTGTCTTGTCTGGATTAAAATACATTTTTTTCATCTGAACCATTTCATTACCAATGCTAAAGATCATGGGAATTGCAGTCCAATATCTGGAGGACAACAGTTGCACCAATTCAATTCTAAGCTTTATTTTTTAAAAGTACATACTACAACCTCCCTCCCCCCTCCAAAGAACAAATAATATTACAAGCAGTGAACTTTTAAAGAACTAATGTTATGACAATGCCTGGATATAATGCAGGATACTCACAAATACTCAGGATACTTACAATACACGGGAGATATATTCCTGGCTTGACCATTACATTAGTTTATTTCCAGTCCCAGCATGTCACAGTTTTGCATTGGAGCACCTAGATAATCATGATTTTGGCCTGGAATACTTTGTCAAACTCTGGGCATCACAATTGAAGGGAGATGTTGACAAGCTAGATTGTATCCAGAGAAGAACGACTAAAATGATCAAGGTCTGAGGAACAAACCCTATGAAGAGTGACTTAAAGAGCTGGGCATGTTTAGCCTGAAGAAGAGAAGGCTGAGAGGAGACATGAGCCATGTATAAATATGTGAGAGGAAGTCATGGGGAGGAGGGAGCAAGCTTGTTTTCTGCTGCTCTTGAGACTACGGTAGGAAGCTGAACAATGGCTTCAAACTACAAGAAAGGAGATTCCATCTGAGCATTAGGAAGAACTGCCTGACTCTGAGAGCTGTTCAGCAGTGGAACTATCTGCCCTGAAGTGTGGTGGAGGCTCCTTTCTTGGAGGCTTTTAAGCAGAGGCTGGATGGTCATCTGTTGGGGGTGCTTTAAATGTGATTTTCCTGCTTTTTGGCAGGGGGTTGGACTGGATGGCCCATGAGGTCTCTTCCAACTCTATGATTCTATGTGGAGGTTAATGAAACTACGGTTATGGGTTCTGCAGTTATGGGTTTTTGTATGTGTGTGTTCTATAGAAGAAGAATATTGGACTATTCTGTCATCACTGAAACCAGACACAAGAAATAAAAAAGAAAGAAAAGAAAACATGAATCATTCTCACTAATTTATTTATTTACCCTATTTATGCCCCACCTCTCTCAACCCTGTAGAGGACTCAATATGTCTTAAATATTGATGGCATGTAAACATGCATAAAAAACCAAAATAAACATATATATTAAAACAATGATTAAAATATATCAAATCTTACAACACTCATTAAAATCATGTTATCCAAAATCACAATCCATGGCTGTTCCAAATTTTCATGGCACTACTCCATAATTCTCTAGTGTGTTACTAGCTGAACACTTTATCCCACATCCATGTCTTTAGCCTTTTCCTGAAGGTCAGAAGGGAAAAGGCTGGTCTGGTTTCATTTGAGAGGAGTTCCATAGCTGAGGGGCCACCACTGAGAGGGCTTGTTTCTCAACCCCACCAACCGCACCTGCAAAGGAGGTGGGACCAAGAGCAGGGCCTCCCCAGGTGACCGTAACCTCCTAGCTGGTTCAGACAGGTAAACTGGGCTAGAACCATTCAGGGGTTTATAGGCTAAAGCCAGCACTCTGAATTGTGCCCAGAAGCAGACTGGCAGCCAGTGGTGCTGATGTAACAGAGGAATTGTGTGCTCTCTGTATTTATTTATTTATTTACTGTATTTCTAACCTGCCCTTCTCTCACACACCTCTCCCGGGGGGCTCAGGACGGCTTACAAGGCACAATTAGATGCCAGCAACAATACACAATATATAACACTAATACAATCTCTCTCTCGGCATTACTTCGCGAACGAAGATTCAGGGACTCATCCCACGCTTTTTACAAGCGTGTTGATGACTAAAAAGGCCAATCTGAGATAGGCAAGTCCAGTTGCAGAAAGCACAGCAGAAAGTCTCCTTAGGTAATGTTGTTTCCATGTTGCGGTTCTTTCTGCGTTGTCATTTCTCTTCGAGACCCATTCAGCGTGTCTTCTCGAAAGAGGCCGCAGCATTGTGGATAGTGCTTCTCCATGTCTCCCAATGTGAGGCCAGGGTAGACCATTGTTGGTGATCAATCTGGCCGAGCCTGAGATGTTGTTTCAGGGAGTCCTTATATCTCTTTTTGGGGGTGCCTCTCTTGCGCTGACCCGTGGCGAGTTCACCATAGAGTAGTATCTTTGGGAGGCGGTGGTCCTCCATCCTAGAGACATGCCCTGCCCAGCGTAACTGTGTTCTCAATAGCATGGCCTCAATGCTGGTGATCCCTGCTTGCTCAAGGACAGCAACATTAGTCACATAGTCGGTCCAGTGTATATTTAGGATTGTGCGAAGACAGCGCTGATGAAAGCGTTCGAGGGAGTCGTAGGTGTTGGCGATAGGTGACCCATGTTTCAGACCCATATAGGAGAATAGACAGTATGATAGCTCTGTACACACTGATTTTGGTGCTTTGCCTCAGGTGTTTGTTGCTCCAGACTCTTTTGTGAAGCCTTCCGAATGCACTATATGCCTTTGATAATCTATTATCTATCTCTTTGTCAATCTTGGCGTCTGAAGAGATGATGCTTCCCAGGTAGGTGAACTGCTGAACGGACTTAAGCACAGATTTGCCTATGCTGACGTGAGGATGACGTGATGTGCTGCAGCGCCTCACATCCTGCTTTGCAACAGCTGCAGAGCTGTTTGGGCTGGAAGTCAGCCTGAAGAAAACGGAAGTTCTCTACCAGCCCACACCACAGGAAGAACACCATCACTAATACAATAAGATTAAAACATAAACATTAAAACATTAGCTATCCAGTTCATTTAAAGTTCTATCTATACAATGTACATTCAAATAATCAATCAATGGCAGAAGCCATGTTTCATGACCGTCATTTAAAATGTCCGTTCCAAATAAAGTGATGCAGTTACTGTGCGAAGGCCTGGTCCCACGACCACGGTTTTACTTTCTTCCTGAAAGCTAGGAGGGACGGGGTTGATCGTATTTTGCTTGGAAGTGCATTCCACAGATGGGGGGGGCACAGCTGAGAAGGCCCTGTCTCTCATCCCCGCCAGTCGCAGTTGAATTGCTCAACTGTACCGTGCTCTGGTGAGAAATCCGGCTGCCACCCGTTGGACTACTTGAAGCTTTTGAACAGTCTTCAAAGGCAACCCCATGTAAAGCATGTAACAGTAGTCTAGTCTTGATGTAGCCAGAGAATGGACTACCGTGGCCAATCTGGCTTCCCAGGGTATGGGCGCAACTGGTGTACAAGTTTTAATTGTGCAAAGACTCCCCTGGCCACCACTGAAACTTGAGGCTTCATGCTCAGCAATGAGTCCAGGAGAACTCCCAAGCTGTGAACCTGTGTCTTCAAGGGGAGTGTAGCTCCATCCAGCACAGGCTATAACCCTATATGCTGCTCAGCCTTGCAACTGATCAGGACAGGGCTGTAGCCAGGATTTTGATTCGGGGAGGGCTGAGTTTGATTTGGGAGGGGCTGAGTCTGAGTAAGAGAGGGACTACCCTACCAAACCTTTTGTATTGTTATCCCAATAACCCCATGAATTTGGGATATAATGAGCATGGTGAGCAACATAATGATATGAATAAACATAACAGTTTAAATAATGTACCAGTAAGGCCTTCTCGCGGACCACCCTGAGAATAGGGGGGGGGGCTGAAGCCCCCTAAGCCCCCCCCCTCCCGGCTACATGCCTGGATCAGGAGTACCTCTGTCTTCTCTAGATTCAATTTCAATTTGTTTGTCGTCATCCAGACCGTCACAGCAGCCAAGCACTAGTTCAAGACCTGAACAGCCTTCTTAGTAGCAGGTGGAAAGGAGTGATAGAGTTGGACATCATCTGTGTACTCAAAATCTCCAGATGATCTTTCCTAACAGCTTCATGTAGATGTTAAACAACATGGGGACAGTATTGAGCAATGTAGGACCGCACAAGACCTGTGGCTGTGGGGCTGAGCAGGTGTCCCCCAGCAACACCTTCTGTGAGCTGTCCTCTAGAAAGGACCAGAGCCACTGTAAAACAGTGCCCCCAAGCCCCATCTCCATGAGGCATCTCAGAAGGATACTGTGATCTATGGTATCAAAGGCAACTGAGAGGTCCAGGAGAACCAATAGGGACATACTCCCCTTGTCCAGTTCCCTACATAGATCATTCATGAAGGCAACCAAAGCTGTTTCCATTCCATGTCCCGGCCTAAAACCAGACTGCACCAGATCCAGATAATCAGTTTCCTCCAAGAACACCTGGAGTTGCAAGGTCACTACACATTCCATGACTTTGCCCAAAAGTGGGAGATTTTCCCTGTATTGAAAATTTAAAAATAACTTCTCTTATTACCATTCACACTCCTTGCCTCTTGATTCTATTTATGTGTAACCAAAATCTGGATATTAAATATCTTACATGAAATTAATAGTCACTGAAATTAATGTTACTTACAATTAGCAAAGTGCAGCAAACATTAACACTGGGTTGTAAGAAAGCGAAGAATAATTGTTATACTGCAGGACATAACTCTTTATTATTCACCCAGAGTCTCCTCTATATATTTCAAGTGATTGTTTTTATGTAGCATAAATCCCTTCTTATTAATATATCTTCAATCTTTCTCAGATACAAATAGTCTGTATTCTGTACAATCCATCTGTACATTTGTTTTCCTCCTGCAGTTCTGAACCAGATTAATCTCTTTCATACTTGTTAAACTTCAATAATTGTTCTTTTTCCAATCAATGCACATTTAATTAATAGGAAAATAATTGGCTTTTTAAACTAAAGCCACTTTCCCCAGGTTTTGCTGACGATTTCAATTTCTGTGCTTGAGTATTTTTGTCATGTTGAAAATTAAAGTCAAAGGAATCTGATTTCAGAAATTTCAGGAAGTAAAACTGACTGGAACATGGAAAAAGAAAAATCCTCAAACATACCTAAATAATGCCCATTATCTCAGGAATAAGAGGTTATTATCGATCACTGTTTTATTGTCCTCCAGACCTTGTACTTAAAACAAAAATTTAGCAATTTTCATTATTTGTTCCATTTCCAATAAAAATCAAAAGCAGAATTCTGATGTTACACGATGAAAATTTGATAACAAATGATTTTATTAAGCTAGAATGAAAGTGCAGTTGGTCCTGTTTGTTTAATAAAATTAGACATGACAGAAGTATATATTAAAAACTCACAATGTTGCTTCAGTTATAAGAACTCAGTGAGATAGATTTTTGTCCATGCCGAGGGCCATTGCTGTAGACTTGAGCATACATACAGTGGAAAGTATACTGATCTAAGAGGCTCAAAGCCCCAAGATTCCTTAAAGAAACATCTGTAAGTTTTACATTTGATGGCACATCTTGATTCAAACCAACATGCCAATATGACAAATAAAGGCAACAGCCTCTCCTGAATAAACTTGATTATCTGTGTATATGAAATAAAATCAGGTCTTTGGATACCATCTTGATGCCAGCATAAAATCTTCTTTTCTAGCCTCAGTGACAATTTCAGCCACAATATTCACTGACTGCTGAGTTCTAAATACAGGTCCAATATTACGGACTTTTCACACTATAAAGTTATAGTGTCAAAATGTATTTGTCATGGAAACATTGGAATCCTGAGATTTGCAGTTTAAGGAGGGATATTTAGATTTCTCAGCCAGAATACTTTAGTGCCTGACCAAACTACAAACCCCAGGATACCATAGTGTTTTGTCACAACTGTGGTGGAATCATAGCAGTAAATCTGGGTAATGTGAAAGAGTTCCTCATATATCAAGGTTCAAATCATATAGCACAGAGATATTGTCATATTGCAAATCCCACCATTCCTATCAACTATGATGGCTAGAGATAAGCACCTGGTGAGACACAGCCTCATTTTTGTTTTCCAGTATTCCTTGATCAATTTATTTGTTTATTTATTTCCACCATTTCTACCCCGCTCTTCTCAACCCCTGAGGGGGGACTCAGAGCGGCCTAACAACGGCAACAATTCGATGCCAAAAACACAGTATACATATAATAGAAAACCAAAAACAGTCAGAATTAAAATACATTAAAATACAGTTAGCATTAAAATACATCATATATATTCACATAAGTTAAAAACAGTATTCCATCCATAATAGAAGCATTAGGTCATGTCCACCAGCTTGCCATTACAATCTAATCTAAAGTGCTGTATTGTGCTAATGTGCAAATGCCTGGTCCCATAGCCAGGATTTCACTTTTTTCCTGAATGCCAGGAGGTATGGGGTTGATCGTATATCAATTGGGAGTGCGTTCCACAGACGGGGAGCCACCACCGAGAAAGCCCTATCTCTCGTCCCCACCAACCGCATTTGAGAAGTAGGTGGGAGCAAGAGCAGGGCCTCCCCAGATGATCTTAAATTACGAGGTGGGACGTAGCGGCTGATGCGTTCAGACAAGTAAGCTGGGCCAGAACTGTATAGAGCTTTAAAGGTCAAAACCAGCACTTTGAATTGAGCTCAGAATTGGACAGGCAGCCAGTGGAGCTGACACAACAGGGAGGTGGTATGCTCCCTGTATGTAGCTCCAGTTAGTAATCTGGCTGCTGCCCGTTGGACTAATTGCAGTTTCCGAACTGTCTTCAAAGGCAGCCCCATGTAGAGTGCATTTCAGTAATCTATTTGGGATGTGACCAGAGCGTGGATGACTGTAGCCAGATCAGACTTCTCAAGGTTTGGGCGCAGCTGGCGCACGAGTCTTAACTGTGCAAAAGCTCCCCTGGCCACCGCCGAGACCTGGGGTTCCAGGCTCAGCGATGAGTGCAGGATCACTCCCAAGCTGCGAACTTACCTTCTCCTCCCCGCCCCGCTCTGCCCCCCACACACATATACAACCACATACAGACACAGAAACAGAAGCTTTTCGCAGGCTTGCCAGGGGCATTAAAAACAATAAAAAGGGCTTATTTTCTTATGTCAGTAGAAAAAGGAAGAACAAGGAGGCGATAGGGCCTCTTCGAAGAGAAGATGGGGCAGTGCTGATAAGAGATAGGGAAAAGGCAGAACTACTTAATGTCTTCTTTGCCCTGGTCTTCTCACAGAAAGAAAGTCGTCTTCAACCTCAGCAAGATGGAGAGGATGAGGAATTAGAGGACATCCAACCCCCAAATGGGAAACAAGTCATCCATGAATACCTGGCTGCTCTAAATGAGTTCAAGTCCCCAGGGCCAGATCAACTAGTATTGAAAGAACTAATGGAAGTCCTCTCAGAACCACTGACAATCATCTTTGAGAGTTCTCTCATGTATATAAAATTGCCTCAAAAGCTTCACATGTCTTCTGTTGTCTCATTGTCTTGTGTTCCTGAGACCCCATTATCTTCCCTTTGGTGAGAAACCGTGTTCTTGATCCCAAAGAAGGGAGTCAATCTAGATGTCCCTTGATGGGGTCTTCTCTGTATATGATTTCTGTTCTCCCCCAAATTAACACAGTTTGTGCCACACAAAGTTTCTGGAGTAGAACAACTACTTTCAAAATAAAGACCACACAAAGAAACAGCAAGAACACTTTCAAAATTCAAACCAGGAATATATTTCCTTTATTATTTAAAAAATACTTTTAAAAAACATTGAAAAACTTTCCTTGGCAGGAGAGGGGGATTGAACCCACAGACCTATGTTTATTAGGCTGGCGCACTCTCCCTGAGCCACACTAGCCCTGTAGTAAAACCAAGTCAGAACTTGTATTTAAGCTGGGTCAGTCTATAAAAACTTTTTATAAAAAAATTGAAAATTTGCCAAAAATCCATGGATAATTCAAAAGTTATGAAATTTGGTGAGCTAACAGTGATGAATGTGTTCTACCACTGTAGAAAGTTTCATCACAATTGGTCTAAAAATGAGAGAGGAACAATCCCCTGAAATTTCCCTAGTGCCAGTGCTGTTTCTTTCCTACTATGCATGCGTGTCTGCCATTAGCAAAGCGATTCGGAAATGTTGGAAATTTTGGATATTCCTGTCTTTTTTTCCATAAAATTTCAGAAATCATTTCAAAATAGAATCACCAGTGCCCCCTACATTCGAAACGGATTTTGAACTTTTTTTAAAATCAAACAAACCTAGTAGAGACATCAAACTGGCAACGAAGACCCACATAGTTAAAGCAATGGTATTCCACATAGCAACCTATGGATGTGAGAGCTGGACCATAAGGAAGGCTAAGCAAAGGAAGATAGATGCTTTTGAACTGTGGTGCTGGAGGAAAATTCGGAGAGTGCCTTGGACAGCAGGAAGATCAAACCAGTCTATACTCCAGGAAATAAAGTCCAACTGCTCACTGGAGGGAAGGATATTAGAAGCAAAGGTGAAGTACTTTGGCCACATAATGAGAAGACGGGAAAGCTTGGAGAAGGTAATGATGCTGGGGGGAAATGGAAGGAAAAAGGAAGAGGGGCCGACCAAGAACAAGATGGATGGTATGTTTTAAGTGACTGGCTTGACTTTGAAGGAGCTGGGGGTGGCCATGGCCAACAGGGAGCACTGGCATGGGCTGGTCCATGAGGTCTTGAAAAGTTGGAAGTGATCGAACAAATAAACAACAAATTCACAGATCTGAACTGCACTTTTTACCTTTTCTCCAACCCTATTTTTTGCCACTATTGGAAAAAAGGCAATGTTACAGTAGTTCTTCAGAAAGAATATAGCAGCCTTATTCCAAAACTTTTGATAATAGTTAAAAATAACTTTAGCACATAGCATATCTTGGTGATTAATGATACGGCTATTAATTAAATCTTACCCATCAGACATTCATTAGTCTTCAGGTAATGCAGTGCAATCTCAGTGATTACTGAAATTTAAAACTATAAATAAATATGGTGATATCCTATCAGCCGTGTCTGCAGCCTTAGTAATATGAATCATATAGCTTCTTTATCTTTATTCATTAAATTAATTTTAAATTAATGAATGCATTTTTGTCAAAAAAACATGACAGCAAATACTTTTTTCTTTGAAACCATAACTATTCTTTCAGAAGTCTAACAACTTGATGCCCTTTCTATATTGTAAGAAATCAATATATTATCAAATGCTAAATACAATTCATTTTGTATTTTTCCTCTTCGAAAAAGAGCATGTTAATGTGGACAATGATAATTCTGCAATATTGTACTGTAGGCACATTTCTACACAAAAACATAACAGGCAGATACATATAACAGGAAACCTTTTAATTGTAGCCTTCCGTTTATGAGAACCAATCATTTCTAGCCATTTTATCTCAGGATTCCTTTCATTTGAACATTTAGTTTTTATGTAGTATCCGGATGAAGTCAATTCTAGTCTGTTTGATGAGTTGTGTATCTGTTTAGAATACACTGTATGTATGGTGATTTTTCTAAGTTAAATATCAGAGGTTTATTAATGTGTCCCTCCCTTGTTATTGAGCCACAGGCTAATGAAGTGTTTCTGGGATACTACTTATTAAAATAGTTTGTGACTTCTATCTAATTTATTGTTTCTTTAGTTATGGCAAATGAATGATAGGGCAGCAAAAAGGGCAAAAATACTAAAACATGTATTTGCCCTGGCAAAGTTTAATGCTAGGACCCTCTTGGGTTGTCTTTTAGCTGGGATTAGTGGAAACAGCTAATGATTCTTTTCTTGCTCCCAAAACTTTATGTACAGTACTTACATGCAGGATATTTGCTTAAAAGTAGCAATATCCTGCATTTACCCAACATATATCCTTTTGAAATAGGGAAAAGTAGAATTCATTTAGGTTTTAAAGGGCAAAATTCCAAGTATTCCTATTGAAAGTAATTGCTATTGAACTGAATAGGACTTACTCCGGTGTAGACTGTAATGCCATAATTTTACTTCTGCAAAGGGAATAGTAATGATATAACTCTTAATAAATGTCATTATTTCAGACTGGAATGATTAGTTTACTTTTTTTCTCTCTGCTGTGAGAATGTTATTGAAAACTATTTGCCATTTTATTCAGCAAAACCCATGGGGGTTTTGCACAGAAAATGTTGTCCTGTATAAGCTTCCTGTAGAGAAATCTATATAAAGCAGCATTTTATGAGCAAAGAAATGCATATTCTATGGAGAATTAATCCTAATCCTAAACTGCAAATATTACCCAATTAGATTTGTTCTGGTTTGTTGTTGTTATCTTCAGTTTTATTTTAACTTTTTAAATAATATTTTCAAACGATTCTTCACGCTACAGGAAATGTATTATCCAATATCATTGTGGAAGCAAGGATTTAGGCTTGGTGTGGAAGACAGAATAGTGATAGTACCTCCAGGTCATGTGCATTCAGGCCAAAAGGCATACTATTTTCAGGTCCGTTTTCGTCTGATCCTCAATTTATTGAAGGCTGTACAACTGTAGGCCTGCCAAGTTTCAAAACAATTCACCAATCTACTGATTTTTTAAGAATTATTTTAAGTTTTAAACATAACATTTTTTAAAAAATAAGACAAACCACAAGAGAGGGTTCTGGAAATTGTAGTCACTGGTTGCGTCCATTCTCAGCCAATCAGAGCATGGACATCACAAAGCTTTTTATTGGCTGAGAGACACATAGAGAGAAAAACTTCCACTCCCATCATGTTCTGAGAGGAACTTTCAATGGCCACCCTATGCTAGTGCCACTGGGAAAGTGAGTTATAAGGGCTGTCTCTGGAGGAGGAGGTAACTTTTCAAGAAAAAATAGAGGGGGCTTCTTCTGTCAGGGAGAGAGAAAAATGCCACAGATCCTACTGCCTCATGTATTTTGTGGACTTAACTCTTTCTGAAAATATTTTCTCTGAATTCATTTCACTGATCTTTTTGTCTCTCTC
Organism: Anolis apletophallus; assembly: GCA_030556195.1. Classification (NCBI taxonomy): domain Eukaryota; kingdom Metazoa; phylum Chordata; class Lepidosauria; order Squamata; family Anolidae; genus Anolis; species Anolis apletophallus. Next base: position 65,431,728 of record JARBWK010000012.1, on the reverse strand, counting down.
TCCCCCTTTCTGTTTTTGAAAATTACATGAAAATGGTCTTCTGAGAACTACAGATCTTTTAGTTAACAGTGATTCAGTCCCAACTAGTCATTATGAAATACTGCCCTCATCAGCACAAAATGACTTAACATGAATGATCCCCTTGCAGAAATCCTGGATTTAATTTTAGAAATATATACTTCAAAAAATACTGCTACACCATAGAAAAATTTAGAACTAGCCACTTTCAAAATGCACATATTGAAGAAGGTACATGCTTTGATTGGAAAGAAGGGATACAGGAGTGAATATGCCATATGTTCCATGTGAATTGGGACTCATTATACGTTCCTTTGTTCCTCCATCTACATAAATATATATTGATCATTTTGATTTAATTGTATAGCTCAGGTCATAAAAGAAATAGCGTGAAACAGTTAAGCAAGGATTTGAGTCCTACAATTTCTGAAAGTGTACAGCACAAGTTGTTTATTTTCCCCATATAACAGTAATCACTTCATTCTAATTATCCATTCTTTGCCCTTGCCTCATCTCATGGCAATAAGTTTTTCAATCTAATTGTGTGTTTTCTGGATAATTTCCCCATTTGTGTTTTGATTTGACCATCTTGCAAATGCATTTCCCTTTGTCCTTGTGTTATCAGATGAGACAGGCTTGCAGAGAGTCTTATTGCTATCAGTTCCACATATTGTTGCATAAATAAGTGTGCTGCTTCTAATCTGTCTGATTGTTAAGGTCAACAATTACAAACTTTCCCATCTCTATGAGGATGAAAATTTTGCCATGCCTTTAATAATTCTCAAATCACTTTCAATTGAAGAGCATCTCATGAGCAATGTGACTAATATTGCACATTAAATACCAGACAAGGCAATGATCAATGTTGTAATGCCATCACATATTATTCTCTATCCTGTTCTTAATATTATCTTGAAAGAAAGCTACCCAATAAGAATTGATTTTTTTCTGAAAAGCCCAGATATTTGTTGCAAAATGTATAGATTTCATAAAATAAAACTCATGGGTATATGATTTTGTTTTAACGGGTTTATCTTTTTTGATAAACATGCTGTTTCATTAAACTAATCTCTCTCTTCTCTCTTTTGCTTTGTAAAAACTCTTTAGTTTTGTTGCTCTTGTCTTCTACCTAATCAAAGCCATAAAATTAGCATGCATTTTATGGTTTTATTTGCTTTGTTATTGTTTTAAAAGCATCTATTTATCACCTCTCAATCCACTGGGACCTCTAAGGTGACTTACAATGAATCAAAATCATTTTAAAAATAGAGGAATGAAAACACTTTTAAAAGTCTTAGGGATAGACTCCAAAACCTCTTTACAAATAATTTTAAAATACCAAGACCAATTTTCAAAAACCAAAGGTTTTGTAAAACGACATGGCCAGAAACATAAAAGGAATGGAGGCAGGAATCTTTTGAATCTATCTTGCAGGTGGGTGCAACATAGTATTGGAATAAAACACTCAGGACTTGATCACATGGGGGACTCCCCCCTCCCCGCAGTGCTGCTTTGCCAGCCTCCATGTTGAAGGAGTGGAGATGAGAGATGACTCTGTCATCCCACAAGCCACTTTGTTGTGGTGATGCGTCCCCCATCACATGAGGGAAGCATCGCCAAAACAGTGTAGATCTATTGGAGTCAGCCCAATAAGGAGAGACTCCTGTGTTTGGAGGGAAGCTTCCTAGGATGATTCCACTTCAGTTGTGGGTGCGGCCTCATCTGGGAGTCCAGCAACATCGTGTCTGTCGATATCTTGGCAGGGAAGTGTCCTAGGATGATTTTTTAAAGCCCCATGTGTTGAAGTGGTCAGTTTAAGGAATTTCTACTTTACTTGTGTACAGAAAACATCTTAAACACTTTTTTTCAGGATGCATGTCTGATCTTTAAATTATCCTATTAATGAAGCCTTCAAGTGAAAATTTCCAAAGTATCCTACTTAAGCTTTGTAGATGAACAAACATGCCTGTTTCACTGCCAAAAAACTTTATGAGAGATTCAGTTGGTCCCCATTTGTTTTCCCTTTTCCAGAGACATTGTCTAAATAAAAGGTCTTTATTTAGACAAAACTTTGGTTTTAAGTTGTGGTGACTATGGTTCTTTTAAAGTTGTGCTTTGTTTGAATTTGTTGCAAGCCGCCTTTGGTCATGCATTTCTCGCAGTTTATGTATGCTTTGGGGGAAAAGATTGCATGAATAGAAAAATACATTTTGACATGCATTTTTCTCAAATACTTAATGTGTTTCCCAGAATAATGATTTGGAGTAAATATTCATTGATTAGAGGATGTATCACAAAACATGAGAAGAATTAAATCATCATTTTGTTTAGTTTCTCTAGTCATTCAGAAAGTATAAATGCTAGTTGATTTTATCTTAAAATACCATATCCAACCATCCCTACTTACTGTAAATCACAGGGGTATCTTTCCCTGTATAATGTGAACACAGTCTAAAGATTTAAAAAGCAAATTGTATGTTAAAGATAGATTCAGTGTGAGTTTAAGCCAACATTTCAGGTATATAATTGGCAAGACTTCCCATTCTTTTCTAATGAAAGATTCATATTACACAAGGGGTTCCATATAATACAGGCCAAATATTCCACAGGAAGAAGACACATCTGTTTCTAAAATGAACAATTTTGCATGCACATCAGAACTTTTTCATTACAGCTATGTTTGCATATATCTGTATGCAGTGATATTTGAAATCTATGTCCAGAAATGAAAGACACTAAATTTTAGATCCATACTTCTTAATTACTGTCTTATAGCATTTCTATATATTAAATATCAATGGAACATTAAAAAGTACAGCATATTAATTCTTTATGGAGCATATATCTCAAATCTAAATCATATTTACTTGGAAGTATTACTTGGAAGTAAGACTTAATTCTTTTAATAGTATCTTATTTGTATTTGTGCTTATGGTACCTTCTTGGGTTGTTATATAGTGTAGAAATCCTATACTCAGCCCTATGTCTCTGTGGAATGCACCTACGTATGTGAGAGACACAGAATATGATGGTCACTGCATCATTTCAAATCTCCATTTTGGCCCAGTTAAGATGTTTTACAGCATTTGCCAACCTGGGTACATTCCAGGTCACCATTCCAAGGTGAAAAAAATCTCTCAAAAATCAGTCTGGAAAAAAACCACATTTTGTAAGACATTAGAGAGCTTTGGGTAGGCCTCCAAAAGGCTTTGGTGACCACAAAGGTAGACATTGTAGGGTTTAAATACCCCAGTCACTGTACTTTTTCTACTCCTACCCTATAATTACTATGAAATCTAACTACTTTAAGAATTCTAAGTAAAGCCGAATATATAGGCACTGGCAGAGTTGAAGGAAGGAAAAAGATGCATGAATTTTGATGTGATAGATCTCACTGCTGATCTGATAGGTTTCATATAGGAACAACTGTGGTATATTGTTTTGAGCCTCAGATTATGCCTCCAGGATATGAACGTTCATAGCCATGCTCCATGATGAAAACTCACTGGATGACCTTGGCAGGTTACACTCTGTTAGTGGCAGAAGATGGCAATAGCGAACTGCCTCTGAATAAATCTTCCTGAGAAAATCTTGTGATATGTTTACCTGAAGGTTGTCAAAAGGCAGGAATCACTTGAAGCTACATAATAACAACAAGGTTTCACTTAGCATTCACAAGAAAATAACAACTTGACACTTTTCTTTTAAAAATTCTTTCACTTGAATATTGTTTGACTGCAATGAAACACAAAATGCAAGTGCAGTATCATGCAATTATCAAGCATCTTTATATCAGTAATGACTTCTTAACTTAAAAAAGGACCATGTGCTTGATGAAGTATATAAACTTATCCATAGTGTGGATGGGCAGACATTTTTGCCTGCATAAATAACTGTATGTATACAATTACCAACAAACAAAAATGGTGGAAAATCTAGAACAGATAAAGGCACTTTAAAAGGACATTCTATTTAATTTTATAATAACTGCAGCTAGAATAATTTACGCCCAATATTGCAGCAGCAAATAAACCCTGAATTTAAAAGAATGGCTAATAAAGATGTTAGAAGTCAGAAGTATGGACAGGTTGACACAACAACTTAGAGATCGACAAAACAAATCAGCAGCAAATTGGAATCTATTAATAGAAGTTTATGGAACAAGAAAAACATGGAAATACTAATATAATTTTAATAGTAGAAGGGTGGAATCCCTTAAAATATAAAGAAGATGATGATAAATACAAAAGAAGATAGACCAGAAAATAAATCCCACAAATTTGAAGATGGGAAGCCAACCAACCCTCATCCCACCTCTTTTCCCTTAAGCTATTCTTCCCTATTTCCCTAGTCTGTCCTTACCTGATAACACCCCCCCCCCCCTTTTAACTCATTTTACTTGTCTCACCCCCAACCCCCTTCCTTAGGTGTTCCCTATACATACCGTCCCCATCTTTCCTTCTTTCTCTTACCCTTCCCCATTTACATTATTATGTTATTTGGAAAATTCTTGAATAAAGATATATAGAGAGAGAGGGGGGGGGGGGAGAGAGAGAGAGAGAGAGAGAGAGAGAGAGAGAGAGAGAGATGTGCTATTTACACAGCACCTCTACATAAAATGTGGTGGTCATCTCAATTTCTAAACAAAAGAGCTGAAGTTGTCCTTAGATACCTCCAAGGTTATGTGGCCAGCATGACTGCATGGTGTGCCATTACTTTCCCACAGAAGTGGTTCCTATTGATCTCACATTTGCATGTTTTTGAACTGCTAGGTTGGCAGAAGCTGGGTTGACCCTGCTCCCTGGATTCAAACTGCCAACTTGTTGGTCAGAAAATTCAGCAGCTCAGTGGTTTAATCCACTGCACCACCAGGAGCATTTATATAAATGTAAAATTGAGTACATTTATATAAATAATTAGATATCATGGTGGCTATATATTACCTTTATAATCAAGTATGCCCAAAATAAGAGTCATGATACCCCCATGAAATTTTCCTTCACTTCTCAAATGTCTAGCATTGTAATTATTTAAAAAGTCTTTTAGAATGACAGTTCATATCTTCAAAGAAACAGGTCAGATTCCAAGCAAACTAAATGTGAGATATTTAGCAATATCTATGTAATGCTAGACATTTAGGGATTGAAACTCATTGTAGAAAGCATAATTGCTGTTAAAGAGAAATGCCCTTTCACCCCCTCTACATCTTTGTTAGCTGGTGGTGGTGAGTGCATCTGAAATAATTGCAATGGTGGCTGTTGGTTTGTGTATCAATAGTAGGGTTGTGCAAAACTTTGTTTGTGCCTTGTTTGTCATATCTGTTTCATAAAATTTATACATACGACACAATATTAAGAAATGTGAGGGCACCCATGCAAAAATCTTAAAATTCAAAATACTGACCTATGACTTTTCAGAAGAGTTATGTAAGTCTCATAAGTGTCTCCAGGTCTCTATCATGGGTGCTTCTTCCCCAACAGGGCTGGGTTTGGTTCCCCCAAATATCCCAAGGAGGATGTTGAGGCCCTGCTCTTTCCCCAAAGGGGTGAGAAGAGGACCCTGAGGCAGGCAGGCCAATGGGAGGGATTCCTGGCTGGATGGCCAGTGAAGAAGAAGCCCCTCTGCACATGGCTGACCCAGAAGGGTGGTGAGGGCCCCCCGGGGTGGGTGGATGAATGGGAGGGATTCATAGCTGAATGGCCAGCAAGGAAGAAGTCCTTCCAGCACATGACTGACCCAGAGAGAGACAGGCAGAGACCACACTTATGTTAAGACTTTAACACAGGCAGAAAAATGTAGTTTTTGGTGGGGGCTTTTGAATTCTCTGACAGAGGGGTCTTTGTCTTCCCAAACTGCATTTCCCAGAATTACTCCTTGAAAGTTTTGGTGTCCATTCTCTAAAGGAATTTTGATATAAAGGGGGATTCTTGGGAGCTGGATCAACCCTGTGAAGTAGGCAAAGTTGAGAGGCAATTAACTCCAAGGTTTACCTAGAAGGTTTCCATTGGGGTTGCTTTGACTGCTTTTCCTGCCTGGCAGAAGGAGGTTGGACTAGATGGCCCCTGGGGTCTTCCAATGAAATAGTACTGTTAAGTTTATGTTGGTTTAAATTCCCTAAAAATCAATGGATGTTCAAATGTTTCTGAAACTTGGTGAGGGGATAGGTCTTGTAGTTTTGGCCACAACGAAGGGAGTGTGGTCAGTGGGACATTACATTGGTGTAGTAACGATGAGACCGCAGACCATATTTTACTTCTTGCAGACCACTGGTGGTCCATGGGCCACAGGTTGGGAAGCTCTGGACTTATTATCCAAAAAGTTGGAATACAAAATTTTAGAAGTCCAGAATGTAAGCTTTATACTGATGTTATTACTTCATCTTCTTTCTCCTTCATTTCTTATTTTTATCTGGAAATTTTCACTTAGGAAATGTGTACCAGAAAAAAAGCTAGCTTCCAAAATGGATACTTATCAAGGACATGAATTTCAAAATCGATGATTTATATTTTAGCTGAAACAACTGTGGATATCACAGCCCATGAGGTGTAGTGGTTTCATCATTGGACCATGACACTGGAGACCAGAGCTCAAACTCCTGCTCAGCCATGGAAACTCATTAGGTGACCTTGGGCAAGTCACAAAGGGAAATGCTCTGTGCAGAAAACCTGCCTTGAAAACCCTGTGATAGTTTTTTTTAGAGTTTCCGTAAGTCAGAAATGACTTGAAAGCACATAGTAATAACAAATGGACTTGGAGATACAAACCAATATGGTATTGTGGTTGGACGACTAAATTAACATCAAGTAAATCCAGGTGTACTCCCCACTTATCTAAGGAATTGTCATCAAGTGTTCTGGACTAGCTACTGTATCCCAGACAAATAACACACAGATTTTTGACAGTATAGAAGAGAGGATGACTTCATGTGTTTCAGTTTGAACTTCTTGAAGGAAAATCAGTAAATGTATGTAGTGAATCTTCAAAATTAAATAAATAAGCAGATTTGGGTAAATAAATGTAGTTATAATGCTGCCTTTCTGATCCACAAGTTGGTTTTAAAATCTTTCTGAAACAATTTACTGAATTGATAGGTTATTTAGGTCTTTCTCATGGGCCTTTATAATGAGCACCACCCTTGTCTGTTGAATTAATCCCTAAATATTTAAAACAAAATTAAAGTGGTTTACAGAACAACGATACTCAGCATGCCCGCTGTAAGAAATGATAAAGAATAATGAAGAAACCTTACCTTACATTAGTTATACTTACACACAATACACTATAGAACACCTGAATATGTTACAACAATTTCATCAAATTGTCAATGATAATCTCTTGAGATCCTATGAAGCAATGTCATGATCAAATGAAACAATGTTAGAACAAGTCTCAGAGGCCTGTTCTTACTGCAAGAAATTACTGTGACAAAATTACTTTGGCAATATTCTGTGAGAATGGTTGAAAATAAACAGAAAATCATCATGCTTCATTCTTTGATACACATGGTATTCAGAAAACGATTACTTTCTATACCAGGAAAATTAGAAGATAATCAAGATTGGGTCAACATAGTTGGGACCATAAAGCAGTTACAAAACAGCCACTTTCCCTAACAAGAAGCCCCATCTTGTAAAGCAATGAGTGATTGAACTAATTCCATGATTACAAACACAACAAAGAATTTAACATCTAATACAATACAGGAGTAGACATTTCATGAAATAAATACATCCGGAAAGAGGTGGTTCTGGATTGCAGATTTATATTGTTTGAATAATAATCCCAAAGTGTGAAGGAGGCAGTAAACAGACTAAGCATAGAACAGGTTCCCATCTATGGTGTCATCTGAGATGCAGTACCCTGATCTAGCAAGATAATAACTAGGGGAAACAAGGGAAGGGTGAATGGCAGGATTCCTAGGTGTTGGGGTTTTGGGGCCAACTTGAATAAAGAGATTGTCCCACATATCTATTTACTTGAAAAAATGAGTCCCAATGGAAACAGACAGGCTTTGATGACCAATCATGAAATAACAAGACAAGACACAAAGGATGGGTTGAAATAAAGACCACTTTATTTTAGTCTATGACAGGGGTCCTCAAACTAATGCTTGAGGGCCAGATATGACCATCCAAGGTTATTTACCTGGCCATCGCTCAGGGTCAACCTAAGTCTGAAATGACTTGAAAGCACACAACAACAACAACAGCAGCAGCAACAACAATAACAGCAATCCAATCTCATCAGCCAAAAGCAGGCCCACACTTTCCATTGAGATACGAATACGTTTATATTTGTTAAAATTGTTCTTCATTTTAATTATTGTATTGTTTTAAGTGTTTTTTGCACTACAAATAAGATATGTGCAGTGTGCATAGGAATTCATTCATGTGTTTTTTAAAAAAATTATAACCCAGCCCTCCAACAGTTTGAGGGACTGTGACCTGGTCCTCTGTTTAAAAAGTTTGAGGACCTCTGGTCTATGTCTTATTTATTTGGGCTGAAAGGAGCAGAGAGTTGGAGCAACCTGATGAAGGACCAACTGTAGCCAGGTGTCTTCTCTAAGATCCCCTCTCTGCCCCATAGCATTTCTTTGGGATAATCACCTGAGCCCAAAGGGGTACCTGGTACCTGGCCACCACAAGTTCCTTCCTTGTACTCTCCTGATACGAGAAAATGATGCACCAGGAGAGGGAGGCCAAGGAGGAAAATCCCTCATTGCACCCATCTCCTGGTGCATCATTTCTTTTTGCTAGGAGGGTGTGAGGAGGGAAGTTATGGTGGCCAGGTAATTTTTACTATACTTTTAGGGGAAACTTGGGGCTTGGGATGGGTGCCCTCTCTGTCTTTTGGGCTTCAGGAGTTCAAAAACCAAGATGGCTGTGTGAATTGGGCCCAGAAATCATGTGATGTGGTCCCCGGGTCCAATTCCCATAAAGCTGACACCTGGTAAGACCCAGATCATACTTTAAGATCCAGATCTTACCAATTAATTTGGAACAAACAAAGGAAACCTTAGTTTGTTCCAAATTAATGTGGTTTTACTGGAGTCATCATTTGGACGCCTCTGGTAAAACCGAGACTGGTCTTAGGATATGGGCCTGTCTGGATGGGCCCTCCTTCACAACCCCAGGTGCCTGCAATATATTGTACAACAAAGATGTGACAAGGTAAACAGCATCAAATTTTCTTCCCAGATGAAAACCCATTGATAGACATCACCCTATTCAATTATCCAACCCCCACAAAAAATATTGGGATAGACAAAAAAAAACCTGTAAAATTCCCACCTGGCTCCCAACCTAACAAATGGTATTAGAGGAGGAAATAATGAAGAAATTGCAAATAAAAGAAAGCTTGTACTTTGATATCTGGAAAGGAAGACAAAGGTAGATTTGAAAGTATTCACAAAGGGAAATTATTAAAACAATATACAAAGGCAGTTTTTAATAGGTATATGATCCATATGGAGCGGTGACAGAAGTCTTAAATGATGAGTTCACACATGGGGGGGGGGTAAGTGGGTTATGAGTTGGTTAAAAAGCGATAATTGTACTATTAATAGTTATTATATGATCTGCATTTGATTGCTGTATAATGTTTTGTAAAAAAAATTATGTACGCTTTTTAAAAAAAATTCCCACCTGGCCCTAAAATCAACCAGATAAACTCACACTGAACTGAAGGGTGGGATTGCAGGTCACATTAAAATTCAAAAAGCTATGTGAGAGGGCAGTCTTAATAACCTATATACCCCATTGTCAGCATGTGCAGCATTTTAGCACGAAACATCTCCTTGCTGTTATTACTGGCTTTATTCCTGGAAGCAAGCAAAGTAACCACCTCCCATCTTTGACTAGCAGAAAACCACATGCAGACAATTCACATTAGAAAGTACTTCAGTTCAGTCTCTTTAAGTGTATTTGGCTACTGGTATTCATGTTCTGCATTATCTAGAGCAATTTCTGACCCCTTTAGATCAAGGACAAACACAATTTCTGGCTATGGACTTGCAATGTTGATTAATGCATATATCTCCAAAGTAAGTTTCACCTGTAGTTGTGAAATCTGAGTTCTTCCACTGTTGCTGTGGACTGTAGGTATGCTAAGAAGTCATTTAGCCTGCTGCATCTCTGGCTTGACTTTCAAATTTCTTTCCCTTTCCAGACTTTTGACTTGGGTGATACTAGATCATATAAAGGTCACTTTTGCCATATATTTTCCACAGGCAGTTCTCTAACATTAAAGTTTCTGAGTTCATTACTTTTCACCTGTAGGCTCATGTCTGTCAGAAAGGCTGCCACTGAAGAAAGAGAGAGTTTAATAAGATGTTCTAAACCAGTCAGCTGAGAATGCTGCAAAGAGGATCTGCTAAAATAAGCAGTAAGGCTGAAATTGTATGTACTTATTAGAGTAATTATAAACAGCACTCTATTTTTCTTTGTTTACGAAATGAAATCACAACTTCATAGATTCATAGGTATCTTGAAACAAATGCTCTCATCTGCTTTTGCTGTTAGTGTTTTTAACTAACAAGTAAGAAAACGCTCCATAACTTAATGGTTGTTCACAATATTGTAGCCGAAAGCATATTTGTGTAATAATAATAATAATAATAATAATAATAATAGCTACCTTTCTCTGTGGATCAAGGTGCAGAACAACTACAAAAAATACACAACATCCATTAAAAAGCATATAATCCAATACATATTAAAATCCATCAATAAATACTTTAAAACCATAATTTGAAAAGAATCCCAGGTTTGCATGTTAAGCATGTCCTGTTTTCCTTTTGCCTTTACACTATGGATAGTCTTAGACTGAGGGCCTTTCCAGACATACTTAGAACCCACTTTGGTAAGGGTTCTAGTCTCCACTTCCTCCCACAACCCTGGAATATCTCTCCTGGGGTGGCTACATACTATCCAGATTGAAATCAGGATAGCATGAAGCCATCCCAAAGCCCCTGACTTACCCCCTAAAACTTACTGAAAAAGGTCCCTGGCCGCCATGGAGCCTCTCCTCGCATTACACCGGAGGAGATGGAAGGGGTAAGGAAGAAAATCCCTCTACACCCTACCCCCATTTCCCCATGGCTGACTGGGACCCTTTTTGGTTGTAATTATGATTATTATTATTATTTTATTGATTGACCCTTAGGCCACATCACAATATCAAACCAAACAACAAGGCTTGATAAGACTTGATTGCACTCTATGTCAGTTACAATAAGACAATTATAACAGTACACAAATAAAATATTATAAGATATGATAAAACTGAGTATATACTGTACATCATATTTCCTTATTATCCAACAATTTACTACAATTTACAAAAACCAACAGCATTAAAATATAATAAATTTTAAATAAATGCTACATATTTTAAATTAAACTAGTTATGATATCAAGAGCACAAATTATAATAGCATAGTATTAAAATGCGTAAAAGTTCAGCATATCCACATAAAGTCCTTGCTATATCAGGCAATCAGTTGATGAAGGCTTGTCTCAACATAAATTTGTCTACTGGTGGAGTGAAACTGTTTGTCTGCTGGTTGAAGACTATGTTGCAGTACTCTCATTAAAATGAACTAAGAAATATGTCAGGGTGGTCAGATCTGATGTCTCCAGAAACTGGCACATCTGAAATGTTATGTTATAAATCATGTAAAAGTTAAATAACACAGAAGACCAAGTCTGAGAATACACTACAAGTCAGAGACCAAGGTGCTGAACAAGAATTTCTCACCACTATCTTCTAAACCTATTCCCCAAGACAGACTGAAACCATGGGAGAACAGTGACTTGAAATCTATACCAGAAAATATTTTAAGTATTGGAAGTCACCAAAAGGTCCCATAGAAGCAAGAAGAACTCATTTCTCCACACAATTCCCATTATAAGGACTCTACAAAGACACTTTGATTGTGGGTTCCTGCATGGCAGGGGGTTGGATGTAGTCATGGGCCCGGTATTTTGTGTCATCTGTTTATTTCATAATTCTTTTTATACCATCCATTCAGATGGTATACCAGCACCCTCTCTGGTACAGAAATATCAGTGAAACGAAAGGAAATTGGGAACGGTAACCATTTGGTCATCTGATTTTGTCCCATTGGTGGCAATGGGCAGTTTTACCATGCTCCCCTTTCCCTCAGTTTTATGGCTAGAGGATCTCACCATTTCACATTTCACCATTTCTTCAGGCTCCATTATCTTTTTAAATGGGTACCAAGGTCACCTGGACTTTTCAACATACAGTAACTTGGAAAGAGACTCTCTTTAAGTGTGTGTGTGTGTGTGTGTGTGTGGCCTACAGGCCCAAAGTGCCCACGACTGCCAAGGCTTGCAGCCGAATGCCAGTCAATGCATTCATTATAACAAAATGCCAAGTAGAGCCGATATACATCACCGGGGAAGACTGGGAATCGCGGAAAGGCTTTTCAAGGGTGGGGGTGTGTGAAGACCGGATGGAAAAGTTCAAAAGGAGATAGTCAGTAGTCCAGTAGCAAGTTCCTGTGTAGATGTATTGTACCAAAACACGGTCTGCACACCCCAAATGTCAACAATAATCCCCAGGTGATTCCACAGCGTTTTTGTACATCCAAAGCAGGCTCCGGGAGGCGTGCCGAACAGGGGCCGCAACGGTCTAATCACGAGCCCGGCTGTTTCGCCCTTCACGGGCTTCCTCAAGCGGCAAATGGCAGATTTAACAAGGCGTGACACAGGAGCATTCACATTTCTGCAATAATAACATATATTAAAGTAATCCACAACAGCAACCTATTTCCATAGTACCGTGTTTCCCCGATAGTAAGACACCCCCGATTGTAAGACGTATCGGGGTGTCAGGGGGGTCGGCTAATGTAAGCCGTACCCCGAAAGTAAGCCGTACCCCGAAAGTTCATGCGAAGGGAGGGGGAAAGAAGGAGCAGAGGCGGGCGAGCGGCATCGCGTCAGAGGCCTGGCCTCTGACGTGACGCCGTCGCCCGCCTCTTGCTCCTTCTCCTTTCCCCCCTCCCTCCCTTCATTCACTCGAATGGACGAAGGGAGGGTACAGAAGGAGCAAGAGGCGGGGCGAAGCGATGTCGCGTCAGAGGCCTGGCCTCTGACGCGATGCCGCTCGCCCGCCTCTTCTCCTTCCCCCCCCTCCTCCCTCCCTTCGTTCACTCAAATGGACGAAGGAAGGGGGAAAGAAGGAGCAAGAGGCGGGGTGAGCGGCGTCGCATCAGAGGCCCGGCCTCTGATGCGACGCCGCTCGCCCGCCTCTTGCTCCTTCTCCTTTCCCCCCTCCCTCCCTTCATAAGAACATAAGAACATAAGAAGAGCCATGCTGAATCGGACCTCAGCCCATCTTGTCCAGCATTCTGTATCACACAGTGGCCCCCAGTTGTACACGGGGATCTTGAGCAGAAGGGAGGGCAAACCCCTAACCTGCTCCCGACCCCCCACAACCAGTACCCAGGGAAATCCTGCCTACCTCAACCAACTCCGAGACCACTGAGGCAACCAAAAACGACCAATACAGACCACACTTAGCACACAACGTCACTCGAATGGACGAAGGGAGGGGGAGAGGAGCAAGAGGCGGGGCGAAGCGGCGTCACATCAGAGGCCAGGCAAGAGGCGTGCAGCGCAAGAGGCATTCTATACAGACATTTTCTGGAGGCCAAGCATGCCCCCGGCTCCTTTAAGTTTACTGCGCTGGAGAAAGTCAGGGTACCTCCACATAGTAATCTACATGATTTACTCATTAAAAGAGAAACGTGGTGGATAATCCATCTTCAAAGTGAATATCCCTTTGGACTAAACGAGCCCCTCCCTCTATCCACCCTACTCACCTGAATCTGCCTTTATCCTAAGTGCATATAGTGCATTTCTGTAAGTTTTCGCACACCTTCGGGTCCGCAGGAGATGTATGCTGGATGCGAACCATGTCTTGGTATGTCTGTTATTTCTTTGCAAGCTACTACTATGGAAGTAGGTTGCTGTTGTGGATTACTTTAATATATGTTATTATTGCAGAAATGTGAATCCTCCTGTGTCACGCCTTGTTAAATCTGCCATTTGCCGCTTGAGGAAGCCCGTGGTGGGCGAAACGGCAGGGCTCGTAATTAGACCGTTGCGGCCCCTGTTCGACATGCCTCCCGGAGCCTGCTTTGGATGTAAAAAAACACTGTGGAATCGCCTGGGGATTATTGTTGACATTTGGGGTGTGCAGACCGTGTTTTGGTACAATACATCTACACAGGAACTTGCTACTGGACTACTGACTATCTCCTTTTGAACTTTTCCATCCGGTCTTCACACACCCCCACCCTTGAAAAGCCTTTCCGCGATTCCCAGTCTTCCCCGGTGATGTATATCGGCTCTACTTGGCGTTTTGTTATAATGAATACATTGACTTAATGAATGTATACTGTTTAATACATGTGATGTTATGAGATTGAAGCTACCTTGGTGTTTTTGGTTGTTACATTTCCATTGTTGAATAAGAGTGTTTACACAAACTCATTATTATCATGGCAGTCTCCGTATGTTCGAGACTATTCCAGTACACCAGAATGACAAGCAGATACTCCCCTACTCTTGAGAACAGGTTAACTGCCTCAGGTAAAGAGACTAGAGAAACAGAGTGAACAATTACGAAGAGATCTTTCTTCTGTATCAGGCCCTCACATTCTGGGACATAGAGAGGCAGATGTTGGGGAAGTCACTTGATAACCAAGGTAAAATTATGATAAATAAATTATAAACTATATAACTAGAACATCAGGAGATTGCTTTTCAAGGCAGATCTACAAGTGCATCATTCCACAATTTTTTCCTATGGTCTCTTCAGCCTAGTGTTCTTTGACTAAGAAGTTGTATCTCCACATATCTGGAGATACAAGATCAGCTATGGGCAAACTTTGGCCCGTCAGGTGTTTTGGACTTCAAATACCACAACTCTTAACAGCCTATCGGCTGTTAGCAATTGTGTGAGTTGAAGTCTAAAACACCTGGAGGGCCAAAGTTTGTCCATGGCTGCTCTACATAGATCATTTATATTGTAGAATGAGGCTCATCACTATGCTATTGCTTCCTGTGGAGATTCAGCCCAAGTCCCTTTAGCTATGGAAACTCCTTATTCTCGGGGGTGACACTCCTAATTAAAGGCATCTACAAGGATTTCATAACTGATTCCCTTATGTTGTGTTTCTGACAGATCTTGAAGAGAAGACACAAGAAGCAATTGAGGATGAAAGAAAACTGAACTTCAATCAAGGATCTCTCTCATACAATATGCAATGTGATAGCTGACAAGCGATAATAGAATTTAACATTTCTGAGAAGGCATAACCCAGTACACTTGTCAGAAAACAGCATGGAATTGTAACAAAACTCTTCAACTGCATTTATCCTTCAACATTTTTCTACTTTCAGACAGCACTTGAGCCATTAATAGTTTGATTCTAGGTTTAAGAGAACTAGCTGTAGTTCAAATCATTTTTTTCACTTTTACATTTATTGCATTAGATTTGCATCCCACCACAAATGGTCTCATGGGAATATAAATAAGAGTTAAGTACATTGAAACATGGATACCTATGCTGATTGTTGTTTATTCATTCAGTCGCTTCCAACTCTTCATGGACCAGCCCACGCCAGAGCTCCCTGTCGGCCGTCACCAACTACCCCCAGCTCCTTCAGTGTCAAGCCAGTCACTTAAAGGATATCATCCATCCATATTGCCCTTGGTCAGCCCCTCTTCCCTTTGCCTCCCATTTTCCCCAGCATCATTGTCTTCTCTAAGCTTTCCTGTCTGTTCATTATGTGGCCAAAGTACTTCACCTTTGCACCTATGCTCTACTTTATGTGTAAAATAGCACACTTCCTTCTCTTTTTTTCTTTTTTTCCAGCGGCCCAGCCAGGGCCTGCAGATTCTAGGCTGCATCGATGCCTCTAGCAGGGCCTCTCACCCCTCCTAGCCCTCATGAGAGAGATTGGGCCTTCTCTTCCTTCGGCACCTGCCGGGCTCTCAGACAAGGGGTTTCCCCCTCCAACCCCTTGAGGGCCTGAGCCAGCGGCCACTTCAAAACTGCCTCACATTTTTCAGCTGCCACTTTTGCCTGTGCCCTCTTCCTACTGCCCATGCCTGGAGTGTGTGAGACAGAGAGAGAGAGAGTAAAGAGGGGGAGAGAGTAGTGGGCGTCCCTACTTCACGGTTTTTCACTTATTGCAGGGGTTCCTGGAACAGAACCCCCGCGATAAGTGAGGGAACACTGTAGTGACAAACAATGTAACAATCTCATTTTATTGATATTATAAAAATAAATAAATACATTTCATGCTCAGTAAGTACTGTATACTGCTGTGAGTGCAGCTTAATAAATCATCCAAAATTCTTTCTATATTATTTCCTGATTACTGAAGGAGAATTCTTCAATATATGCAAAGTAGATATTTGGTTGGGGTGATTACTAATAAACAGAAAAGACTCTCAACAAGAAGGGATTTTTTTGGGTAAATTTGGCATGATTTCAAAGCCATGAGCATCAGACTGAATGTCATTAATCTATCTTTTAAGAAAACCAGTTATGCTTCAGGTCTCACTGTATACTTCTGCATAATTAATAGAAATAACTTGAGCTATAGCACTAATGTAAAATATACATATGTGTAGGCTAAAGAATTCTAGATGGTTTTAAATAATGAATCAAGATTTAGTCAAATTTCAGAAAGTTCCTGAATAATATTTTAGCCACATAAACTAAGCAACATGCAGCTTTGATGATCATATGGAAATGGTTTTGAGTAAATGATGAACAGGGCAATTTTTAAATCTCACATCTCAGACATTGAAGCATCTTACTGGAAGCAGCATTAAGAAAGGCTATTCTCAAAGCAGAGGACACAAAATACATAAGGGTAAAACAGGAATACGCTGTCTAAATCATCTTTTTGTCCAAGTAGAAAGTCAATTCCCTGTACAGTGGGGTGAAAGCCATCTTGGTAGCTGAAATGAGTAACTGTTTTTCAATTGTTACTCAAAACTAGATTCCGGAGGTAATTTTTGAGTGGATGGTTTATACTGTATAATTACTAGGCATGGTTAGGTTCGTTCGGCATCTTCGTAAACTATTTCAAAGCTTTTAAAGAAACTGGAAGTCCCTTTGCCCTTCTGAAGCTTTTCCCGCCATTTCTGTTACGAAGCAGTGAGTGAGTCGGAAATGATTCAGTATTTCCCGACTTCTTGACCTTGGCTAAAGCCTGGAAGTGGTTTAAAACCCATAGGATGGGTTTCCTCCCTCCCGTCTCCCCGCAAGAGCCTGGGAAGTGATTTAAAACCTAGCGGATGACTTTCCTCCCTCCCGTCTCCCTGCATGAGTCTGGGAAGCGGTATAAAACCCAGTGGATGAATTTTCTCCCTTTGCTTCCCCCCTTCTGGAGCAAAACAACTACTTTCAAAGTAAATACCACCCAATGAAACAGGAAATAACACTTTGAAACCATTAATGAAGGATTCAGAAGTCTCCGAAGTTTTGAAAAGTTTTGAAAAGTTTTGAACTATTTTTCTGTGAAAATCGGAATTGACTTTAGATCCGAACCACCAGCGCTCTCTATATCCTAAACGAGTTTTGAACCAATTTTTTTTGGATCAAACAAGCCTAATAGTTAGCTGTATTCATCCAAAACACATCCCAGGGTGTATGTGTTCAGGGTGTATGTGTACATGACTGGTATCTTCATGGACATACCATATTTCACCACATATTGTTACCCCTGCATAATCATCACACACCCCTTTTTGATTACAAAATGTTATTTCCCTTTCTTCATGTAATTGTTGCAGGTTTGTTGTTCCTTTGTTCAGTCGCTTCCCACTCTTCGTGACCTCATGGACCATCCCATGCCACAGCTCCCTGTTGGCTGTCCCCTCCCCTAGCTCCTTCAGAGTCAAGTCAGTCACTTCAAGGATACAATCCATCCATCTTGCCATTGTCACAGGTAGTTGTAAACAAAACAAAAACAAACAAGAGCTCTTATCAGAAACAGTTCAAACAAATGCTGAGCCCTCCCTCCCTCCTTAAGACGGTTGAAGCAAACACAGAGCTCTCCCTCCTTCCTTCTGTTTCAAAAGTAAGACAGTTTTATTTCATCTGGTAATAGTTGTACCACTCCTTTCCCCAACAAAATTGGGAATAAAAGGTTCAACAATTATGCAATGAAATATGGTAGATCTCATATCAAATCTATAGCCATTTAAACATCTAAGAAGGTTAAAACAAACCTAATTCAACATCACAAATATGACCAAATACATAGGAGTCTGAAACCTAACTTTTAATAGCAGCAGACACAATTCTCGTGCCCAGAAAGATTTCTGTAAGTTTCCCTTACAGAATACTCTTTCTTTGTATTCATTAAACAATCTCTAAATTTTATAAAATACCTGTCAGAAACAAAAAGGAACAGAAACCCAAAATAAATTTCACTGATCTCAATTTTAAACATGTAGCTTGACATACATGATAGTGTATTAGGGTCCTGGTTTTGTGGGGTAAAAATAAGATGGAAGATAATGGTGTGGTGGTTGCTGCTGTTGCTTCTCCTTAATCTATAGCAATATACAGGCCACCTATTGAGAGAACATTGATAGGGACATCAGTAATCTCAATATCACAGTAATGTAACCCAGTATTGTGGTAGGTAAACTGTATGACAGAGTTGTTAGTCTCTTGGCTGGATTGGACTGAAAGGGCACTCCATATGGTATAGCATGCCATGAAACTCATCCAAAGCATCCAGCATGTGAAGTCAGAAATTATAAGGTAAGTATCACAGAATACAATTAAACAACAAATCACAAATTCTATTTTGAGTAAAGAAACCTGGCACAATCACTTACATTGTTAAAACTTAAGTATGAATTTAGATAACTTTTCCTGAGTGGCAGGGAGTTGTACTAGATGGCTCATGCAGTCTCTTCCACTCTGTGATACTATGATTCTATAATTCTTTCTCAGTCCCCCAACTGGCAACGAATGTTTGTCTACAATACATCAACAAGTGCTAAGACTAGGGAAGTTTAATAACAACACCAACAAATTCAGCTGTGGAAACCTCACTTTGGAACAAATCTTGCTAAGCATAAAACCTGTGATAAGTTTGCCTTTGTTGTTGAGTGATTTGAAGCCACTCAACAACAATAATATGATATAAAAGAACTAATCATATTCCATGAAATGTTCTTCTTAATGCCTTAAGAGCAAATGTGAAGAATAAATGTCTGTTTCTGCTCAAATAGAAATAATATTTGAAAGTATTTTTTAAAATGCTCCAAAATATTTATAGAGTGTCAGAAAACCATGGTGAAGACTGATAAGAATTTTCATATTTCAGGACATAGGAACCATCGACATTTTCCATTAAATGCAGTTTTAAACCATTATGGAAAAATGGTTTCACTACACAGATTATTAGATAAAAAATGCTGGAACCAGTTTAAGACCCAGATGGTGATTACACAAATCACAGATCACTGATTCACATTAAGCATTTTCTGTTGCATACTTTTGTGGATGTTTGGCTGCCACAGCTTGAAGTTAGCTTCAAACTGCATTAAATGGTCAGTGTAGAGGTGGCCACAATCTGCACAAAATTTACATATTTTTGTGCAGAAAAATAATGCATTATTTTCTGTTCAAAAATACTTGTTCATATGTAGAATGTGCTGTTTCTTTTCAAAAAGTACAGATTTTTCAGGAAATGTTTCAGAATACAATAGTCTTCAAACACTATGTGTTGCTGGAAGAACATTGCTAAAATTGCTCATTGCTTTCTTAGATAATGATATTAGCAAAAATGTGCATCCCTACTGTTGAGAGAACATTGATAGGGGCATCAATAATCTCAATATTACAGTAATGTAACCCAGTATCGTGGTAAGCTGTGACAGACTTGTTAGCCTCTTGGCTAGGTTGGACTGAAAGGACACTCCATATCTCTTTCTGAGGAGAGGCATATACATCTATTTTGCCCACAGAAAAACAAAAGAGACTAATTTACTTTTTCCTTTCCACTGCCAAGTTGACAGCCATAATGACGTACCACAATAAATGGCCATCCAGGGTTTCAATATTGAATTACCAGAATACAGGTTAGCAGATAATCTAATGTGCAATAAAAAATAAAATAAATGAAATATGTGCATTCAAACAGAAAGAAAAACAAAGACTTGAAACAAATAAAATTAACCCAGTTGAAATATCTTGATTTTAAGTTGCAGAGAAGCAAATGAAACATGAAAAAATTCACTCCGTAATTCAGTCTTCAATGCTATTCTCACTTTTATTTCAACCACATCACTATTTATGGAAGGATGCACTAAATCTTAAAAGCATGTAATGTTTACTATCACCTTATATCTTCCTCACAAATAAAGTTAATACCTTTAGTATTTCACGTGAGCAGAAATAGTGTCAGATCAATTTTGTCCCTTATGATTTGAGCCCTTTGACAGCAAAATTATTACAAACAGCCTGGAGGCATACCGTTCCTTTTAATGACATGCTGAAAATTCAAACCTTCAAGTGTAGTTATTGTTCAGCAGTATAGCAGGAGAGAAGTGGCATATACTTATTAAATTGTCAGAACATTAAAAGTGCATAAATCATAACAAATGTAGTAAGAAATTATGTCTCAGCCACATTTTACTGTTTGCAAGTGAACTTGTGGGGAATGCAGGAAAATACACATGCCAAAGTGTCAATGGAGCAACTGACAATTGTCAGCACAAATGAGCACAGGAGTAATGAAAGGAAAGGAAATTAAGGCAACATACTGTGATCTGCTAAAATATTTAACTTTCAAGCATAACTGAAACACAATGTTTCAGGAATACACAACATATACATACCTGCCTGATGTGTGTGTGTATCTGTGTTCTACTCCTGGGTCAAAGTGAAAATTACTACTTTTGTTAACATGCTGTTCATATATTCCATCTTGGGGATGGACAAATTTGCAGTTTTGCCTTTGGCTTCTTTAAAAAGTACTTTCCATTTGAAGGTTTTTTTTTTCATATGAAGAAATGAAGGCATTTGCAAATTTTTGAAAAAAACAACTTCAATAGGTACAGCTTATAATAAGAATAACTCCCACAATAGAGAAGATATCATTCTACCTGTCTACCATTGAACTGTTATGACTGAGAAGTCTGTCAGAAACCGATGCTAATGGGAACCTGATTCAGAATATCTCAAATTATAAGACTTTGCTCGTAGTCCTATAACAAAATGTCAGTTGTCTTTCCTGTGGGAACGGCTCCTGTGGTTCACACTTTTATGCATATTTCATCTAAAAAGACACACTTTTGATAATACTGTAGACTGTTTGTTTAGAATAAAAGCTTTCATTAAGATCTCTTCTTTCTCACTCTTCTCACATTCTGCTAGGTAATGTTCTCATCCTCCAAGGGAGGGGAAGGAAAGTCTATAATGCAGTGGTTCTCAACCTGTGGGTCTCCAGATGTTTTGTCCTTCAACTCCCAGAAATCTTAACAGCTAGTAAACTGGATGGGATTTCTGGGAGTTATAGGCCAAAACACCTGGGGACCCACAGATTGAGAACCACTGCTCTAATGAGTCATATGTGGACAAAGTAGAGGTCCACATATGAGTTATAAAGGATTAAAATCTGTAAGGGGTCCCATTCCGATTTCAGAACATTTACATATATATCTTGTATGTACTTCCCCCTAGTGCAAACAGTTTTGTATGCATTTACCCAGTTTAAACATGTGTATATGTAGTCTTTGATTGAAGATCTGCTTGTAACCTTCATGAAGTTCAGAAATAAAAGGAAAATGCATTTCAGTTCTAGATTCATCTAGAAAGTGAACGTTGGATTGGTTTGTATTAATGACTTAAAATGGTAGAGGTGATACAATTTCCCCCCAAATATACCAAGATTACTTGTTTATGGTGTGGAAGGACTTGGGTTAGTTCCTTTTTCTCAGGTTACAATTTATTATGATACGTTTTTGTCAGTGGTAGGAGTTGTGTGGGCCTCCAGATGTTGTTTAGTTTCATGTGCCATTATTCTGTCTTCATTGACTATGTTAAATAAGGTTCTTGGAGTTATGATCAAACAATATCAGCATAACTATGCTCTTTTCACATCCAATTTGTGCCAATGATGTCAACCAATAAGAAAAGAGGAAGAGCTGTAATTAAAATTTGAGGTGGCACTTTTCAGGTGGTTGAATGAATGGCTACTGGAAATAAAAGAAAAAAAGAGATATATGAAAAAGCAATGGAATTGAAAGGAGAAATGGGACAGACCTTAAAGTTTTTCTTTTTTGGTCTATAAATCCCCCACTAGCAAGCTCAGTGGCCCATTGGCTGAGAATTCTGGAAACAGCAATCAAAGAAAGTAAAATCTCCAAGGTCTGGGATGGAAAATAGGTTAAGATTTTGTAAAGATAAAAGTTGGGAGCAGGGAAAAGTGTGTGTATTTCATCACAGTGAGTCCCAGATTGCCACATTTACTCAAGTTTAATGCACTTGGGGGCTAAAATACATTGCCAAATTAGGGTGTGCATTCATTTCATATATTATGGTAATAATTATGTGCTGAGACAAAGGAAAAAGGGAAGTTGTTTTAAAAATGCCACGAGGCCTGCAAACATGGAGCAGCCATGGGGAAAAGAAGGAAAAGACACAAAGAAGGAAGCTATTGCTTTAAAAACATTTCTGCCTCCCTATCCCAAGTTTAGACTGCTACTGAAGCCAAATGGAGGACTTGGGAGGTGGGGAAGAGCCTAGAGAGGAGGGGGGGGGGAGAGAAGAGAGGCAGCAGCTGTTGCTGAACAGGGCCCCACAAAATGATTTTTCTTCTTCGAGGGCTCTGTGAATGCACACTTATGAAGTTTGCGCGCCAGCGCGGGCTTCCAACGGAAACTTTCCCAGTTTGAAACTTTTTGGCGGTAGCTCCGCCCAGCCGACCCGGAGGGCATAAAAGGCGCCTCCATGCGCGCCCACCCCATTCCTTTGTTTTCCGCCACTTGGGCAACATCGGAAATACGGCTGGTTGTGTGAGCATAGCATGTCCACAACCAGTTTCAAAAAGTGTTCATCCTGCGGTAGCAAGATCCCGGATTGCGACGGTCACTCGAAGTGCCTTCGGTGCCTCGGAGAGGGGCACGTCGTCCCTGTCTGCCGAGACTGCCAGGCCTTCTCGTCGCACACCAGAAGGGCGAGAGCCAGCAAGCTTCAGGCCTACCTGATGGAGCGTGCTCTCTACCCTCCAGAGATGGAGACGGCTGTCCCATCTACCTCCTTGGGGTCCGGGGTGGCTGCTCCGGCCCCTACCGTATCGACCGCTCACCCGGCTGGGAAGAAGCGTCTACGGAAGGAGAAGAACACGAAGTCTGTCTCCTCGAAGACTTCGGTGTTGAACAGGCCCTGCACCGTGACGACAGAAACGGTTCAGCTGCCTCCACCTCGCCGGTTATCGACGAGCTCGATGGCGTCGGGCCTCTCCCAGAGGTCGGCCATCTCGAGGACTCCTCCAATCGAGCTATGGAGATAGCTTTCCGGAGGTCGAGCGAGGAAGCCCGTAGAGCCCAGACCAGATGCCTGGTTCCTGTGACTCCGGGCAAGTCTCTGGAGGCCGGAGCCTCGAGACCACCGTCTCCAAAGAGGCGCAGGACTCTGACGTCATCTTCATCGGCGTCGTGCCCTGATTCTCCGCCTGCCCCTGTTCTCGCTGTGGAGACAGGGGCAGAGCAACACATCTCGCCGGGAGACTCGGTCCAGACCGTCGTCAGAGTCCCCTTGGCTCAGCCCTCGGTCCGACAACTCTTCGTGACGTCGCCTGAAAAAGGCAGGCAGACCACGAGGCTTGCCATGGCCCCGGCAACACGAAGCCCTCTCCCTGCATCGACGGTGGTGACCGCGGTCCCATCTACATCGAGAGCGCCGCCACCGTCACAACTTCCGGTGGCACCGGAAGTGGTTCGACCATGGTCGGGAGACGAGGCCGAGGAAGGCGAGGTCCCTCGATCGGTGAGGTCGGGGTCCATCTTGTCCCTCAACATGGATCGAACACCTTCCCACAGAGGCTGTGAGATCGAGCCTTCCTCGTCGCCGACAGACTCTGCGAGAGCCTTCGGCGAGCAAGTGGGCCGGATGGCAAGGGCTCTGGGCATGCAGACGTATGTCCCAACAAGATCCAGCGCCTGCCCCGTTTTCAGCAGGGTGCAGGTCGAGGACGCGGCCCAGCCACATCTTCCCATGCTGGAACCCCTGGAAGAGGTGGTGAAGGCGTCGTGGAAGACCCCGTCGACCATCCCACCCACGTCAGGGCGTATCGAGGCGTGGTACAAGATCGACGAGAGGGAGAAGGAATGGCTGCACGATCATCCGACACCCAACTCGATGATCGTCACCTCCTCTCAGTCTTTGGGCAGAGAGTCCACAGCCCCCTCTGACCAAGAAGGGAAGAGGTTCGACACGGTCGGTAGGAAGATCTACCGAGCCGGGCTCCTGCTGACTAAGATGGCAAACTATGGGGTGTGCATGGGAGCCTATCATCAGATCCTGTGGGAAAGGGCCCAACCCTTTTTCCAGGATCTCTCCCAAGAACAACAGACTGCACTGGCCTCCATCTCGCAGGAGGCGGAGGCGCTGGCACACCACCAGATCCTGATGGCCCGCCACACCGGGGACACATCGGGAAAGCTGCTGGCCCATGGTGTCGCCATCCGTAGACACGCGTGGCTGAAGTCGTTGGGGTTGTCCTCCAACTCCAAGAAAACCATCGAGGACTTGCCGTTCGATGCCCAGGGACTTTTTTTTGCGGGCACGGACGACAAGTTGAAGGCCACTCACGACTTTAGAGTCCTGACGGCCAAGTTGGACCAACCACCGGCGCAGCCCAGGACCCGGTACTACCAGCGGGCAAAGTTCCAGCCCAGGTCTCAGTACCGCCAATCCCCAAGGCCATACTCGGCTCCTCAGCAACACCAGCAGCAGCAGCCGAGACAGCAGCAGCAACAATCCAACCGTCCTCGCCATGGCAACAAGTCAAAGCCACGCCAAAACAACGGCAATGGACAATCGAATCGCCGTGTTTGACGGGGCGAGGGGCGACACCGCCTCCTCGCTAGGTACCGCTGCCACCACCATGCCTCCTCCCAGCCCTCGACCTCCACCATCTCACCCGCCGTTCGGAGACTGCCTGGCCCGCTACATCGGTGCTTGGCGACGCATCACCTCAGATGCATGGGTGCTCCGGATTGTCGAAGACGGCTATGCCTTGGAATTCGACGAGCTCCCGCCAACAGGGTTCATCGTCGAGACGGAGCCGTCCGAGGTGATCTTGGAAGAGGTCGACAGCTTGCTTCAAAAGGGAGCGATATCACAGCTCCCGCACAGCAAGGAAAGAGAGGCATTCTTCTCACGGTACTTCACCGTACCGAAACCAGACGGTTCCCTGCGACCCATCCTGGACCTCAGAGACTTAAACGGGTAGGTTTCGCCGAGGAAATTCAGGATGGTGTCAGTGTCGTCCATTCTCCCGCTTCTCCGGTCAGGCGACCACTTCGCCTCGATCGACCTCCGAGACGCATACTTCCATGTCTCCATCAGACCTGCTCACCGACGCTTCCTGACCTTCAAGGTGGCGGGGAGGGCCTACCAGTTCAACGTCCTTCCCTTCGGCCTCGGGACAGCTCCCCGAACATTCTCCAAGTGCATGTTGGTCGTGGCTGTGCACTTGAGAAGGGAGAAAATCCGGATTTTCCCTTACCTAGACGACTGGCTGCTGGCGGCTCAGTCTCCGGAACTGTTACAACAACAGGTCGCGGTGACTCTGCGACTGCTCTCTTCGTTAGGCCTACGTCTCAACGAAGAGAAGTCCCAACTTGTCCCGTCCAGGACCATAAAGTTCATCGGGACAATGTTCGACTCCGTCGATCAGCTCGCCTATCTGCCAGAGGTCAGATTTCAAGCTCTTCGATGCGAGGTAAACAGCTGCACCCGGCCTTGCATCACGGTGAAGCAGATCCAAGTCACGCTGGGCCACATGGCGTCCACGGTGGCTGTCACACCGCTAGCAAGGCTACGCTTCAGACCGCTGCAGCGTTGGTTTCTCGACCACTTCGACCCGGTCAGAGAACACCACTCAAAGAAGCTTTCCCTCCCGGTGGAGGTCAAGAGCTCTCTCCGGTGGTGGACTGCCAGGGCCAACATTTGCAAGGGAGTACCGTTCCACACGGTGACCCCGTCCATCACGGTGACGACCGATGCGTCGCTGCTCGCCTGGGGAGGTCACGCAAACAACCTGTCGATCAACGGCCAATGGTCAGCGGTGGAGAGGCTCCACCACATCAACTACCTCGAGCTCCTGGCCATAGCCAAGACTCTTCGGGCCTTCGCCCCCCTCGTCAGGGGACAAGTAGTACTGGTCAGGACAGACAACATAGTGGCCATGTACTACGTCAACAAGCAGGGCGGAACGGGCTCGAGGAAACTCCTGGCCCTAACCCAGAGCATATGGGAGTGGTGCATCCGTCACCAGGTGACCCCCAGAGCCGTCCATCTCCCGGGAGTCGAGAACTTGGAGGCGGACTCGCTCAGCAGAACGAGCTGGTCGTCCCACGAATGGATGCTGCATCCGGAAGAGCTCCACCGTGTCTTCCAGCGGTGGGGATTCCCAGACGCAGATCTCTTCGCATCACCGGAAAACAGCCAACTGCCAGTTTTCGGTGCCCGGCTTGCCCCGGATGCTCACCGGGGATGCCTCGGGGACGCACTCCTGCTTGATTGGATGACGGGATTCTTCTACCTCTTCCCGCCGTTCCCGCTTCTTCTCCGCATCATCGAGAAGATCCAGCTATCGGGGACCGACTGCATCCTCATCGCTCCCTACTGGCCGAGGCAGGTCTGGTTCCCGACCCTGCTCCACTTGGCCGACGGCAATTACATGCCTCTCCCTCACCAACCAGATCTTCTGACTCGGGAGAAGGGATTGCTCCTGCATCCGGACCTACCGTCCCTGCACTTGACTGCATGGAGGATCTCCCGGCGCCGGACGTCTCACCGGCCGTAGTGGCGATCCTGGCGGCAGCCCACAAACCGGCGACGTCGAAGGCGTACTCGGCTTGCATCACCCGCTTCACCAGGTTCCAGGCCACCCGTTCCAGTGCCGTCTTCCCGCTCTCGATTCCGGCGGTCCTTGACTTCCTGGCCGGATTGGTCGACAGGGGGCTGTCCACGTCTTCGGTGAAGACCCACCTGGCGGCCCTCACCTGGCAGAATCAGCAAAGGGGTGGCCCTTCACTGTTTCAGTACCCGATGGTCAAGAGATTCCTGAGAGGGGTCAACAACACTCGTCCCCCGGTGCACCCACCGATGCCGGGGTGGAGCCTTGACCTGGTGCTGTCTTGCCTTGCGGCCCCACCGTTCGAGCCGTTGTCGTCCATCGACCTGCGTCTCCTCTCCTGGAAGGTGGCGTTCCTGGTCGCTATTGCTTCGGCGCGTTAGCCCTCCGAGCTGGCGGCGCTCCGTGTGGATGAGCCCTACCTGCTGTTCCTGGCGGACAGGGCCATCTTGCGAACGGACATCACCTTCCTGCCGAAGGTGGTATCCCCATTTCACGTCAACACTGACATTGTACTGCCAGACCTGGGGTCCTCTCCGTCCGCGGACGGTGAGTCAGCACTCAGAGCCCTCGATGTCAAAAGAGCCCTCTAGGTCTACAAGGGCAGGTCGGCAGACTACCGACGGTCGACTAGACTTTTCGTCTCCTACGCCACCGACAAGCTGGGCTTGCCGGTGTCATCCCAGAGACTGTCTAATTGGGTGGCGTCCCTGGTTGAGCTGTGCTATCAGATAGCCCGTCAACCGTGTCCCCCTAGGGTCAGGGGCCGCTCGACTAGAGCGGTGGCCACGTCGACTGCTTTCCTCCAGGGGATCCCCTTGGACTTGATTTGTAGGGCGGCCATCTGGGCCAACCCCTCCACCTTCACATCCCATTACCGTGTAGACACCCTGTTTGGGAGGGAGGCGGCTTTTGGTCGAGCGATTCTCACTCTCAAAGGCCTCCAGGGCTAGTGTTCTAACAGGCTACCCTGTTCTCCCCCTTGTACACTGTTCGATCGACAGTTTTAAGTCGATCGATCCTCACTGCCTTGTAAGAGGGATAAGTGTTTGCCGTGCCCCGGGTCTCGAGGCACAGTCTACCGGTTTAAGCACGCTTATTTCGAACCCTATGGTTCAAAAATCGCACCTGTTGTGCACTTACTGTTGTGAGGCCTGTGTGCCTGACATGAATGGTGCTTGTTGCACTTTATACTGTGAGGCCTGCGTGCCTGGCATGAATGGTGCTTGTTGCACTATGTTTACAAGTGGGAGCATGTCTTCCACTCTTATTTATTACATTGTTTATTATGTTATTTATACATATTGTTGGTTGCAATAAACCTGTTCGGTTTTGATAAAAATTGGCTGGTTTGTTCCCACCTCCTTTACCTTAGCTCGGTAAGTCTTCATAAGTGTGCATTCACAGAGCCCTCGAAGAAGAATGGTAGGTTACATACCTGTGACCATCTTTCTTCGAGTGGAGCTCTGTGAATCCACACGAACCCACCCGGCCGTCCCCTCTATCTCAAACCACCCTTTCCTAGTTGCTATTGTGGCGTAGGAATGGGGTGGGCGCGCATGGAGGCGCCTTTTATGCCCTCCGGGTCGGCTGGGCGGAGCTACCGCCAAAAAGTTTCAAACTGGGAAAGCTTCCGTATGAAGCCCGCGCTGGCGCGCAAACTTCATAAGTGTGGATTCACAGAGCTCCACTCGAAGAAAGATGGTCACAGGTATGTAACCTACCATTCCAGTTCCTTCACCTGAAATATAACCTACACCAACTGGTATTCATTGAGGGTGTCCTTTTCAAATATTAACTAGCACTGACCCTGTTTACTTTCCAAGATCAGATAAGCCTTACCTTATCCCTGTTTAAATTCTGCAGAATTCTGTGGCTCATAGTCCAGTGAGTCCCAGTACTTCTCTGGCAGAGAAAGGGAAAAGCCCCTCCCTAAACTACAATCCCCAGAATCTTTCAGGAAGTAGCTGCAGGATTAAAAGTGGGCATGGACTCTACATCCATTTGGGGGGGGGTGTTGCTTTTGGAATATTTAATCCCCATAATTACTTCCAGTAAGTCAAGGAAGTTTTTCATGAGATTTGCTTGTAGTTCCCTTTTCCAGCTCTAGACAGAATTGGGGACTAAAGTCTAGGACTGCAGCATAGCCCTCTTAGGATGTATCTACACTGCAAACCTGAATCATGGGAGTTGTAGATCAGCCAGGCACCAGCCCTCTTTGGCAGAAAAGGCGAAAAGGTTCATAGAAGTACAACTCCAGAATTTCAAAGCATTAAATTAAAGTGGTTTTAGGCTCAATTTATGCTACAATATAGATTTACCCATGGAAACTGAGACAGGATAAACAGAAGAGGTGCCTTGATGGAAGGATTACCTATTGCTCTGGTTTTCTTTTCAATTGTTGGATGATTTGGTGTCCCAACACCAAAGATACAATTCTACACATGTAGCAACTATAATGCACACTTTTTTGGGGCAAAATTACAAAGAGTACACTTTTGGCCACTGTACATTATATGTGCCATCTCCATCTCCCTCTCCCTCTCCCTCTCCCCCCCCCTCTCTCATATATACAGTATGTGTGTGTGTGTGTGTGTGTGTGTGTGGTTTCAGGGTTTTGAAAATAGAGGTGCATATTTCATTCAATGGTGCACTATATTCGAGGACATACCATGGATACTCTTAAGAAGAAGGAGGGATAAAAACCTTCATTCCTGTTGGTATTGTTTATGCTACTAATTTCTCACAAGCTATAAAGAGCAATTTTAGAGGTGAAATGTGGAATATTCCTGGTTTTTTTCCCACCACAATGTCTGTCCCCAACCCTTTGTAAGAAAAAAATAGTGTTGCTCTTCTACATCCTTTCATTGTAATTTTGTACGTCTGACAAATTGCTAAACCCAAAGTCTTTCTGGTACTACAATGATTGATAACCTGAAAGGTGCAGATGGAAAATAAGAAATGTGGAATAGGAATTGGCTTTCTACTCTTTTTATTTGTGTAGTAATTACACAAATTACTTAAAACTGTGACTTGGTACAGTTGGCTTGGAAGGCCAATGCACTTCAAGAGGTTTGTAACTCTAGTTTTGAGTAGGGCAGCAGAAAAGAGACCCCCATGAACACTGACAAACTGAAAGGAAATTATAGCCTAAAAAACCTTGAGTGCTTCTCCACACTATGCATAATTGGAATATGAAGTGAATATCTGTGGAAGCGAACACAACAAAATACCAGTTATATTGTTATTTAGGCTAAATCATATACTGATAAATGACATTGCTCTTCCTCAAGTGAGAAAATATTGGACCAGACATTATTTCTAATAGCTAAATTTGGGGAAATGTATTTCTTCTATTCAATGCTCTTTTTATGCAAGACTTGGCATGGAATATTCCTGTATAAAATTATAGTTTTTCTGTATGGCTACATGCTGGCATAATAGCAGGGTTTTATCAACTAAAGATTTATGAGAATCAGCTGTGGGGAAAAATCGCTATTAGCTCACCCAAGTGCTGGTCATATGCTTATTA
Organism: Anolis apletophallus; assembly: GCA_030556195.1. Lineage (NCBI taxonomy): Eukaryota > Metazoa > Chordata > Lepidosauria > Squamata > Anolidae > Anolis > Anolis apletophallus. Next base: position 65,401,020 of record JARBWK010000012.1, on the reverse strand, counting down.
TCTAAATGTTCGAGGACAAAGGGACTGAAGTCAATAAGAACACCTACTAGCCAATTGTTTATTAAGTTCACAGAAGTTTGGAAAATAACTCATATTGTCCAAGACATGATTACAAGAAAAGGTAGGAAGTATCGCCCTGGGGTTCCAAACATGCTCCCATGTCTGTTTCCTAAAACTTCCAAATCTGCTCTTGTTTTAACAAAAAGAAAAAGTAAAAATTCTTGATTTGAAACCCCCAAATGGGCAATTCATCATTTAAATTGGTTGCACAGCCTCCTCCTTTATTCAGCATCAAAATATCCCAATACACCTCACAACCTCTGAGGATGCTTGCCACAGATGCATGCAAAACGTCAGGAGAAAATGCTTCTAGAACATGGCCATACAACCCAAAAAACCTACAACCACCCAGTGATTCTGGCCATGAAAGCCTTCGACAATACATTATCCCAATTTTTCTATATATTCATAGTGCATGCTTCCACTTTTGCTGCCTGGTGGCATCCTGTGGCATCCTGGTGTTTGTATGTAGAAAGGCATTCCAGTTTTTTTGACTCAGAATTCTAAATGCTGATCTCTGCAATTCCCAAAATGCCATGGGATATTGCCATGACAGATAAACTAGAATCATAGCACTATAACAATGTAATACGAAAGGGCTCATTGTACATTCCAAGATAGATCAAGAACTGTACTTTTAGGTACTTACAGGTTTCCCCCTTAATAGATGGAGTGGGAGGCAGTCTGCGTACCTCTGGAGCTCAAAAAAGTTGTCCCATCCTGAAATAGAAATCTAAGAGATCTCCACTATTCTATACAAATGTTCTTTGTTATTCTTTTCAGTGCAGAGGATACATTTTCTTTCCTGAGAACAAAGTAGATGCAATACTCAACATGCAAAAGTGATGAAAAACAACATAGATATTCTTGTCTAAACATAACAAGGATGAAAGAAGAATTGAACATGAAGCCACTGTTTTTAGTAGCAGTTGTACATCAGAGCCATCTTTGCCTTGAAGAAATAAACATCTTTGTAGAGGAGAAGAAGGAGAAGCTCCATCTGTTTGCTTGTTAAAAATCCCACGTCTACAAGTGAACAGTAAAGGAGTTGGAGGCATTTTATTGGAATCACAATTAGAAAAGTGAAGGAAATGAGTTCTTGGTCCAATCTATACAAGGCAAAGATGTGCAGTTTAAACTCTGTACTAACACTTGCCCCATGAGAGTTAGGGCCACAAACTGGTTTGTATTTGAAACTTCACATTTTTGCATTGGAGTCATTTGCAATTTTATTGCTTATAGTCATAGGCCACTCACTACAAACATGCAAATACAACAAGGTTTCTACATGAGAAAGTACATAATATATCATACATCATATGGTGTAAATCTCTTGCTCTCTCTGTATGTAGATATTCTATATTTATCTGTCTTTATATCTTATAAAGTTTAAAAACAAAAAAAGAGTTTTAAAATGAATTAAATTTTTATCAATAAATTCTTAAAATATGTATATTAAACAGCATCAAACTTTCTCATAACAGATACCATTGATTTAAAGTTTTTGTTTTGATTTTTTCTTTGCTGCAATTCAGACAATGCAAAATGATAAGGAAGACCACTGGATAACAAACAAAACAAAACAAGATTACAATGTTTTGATCTGGCTAGGAACAACACTTGGGCCGCTCTGGGGCCACAGTGAAGAAGGGAGCAGAGAAGACAGTTCCATCTTGTCCCCTGCGGCATCAGAGCCCTTCCCCCACCATCAACGGCTGCTCTGGGGCTACAGTGAAGAAGGGAGCAGAGAAGACAGTTCCATCTTGTCTCCTGCGGCATCAGAGCCCTTCCCCCACCATCAACGGCTGCTCTGGGGCCACAGTGAAGAAGGGAGCAGAGAAGACAGTTCCATCTTGTCTCCTGCGGCATCAGAGCCCTTCCCCCACCATCAACGGCTGCTCTGGGGCCACAGTGAAGAAGGGAGCAGAGAAGACCATTCCATCTTGTCTCCTGCGGCATCAGAGCCCTTCCCCCACCACCAACAGCTGCTCTGGGGCCACAGTGAAGAAGGGAGCAGAGAAGACAGTTCTATCTTGTCTCTTGCAACATCAGAGCTCCTCCCCCAGCAACAATATAATCATATGAGGCCGTGCTCTTGGTCCCGCTGGCTTCGCAAGCGCGGCTGGTGGGGACGAGAGACAGGGCCTTCTCTGTGGTCGCCCCTCGGCTGTGGAACTCTCTACCAAGTGATGCTAGATCTGCCCCCTCTCTGTTGTCCTTTAGGAGGCTGGTGAAGACCTGGATGTGGAACCAAGCCTTCCCAGAATAGGCTGAGATTGGCTTTTGTCTGAATGTATGACCCGTTTACAGATTGAGTTGAATTGTTTTAATGGCGATGTAGTTTTATGCTGGGTTTTTATGTATTTTAACATGTTGTTGTAGTTGTTTTTAAATTATATAGCATTGAATTTTTGCTGTTATGCCGGTCTGAGTCCCTTGATAGAGGTGAGAAGGTCGGGGTACAAAAGTTTTAAATAAATAAATAATATTATATTATATAATACTAATATTATGAATGATGTATTAGTATTATACTAATAATATAGTATGTTTTTATGTAGATATGACATGTAAGCTGCTCTGAGTCCCCTTCGGGGTGAGAAGGGTGGCATATAAATATCGTAAATAAATACTGTGACACAGACTATGACAACAGATACTCTCTTGGCCTGGTATATAGTGGACAACACAGCAACTAATGCACTAAGTCTTCTCCCAGAGTGAATCTTTATTATCAGAAGATGTAGCCTAAGGTCAACAAGGTGGAACTTTTCAATGTCTCCTCTCTAAATCCCTGACCATCTTTATTTTAGCAATAATAATCCTCCCCAACATTTACTGGCTGGTAGAGAGTTGGGATGGGGGTATCATCTTTTAGTGCTATTCATCCTAGTATAGGAATTTAACTGGATTATTGTCTTCTACCCTCTTCCCCCTTGCAAGCCCTTCTGCCTCTTATATGAAATGAATGTGTGCTTTTGCTTAAGAAATATTAATTTCACTGTTTGCAAATTTAATTGATAACCAATCAGATAAAGGCCCCATGATGCATTAATTAAAATGTCTACTTGTATTACAACCCTAATCTGAGCACATTGCTGCATCATGGGCTGTTATTCTGCATCAATATACTTGTGATTAAAGAAAAAACAAGTTAAACTTTACCTTATAAATACCTTCAATATATACCTATTTTTGTCAAAAGCAAACATGTTTCCTCTGCTGAGAAGTCAGGTACACACCCAAACTCCTCTTGGCTTTGCTACCACAATGCTGTTGGCACAGAAAGAAAGGAAAGCAATGGTAACATAAATATGGAATGGTTTAACATTTTTGTTACATAGTCAGCAAAAGGAGAAAGAAGTATACAAAAACCTAATTGAGCAAAGATCTTACGTTATTTCTGTTTCTGATAGCTGCAACCAGATGACAAAGAAGAAATCTCAGCTGGCTGACATGTAAACAACGCAGCCATGGCCTGTGCCATCACTGTCCTTTTAGAGGAGACAGTCCTGCCAGGTACTCCAATACTATTTTGTTAATAGTATTGTCGATAGTATACACAGAAGGGAAGCATGTCAAGGTTCACACCTAAACAATGATATCAAATCATGAACAAGGAGGGTAAGTGAAAATGCTAACTATATTCTCATTGCAATATCTTGTAGCCACTCCCCATGTGTTAACTCGCCAACTAGTTGCAAACAGAAGGTTAGATAAGTTATACTTTTTCTAGCAGTCTTCCAGGGATCATGGAAACTTAAAGGTATCTTAGCTTTACTGTTCTTGCTGTGATTCAATTCTGACTACCAGCTGTTCAACCAAAATGTGACTCAACTGGCTATGGTGAATTCAACAGAATTTCTGACTCTCAACATGTATGCAAATCAGGAACTTTCAAAGCACTGATATTGAGTCTCCTTCCTCCATTTCCAAATAAGCCCTCACTAATGCAAAATAGTGGCTACTACTCCAAATGTTTTGGATATCTGGGAAGCAAAACAATGATATGTAATGTCTTGCAAGGCTGATTTCCAGTGGTACCACTCATTTCAGAAGAATAAAAGTATTTCAGTTGCTTGACCCTTACAGAAACAAAGGCAAATCTCGCTCTGTATGGAAAGTCAGGTACTATTATCTTAATGTTAGGTTTTTAAACTGTTGTCTATGAAAGACAACTTCCTTGAGGTCAAACTAAACATCTGTGTATTAACAAAGAGCCAATATTTTTTATCACAAGCTGAAAAACATGATTAGAGCAGATGGCAGTATTTCCTAATCACCCAAGTTGCATAAAGGTCCCTCTGGGCCCATGCACATCATTCATATCAGATGAGCAAGAATCAGAGTATGAATATAGCAGAATTACATAGCCATTCCTTGTTGCAGATGAGAAGAATGCTGGGAAAATATGTATAATTCCAGGAAAGTAACCAAATTGTCAAGACTGAAGCTGACCAACAACCAGTCTCATGAATGAACATGTATATGTACACACACACACACACACACACATATAGCATTTAGCAGAAAAAGAAGTATATTCTGTCTTCTTTATAAAACACTTAAATGCAAGTTTACTTCCAAATTACTTCATTATAAACAAATTGAAGAGGGGGGGGGGAGGAGAAGAAGGACAAAAATGGCTCTAGATAAAAGGAGATGCAGAAAGAGATTGGGTGATGTACTGTAAATTAAACAAATATGAAGTCACCACATGCAAAACAACTATAAAGATATATCTCCAATACCTGCAGGCTCAACATTGTAGAATTGATGCAGTTGAATACCACTTTAACTGTCATAATACTATGGCATTGGGGTATGTAGTTTGGTAAGGCAGTAGCATTCTTTGGCAGAGATGGTAAAGACCTTGTAAAAACCATTTCTATTCTGCTGATACACTCATCTGCACAGGGAAAGGGAATGGATTTTGCCTGTGTTGCTAACACTGCTCCTTCTAGCTGGCCATGGAGCTTCATCTGAGTTTCTTATTATAGTGGGCACTTCTGCTGATATAAGAATGGGGTTTTTGCATAACAAGCAACAGGAAGTTCTTGAGTCAGCCTGTAGCTCAAATAGAACTTACGGCCATTCAGCAGTGGTGGCAATATGGCTATGATCCATCTCCTTTTCCCATGCTGTTGAGTACAGAAAAGGGGTGATGGTGCCAGTGTCCAATCTACACAGCAGATCAGTCCAAATTAAACCCGATCGCAATGTCCAAACCCTGGGATACACTACATTTTCCAGCAAACTCCAAAGTATCCCCTGGCTTGGGCCCTATCTACACTAATGCCATTTAAAATTGTTATTGAAAAAAGTGGTTTTGTACAACGGAAATTCTGGAACTAATTTGAGGCCTGGATAGTGGTTAGACAAAGTACAGAGAAATAGTTCACATTAAGGGCTTTCTTACATGAGTTTTTGTGGAAGTTTATTGTCTAGCTGCTGTAGTTTGAAGATAGTTTTGAATTTCATTAAAAGATCAGTGTAGATCAGTGATTCCCAACCTTTCTTTAACCAGGGGCCAGTTTGACCAGGGACCATTTGAACAGGGACCATTTGAACAGGGACCAGTCTCCAACATTAGTATCAAATGGATTATGAATCAATTTTGGTCAACTTTAGATTTGGTTTGGTTAGAAAATTGCATTGGATAAACCACATAACCTCTAGTTTCTGATAAAGAACATATGCCATCCAGTAGTCACCATCTGCTCGTCCACAGAAAACCATAATTAATAATTTAGAGATGTGATAGTAGTAATCTCTTGTGGGTAGTCAGTCTCTCCCCTCCTGAACTATCCATTGCCTTGGCACTATAAAAGGGTTTTTCTAGACCAGTCGCTCTCATTGCTGCATGGTTTCAAGGCAATAGTGTAGTAATGGTGATGCCGCAGACCATATTTTTGTTCTTGCGGACCACTGGTGGCCCACAGGTTGAGAACCACTGGTGTAGATGAAGGCTTGACCTGAAGCATTACAAAGTTGATTTAAACCGGGGGATAAAGTGGCCCTTCAGAAAATTCATTGAAAGCTGCTGTGAATCGCGAAAGGTTTTGGATTAATGTAGACAAGCTCTTAGGACCTCATCATATGCAGGGAGATAAGCACTTTCTCCCCACTTCTCTCCACTGCTGGCACAGAATCCACTGGAATCCATCACATGATGTAGGGTAACTTCCAGCGAAACTCTGTGGGGATCTGTGCTAGCAGTGTTGTGGCAGTGGAATCTAGAGGAGTCGGGTGACTTCTCATAGAAAAAGCCAGAGGGGCTGAAGAGAAAGCAATGGACAGTGGAGAAACATCATGGAAAGGGGTACTATGGTTCCCTCTATTGCCTCATGATTTCCCCTGCTGTCCACTGCTTTACAAATGGTCATCTGATAAGGTCCTCAGTCTAAGCTTATATAATAACGTCAATTTTATCTGATTTTTTCATATCTCTATTTTTCCTGAGCAAAATTTACATTATAATCATTCTAAAATAACAGTAAAATACTGAGAACTAATTAAAATGAATTGATAACTACTAGACAATAAAAACCTTTTGAGGAAATTCCTGTAGCATATATACAAACAGTCTCACATCTAGTGTCTAGCTTTTCTTGGTTTGACAGACGCTGCCAGTCAGACAATACAGAGCTACAAGTATTTTTTTTGGTCCTTAAGATCCCACATGCTGTCATGTCAGCATTCATTTTCAATTGACATGTCAATTTGTGTTGTCTCAGATATCATTGATCTAAGGCATGTGAAATTAAATATAGTAACATTTGTGTAAGTAAAGACAAAAATCACAAATATTTCCATGAATTAAGAGAAAGCTTGTAATAAGCACCTGTAAGTCATAGAATAATTTTTAGAAATTTTCAGACAAAAGTAGTAAAAATCTGAACTAACAAGGGAAAAATCTATGTTAGCAATCATTAAGAAATAAATGAAATATAACACTGGCAATATCACAAGGCAGTTTTAGAGATCTATGTGTGACCAAATTTCGATCACCGTCCTGGGACCCTTCCACACAGTCATGTAGGCCAGAATATCAAGGTAGCAAGCCCACAATATCTGCTTTGATCTGGGTTATCTGAATCCACACTGCCATATATTTCAGTTGAAAGCAGAAAATGTGGCATTTTATTCAGCGGTGTGGAAGGGGCCCACACAGGTGAATGTCCTCTCTCACCACATTTGAGAGAGGGTATTGTAAAACTGGAAAAGTGTAGAAAGGACATTGAAGCACTTCTGCTATGAGGTAAAACAAAAATGTTTGGAGCTGATTCTCTAATCCACTGATGCATTATTCCAGTTATATCACTTTCAAAGGAACAATTGAATACATTTAGAAGTTTTATCCAACTTATAGAAAAAGCCTTCAAAAGTGAACCTTTTTCTAACACAATTCATAGTGCAGTGCAAAATTTCCATATGGTATTTTTGTAAAGAAAAGAGAAAATTGAGCTTTAGAGAGAAAGGGGGTTTAGAAAACCATGAGTTCATTTTGTGAAGAATAAGTTCCAAAATTATTGATAGTCTATAAGATTGCTTGACTGGATTTCCCAACATTGATGATATACATTTTCCCATCATTTTGTAATATCTCAATTTCAACACACCTAACAGCCACACCAGGTGAAGGAAATCTGTTCAGCTTCTGATCAGGGAGCAAGGAGATTGACATTTCCAGAAAACTCTCAAAGCTAGTCTTGAATGGGGGATTTGCAATGGGGTCATGCTTCTGATCTCAGAGTTTGCTTACTTGTGAGATGAGCTGAAACCATCTTTGTTGGCAGCTAAATTGACATTCTTCATCCAATATAGTTTCTGACTATTAAATTGTGCAACAAAACACATCCACTATTACAATAGTAGAACAATCCCAAGCATATACTTGTTTCCACAGCTTATACAAGACACAATAAGCATTAATATACAACGAAACATAAGTATGTTGTAATCACATTGCTAATTATTATTTCTTTTTATATAAAATGATATTCCACAAGATACAATAGTAATATATAATGAAACATACATTTGTTACATTCACAGTACTAATTGTGGATTTCTTCCTTGTAGGAGGAAGTTTCCAACCAAAGATTCTTTTAAAGCAATAGTTTCTTTTACTCTCTTGTAAAAGGAAATTTTAAACCAAAGCGTCTATACACATATATTCATCTATAATTCATTATAGAGAGCTTCTGCTTACTTGTAGAAGACTTCCACAACCAGTTTTATCCTTAAAAATTGCTTCTACAATGAATTTTATCCAAAATATGAATTAGAAAATGAAATTATGCATACCACTAGTAACTAGTAGCTGATGCCTAATATCAATCAATCACTATCATCACCACCATCACCATGATCAATTATACTCCATCTTTCCCCTCAAAAAAGTAGAACTCAAAGTAGTTTACAAATGTATAAGGCAATATCATTAAAGCATACAAAAATAATGTTGAAATGGGATTAAAGCAAAGGAAAAACATAATTAAAGGTGTTAAATGTTAAAATCAGTTTTAAATAATCCAATTAAAACTCTTACTAACCCTTTCTTTAATTTTTTTCATTCCCAAAAGTATTCCAAAATAAGTACCAGCTTGATTCGTGCATCTTTGAAGAATACGTTCCCAGGACCCCTTGCAGATACATGAGACTAGACATAAAGCTGAATGCTCTGATTTCTTGCTTAGAGTGCAAACTGAACATTCACTAGTCCATCTACCTTCTACTCTATGGAGGGGAGAGTAACAGAAATTCCTTTGCCTGATTGGAGAGGAGAACATTAATGAAGCAATGGTGGTGAGAATTCTTCCTGTCCTCCCTTCCCCCTGTCCCTCTGTGAATGTGCATCAGGCTTGGGCTTTCGAAGTTATCAGCTACAAGAATAGCAATGGTTTTTCCTACTTCCCACTCACCGATGCACATAGGCTGTTCTGTGAATGTGTACAGAACAGCCTTGGGCTTTAATATACAATATACATACAAGATTTATTAAGGTCAATGACCAGCATAAAAATGTACAAACATCAGCATGTGCAAACATTAGGGTACACATACATGTACAAACACATGTACACAAATGTACAAACGTCAGGGTACACACAGGCAAAGTTTAAAACCCAATATTGGGCCTTGGGCTTTGGGAGGGAGCTGGTAATTCTTCCTGCTTTCCCTTCCAATCCTGAGGCTATTGTATAAATAAAGGGCAAGTGAAATGCAGTTACAGGATCTTCATCTACTGGAGTCTTATTTTACAGCAAGATTGAGTTCATTCTATCCTCCATAGGTGGTTAGGGACCCAAAAGAGACCCTATTTTATTTCCTCATTACATTCCTCCCTGAGAAGGTGATATAATTGAAAGAAAAGCTTTTTTTTATTATCTTGGGGTCTGGGAAGGCTCACATGTAGAGGTACCCTCTGTCAGACATCCTGGCTATAAGCCACATAAGTGTAAAAACATTTTTCATCATTTTAGTGAATAACCAAAATTGATTACTTTTTAAACCCTGCAGTGTGTAACAGAAATACATTACAGTTGCAATAGCTAGTGGACAGCAAGCTGTTGTGAATATTTATTTAATTATTTACTAATATTTACAACCTGCTTGGCCACAACAATTTCAAAGTAGTGCATAACAACAATAAAACATGTACTATAACAATATACAAATTTAAACAGAAATTTATACTGTCCATGTAATACATATAACCAAAATATATGTAATATAAAATAGTTCCCTTACAATTGTTACAAATATATTTGCCCTTGCGAGTTGATAGTAACTCTGGTAAATGAAGCAAAGCAAACTGATTAAATGGACCTCTTTAATAATACCATAATTGCTTAACAATGAATTTCCATCTCTGTTATGTAGTTACTTCAATATTTATAGGATGGATCTAATTAAAAAGAAACTGAATAGAACAAAAAACAGGTTTATACCAGTTTATTTACTTACTGTGGAACAAAAACCTCATTTAGTACATATGACCTTTGAATGGTTCATTTATTTGGGATATGTATTTGCAGTTCTGAAGAATATTACAGATTGCACTAGCTTTCATTTCTCATATGAAAAAATATGCAGCAACAAGACTCTTCCTGTCTCTTTAGAAAACATTGTATTCTTACTACAATGCCTTGTCATTCACCTTAATACTTCTTCAGTGCTCCCAACACATATTTTATCATGAAGCATCACTTTTGGTAAACAACTCTTTTTTAATACTAAGAGGAAACTCTTTGATCAGCTTTTCAAATCTAGCCCTTATGTGTCCTTCTATATATATCAGAACCCTGTAATGGAACTGTCATTTAACATTTATTTATCTTGGTATTCCTTTTGACTGTTTCAATTAGTTTGGAAACAGTTTTGTTTTTGTTGTGACTTATTTTTATTGCACTGTTATCACCATGAAAAAAACTGAACAGATTAGTATATTATAAAACAAACTAGATCTAATTTGAATGGGAGGGAGGGGAACTACTATAAAATGCTTTTTTATAATACAATACAAATGCTTCTAGAAGATACAGATAATCTCTGGCCCAAATAAATACACAAACAATATTTTTAAAAACCTACATATTGTGAGAGGAAAATGCTTTCAGTTCTAGGTATAGAAACTCATTGTTCATTTCTTTATAACTTCAATGTCCTGTCTTCGGTGAACTTGTCTATATAAAGATTATCATTCAATGCTGTTAAGAAGCTTCAAAAATCTATAAAGTTGAAGTTTTCAGCCACAAGATTATCATTGAACCACCAGTTCCACCTTTTCCACAGAAAGTGTTGTCTGTAAATTAAAACATTTATTCCAAGCTTAGAAAATTGAAAATTAGAAAGCTGCAGGCACCAATAACACAATAACAAAATTTGGGGGGGGGGGGGAGGAAGTTCCTCATTCAAAAGAGTTATTTTCTGTTAATTGCATGGTACTTACTTTGAAAGTAGTTGTTATATTCCAGAAACTTCATTTTTGTGGCTGCCACAAACTATGTTGAAGTAGTTGAGATATTCGTTGAAAAGCTATATTTATTTATTATTTATTTATTTATTTATTTATTTATTTATGGCATTTTACCCCGCTCTTCTCAACCCCCGAGGGGGGACTCAGAGCGGCTTCCAAAAGGCATAATTTGATGCCTACATCACAATCGCAGTATAAAACACAATACAAAACCCTCCAGCATTCGACACTAAAATACATTAAAAATACAATTATATTCACACATCCTATGCATTCACCTATGTTAAAAACAGTGTTCCATCCATAAAAGCATTGAGCCCTATTCACCAACTTTCCATTAAAACTACTAAAGTGCTGTCCTGTGCTACTATGCGAACGCCTGGTCCCACATCCAGGCTTTCACTTTTTTTCCTAAATGTCAGGAGGGATGGAATTGATCGTATGTCGCTAGGGAACGCATTCCACAGGCGGGGAGCCACCACCGAGAAGGCCCTTTCCCTCGTCCCCACCAGCCGCACCTGGGAAGCCGGCGGGAGCGAGAGCAGGGCCTCCCCGGATGATCTTAAAGTACGAGGTGGGACGTAGCGGCAGATGCATTCAGACAAGTAAGCTGGGCCAGAACCGTATAGAGCTTTAAAGGTCAAAACCAGCCCGGAATTGGACCGGCAGCCAGTGGAGCTGACACAAAAGGGGGGGTGGTATGCTCCCTGTATGTAGCTCCAGTTAGTAGTCTGGCTGCCGTCCGTTGGACTAGTTGTAATTTCCGAACTGTCTTCAAAGGCAGCCCCATGTAGAGTGCGTTGCAGTAATCTATTCGGGATGTGACCAGAGCGTGGACGACCGTAACCAGATCAGACTTCCCAAGGTACGGGCGCAACTGGCGCACGAGTCTTAACTGTGCAAAAGCTCCACCGGCCACCGCTGAGACCTGGGGCTCCAGGCTCAGCGATGAATCCAGGATCACTCCCAAGCTGCGAACCTGCGTCTTCAGGGGGAGTGTAACCCCGTCCAACACAGGCTGTAACCCTATGCCCTGTTCTTTCTTTCGACTGACCAGGAGGACCTCTGTCTTGTCTGGATTAAGTTTCAATTTGCTAGCCCTCATCCAGTCCGACACAGCAGCCAAGCACCAGTTCAAAGTCTGGACAGCCTCCTTGGTGACAGGTGGGAAGGAGTGACAGATCTGGACGTCATCTGCGTACAGATAACACCTTACTCTGAAACTCCGAATGATCTCTCCCAGCGGTTTCATGTAGATGTTAAATAACATCGGGGACAGTACTGAACCCTGAGGGACTCCACAAGACAAAGGTGCGGAGCCGAACAGGTGTCACCCAATAACACCTTCTGGGTGCGACCTTCCAGAAAGGATTGGAGCCACTGCAATGCAGTCCCCCCAAGCCCCATATCTGCAAGGCGACCCAGAAGGATACCGTGGTCTACGGTATCCAAAGCCGCTGAGAGGTCCAGCAGAACCAACAGGGACACACTCCCCCTGTCGAGTGCTGCATAGCCAAATGTGCTGCAGGATATTCTGCAAAAACTTTAACAAACCTTTTCCATGTATTTATGATAGAACCAATTAGGAAATGACTTTTATAACCCTGGAACAAAAATTGTGTTACATAGTGATTGAACAGAAGGAATAAAGCCAATGGGTTCTCCATATCCTTGAATGCAAAAAAGTGTACTTAGAGGATTCCTCTTTTTATCTATCATTTCTTTCATTTTTCCTCCATCCCAGCCTTCCATTAAGAAAATAGGGGAAATGCATAGGTGTCTATTTTATCCTTATTGCAAACCTGTCAAGTAAGTTGAGGAACAGCAATTTAAGAAAGATCAGTGAAAAAAAAGGTGTGGTTGAAAGAAGACCTGAACCCACATCTTCTAAGTGGATGTCCAACTCTCTACTTGCTGCACTTAAAAGAAAATAAACTCTAAGTAAGAACATTTTAAAAATCACTGTTTTCTTAAGCAGCAATGCAATTTGTCCGGGAGTAAATGTAAATCACGTGCCTCTGCATAGCCACTCTGTTGTGTTTACCTTCTTTTCTCTGGTGATTTCCAAATCCTCTTTTATGAAACAATTTCTGGATCAATATTTTGTGGACTAGCCCCCCGGGTGGCACAGCGGGTTAAACCATTGAGCTGCTGAACTTGCTGACCAAAAGGTTTGCAGTTCAAATCTGGGGAGTGTGGTCTCCTGGTTTTAGGCCCACTTTCTGCCAACCTAGCAGTTCAAAAACATGTAAATGTGAATAGATCAATAGGTACTGCCTTGTTGGGAAGGTAACGGCACTCCATGTAGTCATGCTGGCCACATGACCTTGGAGGTGTCTACAGACAACTCCAGCTCTTTGTCTTAGAAACTGAGATTAGCACCACCCCCAGAGTCGGACATGACTAGACTTAATGTCAGGGGAAATCTTTACTTTTACTATTTTGTGGACCAGTTTGAACAGATGGCTTTCTCTTTTAATTACAAATTATCTATCTTAATGTTCAGTGATGGGCATGACAGTATGATCAAGTGATTTGCATGAAGATAGTTGTTTACGGATATGTTACTGGTTTCCTTCCTATCTACAGCACATATCTTAGCTATTTGGCTAAGATAAGATGTAGGTCTATACATATGATCAGAGAGACAGCCTATTAGTAATTTCTTTCTAATTGGCATCTCCAGAAGTGTTTGCTCATCATAAGCTAATGAACTTGTTTAGAAGTTGCTTTCAGCAATATTACAAAAGAATTTTGGTCCATATCTATCAGTTGGTAAAGGGCACTAGCTTAGTTTTTATCTCTCCCCTCCCCCCAAATTAATTAGCAAACACTAAAATCCATTTGAAGAGGAACTGGTCTTACCTGTCTGCTGCCCTTCTGTTTTCATGGAATCGCTAGCCAAAATAGATAGCATTCAGGTGAAGTTGGGAGTTTGGTGTCTGAAGGAGGGTTAGGAGTTTTGAAGGGAAGGAAGGAAGAGTTTGGGAACTCTTTGACGAAAATAGTTAGGCTTCTATAGTGATAGAGTGCTACCGTGGAAGGAAGATTCAAAACTTTCAGAATAACCTGTTTGAATTCCTGTGTGGGGTACTTTGTTTAAGGAAACTCAAGATACAAGACCATTCTCTGTAGAAAAGTAAAGCCTGTTAATCTATTGAAACCACTACACTTATTTACTATTCCAGAACAAAATAAACAACAAATTCCTGTTTTATTTCAACTGATGTCTTCATAGGAGGGGGGCCTATGAAATAATAAATTGGTGGCAGTAGAAGAAACTTTAATAAATATTTGGTGGCAGCAAGGAAATAATTAATTTACAGTGGTAGCTTCCTTGCTGTCTGGCTTTGTGTGTGAGGGAGTGTATGTGCTCCTGGTCCCCTCATGGCCTCGCCTGGGCCAGACCTTGTTTGCACTCAGTCCTCCATTTTGGAGTTGTTGCAGATTCATTTACACCAGTGGTTCCCAAAGTGGGTGGTACCACCCCCTGGTGGGTGCTGGGGCGATCCAAGGGGGCGCTGGGAGGTTCAGGAGAATTTGGGGGCACTGAACCCCTGTAAGGGGGCGGTGGCGTGAGCCAGGCTTGCCACTTGCAGTGTCGTGCGCTTGCGAGGACATCCCCGTTGGAAGAAAGAGGCCGATACATAGGACTGTGCCATGGGCGGGGTTGACGAGAGGCACGCGCTGCGGTTTCCACAGCAATGCCTGGGATTCCAACTCACAGGGACACAGTCGCAAGCATGCAATCCCCAGGCAGGTGTTGCTATTTGATCCAGATCTGTCAATCATAGGGATCTTAGTGGTCTGTGGAAGTCAGAGCTGAATTGGCTGAAGGTACTGCAAATCCCATCATCAGTTGCTCATACTCCCTCAAACATACTGTTTTTGTCCCAAAACCATTCAGTTAAAGGCCCAAGCAGCTTACAGAGGCAAATCCCATACTCTTATCACATAGGTTAGGTACACAGAGATAGATATTGCCATTTAAACAGGATATGCTAGAAACTGAAATGTTTCCTTAGTTTGATACAAAAGTATTTGTTTAGGTGTATATATGTTATAATACTATATCGACTTTGTGTTTTGCTTACAATATTTATGAAAGTTCAGATGTATGGTAATATTATTCAGGTAATAGTATAAGATGCTAATCAGTTTTATTTTGGGTTATACATTTTTCCTTCTGTTGCTGCTGTGAATTCTATCCCATCTTTAACAAATGACATATTTGAAAACAACCAAGGCAATCTATACCATTCAATCTTATTACATCCCACACCCAAATTTTAGGACTGCAATGACTCTGCTGCTTTCATTGCAATCTTAAAAGCACACTCAATACATACCCACCCCAGATGGAGCTGGTGGTTAACACTGTGCTCAATTCAAACTGTCTTCTGAAATCTGCATCAGGAAAATGCTGGTCTGAAAGTCTTAAAGAACTGGTTATGGTGGGAAGTGTTCGCAGATAGAATGAAACCAACATGTGTCACTTTGCCAATGTTAATTAATATGTAACATAGTTAGATTTTAACTCAAAGCCAAGGTCTAACATATAGAAAGCCATCATCAAAATATTTAAATATCATTTAAGACATAAGGCTCATCTACAATGAAGAATTAGTACTGTTTATCAGCACTTGAATTGCCATGGCGTAATGCTACAGAATCAAGAGAGTTGCAATTTGGTAAAGGCACCAACATTCTGGCAGAGAAGAATATGTTGTAAAACTACAACTCCTCTCACCCTTCTCATCTGCAGTGTAAACATGTCAAGCTCTTTAAGCTGCTCCTCATAGGGCTTGTTCTCTAGACAATTGATCATTTTAGTTGCCTTCCACTGGACACAGGCATGTAGCCAGGGGGGGGGCTAAGGGGGCTTCAGCCCCCCCCCTGAAATTCTCAGGGTGGTCCGCGAAAAGGCCTTACTGGTACATTAGTTAAACTGTTATGTTTATTCATATCATGATCTGATCACCATGCTCATTATATCCCACATTAATGGGGTTATTGGGATAACAATACAAAAGGTTTGCTAGGGTAGACCCTCTTCCACCCAGTCTCACCCCCCCCCGACCAAACTCAGCCCCGAATCAAAATCCTGGCTACGGCCCTGACTGGACACATTCCAGCTTGTCAACATCTCCCTTAAGCTGTGGTGCCCAGAATTGGACACAGTTTTCCAAGTGTGGTGTGAGCAAGTCAGAATAGAAGGGTAGCATGACTTCCCTGGATCTAGACACTATACTCCTATTTATGGAGGCCAAAATCCCATTGGCTTTATTAGCCACTGCATCACATTGTTGGCTCATGTTTAACTTGTTCCTCACGAGGGCTCCAAGATCTTTTTCTCATGTACTGCTGACAAGCCAGGCATTTCATTTTTTTCTGCCTAAGTGAAATAGACACTTCACCTGAATGTGTTCTCATAGGTTTTCTTTAACCTTCTTTAACCTTTACTTTTTTTCTTTAACATTTCCCAGGTGACAATGTATGATAGGCAAAAAATCATGGTGGGAGAGGGGAAAACACTACTCAGTCCTGAAGTGATGCAGAAGCTTATGATGTGTCAAAGGTGGAAGTGTAGTCAAAGACAAGAAGCCAAAGTAGAAGATCCAGAGATGACACAGGCTCTTCTATTTTGGCTCCTTGCTTTTGACTACCCTTCCACATTTAAGCTCAGATTCCATGTTAGTCTGGATCAGTATGCAAAAGCTTATGCTGCTAACTTCTTTCCTCAGTTAGTCTCAAAAGTGCTATGATCTCTTTGTATAATAAAAGATGAATACATTATTATTTGGAATTAGGCAAAAATAAACAAAAAATGTTTTATTCATAATAATAAATGTTTTATTCATGAAAACTCATAATTATAAGATACCTATTTAGTTTATTCTAGTAGCTTCCTAAACAAATCTGGTCTACATGAAGCAAATGTTAGATCACCTCATGTGTTTACTAGTTCTTGTAGACATTTCATGATGAAATGTCACTGTACATTTCATTATGTACAGTGACAGAACTAGGATTACAGAGCAAGTCAGTAGGATGTAATGCTGGGGGATTCTTTAGGTGAACTCATTTATTTCATTCAATCATGGAATAATGTTATTTATACCTGAATAGGTTTCTTTCTTTCTTTCTTTCTTTCTTTCTTTCTTTCTTTCTTTCTTTCTTTCTTTCTTGATCTTGGGTTTTCTTTGCTATGAAAGTAAGGCCAACTTCTTAATTGTCTTAAGGCTTACTGTTATTTTTCCTAATTTCTTCTGCAAGGGTTGTATTTTACAAGAATAGTAATTTACAATTCCTTTCTTTTTAAAAAAAATGAAATTAAGCATGAGTTCACATGGTAAACGGCAAATTCAGTACTGTACTTATCTTGTGAAAGTAGCAATTCTACAGTAGCAAGTAGAAAGTATACATTCTATATATAGAGAAGGTCAGAGTGTGGAATACAGGCAAGCAAATATTCAAGCTCCCACAGCATCTTCATCTCACCACTAAATACAGAAATGAAATTATAGGATCTGCTGTAACTTTCTTCAAATTTTTGATATTTTTCTGTGGGAAACTACACAGTCATCCCTTCACATTTGCAATTTTGATTATTGCACTGTATATTTGATTATTCATAGATTTGACTAAAATATTCTCTCTTAAGAATCTCTAGGTCCTCTACTGTTGTTGTTATTGTTGTTATTTATGGTCAACTTCCTCCTGACAGGTTGTAGGATCTAGTAATTTGTAGAGAGAACACCCCTCTAGGAATCTCTGGATTCTCCAATGTGATTATATAATAAGCTTCCAATAGATGTTGAGCACAGAGTAATATTGGAAGATCTAGAAATTACTAAAGAGGAGTTATCTCAGGTAAATACATAGCAATTTATCATGGATTCTCACTTTCATAAGGGTCTTATGCTTCTAAACCCAGCGAATGTGACGGGCTTGCTAAAAGAACAGACATATGAACTTCTTTACTCCTTTTTGTTGTATTTTGTTTTAATAAATTTGTCACTACAGACAGAGATTGCGTGTTTGTAGCAAGTTCTCCCTTCTCAGGCTGTTATTTAATTTCAACAGAGCTTGAAAAGGCTGATTCCATAATAGTAGGATCTGGTGTTCTGTGAACAACTTGTCCTTTCTGCTGATACATCAACATGTAGAAAAAATGTTTCCTCTCCCAAGGCTGTGGGCTGACTGTTCAGCTAGGCTGGTCACTGCATCTTATTGGATAAAAAGAAATAATGTGAGAAGATTTTATACACATTGAACATTGCTTACGCAACAACATGGAGATAGGCTGAACGAATGATGAGGAAAAAGTTCAGCCAGCTACCATTTTTCTCTTGGTGAAATACCATAAAATCTAAACTACTACATTTACTACATGTAGATTACTGCATGACAACCTGTAAAGGTAGAATAGGATGATCCAAGCTATTATATTTCTCATTTCGATGTATAGATGTGAAAATTAGACAGTGAAGAAAGCTGATATTTTTTTAAAAAACCCACCGTTGAAATGTTGTGATAGAGAAACGTTCTAGGAATATCCTGGACTGCGAAAAAGGCATGCAATTGATTCTAGCTTGAAGTCTCCCTAGAGGTCAAGATGGCTGAACTGAAAGTGTCGTACTTTGGCCATATTATGAGAAGATATGAATAATTAGAAATGACAATAATGTTTGGTAAGTTTGAATCCACTAGCAAAAGGGTAAGACTACATTCCAGATGGATAGATCAAAGGAAGCTTCAAGTATGCAGGATGTGAGCAGAGTGTTAAAGATAGGGAAATGTGATGTCTCTTAGGGAAGATCTAGACAGCCCCTTTATTGTGGAAACTTCCTCAATAAAAGAGGGCTGTCCAGACAATGTTCTGGGCAACCTGAAATTAATTCACCACAAACCATGAAAACCCTGGTTTGTGGTGAATTAATCTGATAGTGTGTTTATTCCATGCCTTCTTGGAAGGCATGGGATAAACCCACTACTTCCAGTGTCTGTACTGCAGACAATATTCCCACAGTTTTCTGGGCTAAATTAGCATGGAAAACTATGGGAATACCAACCCCCCTCCTCACAAGCCCTCCTGAACACAATAAAAAAGTAGAAAACTCACCCTGCCTCCATGTGACAGCTGCTGGAGTTCTCCTGGCACGTACAAATGACATGCCAGGAGAAAGGCATATCATTACTCCTGCCCCCCCCCCTTCTCCTGGCACAACCTTTATACACACCAGGAGAACTCCAGCAGCTGTCGTATGGAAGCAGAGTGAGCTCTTATGCTTTTTTATTGTGTTGGGGGAGCTTGTGGAGAGGGAGTTAAGTGTCCTGGTGTTGTACAACATCTGGGCACCCACCCCAGAAAGCACACACTTTCTGGGGTGAATGTGGACAGGGCCCCAGGAACCTCCATATTTTTTAAACACGGATGCTCCTGGGATAAAGCCTTGTCTGGAAAGGCCCTCATTGATAGGCAGTTAATAACTACAATAACATATAGAGAGAGGCCGGGGGAGAGAAAGAGAGAGAGAGAGAACTATGTCCCAATCTACATCAAATACTGTATAATTGTTTCCACACCTAGATGAGCACTAATTTTATTACCAAATTAGTAAAATAAATAAATGGTGGGAATGCCAGTGAGTTCTTTTCTTACAGGCAAAAAAAGTCTAAGTCCCAAATGCAATAAAAATATTCAACTGTTGCCCTTAGCAAAATTAAAGAAGTTTTCAAACTTCTTTAATGCAGTTGAAGTCAGAAGCTTGGGAAATTTATTTGAAGTGGTATGATTGTCCTTAATTTTAAGGTTCAGAAAACCAAGTGTCGTGGGTTTTGAGCTGAAATTGGCTACATATTCAGGCCTCCTCGGAATTTAATTTTGTAATAAAATCTGATACACTTTACTGCTGTAAGACAGGCTTGAAACGGAGCTAAATGATGCTGCAGTAAGAAGCCTGTAGTAAAGAAAACATTCTGATTCACCAATGGAGTCCATCAGCATCCCCTCACAGAAAGTGGCATAATTGGACACCAAAGCAACAAAATATATCCAGACTATCCCAAGATTGATACTTATGGTAGTTCCCAGATCAAGTTAATTCCCTTCACCAGGCATGTAGCCGGGGGGGCTAAGGGGCTTCAGCCCCCCCAAATTCTCAGGGTGGTCGCGAGAAGGCCTTACTGGTACATTATTTAAACTGTTATGTTTATTCATATCATGATCTGATCACCATGCTCATTATATCCCACCTTCATGGGGTTATTGGGATAACAATACAAAAGGTTTGCTAGGGTAAACCCTCTTCCACCCAGTCTCAGCCCCCCTGAACCAAACTCAGCCCCCGAACCAAAATCCTGGCTACGGCCCTGCCCTTCACCCACCCACACATCTGGGTGAGATGAGTGCAAAATAGGCATCTAAGTTTTACATACTGCAGAAGAAAACAAAGAAAATGTAAACGTACACATGTGATCCATTTCCCATTCCAGAAAATATGGTAACTGGACAAACATTATATTAATAGTTCCCAATCTGTGCTAAATGCAATTTATCTCACTCTATGCCACTGGATAGCTGTTAACATTTGACATTGAATAAAACTCTCAGACCCATCTGCCTGATTGCAAAAGTCATGCTCACCACACCAGGTTACCTATTCTCTAATATCATGAAAAGTGGATAAAAATGTAATGTAAATGAACACAGAGAGCACCAGTGATAAAATCCAGTTTGAGCATTCAACTCTCACTCCTTATGATTAGAGAATGGGGGCAAGGATGCAAGTTTCAGTCCCTCCCTTGTGTCCTGACTGTTCACCCTTTCATCTTTCCCATGCACTCTGCAACAATGAGCCTATTTTATTTATAATTTAATTTACAAATATAATTTAAGCAGTGCTCATACACTGTAATTTAGAATACTGGATAATCAGGGTTTTACATTTCACTAGAAGCCAAAACAAATAGGACACTGGACCCACTGTTGATATCGGTCTTTTAATTGATGGAAGTTGATAAGACGTAACAGGGATGTTAAAGTTCTTGTCCCAACTCTCCCACAAGGAATTCACATCATAAGAGGGATCTGAATGGCTAAATATGTGTATGTGTGTGAATAAAATTACAGATTTTTAGGCATTTGTACAGAGCTACACTACTTAACGGTTAAAATAAAGAATGGCAAAGATGTCATTCATTCCTTCTTGAGCGGCTTATGTGAATTTCTATTCCTTCGGCGTATCTTTTCTAATCTTAGTATTCTGATCCCCCAGGACAGTTAAGTCATCTCGTTTCTTCCTCCACTGCCTTTATCAAGCTCTTCGATTCCGCTGGGAGAGAAACTATTCCAAGTTGCCAGTCGTTTTGATCTCTAGGAGGATTAATCAGTATTCTAAAAGAAATTAGATGACTATTGATGAGCACATCTCATAAAAATGAGTGTCTATATCGAAAATGAAATCCTTACCCTATGCTCTTGGGAAAACTTGGCATTGTTCAAGTACTGTCCTACACCTCTAGATGCTTTATAACTGGACATAGTTCAAAAGTGCATTATTATAAATGATAGGGGATGAAATTGTTGTGTTATTTAAAATTGTATTACTTTGTGTCTACACAAAATGTGGAAACAGAAATGAAACACAATTGTCTCAATGTCACAGGAAAGTGGAATGTAAATTTATTTAATGAATTGTACTTATAAATATTCTTCAGCTTTATTAAATATTGATTCATGAGTATATCTACATTGTTTGGACACATTCACAACAGACCAATTTCTACAGACTGCTTTAAAGTCAAAACATAATTCAATTTGCATGGGAATTGATATGCACAGTACATACTATTAGGACAGTAGAGCTGGATGTACAAACGATGCCCACAAGACTCATGTCCAAGAACAAACCAATGTATTTTTGAAATAGAAAATATTTCATTGATTTGATCCTGCTTTCAGAAGAAACTTCAGTCAGTTCCTACATGTTGACCTTCCTTGATCAATGCAAATTAAAAGCTCGGAGAGGAAGATATAGGCAGATAAAATACTTGATATCTCTGTAGCCAAGTCATGTAGGGGCTTTATAGGTCACAGCCTACAAATTAAATTTGATCAGAAAACGAACCAGTGCTACATGGTGCTGTCTTCAGAACAGGTGCAGATTGTGGAAAAGATTCTTTGTCAGCTAAAGAAATTTGGGCATTAAGCCACAAAGCTATGCAAACTTTTTTTGTCATGTCAGGAGCGACTTGGCTATCTGCAAGGATATTGCCCAGGGAACGCCTGGATGTTTTGATGTTTTATCATCCTTGTGGGAGGCTTCTCTCATGTCCCCGCATGGGGAGCTGGAGCTGACAGAAAGAGCTCATCCGCGCTCTCCCCGGATTCGAACCTCCGACCTGTCAGTCTTCAGTAATGCCGGCACAGGGGTTTAACCCACTGCGACACCGCAGGCTATGCAAACTGTGTCCCTGCATCTGTTCCTACTCCCATATCTACCTTGCAACTCCCTAAGAGAATCTTTATATTGTACAAGCTGTGCCCTGCCACGCGTTTTTGTGGCCTATAGTAATAATATTTGAAGTAGAGGTAGCAATCTGGACTATTATGAAGGAGAGGTACCTACCTATTGGATGTTGGTGATTTCTTTTTTACTGTTAAGGAGAGGCAGGCACAATTACATAACGATTTTGAAGTAGACACCTGTGTATGTGTAACCAGTGATCTATCTATCTATCTATCATCTATCTATCATCTATGTATCATCTTTTTCTGTGTCATGTGCCATCTTAGACCTTGTTGTACCTCACTTTAAGAACAGGACAGGACAAATCCTTATTCTCCTAATTGTGCTCCCTCCCTCCTCCCTCTCTCTGTGTGTATATTCCATGTGTGTGTTTAGAAATATGAAATATAAATATATAATTTTTAGAAATATGAAATAGCTGCTGAACACTACCCTCAGAAAATAGAGGAAATCCAGACATGAAACAATGGGCAGAAGGGACAGATGTAAGGGACATTGGTAGATGGAATAGAAGGTAGATGGGTAGAACATAGCTAGACAGATAGACAGACAAACAGACAGATAGATGAAATGAATAGATGGATGGTTAGACAGACACACACACAAGGGGGTTGGACTGGATGGCCTTTGGGGCTCCCTTCCAAGTGGCTGGCCATGTGTGAGAAGGGCTTTGATTGTGTCTTCCTTTACTGCCAAATGAGGTTGGACTGGATGGCCTTTGGGGCTCCTTTCTGACTGGATGGCCATCTGTCAGTAACACTTTGATGGTGTCTTGTCTTCCTGTCCATCAGGAAGGAAGGCTAGAGGGAAGGAGGGTGGAGGGCGGCGATGGAGAGGGGGTGGGGCCAGACCGAGGAAGGGGCGGGGATGGGGATGGAGTAGGGGGTGGGTCCGGAGCAGGAAAGGGAGGACAGAGCAGGGAACGGGCTGGAGTAGGGGGGCATAGCGGGGAAGGGGCAGGGACAAGGCTAGAGTAGGGGGCAGGGCCAGAGCAGGGAAGGGGCGGGAACAGGGATGGAGTATGGGGCAGGACGGAGCAGGGGACAAGGCCTGTTATTGCCCCTCCACCACATCCCCCTCTCTTGTTTGCTAAAGAGAAGGAACGCAAGAAGAAATGAGGGCAGAGGCGGATTTAATGGTAAGCGAAGTGAAGCAGCCGCTTACGGGCGCCATGTCGCCAGGGGCGCATCCGGCCACGGCCACCAGGTTTGCCGCATGGAGCGCTATGGAGGCAGCCAGAGGTGGAGCCCGCCCCCGGCTGCAAAAAGCTCCTTCCCCCAGCCCCACGTTGCAGGGCGACTAGCGGTTCCAGGCAGCCGGGCCTGCCCCGCGGCAATGGTGCATGCGCTAAAGCCAGCTAGTTTCACGCATGCGCCATTGCCAGGGGGAGTCTTTTGCAGCCGGAGGCGCTCCACCTCTAGCCGCTTTCAAAAGATAATTTATTTACAGATAGATTACAGACATCATAAAAGTATGTCCGCTCAGTTAAGTAGTAAAAAAACATGGTGCATGGCTTCTGCCGCTATCAGTTACAAACTCCACCTCCACATTCCACAGTTAATTACACAAGTCTGGCCAGGAGATCAGGAAGTTGTACATACTTCATCATAAAACTGTCTAGGAAACATACACACAGTATTCTGTTTACTTAACTCCAAAGCTGCTGGACAGTTCCCTTGCATTCATACACACAGAAGCACATAGCTAGAATGCAATATGCAAAAGGCATAAAAACAAAACTGCAAGCTTTCAAGCTTTAAAACCTACACACCAAATATTAAAATCTCTACTTCATTTGTATTAATCTTAACAATTTATTGGACACTTTGACATGTCAACATGTAAGCATGTGTGTCTTCTTTAGTTATAGGATTTATGGGATATCTGAATGTCACAGAAGCCAATTTATTTTTAAATACTTAATTTATTGCACATTAAGTATTAAATATGTAATATAGAGAAATCCTTTAAAAAAGCAATAGCTTCTACACTTTCACTAATGTTATCAGCTGTTGTCCACCTTCAAGTTGCTTCTCACTTATGACAACTCTAAAGCAACCCTATCACAGGGTTGTCTTGGAAATATTTGTTCAGAGAAGCATTGCCTTTGACTTCTTGAAACTGGGAGAGTGAGTTTCCCAATGGATTTCCATGGCTGAACAGGGATTCAAACCTTTTCTCCAGACTCCAAGTCCAGTGCTCACCCACTTTGGATTTAACTCACACTGTTAGTGGTTGTGTGCCTTCAAGTCATTTCAGAACTATGTAGATCACAGAGTTTTCTTGCCAGATTAAGTTTTTATTACCTCCTCTGAGGCTGAGAGAGTGTGACTACCCAAAGTCACCCAATGGGGTATCAAATCCTGGTCTCCAAAGTTGTAGTTCAATGTTCAAATCACTATACCATGCTGGATTTCAAGTCTTAATTGAGGCTATTTGTTATTTCTACCCACTTCAAAGAAAATCATTCTACTCCAAAATCCTCTTTAGAATTTTTTAGAAAATGACATGGAAAGCTGCTTCCCTGAAGAAAGCACTCCATATAGTTCCTATCTCCTTAGTTATGGATCAGTTCAACATGTTGTCATATTCATTTTTCTTAAAAGTAATTTTCCAAATTCAAATTGAGTGGTTTGGGTACCTAGGGAAGAGAGAGAAGTGAAGAAACAAGTCACTGAGTAGAAAAACCTCATGTCTTTTGACCCGTAGGGGGCTGCTGAAGAAATCCTTCACACAGGCACACCTTACAGTTCATGACACCTTGTTGACAGCAGGCATACCAATTCCTAGTTCTCTTATCTCCAGCATCAGAGCAATGGGACCGTGTTACTTGTTGTGGTATGAGTGCATTTGTGAGCTAAACTGACATTTGGCCAGCTGAATCCATTTTTTTCTCAACAGATGAGTCTGTTATCAGTCCTCTGAGGTCAACCAGCAGAAGAGGGTTACACTCGCAAATAGCATATATTTGAGTTTACATTTACATTTAAATAATGTAAAGATGTACTGGCAAAACAGGACACAAACAGAATACAGAAGTGTCCTATCCATTTTGCCACTGACTTGTCCTTATCCTCCAGCGCATCAGTTCTGAAACATTTTTGATCATGGAACCTTTCAGAAGACCCCCCCCCCCCTGGTGGAACAATAAATGTCCTTATTTTCCCCACAAAACCCTAATTCTACCCTTAGGCAATCTGAACCCATGGATTTCTTCATTCTTTCAGCTACTATGTATTATTACGTATTATTACTTGAGGGGTTTTTTTGTACAAAGTAGTATATAGTAGTAGTAGTAGTAGTAAGAACATAAGAACATAAGAAGAGCCATGCTGAATCGGACCTCAGCCCATCTAGTCCAGCATTCTGTATCACACAGTGGCCCACCAGTTGTACACAGGGATCTCGAGCAGAAGGGAGGGCAAAACCCTGACCTGCTCCCGACCCCCACAACCAGTACCCAGGGGAAATCCTGCCTACCTCAACCAACTCCGAGGTGGCACTTGAATGTCCTTTCAGTAACTACCGATACACTTGGTATCCATGAATCTGTCTAATCCTGCCTTGGAGTTGTTCAGGCTGACAGCTGTCACAACCTCTTCTGGAAGTGAGTTCCATAACCCAATGACCCTCTGGGTGAAGAAATATTTCCCTTTATTAGTCCTAATTTTCCTACCTTGGAGCTTCAGGGAGTGCCCTCTAGTCCTAGTGTTTTGTGACAAAGAAAATAGTTTTTCTTATTCACCTTTTCTATCCCATGCATGATTTTATACACTTCGATCAAGTCACCTCTTAAACGCCGTATTTCAAGGCTGAAAAGACCAAGGCGTTGCAACCTGGTTTCATAAGGGAGCCGCTTCATCCCTTGGATCATTCTTGTTGCCCTTTTCTGTACCTTTTCCAGTTCCATTATATCCTTCTTATGGTGCGGAGACCAGAATTGTACACAGTACTCCAAATGTGGCCTTACCATCGATTTGTAGAGAGGTAATACAACATTTGCTGACCTATTTTCGATTCCCTTCCTGATCATGCCAAGCATAGAATTTGCTTTTTTCACTGCTGCAGCGGACTGGGTTGACATCTTCATTGAGCTGTCCACCAAAACCCCAAGATCCCTTTCCTGGTTTGTCTCGGAAAGCTTTGACCCCATCAATTTGTAGGTGTAGTTGGGTTTCTTTGCCCCGATGTGCATGACTTTACACTTGTTTAGGTTAAAATGCATTTGCCACTTCGTTGCCCATTCACTCAATTTCGAGAGATCTTTCTGGAGCTCTTTACAATCAGTTTCATTTTTAACTACCCTGAACAATTTAGTAGTAGTAGTAGTAGTAGTAGTAGTAAGAATAAGAATAATACACTTTATTTATATTCCACTTTATCTTCTGGAGGGACTCAGAACAGATTACAAAACACATATGAGGCAAACATTCAATGTCTTTTACACAGAGTAAACAACGACATATGACACAGACAAAGGTAAAGATCTTCCCCCTTTTTCCATCTCCGGCGTCTGAGGAAATGCTCAACTCCGGCCATGGGGAGTTGAGCACCGCTTCCAATTGTTCCATATTTCCATGCTGAGAAACCTGTTGTTCATGAACATCTCTGACTTTGTTTCTGACATGTTTGCATATCTGCATGGGGCACACTTTTACCTTCTCACCAAGGCAGTATCTATTGATCTACTTTCAAACTGCTAGGTTGGCAGAAGCTAGGGCTGACAGTCATGAGCTCACCCTGACATGCAGCTTCAAACCACCAACCTTCCAATCAGCAGATTTCCTGCAGCTAGCGGTTTAACCTGCTGTGCCACCACTGCCCCTAGTAGCTTTGGAAATAAAAATAAAGCATATATAACAAATACAAATTTAGGAGTAAGTGGGATGCCTCCCCAGATTTACCTTTGTTTTGGTAAAACAATGGAAAAAACCTACACACATTTTTTATTTATTTATTTATTTATTTATTTATTTATTGTTTCGACTTCTAGACCGCTCCTTCTCGAAGCTCGGGGCGGTTTACAACAATATAAAACACAACACAATAGTAAAATCAACACTTTAAAACACATTAAAACTAAATCTCTGCATTCTACTACACTTGGATGAGGACTAACAGCAAAGATGTTAACGTTTTATTTATTTATTTATTTTATTTACTTTATTTATAATTTATATTCCGCTCTTCTCACCCCGAAGGGACTCAGAGCGGATTACAGCACACATACCTGCAGACAATCCCTGCAGTTCAACATATGACATATAGACATATGACATTTAACACAGTATAGTACATACATTTTTGACATATTACACACACATAGATGAACGGAGGCAAACTTTCTGGCCACCAGGGGGAGCTGACACACTCCTCATCTCTCTCAGCTTTTTCCAGCATCCCTTTGTTGTTCTTCCGCATTCCTCAGTGATTCCTGGGTTCTTTAATGGCCTCATAAATCAGTCAAAATTTACTCTAGTGAGAATGCTTGATGGAAAAAAAACTGTCTTACATGCTCTTCGGAAAGAGGACAATTTTGATACAGGAAAATATTAGGTTTAAACTTAAAGTGAGGAATGAATTTGTTTCATTTTTGTACTCAAAATAGTTTTGAAAATGGGCTTCATGTTTGACAATTGAATGCGTAAATCTGGGGAGGCATCCCACTTACTCCTAATTTTTGTTGTTGTACCCATAAGCTGAAAACTCTGATTCTAATTGATATGTGGACATGAAGGGGACCATTGTTCAGATATCCTTTCTGACTGCTGAAAGCCCTATATCTATCAATCCTACCCAAAATATTTCAGTGGTACAGATTCAAATTTTGTTTTTTAGGCATTGAATTTCAATAATATCTTCATACTCTGGCACAGACCTTTACAAGAGATTTTAAAAACAATTTTAAAGATTTTTTGTGGAATCCTAAGGTTCGGTGGAACACAGTTTGGGAACCACTGCTCCAGCACATCTCTTAACCTCACTGTACAGGGATGAACTGAAGCAAACAGGTGCTTTGTGACTGTGAAATTAATATTTGAAAAGCACTTTGATTTATTCCCACATGAAAGAAGCTACAGAAGTGCAAAGCAGTATTTAAATATGCATGACATATTGAATTTAGGAAAAACAGGGTCTAGTCACAAAAAAGAGAAGCTTTGCCTCGATTTTAATCGGAACTCACACACTGTTTAGTGAATACTTCAGTACACAGTTGAAACACCCCCAATATCTTGCCACAATTCCCAACTTCCTGTTCCAACTAAATTCAAACCCTGTGTATATCTATAGAGGTAAAAGACATGTATGTTTCATATCTCTTACTTTTAAATGTCATGTCTATAGGACTTTGATCTGTGTTTTAAGAAAAATTAAAATCGTATCATAGAAACATGATGGAAGGTACCATGTGGATGCCAAAAGCTTCTGATAGATGACCACCCAGACTTTATTTGAAAACCCCCAGAGAAGGAGACTACACCACAATTGAAGGTAACCTACTCCACTGCTGAACAACTCTCACCATTAGGAAATTCTTATTGTTTAGGTGAAAATTATTTTACTGTATTTTGAATTTTTGATCTGTGTTCTAGTATCTGAAGTACAGGAAACAGACTTGCTCCATATTCAATATACCATCATTCCAAATATTTAATTATGGCTACCATGTCACTCCATGCTCCTTTTCTTCTCCAGACCAAACATAACCAGCTCCATAACCTGCACCTCATAGGTAATGGTTTCCAGACATTTTATCATTTTGGTTGCCCTTCTCTGGAGAAGGTTGAGTTTGCAAATATCCTTTTTGAATTGTGGCAACCAGAACTGAACACAGTATTCTAGGTGTGATCTGACCAAAGTAGTAGTATTAGTTTTCTTGATCCAGATTTTGTATTTGTATTGATACAGCCAAGAATCTCACTGTTAGCTGCCACGTGACACAGTTGACTTGTAGTACTAAACATGGCTTCCAGTTGAATAATAAATAAATAAAATCCATTTGTTGTTTTCATGTTGTTTCAGAATTGAACAGTTGGAGTCAAGATGGCCGTGTTGAACAGACGCCGGAACGCCGAGCTCCGCCGGGGCCTATGTAGTCTTTCCTACACAGCACCCCCACCTACGAGGCCAGTTACCCCATGCACAAGGGGCGACTTGCAGGACTTTAGGGCGAACTCCTGCTAGTTGTTAGAAGCGCCGGCGAGTTCCTCGCTTCTCTTCGAGGCTCTGCAAGCCGAGGCCGAGGTTGCCCTTGAGGTTGCCCTTGAGGTTGCTCGAGCTCCGGCCTCGGTTCTCAGGATCCATGCAAGCATGAAGGACGCTGTGGCCTCCAGGAGGACTATTGGACCAACAGCGACCGCAGCGACCACAGCGTCCCCCGGAATTGCTCACCATGGTCCCCTGTTCCCTGGCTGGGCTTGGAGGAGGTCGAGACGCCCACCCCCCCTAACTTCACCCAGAGGGAGGCAAGCGACCGCCCTCCCGACACCATCCAGGGCACCACCAAGGATGCACCGCCGGATTTCCCCCACCTCCTTCTTGGCTTCAGCCGGCTGGTCGAGCAGCTGGCCGCCTGGCTAAGGGAGATGGAGGAGCTGAGACCGATGCTGGCATCCCTCTGCAGTGCGGACGGCTCGCGCCGCCTGGACCCCGCCCGGGACTGGGGAGGTGGCGGCGGGCGGAGCGCCCGGACCCGCCATGCCTGGACCTGCTGCGCCTGGGCCCAGTGGAGAGGAAGACAAGTGAGGCGACTGCTTCTGGCCCCCTGTGCGACCACCGCTCGGGCCGCGCGAGTGTCCTGGTTCCGAGGAGCCAGGCGGAGGAGAGGTGCACGGAGACCTCGAGGAGCACCCGCGGGAGGGGCTCTGGAGGATGGTTGGCTGCCTCTTGAGGGAGACCCCCTCCTCAAGGAAGGGCCCCATCCGGGCGAAAGCATCAGCCGGACGGGTGGCGGCGCCGTGGTGGAGCCCGTGGAAGGCATTGGGACACCGGGCCCCGACCCGATGGAGAGGGCATTGGCCGGCTGTATCAACATGGCGCCGACCCTGATCAGTTTGGCGTCTTTAGGCCCACCCCCCTCGTCCACCCCAAAGGCTGCGACCATGCCCCCTGCAGTCTCCATGCTGGAGCGGCCACCACTGCCGGCTTTTCCACCGCCGGCCTTTTCACTGGAGGCCACAAGCATCGCCATACCGCTGCCCCCGGGGTTCCTGATGGGGTCCCTGATGGAGGCGCTTGACGTCTCAGGAGTCCTTGCAAGGGCCCCTGGGAGCGGCCCCAGCGAAAGCCGACCGATTACTAGCGATCCCCATGGTTATGACCAGCCCACAGGCTGCACCGCCACCGGCTGGTGACGGGCCTGCTGTCACCAGTGGCCCTGGGACCGGGATCACTGCTAACTCTGGAGGCCCTGAGGCTGGCCCTCCCCCCCCAGTGCCTCGATGGAGCGCCTAGAGGCCATGGACAGTCGGTGGCCGCTGCGGGGCACGGTCCGAGATACGGCGAGAGGACTAGTAAACAACGGAAGAACCCTCTGCCACCTCAGACGAAACAGAGGAGGGGCCGAAGGCGGGCAGGGGCAGGGCCAGAGGAAGTCCCAGCCCTGCTCTGCAACACCCAGAGGGTTCCGTCCCAGAACCTTCAGGAACACCAACCTCAGGCGCCGGGTTCCCCCATTGATGAACCCCCACCCCAGGAGGCTTGATAATCCGACGCTGGCGAACCCGGAGCCACAGGCTTGCGACGATCGCTACCGTATGGATCTCGAGTCCCTGAGGACGTTGTTCAATCTGTGGGACCCTCCTAGGCTTCCCCATTCGGCGGTCGAGACTGATAGCTGACCTTAGAAAGCTCCGACCCACATGGGCCCGAGCTTGGCTTCCCCTTCTCGTTAGTTTTGTCATTCCCTGTCGATGTTGTTTGTCTTGTTGTATGCTCTGTATTTTTTTATGTCAAACTGTAAACCGCTCCGAGCCCTCGGGGAGTGGCGGTATAGCAAGTTTGAACTATTAAAATAAATAAATAAATAAATGTTCAGACTTCTCCAACAAAGAAGCCTGAGGTGATAAACACATCTATCCTATGTATTTATTTAAAACATCTATATATTGTCATTCTTTTAGTGGCTTAACAGTTTCTATTAGACAGCTAATGGAACATTTTTCCTCACCATCTCTATGTCAAAATCCGTGAAAACAAAAACAAAAAAATCCTGGAACATCACAGAAAAATAAAACTTTCCACAAAACTTTGAAAAATTACACATGGTATGATAAGTTTAAAACATCCATATGCTCTTCTGAGAAGAATAATGTTAGTATACAAGAAAAAAAAGACCTAAATGCAAAAGGTCTAAAAAGTTTAGGACCAAGACTTCTCCTGCATGTATCTGACCATTATTTCCATACTTTGTTCCACTTTGTAGTTATGGTAGTATGTCAGGTACTCAAGGGACTTTTCTGTAGCAGCTGCTTTTTAAAAAAGATTTCACCCCAAAGTACATTTAGATTGACAATTCAATTGAGCAGTGAGAAAGCTTTGGTCTCATTCAAGTTTCAGCTATGTTGCTTTCAAATGTTAATGCCGTTCCTATTTTTTAACATCTTGTGAAGAACTATGTTCCTCTACTTTTATGATATTCTTGAGTCCTATTATTACAATTTTAAATGTGTGGATCACCCCAAGTTCCTGTTAGGTGGAGGGCTGATTGCTAAATATTGCAACAGCATCAATAACAAAGATGATAATAACAAGAGATATGCATAGACTTCTACCGTGAAACTCTGAAGGAGGAATTGCAAAGTTGGGAAACAATTTAAGAAAAGCTTTTGTTCCTGAGTTTTGAAATGCCCTTTTAAGAAGAATGAAAGTAACAACATGCTGAAAATACTAGTGACAACATGATGCTCTGGTCCTCAGATAAAGTTAGCACATGTGTAAAAATGTAGTAAATGACCAAGTGTATGTGTGTTTTCTTACTTAGGGATCCAGAAATCCCAGAAAATTATATTTCTCAAGAATCTCTGCATACTGAAATTTCTGATTATTAGTACTGGGGTCCAAGTTCCAATAATCTTCTATTCCCTCAAACATTACTGTTATTGCTAGAAGTTGAGTTTTCAGGGAAATGTGAAAGTGAGGAACTGCTTTTTGAATTGGCTAGGTGCTTCAGAGAAAAGTTGGTGCCCTCCACAAAACCCTTCTAAATGCATTAAAAAGTCTTGCAACAATGTCCCTAATTCAAGATGACAAGTAGAAAGAGTTCTCAAACTCTAGTGTTAAATTTTTCAATCTTCAGCTCTCTGTTTAGGTAGATATACCACATGAAAAGAAAACGTGCTTTACCACTTCAGTATCTTCTCCAGTTGCATGGAGTCCTAACAAAACTATCAGAATGCATCTCACTGTTTTTACTTGTGAAATATCCCCCATTTTTGCCCTCATTCCTCTGCTTGACCTTCTTTATTTTATTTTGGTTTTTTCCCTTTCCAAACTACAAAGTGAAGAAGAAAACTAACTCTTTGTATGGATGGTAGATGGGAAGGACATTGAAAAAAAAGCAGTTTTGATGACTGTTGGGCAAACTTTTTCTGAGCTTTTCTTCTACAAACTTCTGAAACATTTTACTGCAGCCTTCCTGCTCCCAGCATATTTTGCCACAAGTTATTGTTGATAATCATGTGGTTGGAATGCAGCCTGCAGAAACATTCTCAGCAGGTGGAATTCATCCTTTGACCTTCCTTTCCCTTTCACTGACACATAGCTCAAGGTTGATTTTCACTAGCAAAGGCAGTCAAGTATTTAAGTGCAAATTATTTATCCCAGCACATCACAACAAATTTACCCCCACCCCCAAAAAAGATAGGTTTTTCTTCAGAAGACATCTATGCCTGTTTAGGATTCCTGCCCCAATTGTATGTCACTTCATATACGTAGTAAGAATTCTCAGCTAGCAACATTTTCTATAACATGAAAAGAAAATCAAGGTTTCCAGGGAAGAGAAATGTAACTGATTATAAATCAAAGACATTTCCTCCCATTCTATCTACTTTAGTTACAGAGAAATGCATATTAAAAGAATTATCAGTAAGATTCAATTCCTGAAGGTATGAAGAATAATAGGGAGGGGACAGATGAAGTCACAACACAGCAGTAAGTAATAGAGATTGCCTTTTGTTTCTTCTTTTTTCTTAAAATAGCAGTATTTTAAGCGATTCAAACTATCACATATATCCATGAACTATTACTTTCCCAATTATTCCTTCTACAACTCCTGTAGCTAAATGACTTCATTTCTGAAAGTGAGATAAACTTTAAGTTGATTGCAACCCTAAATGTGTCAAAAATCAATAGGCATTTAAGATCATTAAATATGGTGAACAAAGATCTTTACTAGAACTTGAAATGCTTTGCAAATATTGACTAAGTGTCATCCTAGGTGTTTTAAATGTCCCAATCACAGAATGCTCATTTGGGTTTTTTTAAAAGGAAAGAAACAGATTGAAAGTGGAGGACAAGCTGTGTAAATATCATATTTGCATTTCTGGGCCAAGGCCATGAGATACTAGCCCTCTACATCTGTCCCAACCATTCTGCAATTTTAATTAATAACACACATATCTGGATGTTATTTTTAAGAAATGATTTTTTTTAAAAAAAGATTTAATATCACCCAGTGTTAAAATAATTATTTTTTTATTAAACTCTTAAAATCATTATTTTTCAATTTGATTTAATAGCTTGAATGTCAAATGACTTGCAGGGTCTTTGGTTGTGTTGGTAATCTTCTGTGGTGGGTATGTTGTATGTTAAAAACATGCTTTCAATTACTTATCACATCTTTAAGTCAACTTATACTAAGAAAATAGACGGCGCTGGGCAACTTTGATCATGGTCTTTCACTTATGTCCAGGACCCTCCTGTGGCACAATGGGTTAAACCCTTGTGCCAGCAGGAATGCTGACCAATGGGTCAGTGGTTCGAATCTGGGAAAAATGGGCTGAGCTCCCTCTGCCAGCTCCAGCTCCCCATGCAGGGACATGAGAGAAGCCTCCCACAAGGATGATAAAACATCAAACATCCAGGCATCCCCTGGGCAACATCCTTGAAGACAACCAATTATCTA
Source organism: Anolis apletophallus (assembly GCA_030556195.1). NCBI lineage: Eukaryota > Metazoa > Chordata > Lepidosauria > Squamata > Anolidae > Anolis > Anolis apletophallus. The sequence continues at coordinate 65,366,318 of JARBWK010000012.1, read as the reverse complement.
ACACCAAAAGCAAATTGCAGTTTCTCAAGTCGCTCCTGACACACAAAATAACCTTATGTCATCCATTATAATGGCAAAGCAGATATTGAATGACCTGTTCAGGTACAACTATCAGATTGATCAGGTGTCTCCACATGAAAAAGGACACTGACTTTCCAATATTCTTTCATGCCTGGAGACTTTGCAGGTTAATAGGATTTCCTCTTCAGACTGATCATTTTGCAAGTAAGGAAAAAAGTAATGGTGGGAATTAGGGTAAGTACTCTCCTCTTCATATCGGTTTGAAACTGGACAAGTGATGTCTGAACAGATAAGACTGCCGTATTACCTGAATGTCTAGCTTTCACTCAGATTGTAGCCATAACACATATGTACTATCATTTTGCCCAGATGATTTGCTGGTTTCTTTAATTGAAGTATTCAGTGCTTGTAGAAGCCAAGACTTAGAACAAAATGTGGGAACACGCATCTATCAAACTGTTCTGCAAGAAACAAATTTACTCAATGACGCAAGTGAGAGCGAATGTTGACAGCATCACAGTACAAGGGGTAAGGGAGAGGTGCACCAGAAGATTATTATTATTTATTTATTATTAACTTCATTTATACCCCACCTTTCTCCCCATGAGGATTCAAAGCAGCTAACAATCCAAACTAGACAAGTTTTAAAAGTGCAATACAAAAGTTAAAAAACAATTAAGTACTAACAGTGTGGTAAAAACTGAAATAAAATACAACACACACACTAAATGGCCTTTAAAATCCATTTCCCCCAATCCCACCCTACCTCCCCAAAGCCTGCCCCTTATAATTCTCCAAATGCCTGTTGGGAGAAGATCTTGACCTGCTTGTGGAAGGCCAGCAGGGATGGGGCCATCCTGGTCTCTCTTGGGAGGGAACAGCCATTAAAAAGGCCCCCCCTCCTGTGTTCTCACCAAGTCTGAAAAATGTATTTATGTTCAGTGGAGCAACCTTGGTATTGACCTGAGTTTTATTCATCAAACCTGCTCCACACACTTTGTAGTAATCCAGATTTTGTTGGAAGTGGTAAGTCACAGATCTTGCGTTCTCTTTGGAACTCTGAGAAAAAGAGCTCTAAAGATTAATGGGTGAACTGCGAGAAAGCACATTTGATTGTAGATGTCTCCCAGGTTCATAGAAAGAGATATGGTTTTTCAGATAACCTGGGTCAGAGCTATATTGGGTTTTGTAGGTCAAAACCAGCACTTTGAATTGTGCTCAGAAACATGTTGGCAGCCAGTAGAGCTGTCACAACAGATGAGCTGTACATGCCCCATAGGCAGCCCCAGTTAGTAGTCTGACTGCTGCTCTTTGGGTCAACAGAAGTTTCCAAGCACTTTTCAAAGGCAGCCCCATGTAGAATGCATTACAGTAGTCCAACCAGGATGTAACCAAAGCACGTACCACCATGGTTAGGAAGGTTATGAAGTGAGGCAGGGGAGGGTAGGAGAAACAGAAGAGGAAATGGTGTAGATGGTGGTATAGAAGAAGAATACAAGGGATGCTCCATGAAAACACAAGGTGAGGTAAGGAGGAGTAGGAAAGTACAGAGAGTGAAAGGGAATCAGAAATATAGTATAATAATGTACTGTAACTGTAAAAAATAGTATGTCATTTGAAACATAGTGGGTGGGGGGAAGCAACAATAAATATGCCAAACTGGCAAATTTGCATAATATGCAGATTAGATGCCAGGATTTGAGGAAGTAAACCCTATAAAAAGAGCTGGTCTTAATTTCCTATATGCACAGATGGCTGGCTACTTGTAAACCAAGAGCAGAAGTTAAGTGGGTTGTGATGGACTTTGCTGATTCCTTGGTTGGACTGTCTCTGTTTATCTCATTCACTAGCAGAGAGAGGAGCAGAAGATTAACACCAATTATGATTGCTCAGGGACTTTTTTCTTTTCCAAAGAATGAACAGGAACCACTTGAGTCTCTTTAGGTTTGCATGTCAGTCATAGCCATGATGAAAACCCAAGACAAGTGTAGCATAAGGTCTCTCACAACTTTCAAATCATTCAAACAATTCCCAAACACAAAACAGCCTTTGTACACAGAAAAACATATCCTTTATATGCCTGAACCATACAGAGAGGATAAAAAAGAAATTATTTAATCTGTTCAGCATTGATTGTTCAGCACTGATTATGGATGAAAGCTTTTATATTCCTGGGGAAAGGATCAGGGTACCTTCATGTTCCTCTCCTGTTTTCTCCCTTTGTGCAACTTTGTATAATAGTGTGATATTCTGGAAGTCAAATTCAGTCTGTTGTTACAATCTAATAAAATGGAAGCAAACACTGCTGAATTCTATGATACTACTGAATAAACAGACTTCATTGTTTTAAGGATGCTAAAGTCAACTTCAATTTTTTGGCAATCCCAACATAGAGTTTTCCTAGAAAAATATATTTGGAGCAAGTTTGCCATTCCTATACTCCGAGGTTAACAGAATGTGATTTCTCCAAGGTAACCTACAGAGTTTCTATGGCTGAGAAAAGATTCACACCCTGATCTAACACTAAAACTAGGCGAAATTATAGATCACACTGTCTCTAGGGAAATGACTAAAGATATAAATTCAATTCAGACTTTAAAAATCACAGCTTTTCCTCTAGATCTAAACTCATTTATTTGGTATTAAGTATAAATAAATTCAGTAGAAGCTACTTCCAAATAAAATCTTCAAAGTACTGCAAGTATGAATTTGAAAATGTTCAAATTCAATCAGTTTAGAGTTTGAAGAAACTGGCAGCATCTGTTCATATGCTACCTTCAGCCAATTTTTTTTCTCAGACCTTAAAAAACATTCAACACCACACTGAAGCTAAATAAATATTGCTATTACCTGTACTTGTCCCTTTTACAGGTCAAAGACACATTGTTTCAGTGATTTTACTGCAAGGTGTGCCCCCCCCACACACACACACACCATCACACATTTCACATAAGAAAGGATTTCAACTCCCATAGCTTAACTGCATAATTCAATTTGAATTTGCATAGAGTATAAAGCTTTGAAACCACAATAGCTGTGGATTTGAATTAGCATGATCCAAGATATCTGCTTTGAAGACATTTCATGGGTACTAGAAACATTCAGTAAATATATATAATCCCAGCACAACTTAAATTGCAGAAATGTTTGAAAGACCCACATTTATTTTATAGTGAACACATTGCTTGCAAATCCTCTGTGTTTAGAATGTATCATTTTAAGAAAATTCTGCATGTTTTATACAAATATATCTATGTCGATTTCTTGTACACTTTATATGCTATTAAAACAGGAGATTATCAGGGTCCTGATTTAGCTTTCCCCCAATCAAAAAAGAATATGATAAATCCACATTATTTATTTTATATAACACAAAACAGCCTTTGTACACAGAAGAACATACCCTTTATATGCCTGAACCAAACCACAAAAAAAACCCAAAAAAGCTGGGCCAACATATCAATAGGTGCAATATTGTATTTTCCTTCTTATCTACCATTTAGTGGCAAAAGGCAAGAGCTTTGTCAATTCTAGGAGAACCTAAAAGAAGGACCAACCTACTTGACTCTCTTCAGAGTAGTGCTATTTCTGGCTTTTTTGAATCCTTGGTGAGGAAATGGCAGTGAATGGGGCAAAATTTGTGCTTTGGAATAACCCTCAACTAATCCACGGTATCCTCTGTATTATGATAAATGTATTCAGGGGGTCATACCACCATGCTGGGAAAAATTGGGATCAGCTGGCTGCACTGGGGACTTCCTTGGGGACTTTATGGGGTAGACCATCTTGTTCTCCCTTTAGTGCATTTCTGGGGCATACATTAGAGCAGTGTTTCTCAACCTGGGGGTCGGGACCCCAGGGGAGGTAATGAGAGGGTGTCACAGGGAGTCATCAAAGAGCATCAGAAAGCACAGTATTTTTTGTTGGTCATGAGGATTCTTTGTGGGGAAAATTGGCCCAATTCTATCATTGGAAGGGTTCTGAATGCTCTTTGATTGTAGGTGAACTATAAATCCCAGCAACTATAACTCCTAAATGTCAAGATCTATTTTCCTCAAACTCCACCAGTGTTTGGGCATATTGAGTATCTGTGCCGAGTTTGGTCCAGATCCATCATTGTTTGAGTCCACAGTGCTCTCTTTGATGCAGGTGAACTAAAACTCCCAAACTCAAGGTCAATGCCCACTGAACCCTTCCAGTATTTTCTCATGTTCATGGGAGTTCTGTGTGCCACAATTGGTTCAATTCCATTATTTATGGAGTTCGTTATGCTCTTTGATTGTAGATTAACTATAAATACCAGCAACTACAACTCCCAAATGGCAAAATCAATCACACACACCCTCAACCCAACCAGTATTCAAATTTGGGCATATCGAGTATTTGTGCCAAATTTGGTCCAGTGAATGAAAATACGTTCTGCATATTAGATATTTATATTATGATTCATAATAATAGCAAAATTACAGTTGTGAAGTAGCAACGAAAATAATTTTATGCTTGGGGGTCACTACAATGTGAGGAACTGTATTAAGAGGTCACAGCATTAGGAAGGTTGATCAGCACTGCATTAGAGCATAGGATATTGTATCTTATATTCACCCCACTACCAGCAGTCAGGTTATGTTAAATATGGAGAAAAGAAATGGTCGTCATTAAGGTGTCATACCAGAGTTTTGAATGTCACATTCCATTGTATAATTTTCATTTCAAACTGTTATCTACCTATGTTTGCTATCCCCTGATGATTACAATACTATGAAATGCTGTGGGTATGATTTTTCATAGTATATAATCTAGAGGCAGGCTATCAAGAAGTAAGAATTGCCTCAGAATGCTAATGCTAATATATGTAGCCCTGTTGAATAGTGTAATATAGTATTGCTATGGTATCAGTGGCTTACATAGAATTCCGAATGACAGTAACAGAGACTGATAGGCAGTTTTCTCATAATGTCTCTCTAGAATACATATTATGGGTGTGGGGCAGAGGTGGGTCTGTGTCAATATACAAAATATTTTTCTAATGTGCCACCCCAGGCACTCCATTATGAACTCTGTAGAGTTATATCATCATGCATTAGTATAGAAAGGAATTTGAAGCCAAGTCCTGTGAGCAACATCTAAGAAAACTGGATATGTTCAAGCTTGCAGAAAAGAAGATTAAGAGATGATACAACAGCCATTTTTTAATATCTGAAGGGCTGCCATGTCGAAAATGGAATAAGAATATTTCTTGTACTCCAAATAGATTCTAATTACAGAAAAAGATATTCCAACTGAACATAACATAAATTTGTTCAGTAGTAGAAACAATTACTTGCTCTGTGTGTGTGTGTGTGTGTGTGTGTGTGTGTGTGTGTGTGTGTAAAACAAAAGTTGGATGGATACCTGTCAAGGTCGTTTTACCTGTGGACACTTGCTCTCGTGGCAAGGTGGAGTATATGATCATACAACCATAGAATAATATAGTTGGAAGAGACCACATGGGCCATCTAGTCCAACCCCTTGACATGCAGGAAAAGCAAAATCAAAGCATCTCTGAAAGATGGTCATCTAGCCTTTGTTTAAAAGTTTCCAAGGAAGTGAGTTCAACTTTTGAACAGCTCTCATGGTCCGGAAATTCTCCTTAAAATTCGAGTGGAATCTCCTTTCCTGCCATTTGGACCCATTGCTCTGAGTTCTAGTCTCCAGGGCAGCAGAAGACAAGACTGCACCCTCTTCCTTATGGCAGCCTTTCAAATAATTAAACATTGAAGTCATGACCCTCTGAACCTTCTCCTCTGAAGAGTAAGCATCACCAGCTCTTTAAGCTGATAATGTTAGAATCCTAACATGGCATATTGCTGCTGCCACTTGCCATCTTTAAATATTTTGGAAAACCTTCTAATTGTGATAGTTCCTTTACAATTGAATAAACTACCTTAGCATGTTAAACAATTGTTTGATTCCCCCCAGTCGTCACCCACAGCTATCTTTGCCACTGGTCAACTGAGTGGCCAATGTTCATGTCAAAAAATGATAATAGATTGCAACTAATAGCATGATATTCAGTGACTGAATGTATGATAATCCCTAACCAAACTCTGCATAAAATGCCCTCAGAAGGACTTTATTTCTTGGTTGTGCAATTAAATCCTACCTCATCCCCCGGATCCCCTCCCTTATACTTTACATTGCCCTATCCCCCAGTGTTTTAAAATTTTAATCTTTGAATTTGGCCCTGCCCATGGTGATCGTCTTTAGTGTCTTAATGTTTTGATTTCATATTGTTGTGTTGTTTTATTTACATTGGTTTTGTATTTAAAGTTATTTTATTTTCTGATTTTCTGCTGTGCTCTTGTGTTATATTGTGTCTACTGTATCAATGGGCATGGCCTCACATAAGCCGCCCCAAGTCCGCTTGGGGAGATGGTGGTGGGGTATAAATAAAGATGATGATGATGATGATTATTATGATTATATCAGCTCCCAAGCTGGTCCAGCATCATGGCACCTCACAGATTCAATCTGCTATGTACACATGCATTGCATAGATTAGATTACAAGGCTAGAGTTTTTGGTTTGCAATTAATGCCTGTAAAATGGAGGAAACTGGTGCATAATTTTAAAAAAACACACACACATTGAAGTAATACAGTTAAAATGTGCAACCTCTTTCTTTACAGTTCATGTTTTCAGATATGATTGACATCTATTTCTGAAACAGAGATAGGTAACCATTGGGATACCTCAAATTGTATGATTCCATTATTGTATTATAGATGGCTGTGTCGCACTGAATTGTGGGCATCCTGTTTCCAGCATTATGAATAGTCCCTCTCTCTCAATTTGCATGGAAAGTCTTCCCAGCTCTTCCAGATAGCCTTTGAAACTATTTTAGTGTATTTTAATGATTTACGTAAGGAGTCACAGAGGCGCAATGGATAAAACCCTTGTGCCTCAAGGTTGGCGGTTTGAATCCACAATGCAGATGACCTCCCATCTGTCACCTCCAGCTTCCCATGTGGGGACATGAGCAAGGCTTCTTACAAGATGGTAAAACATCCAGGCGTTCCATGGGCAAAGTCCTTGCAGACAGCCAAATTTCTCACACCAGAAGCGACTTGCAGTTTGGCAAGTCGCTTCTGACACAAAAAATGGTTTAAATATTATGCATCTTGAACTGGTTGGATTGCAGGGAGCCATAGAGGCTGGGCCCTCTATGGTTCTCTGTACCTGTGTTTTTAATTGATGTACCTGTGTTTTGTTTTTTTTTCTTAAATGATGTAAGTCGCCCGGAGCACCAATGGTGGAGGGCGACTCACAAGAAATAAAGTTATTATTATTATTATTATTATTATTTCCTTTTTTTGCCTCAGGCCACAGAATATTTTGTGTCATCCCAGGTTCTTCTGTTTACCTTTTTCTTTATTTTGTTTTAAGTTTAGGCACAGCCTTGGTGTGGTGGTGAAAGAATAGTACTGTATAAGAAATTAGTAAGGATTTCTAAAAGTAAAAATTATATTGCATATGCACTTCCTCAAGCTGAAAAAATGTGGCCTGAGACACAAATCAAAGGCTTTGTGCATGAACATACAGTCCCCTAAACCATGATAAATGTATGCTTCTACCTAATCAACAAATTGGTAATGATATCGATGTTTCTTTGTTTTGAGTCCTTCTATTAATCAATTAGATCATTCCATTTAAATATGATACAGAAACATTTAGGCAATGATAGATGATGCCATAATTTTTCATTCCGAATTATCCTTTACTTCAAGCACACTTGAGAAGATTGGCATCCTAAAGATAAATCAGGACATTCTGATTTAACATTGTAAAACATTAGAAAGGATAATACATCACATTTTTGAGATTTGGGATGAACAGCAGCACAATAGTTTTAGGTTTGGTGGAGTGTTTTTCCTAGACTCTGACATATGGAGAGGCTCACAGCTGCTATACTGAAAGCAGAACCAGCCAGGGATGTGTTTGTCTTAAAGAGAAGTCTTTTGCACAAAGACAAACACAAATCAAATGCACAAACATTGTTCTTATTCATCCAAATGAGTATGTTCCCACTTTCAGGATATTTAGCTAATGAGTGAATCATAGCTATGACTGATATCATCAATGCTACATTAAAAAACTGGAAACTCATACCTCCAAAAGAAAGAAGTCACATATATAAATGAATGTCGATGAGAAAAAATAAGTATGACATCCAGAATTTTAGCCTAACCGATAAAGAAGACTGAACAATGCCTGAAATATCTTCACAGTCTCCAAGAGGTTATTGGATTTTTCTCTCTCTGATTGTGCAGTCACCCAAAAATGAAAGGAAAAGCAGAGACAGGAGTTCATGCTCCTTCTATCTGTTGTAGTTATTTGCTGTCAAATCAACCATATGGTGACTCTATGAAAGAGACCTCTAAGAGCCCCAGTCATCATCTGTCCTGCTCGGATTTTGCAAACTCATGACTGCAGCTATTTTCATTGAAATAATCCAGCTCCCTCTTTTTCTATTTACTGAGCATTATATTATTTTCCAATGTTGTTCCCTCCCAAAAGTCTGCACATATTTCTTGCTGATATGTGGCCTCAAATCAAGTCAACATATAACATTCTAACATAAGGTCTTCCTGGCATTTTTTTTAACATATGAGTTTTGCCATTGCTTTTCTCTTGAGATGAAAGAGTGTGGCTTTTTGAAAACTGGACAGGGATTTTTAAAGTTAAGCAGGGGTTTGAATCCTTATCTCAAAGAATTCTAGTCCAACACTGCACTATGCATCCCTGTTAATCAAAATGCTGAGAATATACATCATGCACTCATATTGTGAGTACTGCAGATGTGAAGACTACGGCAGAGATAATACGTATGCATTTTGTCAGTCCCTAAAGTTCATCCTCTCCTCATCTCCATATCTAAAGGAACTCTGGGTTATTATAAACATATCTTTGAATTCATATAAAAGGTTCAAATCCCTTTTTTGCCACAGAGGTAATTGTTTAATTTAATCTGATAACATTGTTAAGTTATAGAACCAATGAGATGTAGTGATTTGAGCACTGGACTAAATTCTGAGGACCCGGATTTGAATCCCCATTCAGCCATGTATTAATATTGAATACATGGCTTTGCTCCATGTATTAATATTGAAAATATGTGTTGTGGAAGCAGGCATGTAGCCGGGGGGGGGGGGGCCTAAGGGGGCTTCAGCCCCCAAATTCTCAGCGTGGTCCGCGAAAAGGCCTTACTGGTACATTATTTAAACTGTTATGTTTATTCATATCATGATCTGATCACCATGCTCATTATTATATCCCACATTAATGGGGTTATTGGGATAACAATACAAAAGGTTTGCTAGGGTAGACCCTCTTCCACCCAGTCTCAGCCCCCCGAACCAAAATCCTGGCTACGACCCTGTGTGGAAGGCTTTCATGGCTGGGACCACTGGGTTGCTGTGAGTTTTTTAGGCTGTGTGGCCATGTTCCAATGGCATTCTCTCCTGACGTTTTGCCTGTATCTGTGGCACACATCCTTGGAGGTTTGTACAAAGGTCTGATGGAAATGACCGCAAACAATCAAGTGCCAGATAACACTTCCCCAATGAAGGATCCTCCCAGGCCACAACAGCCAGGGTACCTCTATGCAAATACCCTTACTGATTGACTTTGCAGCTGCAGGACTACTCAGTGCTAATCAAGCTTTCTAATTGCAACAAACAGATAAAGGTTCTTTCTCCCACCCTGGACATTCCACAGATATACACACACTCCACTTGCCTCATTTCCAACAGATCTCTGAACAAACCTCTGAGGATGCTTGCCACAGATGCAGGCAAAACATCAGGACAGAACACTACTGGAACATGGTCATACAGTCCGAAAAAGTTACAGCAATGTTTTGAAGATACAATTCTTAAAATAGCATTCAGCTGGAGTTAAAAAAAATATTGCAGCAGTTTGGAATGCTGGGGCAGCATATGACTTCAAAGGAATTTGATTTCTTATCCGCTCACTGTAAGTGTTGGTTTTGCTTTTTCTCTATGTCTTAGATAAATAAGAAGCATGGTATTATTTCAAGAGAAAACAAGAAATGTTTAGAAAGGAGGGGGGTAACAACACTTGCTTAAAACATATATTTACATTTTACTTGGGGGCGAGTGAAGATGATAATAAAAATGAATGGCTTGTTTTTACTGCTTTAAAATATCTTCTATGTACATCCCACTGTACTATTTATTAAGTATGCAAGAATCAGAATCCGTGGGATGATAAAGTGTGGTGGAATTCTTTGTTCTTAAATAAGGATGAGGTAGTAGGGTGAAAACAAAATAATGATATATGTATTTTTGTGACAGCCAAATATCTTCCAGTTACCACCCCCATTTGCCTTGAGCTTCCTAATTTCTTGGATTTCAGGAGTTGAATTTTATGTTTAGGAAGCATAGTAAATTCTTAATTTTTTCAAGCAGCATCAATTCATAAATTTGTCCTCTTTATCAAGTTACATCCATGTTTATGTTCCTGTGGGCAGAGATATTGAGATGGCAAAAATAAGTCCTGCTCATTGGACCTCACTTTGCACTCATAGAAACATCCACTCACGCCCTAGAATCCCCCCTCACAAAATAATTTAAATAGTGTGGTTCATTCTATATTTTATATAGAATTAATTAAATCAATTTAATTTTTGCTTCTCATAGACTTAACATGGAGATTGGTTAACCAGTTAAAATTGATGAGTACACCAGTTCTTTTTTTAATCTGAAAAAGTTTGGAGGGTGGTTGAACCCCCCACCTGGCTACACCCTGCCACAAGAGCATATTTTGACAGCATATGTTGGCTCCGCTCTACATCACCCACAGAGACCTCCAGCTCCCATCAAATGATACTGATAGGGATCCATGGATGATGCAGAAGCTTCCCATGTTGACATAGGAAGCCATGGGGGGGGGGAGCCATGCAGTCGACGCTTCCCCCCATGGGATCAACTGGGAGAGGAGCATGGTGATGCGGGGAATGGGGTGCCAGGTTCCCCACACACCATAACAACACTGAACGATTCCGGTGGCCATGTGTCCAGGTTGTAGAATTGCAATTTTGTGATGGACATTTCTGATTCTACTGATCCCTGAAAAAATGACTATGGCCTGATGACACCTGATAGTAGTAAGTGCATGAAGAAACTTGTGGGCCTATAATCTCAGATCCTAGTAAGATCCAGAGCATGTTGACTTGACTTATGACCGCATACTCAAGACATCTTACAGAAGTATGAACAAGTTGTGTGTGTATATAATGTCTGGGGATAATAGTAAGCAAGAGAAGCCTCACAATTATATATAAAGCATTTATCAAAAGCACATGTGTGAATACAATTGAAGTATAGCACAATTACATAGCTCAGAGCACATAGCATGTGGCATCAATGGGAATGTTAACAAATGAAAGCAGTGCAACACATACAATATGGAGCCTAATCAATGGTAAGCATAGATACACATCAATTAAAGAGGCAGTGTAAGGTAATCGTTCAACACAAGGTAATCGTTCAACACATAGTAATCGTTCAACACATAGTAATCGTTCAACACATAGTGGTACATTTAGATAGAGCTACACATATGAGTATCCAGGGATGTGAGGAAAGGATGCGGCAATCCAGGTGTATGCCTGGGAATGCGAGGCGGACAAGTCGCGGCTTCTCTGGCGTCAGTGGCAAGGAAAGTTTGTTGTTTTGAAAGAGGTGGGACCCCGTCGTGTGCTGACGTGTCCTGGGTCTACACTTCGAGTTGGGGGTCCAACAATACAAGGTAGGTACTCACTCAGGGATGGGGAGGTCCGTGGGGTTGAGCCACGGAGTCCCGGGATTCAATTGGCATGTGGCCGTAAAGTGAAAGTAAAGTCGCAAAGCTGCTGCAAACGAAAATCTCGTTGCATGAATGGCGCAAGGGGAGCCTTTGCCAATGTGGTGAAGCACATGGCAATGAAGCTTCACACCATGGGTGGAAGCCTTGCCAACGGCTTAGAGTGACCTGGCACCATAGCGTTTTGCCGTTTTGCGGGTTTCGCTTCGTCAGGGCAATTACGAGGTGGCTACACAGGGGTCAAGCAGCGGAGCGTTCCAAGCAAAATTATCATCAGGGCTTCATAAGTTGAAGATCCTTTCAGGCTGAATCCAGCCTGTTAAAAATATCTCAGATCCTAGCCCTTATTTTCCACTCAACAAAGAAGGGGAAGAAATCTTATAGTAAGTATGTTGACTTATAACCTCCTCATACTCAAGACATCTTACAGAAAGAAAAACATGTTATCTGTTTGTGTACGTGTGTGCGTGTGTATCACAAAAGTTTACAATATCATTAAAATCAGTTAAAATATCTCAGATTGTAGCCCTTCTTCCCTACTCAACAAGAAAAGGGAAGAAATCTCATCGTAAGTATGTTGACTTATGACCTCCTCATACTCAAGACATCTTACAGAAGTAAAAACAGGTTATGTGTGTGTATGTGTGTGCGTGTGTATCACAAAAGTTTACAATATCATTAAAATCAGTAAAAATACCTCAGATTATAGCCTTTCTTTTCCACTCAACAAGAAAGGGGAAGAAATCTCACAGTAAGTATGTTGACTTATGACCTCCTCATACTCAAGACATCTTACAGAAGTAAAACAGGTTATCTGTGTGTACATGTGTGTGTATCATAAAAGTTTACAATATCATTAAAATCAGTAAAAATATAAAACAATTATCAACGACCCAGCACAGCAACCCAGGTCTGCCTATTCACCCCAAACAAACAGCCTTTAAACCCCTTTCAAAAGAAAAAGGTCTCCAGTTGTTTGTGAGAGGATAGCAAGAAGATGACCAACCTAAACACAAATGGGAATAAGAGCATTCACCAAAACAGCTCTAGTCCGTGTTTCTACTAAATGTACTTTTGGGGACTTAGGACAAAGGAGGGACCTTCCCAGAAGATTTTGAAACATAAACAGGATCATATGGGAAGTTGAGATCCTTCAGGTATCCTTGATCTGCAATTTTTAGACCGTCATCAGCATTTCGAATTATGCCTGCAAACAAATCTGCATCTGCTAAAGATCTTTCAATAAAAGAATTTTATGTTCACTGTAAACAACCCCAGTTAAACATCTGGATCCAGCTTTTTGGACCAGCTGAAAACTTTCGAATAATCTTCAAAGGAAGCCCCATGGGTGGCATATTACTGTGATACAAATGAAATGTAACTACAGCATGTATAATCATGACAAGGTCTGATGTTTCAGGGAATGACAGTAGCTGGCACAAAAGGCTTAACTGTGAATACCTTCCTGGCCATAGCTGATGGTTAAATTCTAAAGCCCAAAGTTCAGTTGAGAACTGTATGCAAACTGTGAATCTGTGTCTTCAGGAGAAATGTAACTGAATCTCTATTCTCTAATCTATCTTTTGACTTTGTCTTGTTTGGATTAAGAATCAATTTGTTTTTCCTTCAGTGTACTACTGATGACAGGCACCATTTTAGAACCAAGACAGTCTCTTTGGATTGGGGTAGAAAGAAATGATAGAGCTCTGTATCATCAGGGCAAAAACTCTGGATAACCTCTGCCAGTGGCTTCATGTATATGTTAAATAGCATGTAGAAAAAATATATTAAATAGCAGGTGGGGAAAAACAGAGTAGGTGGGAATCAGGTAGACAAAGAGAACTGTCCATGCAACCTATCCCTGTCATCCATTCACTGTAAGACCATGGCCACCTACTATGGTATGCTATCAAACTGGATGACAACCTCAGTCTGAATATTTTTTATCCTCCTCTAGTATTCATAACTTCTGAATGATGATCTGAAGTACCTGGACTCATTCCTGTGTAATTTCATAACCACAGGAGGGAAAATAAAGAAGAACAAAAGAAATTGATAAGATTATTTATTTATTAGATTTGTAGGCTTTTCTCCTCACGTCTCTCATGGGGCTCAAGGAGGTTAACCATAAGACACCATGCAATTATTAATAACATAAATCTGAATAATTTAAGTATAAGACATCTTAAAATGCAATTTAAAACACATCAGCACATTCATAAAAATACCCACAGGATAACGCAATAAACCTAACCAAGGTATCTCCATTTTTACTTGTGTAGCTTACAGAGTAGTCCCCAGGCACAATGTATCATTGTTTATGACTAAATAGGTCATTTGTAGAATGCTAGGAATGCTAAATAACAAAAGAAAATAAGACAGCATCTAATTCAAACTTTTCTTTCAATATAGCTCAAGAAAATTGTGCATCAGGCAGTACAGAAGATAGACCTCCAAGAGCATTTATTTAATATTACCATAACTGTATGTCACTTTTTATTAATGTTTTCTAAAACACCATCAAGTGGATTGTTTGTTTGAATAAAAGTATAATGTGACTGGAAAAAAACCAAACAAACCCATAGTCTGCAGGGAAGTATGAATGAGAAGGCATGTATTGATTCTTGTTATATACATATCTACAATAGAGACTAGGCATCTGAAAAGAGATATATCTAAGGCCACACAATATTCACATCAACAGGGATATATCACGATGCTTTCAACATAAACTGCCAATAGTCCTACATCTCCATTGCACCTGAACTGTTGTGAGCATTGTTTGCATTACAGCTCTTCAGCTGTCTCTTCTGTCTCTGTGAGCTCTTTGAAAATATTGAACCTTTCATTTTTCTGTCAGAGGCTTTAAAGATTAGTTAATGTTTCTTTTTAAAACTGAGATCTATTTCCATATGCCAAATGTTGGCTTGTTCAACTTCACAAAACTACTGCTGGCTATTTTGCCATGAGCTAAGGAATATGAAGCAGATCGTTTCTGACTTTTAGATGGCTTCATATTTACAAGCCAACCAAAATTGGAATTCTACTAGCAAAATCCTTTAAAAATATTATTAAAATATCTGCCCTTTTCTCATGCATTCTTTAACTGGGAAGGAGGCATATTGCAGAAATACTGAGGGCAATATATGTGGCTGCAAGACTTAAATCTGCATTCATTTACCTGAGGACAAAGCTGCTGAACAGATATATTTCCACTATATCCTGAATGTAGGTCAACATTTTTGAATCATTGTTGTCTGGTAGAAACAAAGATTTTTTTTTTAAAAAAAGTTGTTTTATACAAGAAAATATGAATTGGTTTCTACAAGTGGAATTCCATGCGAAGGACATTCTTACTAGGTTTGAGCCCAGATCTGCTTTTAGCTGTTTCCTTCTGCCAATCCATCCCCTTTGGGTTTTTTCAGGTGCCCATAATGGCAAGGGCCCAGTTGTCATGGAGCCCCCTCCGTAATGGGACCACATGGCAGCCAATATCATCTCCTCCTCTATTTGGCATCACAGTGTAATCTTTTTGATTTTCCTTAATTTTCCTTCCTCCCCCCCTCCCCAATTGCTGACACCCAGGCTTCCTTGAAGGAAAAAAGGAAAGGTTCCTAGGAATGGAAAGGGGAGCCTCGTAAGTTCCCCATCGCCACCAGTGGGCTGTTGGAAATAAAGAGTTAAGTGAACAGTTTATACCTGTTGTAGTATCTGAGTAGATTTCCACTGTGGAGTAGTCAATTAATCAGCTGTGTGCTGAGCTGTGTTTGGGGAGTGGTTTCCTGGTTGCTATAAAATCTCTCTGCTGTGCTAAATGTGTGGGGGGATTGAAGAAGAAGAAAGTCTGGCCGAGCGTTTGGCTGATAAGGAGGAGGAGAAAGAGTTTGTTTGAAAAGACACGCTGATATCTTTGCCAAGGCTAATGACAAAGAAAACTGAAGACTCTGTTTATCCTGTTACTGTTTTGTGGTAGTTTTGTTTTTCTCTGGAGAACCACTTCATGGATGCAAACTACTGTAGCAGAAGGATCTGTGAGTCTCGGAGCGTGAGCAAACAAAACCTCCTGTATCTATGTTTGTGTTTTTGCACTGCCATGCAAGAGAATTTATCTTGTAGTGGATATATTTGCTGACTGGACTATACTTTATGAATTTTACAACATTAAAGAACTGAAGTCAACATTTGCAACAAGAAACTTCAAGTGTCCTAAGTTCTTCCGCTTGCCGCTGTGTTTTTCCTTTTAAGGTGGAGTTGGGAATTTTATTTCCATCATTCCCAGCTTCCTACATATTTCAACATGGGCTACATCTAACTGCATTTTCCGATTATGGACTGAAAATGTCTATCCAGCTAACTGTCTATTTTCAGAAGGCACACGAGAACAGATATGGGGGTCTACCGGAATCCAGCCGGCATAACAACTCGAGGTTCAGCCAAAATGCACAAGCCTAATTCTTACAACTGAACAACAAAAATGATAAGAGTCAGACTATTTCACAAAGCTATGAATCATGTGCCAAAGCATCCATTAATAAAGAACTGTCACTATAGTCTTATAGGACACTTTTCTTCTTTTGAAAATAGATCCATGTAATTGCTAATGACTGGGTGTGTGTGTTCTTTCCTATGCTATAAATGTGTAGTGTATACTATTAATAAAACAGGTTTTTTTAAAAAAAAATCACACGAGAGATAGCTAGATTTACCTGATGCAGCAAAGGAACAGTCTTGAGCCACCTTCATTTTCCCATCTCAGAAAGGTGAGCAAGTAGGAGATAAATCCTTCAATGCATCCTCCACTTTCGTTTCTTGCACTCTCTAGCATCTAATGCATTTTATACTTTCTGCATAGATGCATGCAGTTGTCCTGTCTCAAATTGAAAAGACATTTTTTGAGAAACCTACCTACATAGAGTTCACCTTGTTCTTTCATTTACATATAATATTTTGGGTTGTGCTGGGGAATCAATACTGAAAGCTGTATTTTAGCGGTTGGAGATTGTTGTATATTTGGTATTGTAGTGGCAACATTTTTGTAAAATTTGGCAAATTGGTCTTTAATATCATATTAGGCTGCTGAGTGCTGGCCAGGGGAGTACCTGGAGATGGCCTCTTAACTATCCAGAGGTCAACATATCCTTGGAATTATAGGCAGAGCAAATGGTTCACTCCTGCTATGATCCATCTGATAGTCCTTCTCTCTGTACCTATTTGGGATATGGAAGAGATCCATCTCATCGCACAAGGGCATTTTTGTTCCCTTACGATGCTCGGGCTCCTCTTCAGGGACAGATCCAGTCAATCCCCATCACATGACACAGGCAGTGGCCCCATCCATTGATGGCCAAAGTGGTGAGGAAGCATTTAAAGAGCTTCCTTGCCAATTATGGTAAAGGAATCAACTTTTAGGGAGCTCTGGTGGAGCTACCTGTAATTTTTGGGCTCCTCCCACTTCTGTTGGGAGAAAGAGCAAGGCAGCAAGGCACATTGCCACACTTTCCCAAATTTTATGGGGGAAGGGATAAGGCAGCAACACACCTTGCCCCAAAGCCCTCATGCGATGAAGGATGAGGGAAGGTGCACGGGTTGCCATGAGGCTCCATGTGCACCTTCCGTTTTGCTAGTGAATGTCATCAAAACGGAACAAAATGCGGAAGGGACATCAGTATGAGGAAGTCCTTGATTTGGATTGCTTTTGGTTTCATGTAGCTATCTATATCACTACTCCTGTACTGATCAAGGTTAATTTTGCTATTTTTATTATTGCAGATTAGTCTCACTTAAAGTTTCTTCCCACCTGTTCGGCACTATTTTGGGTTTACTTTGGCTTTTCTGTTTGTCAGAAGGTTGAGATGGGTTTCCCCCTTTTTTCTTCATGAATTTATGTTTCTTTTTATTGAGAGGTGCCTGGGTTTTACATCATATCTATATTTAAATTTATTAGAACTCATCATAATTTATAAACATATTCTTAACTCCTACTCCCTTCAGCTTAAAGAAGCTTGCTGTAGAATAATGAATAAAACGATGAATATGAATTATACAGAGAAATTTTAAAAAGTAACTTCTTTTCCATACTTAAAACCTGTTAAAAGTTGGGTTTGAAAGACATTACCATCCAAAGAGATTCATTTCTCTTCATAATAAGGGGAATCATTGAAAAATTGTAGAAAAGAAATGTGTCAGTTATATAACTCTAGGCACTGTCACTCTTCCCACATTTACGTTTTAAATGTAAAGTCTCCAAATCCTATGCAGTTTGTAATATAAAATGCCAAGTAATTATAACTTCATGTCTGATAAGTGACTTGGAACTAAGTTGAATCAAGTTAGAAAGTGAAAGACTCAATCTCTAAGATCTCAAGTCTCAAGTACAGCTCGTATGAAAAAGTAATTTAAAAATACAGCCTTCTCTGATACTTATTTGGAGAACTCTAAATATAGATGGCCACAGAAAAGATGGACAAATAGATTCACTAACCTGTGCAAAACCAAGCCAAAAATCAACAGCTCCAGGCATTTTTTCTCCTTTTCTCTGCAGCCTACAATGTAGCTGAACCAGCTTAGAAGGGTCCTCCAGAGTTTCCTAAGCCCATAGGAAGTGTTTAGAGGAGCTATATGAAGGAAATGAAATTACTTACTCCTAATTCCAATAATGTAAATAGTTCCATCAGAGGTTGTCTTGCATTGAATCCCGAGCACAATGTGTATTTGTCTCTCAGGCCTTCAAAGTTTCATGTACACTTTTCTTTATGGTATTGTGGGTTGTGTCTTTTGAAAGGATTAGTCAAGACAGAACACAAATAAATGATTAACATTTGAGGACCTTCTCTAGGTGCATCTTCCAAGTGAAACAAAGCAGCTGAACAAAAAGAAGTCCTGTTTTTGTTTTTATCTTTTTAGTAGTGGCCCAGAACTGTGGAATGGCCTTTTGAAAGGGGTATTCCTATTGTGCACTTTAATGTCTTCCTAGTGAACAACATCTCTTTTCTCCAAAAGATTTCAATTATTATACTTAATTGTATATAAGGAATTGCATGTTTAAGACGAAAGAGGTTTTTGATTCTTGGATTATGGATTTTGGTACAACCCATGGAAAAATTGAGGATTATTATATGGAGAAGGGAAAGAGCCAGTGCTGCTTAATACTATAGAATCATAGATTCATAGAGTTGAAAGAGACCTCTCAGGCCATCCAGTCCAACTCCTGCCAAGAAGCAAGAAAATCGCATTCTAAGCACCCCCAACAGATGGCCATTCAGCCTCTGTTTAAAAGCCTCCATGGAAGGAGTCTCCATTACTCTTCAGGGTAGAGACTTCCACTGCTTAACAGCTCTCACAGTCAGAAAGTTCTTCTTAATGTTCAGGTGGAATCTAATTTCCTGTAGTTTCAGCCATTGCTCCATGGCATAGCCTCCAGGGCAGCAGAAATCAAGCTTGCTCCCTCCTCCCTGTGACTTCCTCTCACATATTTATACATGGCTATCATGTCTCCTCTCAGTCTTCTCTTCTGCAGGCTAAACATGCCCGGCTCTTTACGCCACCCCTCATAGGGCTTGTTCTCCAGACCCTTCATCATTTTATTTATTTATTTATTTACCATATTTCTAACCTGTCCTTCTCAACCCCAGAAGGGGACTCAGGGCGGCTTACATTCAGCCCCATTAAGGGGCCATTTCAACAATACAATAAAATCACAGCAACAACATATCAGCATAATTAAAACTATACGAAGTCATCATTACACAATAAACCAGCCTCATCAGTCTTCACGCCAGTCCAGTTCATCCCTTAAAGTGCTGATTGCATTTATTGAACAAATGCCTGATCCCACAGCCATGCCTTTACTTTCTTTTGGAAAGCTAGGAGGGAAGAGATCGATCTTATCTCGGTTGGGAGTGTGTTCCATAGGTGGGGAGCCACCGCTGAGAAGGCCCTGTCCCTCATCCCCACCAGGTGCATTTGAGCTATAGACAGGAGCGAGAGCAGGGCCTCCCCAGATGATCTTAGATTTTGAGGTGGGATGTAGGGGTGAATGCGTTTGGACAAGTAAGCTGGGCCAGAACCGTTTAGAGCTTTATAGGTCAACACCAGCACTTTGAATTGGGCTCAGAGATGGACCGGCAGCAGGTGCAGCTGACATAACAGGGGGTGGTATGCTCCCTGTATGTCGCCCTAGTTAGTAATCTGGCTGCCGACCGTTGCACTAGTTGGAGTTTCAGAACTGTCTTCAAAGGCAGCCCCACGTAGAGTGCATTGCAGTAATCTATATGGGATGTAACCAGAGCATAGACTACCATGGCAAAGTCAGACTTCTCAAGGTACGGGCGCAGCTGACTCACAAGTCTCAGTTGTGCAAAGGCTTCTCTGGCCACCACCGAGACCTGGGGATCCAGGCTCAACGATGAATCCAGGATCACTCCCAAACTGTGAACCTGCATCTTCAGGGGGAGTGTAACCCCATCCAACACAGGCTGTAACCCTATGCCCTGTTCGGCCTTTCAACTGACCAGGAGAACCTCTGTCTTGTCTGGATTCAATTTGAATTTGCTAGCCTTCATCCAGTCCAACACAGCAGCCAAGCACCGGTTCAAGGTCTGGACATCCTCCTTAGTGACAGGTGGAAAGCAGTGACAGATCTGGACATCATTTGCATACAGATAACACCGTACTCTGAAACTCCAAATGATCTCTCCCAGCGGCTTCATGTAGATGTTAAATAACATTGGGGACATTACCGAACCCTGAGGGATTCAACAAGACAACGGTTGTAGAGATGAACAGGTGTCGCCCAATAACACCTTCTGAGACCGACCCTCCAGGAAAGACTGGAGCCACTGCAAAACAATACCCCCAAGTTCCATCTCTGCGAGGCGTCCCAGAAGGATACCATGGTCAACAGTATCGAAGGCCACTGAGAGGTCCAGCAGAACCAACAGGGACACACTCCCCCTGTCTAGTTCCTGGCGTAGATTATCCACTAAGGCGATCAAGGCTGTTTCAGTACCATGTCCCGGCCTAAAGCCAGACTGTGCCATATCAAGATAATCAGTGTCTACCAAGAACCCCTGGAGTTGTGAAGCCACCACATATTCCATGACTTTGCCCAAATAGGGAAGATTGGACACTGGCCGATAGTTCACTAATTGAGTGGGATCCAGTGATGGTTTTTTCAACAGTGGTTTTATAACAGCCTGTTTTAGGCTGGCTGGAATTCTGCCCTCCTTTAAGGAGGCATTAAGCACCACCTTAATCCACTCCGCCAAACCCCCTCTGGCTTCTTTGATCAGCCAGGATGGGCAGGGGTCTAGGGTGCATGTAGTACGCCTCATCTCTCCAAGGATCTTGTCCACATCATCAAGCTGAACCAATTGAAAAGAACCCATTAAACCAGACAAACAGATGCTCATGTTACATCCTCAGTCACCCTTTTCTGGACACATTACAGCTTGTCAAAATCTCTCTTCAATTGTGGTGCCCAGAATTGGACACAGTATCCCAAGGCAGAATAGAGGGGTAGCATGACTTCTCTGGATCTAGACACCATACTCCTATTTATGCAGACCAAAATCCCATTGGTTTTTTTAGATGCAGTATCACATTGTTGGCTCGTGTTTAATTTGTTGTCCACAAGGACTCAAAGATCTTTTTCACATGTACTGCTCTCGAGCCATGCACCCCCCATTCAGTATCTTTGCATTTCATTTTTTTTCTGCCTAAGTGGAGTATTTTGCATTTGTCACAGTTGAACTTTATTTTGTTAGGTTTGGCCCATCTCTCTAATCTGTTATGGTGGTTTGAATTCTGCTCCCATCTTCTGGAGTATTGGCTATCCCTCCCAATTTGGTGTCGTCTGCAAACTTGATGATCATGCCTTCTAACCCTTCATCTAAGTCATTAATAATGATGTTAAACAGGACCAGGCCCAGAACAGAGCCCTGCGGCACTCCACTCGGCACTTCTTTCCAGGATGTATAGTACTATACATGAATAAATTCAGAATATTTGGCTTAGAATGATTTAACTCTGAGGATTATTTTTCAGTCTTTTGTTTCAGTTGATTAGTATCAAAGAGTTTTTTTCCCCCACTTCTGTGCTATTTTAAAGCTTGTTACATTTCAGTTTGTAGTAATGTCAACTTTACTGTTCCTAAGAGCTGCCCAGAAAATGCCGGTTACATTCCAATCTGGATGCAGCCATCCAGGACTCATTTCTGTCAGCCTTCCTACTTCTATGCTGGGTACTTTTCCAGAACAAAATGATGGCTGTGCCAAGGTCTCAGGACAATGCCAGTAAATATACAATTCACAAACTGCATGTGTACAGAGTACTATCTGGCTGAGCTGTTCTGTAACAAATGAGTTGTGACACTTTGGGTAAGCCCTGAGCTGCTTTGGAAACATCAAGAAAACATGAAAAGTAGTATTGAATCATATAACAGTCCTATGTAGCTCAACATTCTGTTTGAAAAGAGACCAATCACTAGTCCACTGGGAATCCACAAGCAATTCATGAGCACAATTGTACCCTTCATCTCCTGTCCCCCAGCAACCGATACATAGATACATTATCACATGTGCATCAGATTTCTTGATTTAATCAATCTGCATTGCACATAAATTAGTTTTTGCATGATTTATCCAGCATATCTTCAGTTCAATTTATAGCCCCAAAAGCATGAAACGTCCTTCTTTCCACCAATAAAGTTACTTAAACTTTATTTCATAGAGGGAATGAGATTTGTGGATGGCAGGAAATGAAACAAATAGTCTTGTGAAAAATAGCCAGTTAAGGGAGTTGAAATGTGTGTGTCAGTGCTTGTCAATAACATCATAATTTTAGAACCACTAAATCAGTGCACTCTACCAGTTGCTGTTTGGGTTTAATGAAGAAAGGTTGAGATTCTCATTCTATGATGGACTTTGAAAGTGGATTTTTTTTGCATTTTCTCTATACAGAATGTGAGCTCTTAAGAATACTATAAACATGCCTAACCTTGATGAGAAATGGTTTCACAGTACATCAAGTGTCAATTGCTCCAAGATTTATCATATTTTGGAACTTATTTACCAAATTAAAAAAGTATTGGCACAACAATGTGGATTTTTGTTCAAAAGATAAGAGGAGTTTTTGGCAAATGAATTTATTACAAAGAAGACCACTTCCCAATTTCAAAAACTGCACAAAATTGCTCATAATTCCATCTAGTGGGAAGACAACTCTTGATGTTCTCCATTGTTGTATGCAAGAAAGGTGTTTTTTTTTATTTAAATTCAGAATTCAAGGAGTTTGCTATCAGAAATTAAAATGCTACATTTTTTTTGTTAGTATCCTCAATTATCCCAGGGTATATGCAATTGACTGTATAATAGCGTGGCATCCAAGTCTAATCTTTTGTTAACTTGAATAATTCATATATCTAGAGGTGGAATAAATAAATAAGTAAAACTGTTACTAATTATATCAGGAAAAGAGAAATTATGGCTACAAACTAGATGAAAAAGGTGTAATATTATTAAATTTTAAGGAGATTGTATCTGGAACATAAACACTCAAACCTATTCTTAAGATAGTATCATCAAGAATAAACACAAGAGCCTTGACAGACCTGCACTGATATCTCATTCAGGATAATGACCATCTATGCTTAAAACACAACAGCTGGGATATAAAGAGATAAGAACTTTTCCCCTCTTTTATAACAATGTATGTCTTTTTTTGCTTTGTTTCCCAGAATCTCATATTCAAAAGAACCATACTAGAGGCTGATATTTCAATAGTTTCTTGATATATATCAATCATGACTTGAAATCAATGGTAGCCTTATTCTCCACAAAACATTTTTGGAGGCAGAAGTAAACCACTCAATGAGATTTCAAGAAAAGAAGAAACAAATACTTTGTTATACTCAAACTGATGTATTGAATAGTTCAGAAGCAAAAAAATGAAGTTATGGAGCATTGTAGCTTGAAAATAATTTCACATGACGGAATATATAAAATAAATAATAATTCTAATATAGCCCTGTTTCCCCCTCTTTGGTTTAGAAATTAATTACATGGGACTAACAATTCTAACTGGTTCCATGTGTGAAGTCTCTTAAGAATGGTGTGTAAATGTATGGACTTCACACTCAACACAAACCCAATGCCCAAAGGAACTTGCTTTCGTGACAGCAGAAAGTCCTTGATTTTTCAGCTGTTTTATCTAGATTTAGCTAGCTTCTTGATTGTACTGTGAAACCATCAAGGTCCCCCTCCTCTCCATGTTGCATGGATTTTTGAATGAAGTAAGAGCATAAATCTAAATATGTAAGGTTGCTCTTTCCCCCACTTAAAGCTTGTGAGGTCAACCACCATCTGACTCCACAAAGCTTTTCTAAAGCTAATGAAAGTGCTGTTTAGTTTACCTATTTTGCATATTATTTTTCAGAAAGGATCAAACCTCCATATAGACTATTTTTTCAAGCTGTTAAGGCTATACCTTTATGTAGAGTGTTTCAAAAATTGTCTTAATACACAAGTAAAATGACATACCTCCCAAAATAATTTAAAGTACAGGAATAAAGCAACTCACCATATTTTTATATATGCACTTTCAAAGTCATCTAGGCTCTGAGACCTGGATCTACCGTAATCTTTGAGCTCTGCAGAAAAGTCAAGTATACATTGACTTTGACAGGAGCTTTCATCTTGTCAGACTCTGCTGCTTTTGTTCATATTGAGCGTCTTCAAACAAAAATGAATTCAAATTTGGCATCATCAGAGTCACTGCATTAGAAATAACAGTTTTAATTGTTATCAAAAACACAGGGAGATCAAACTCCTTGCCAAGAGATTTTAAGACGCCTTTTAAATAAGCATGTGACAGATTTTGGCAAGCAAGGACTAATTAATTATTTTAGTTTAGATTTAAATCTGACATTTTACATGATCAGAAGACCACCATACATAGTTTTGCTTAGATGTCTGCTTAAATGTATTGATCATTCATAACAAACATAAGATTTATATAGTGCTAGACTAAATGTTTACCCCCAAAAAACCAAAAAATCCTTTCTTTCAGCATTAAATTCTTTATTGTAAAAAGCTCTGCAGCCCTTTTTCATTGTACCCAGAGCATTATTTTTTTTAAAAGAAAGACTTGTCAAGGACTAGTCGAAATGCAAACAATTATCAGCAGTAGAAGAGTACTCTTGAACTCAGTTATAAGCTATAAGAAGGCTTTGGGATTATCCATATTTGGAGACTATGAAGTGTTCTAAACAGTAAGCATATTTCCAGAAAAGAAAATGGTGCCTCCTTTGAGATCAAGTATCTCTATGTTATCATAATAAATATGCAGCCTAGGTACTTCTTGTCATTTCTTTCCCAGAAAAGGAGAGCAGGGGAGGGGGAAAATTAGAAGCAACTAGTGTCAAGTTCACCTTTCAAATGCAGATCCATCATTTGTGATAAATAAAAATGTCATTTCCTTTGAAAACAAATGCATAGTATTGGCTTCTGTGACTGTCATGAGAAAAGCAACAATGCAAAGGATCTCGAAGAGTTGACTCTGAGTTTTCTTTTCTTGCTCCAGTGAACAAGAAAAGTGTTAAAGCCTTCTTTTATGTATCAAATATGCATAGGCCACCACCGTTCCTTTACTGACATGCTGTCCAAAAGCCTAAAAGGAAGGAACCCACTGCAGAATGATTTTTCAAAACAAGCAGATAGAAAGAGCTGCTGTATCTATTATAAACAGTCATAAAAATGGATGAAGAAAGAATGGAGGAAGACAATACAAAAATATGGGTAGCCAAGATTCCTATCCCTTCTCTTGACTGTAGACTAAAATATTGACCTAATGACATGGTTTATAATTCAGCTTATTCAGTTATCTGGTGTAGTTGTAAGGGATGCTAGTGGTGAAGGCAACTGTGAAGTATTGCTAGGTAGGTAGAATGTGAACACTGTTAGATCTGCAAATGCTCTATGTTATCACAACTTGCGGCAATCCAGACATCACAGTTTAAAGCCTAGAAAGAGCATGAAAACACGTTTCCCCCTCGTTTTCACTCCAAATGACCAGCACAATTTTACAGAAGAACAAAGGGACTTCAATTTTGATCACAGTATGATCTAGAAAAGGCCATCAACAGTTTATTTCAGTGTCATCTCAAGGATCATCTCAAAGAGCTTCACAAGATACTGCTGCTTGAAATTTTATTTCTATTGGGATTTTTCCCGGCAACATCTTCCTGGGTTATTTAAGAATAATTCACAGGTGAAAGAAGTCAGAAGGTTCAGCACAGATATGCCTGGCCCATTTTTCTCCATTTTTTTATTGAATATTGAAAGTAAGTGGACTTTTTAAAAGTTTCAATTTTTGTCTTACCCTGTTTGATACAGAAGACTGGAGATATTTCACTTCTGAGGTTTGATATGAATGTTGTATTCTAGTTGCATAGAAAGTTGGAAGTTTATATCTAATATATAAATATTTGAGTTAATCATCAGTCTCAGTACAAAGTGTTAAGGTAAAAAGACAAGGAAAGTGGAGGAAACTAATCTTTTTAGGATCAAAGAAATGAACAATATGGTGAACTGTCTATATTTTCAACTAGAACTGCCCTTTACATTGAACATCCTTAAGAAGCTTTCCAGTAAGCGCATTCACATGTACATTCAGTATATAGAAAGCAGAGCAGACTCCCTTTTGTTAGTCTCATCTCAAAATAATGTGTCCCAATGGCCTTGCCTTGGTGTCATGTGTATGAAAATGAAAAGTATGGTATGTATTTGCCTTTTGGCACACATTGCTAGTTTAATGGGCACACAATTTTCAATTGTTTAGTAAAAATTTGGCCACTAGAGAGGGTAGGACCTTGTAGATATCCACCTCTAAACATGAAAATTAGTAGTTGAAGAATCCTACAGAAGTGACAATCTGACCTAAAACCTAAGGGTGTGTCTTCACTGTTATTTTAAGCCAGGGGGTGAATGTATCAGCTCTATGGCTCTTACACGATGCTGGAGTGGATTTGGAATAACACAGCCTCATTAACATGAGTTGTTGGATAATACTAAGCTTTCCTAAAACTCTAAAGTAACCAGCAACTCCAAGCATGTGTCATCCTATTTTCCTAGGCTTAGGCAGCCCAGGTGGATAGGGTAGCACCAACATTGTCCCCCTCGATCTTCTATATATGGTGCTCACTGAGCATGAAAATGGAGGTGGACACTGCTCAGTGCCTGGAGTGAAGGTATCCAGAGAGCAGAGGTGTTTATAGAAGGGGGGGGGGAACCATTTCCCTTCTTCTTTTCCTCCCCCATCAATTCATGACTCTGGATATTATCACTACAGGCACTGGGCAGCTCAATTTTTGTGCACTACAACAAAAATTCTGTAGGTGGAAAGGCAGCATCATAGGCAAGTCATGCTGAGGCCTGACCTGCAGCCCAGCAAAGCTTAAGGCACAGAGGGGGATGGCTGTTTGAAAGACCCCATGAAGGATCCAGACTTGGTTGGGGCTAGCCGGTATGCCAGCTTGTCCATGGGAGGGGCAACGAAGCAACAAGTTGGAGGAGGCTCCTCTCAGTCTGCCTCGTGCCAGCATGAGGTAAGCAGCTGGAGATTGGCTTGCCTGGAGGCTCCTAGAGATTGGATTCCCTCCTTTAACCTGGCTTGTTGGTGCGCAGGAAGAGGGGAGTGTGCCTGGCAATGGCATTTAGGCTACTTTTCACCCCACGGATTGTTTCCCTTGTGGGCCCTCTTAGATCCGCTCGGGGCTTCTTTTTCTCAAAAGGCATTTGTAGGCTTCCTTTCACCACTCAGTTGGCCTCAGTGGGAATGCTTCCTGCACCCCGATATTTTCAAGTGTAACACTTGGACTTTTTGTTCCCCTTGTAGGGACTAGACATGGTTAGGTCCAGTCGGAATCTTCATTATTCAGATTAAAATGTGAACAAATCCATTTTGAAGCAATTTCGAAGCGATTTGAGAAACCAGAAGTATTATTGCCCTTTCAAAGTCACTGTTGCCATCTTTTTTTCTGATCCAGGGAGTGAATAGGAAATGAATCAGCCTTTGGAGGCAAACAGCTGCTTGCATGCTGGGATGTTTGCCTCCAGCCAATGAGGGGAAACCACCTCCAGAGGGGCGGGGTTTCGGCACAGCAGCCATTGCCCTTTAAAAAGGGCTGTGCATGCCTCGTGGGCTCATTGCGAGCCGGGGATACGAAGGCAGTGGGACTAGGGCAGGCTGTTCGGGTGGGAAAGGTGCCACGCCACTGCTTTGCGAGGGAAGGACTGGGAACAAATTACCCTTTGCTGTTAATAATTCCCTTCCTGAAGCAGGGAATCCAACTTCTAAGAGCTTATTCTCTCCTGGGGTTTGACTTCTGTGCTTTGGAAAACCAGAATTCCCCTTTGCTGCTAATAATTTCCTTCCTGAAGCAGGGAATACAGCTTCTAAGGGCTTATTGTCTCCTTGGGGTTACTAGTTGTACTTTTGGAAACTAGAAATCCACTAATCCAATCCTTTTCTTGGGAATCAACATGATAAAAATTGGAAGGCCTCTTTCCTCTCCTTGAGGTTACAAGTTGTAGACAGATCTGTTGGTGAGGAAGGGAAACCTTTCAATTTTTTTGGCGGTGGAGAAGAAGTGCTTGATATCCGACTGGATGGATCTACATCCTTCATCTCATGGAGGTATACATAATGTTTGGCTGTGCAGTGGCTGCTGTGCTTTTTCAGTATGGTCCTTTATTGCATTGCTCTCTTCCGTCTTCCCCCTATTGAAACCATCATCCCTTGGAGGGGTGTTTGTTTGCCTGCCCTGGATTTGCCCACAATGTGGTGACCGAGACTTCCAGGTCGTCACAGACATGACTCTACCATGCAGTGGCCGCCTCATTTTCTCAGGAAAAATGGGCATTGGAGGCCAATGTCCTTTTGGGGGTGGCTTTCCTTTCTGTCAGCATCATTTTTTCCTGTCATTACGGTCACCAGGTTTTTTCCCCCATCTTTTCCTAAGCAGAAATGGCTGTTTGCTTGCTCTGTGTAGTGTTACATTTGCTGTTAAGCCTCAGTCTGACATTGGCTCTGGCTGTACTCCCCTCTGTCGGCTCTCACCTTGGTTACCATTGGTGGGGCAAATAAATATCCATGAATATGGGGAGCACCTTAAGCAGACAAGCACTCTGGAAAAACATAATCCTGAAAGAAGGCAAGTTATGGAACTGTTAATATTTATAAGTAAGCAAATAATGAAAAGGCATAGAGGTATGGCAACAGTTCTACTGAAAATCCATGTCTTACAATTGCCAAGGATGAAGACATGCCACTACACAAATGAATTGTCGAGCAGAGGAAGGTTGCTTGTCTGGGCAGTGAAGCTCTGTGTTTCTGCAGGCAGGCCATGTTCTTCCTAGCTTTCCCATCCTTCACTCAAGACCCTATCTGGAATGTGATGGGTGCAGTTCTTGCTTGACTTAGCTTCCCTGTAGATGTATTAGCATATGCATCCAGACTGTGTGCGTTTTCTTCTGTCTTGCGGTTCCTCCTTGAGGAGACATCTTTCAGTGTTGTCTTTGAGGGGTGCCTGCTTGTATTCAATGGGAATGGAGTGCCTTTTTTGTTTAGCCCTACAAACTTTGAAACCATTCACTCTCTCCTCCTTTGAGTGGTTGCCTTTCTTCCTCCTCCTCAAATCCTCCTGTTTGGGGTCTGCAGACTTGTCTTTCTCTTGGTTCCTTGCATAGAATTCCATTCCATGTACAGTAATTCTCTCTTTTTTTGGATGTACTTTTGTTCAGCCATTTCTACTTCCCAGATTGAAACCGAGTGATCTCCCTGGTAACTGGTGGTCGGACGAACTTTGTTTTTATCTTGGAGGGTTCACAAGCAGTAGTTGATTTAAGTGACTACATCAGCTTGCCAGTATTGATGGCAAAGTGGTTTCCCCAACCTTATCCCTTCCCTGATGTTCCATTCCTTTACATTAGAAAACCACCACCACCCCTGCCCCCATGGTTGAGTGTCCCTTTGTTGGCCCTGTGTAGTACGGCTGTTCTTTTCCTTTGGGTAATTGCTCTTTATTTTTGTTCTTTTAAACAGCTGCTTCTACTTGGCAGACTGTAACTGCATGTTCTCCCTGGTAATGTGTGTTCGCACGACCTGTGGAAGATGTAGTTGTCAAATTTTCAAATGTATTATTAATTTTCTTTGAATATTTTTGAAGCCTTTCCTTCTCAACCCCCTGTGGGGGACTCAGGAAGGCTTCCAATCAGAAGCAGTTTGATGCCTAACACATACATTATAAAAGCAGATAGTCAATAATTGGAAGTAATTGACAACATGAGAACAAGGAATTAAAACCTTCTACGAATTACCACTCAGGTGGCCAGTATAATCCAAAAGCTGTGGTTGGATGCTCCATCTAAATTATACATGATTCATTTCCAAGTCGTTGCCATTATTGTCTTTGTCCGCAGAATTTCCCGAAGGACATTTCCCACATCCAGGTTTTATATTTTTTCTTAAGGTGCCAATGTCCTAACTTTCCCTGGGAGTGAGTTCGACAGGCAGGTGCCACAACCAAGAAGGCCCTATCCCTTGTCCCCGCAAAGTGTGTTTGAGACTGGGTCGGGACCGGGAGCAGGGCCTCCCAAAGAGACCTTTAGCTCCAAGGTGGGATGTTGAAGCAGATACGTTTGGACTGGAATGCCATTAAGGATTGTATAAGGTCATAACCAGCACTTGGAATTGTGCTTGGAATTGTATCAGCAGCCAGTGGAGCTGACATAACAGGGGACAGGTATGCTCCCTGATTGACGCCAAAGTAAGAATCAAAGCTGTTGTTAGAGGGGGTGGTCAGCGTGGAATGCTGGCATCCACTGCGCAGACAAGCAGTCATTCCTCGGGGAAATTTATCCCTCCCCCAGTTGCTAGAGGGGGTGGTCATGGAGGACCACTGGCACAAGGGCAGTCATTCCTCGGGGAAATTTATCCCTCCCCCAGTTGCTAGAGGGGGTGGTCGTGGAGGACCACTGGCATCCACAGGGCAGGCAAACTGACATTCCTCGGGGGGATTCATTCCCCCTCGAAGTGTTGGTGGTGGGGGTCAGGGAGGACTGCTGGCATTCACAGGGCAGGTGAATGGACATTCCTCAGGGATTTTGTGCATCCCCAGTTGCTAGAGGGAGTGGTCGTGGAGGACTGTTGGCATCCACAGGGCAGGCAAATGGTCAGTCCTTGCGGTGATTTGTCCTTCCTGGTCTTTGAGGGTTGGGGCGGTGGGTTGGAACACTAGCCAATGGTGGGCAGCAACAACTTGGAGGGCTGGGGTGAGACGCTGCTGTCCTCTGGGGATTTCTCCCTCCTGACCTGGGAGGGGCAATGTTAAACAGTGGCTTACTTTAAAAATTGTCAAGAACCCAAGGATCTTCTAAACATGTTGAAAGTGAATATGCTGACTGAGGAGAATCTTTTTTAACACTGTGGCAAGTTTTGTCAGTAGCAGTCTAAAACTGAGGGAAAGGGAATCTCCCAAGTTTTCCCTATCCCGTTTGCAGGTTTTCGTGCATTGCGCAATCGCACCCGCTATTAACAAAGCAATTCGGAAATTTCAGAAAATTCCAACTTTTTTTGGAAAATTTTGGAAATCATTTCAGAAACGAATCGCCAGTGCCCCCTACATCCAAAACAAGTTTTGAACCATTTTTTTCCTTGATCAAACCAGCCTAGTAAGGACCTAATGAGCCTTCCTAGTGGCACCCTTGGCCTTTTCCCCTCTGACACTCATGTCTCCTTTGCTTGTCCCCTTGTAAGGGCCTCTCAGTGCAGTTCCCTTGGCAGCAGCAGCAGCACTTGTGGCCCCTCGCCCTCTTGCCCCTCAAAGGGGCCTCTGTGGTGCATGCACATGCATCCTTTTCAGTTTGCCCCTTTGGAGGGGCCTTCTGGTGCACGCTCCATTTGCGGTGGCACTCCTGAGCTCCCCCACACACACACACACACGTGGGCCTCCTGGGACTTCTGCCTCACACCCCACTGAACATTTGCCACTTCAGCAGGAGTGCTACCCGCTCCTGGAAGGGGGGGGGGGTATTTTGGCAAGACTATCTGGGGAATAGGTTCCTTTTGCTACTATAATTGCACCCTATTCATTGTTTGCCTTGTGTTTTGATCACTTTTTAGAGAGCCCTTAGTACTTTCTCTTATTTTATTTTTTGCCTTCTAACTTTGCATAGGGCAGCCATTTTGATTCTGGGATTAAACACATGGCCAGCAGGGAGCCTGCTTAATAAAAGGGTGGCAAATTTTATTTGGGGCCTAACCACGTGGCCAGCAGGGAACCTGCTTGGTAGTACATCAGCCATTTTGTTGCATGCAAAGAGCCTACTTTTTTCAGGGGGAAGTGCAAATGCAGTCCCCCATTACCACAAATTATGCAGTCGAGTTTCCCGCATTTGGGGAAATCACGGGGTTCAGCACACTCAGAGTGCAATGGATGAGCCTCGCCCTGGGAAAACCTCCTTCATGATCAAGGTGTCTCCCCTGCCAGGTAAGTATTTTTTTTTGAAGTAGGTGGTCATTTTGTGGTATCTTCAATGAAGCCTGACCTCATTGTTCTGGTGGCCATTTTATTCCACTAAATTGGTCATTTTGTTGGGTCTGGCAGACAGTGCCATTAAGGAACAGGACACAACTTAGGGATTTATTTCTTTTCTCTTTTTTTCCTCGTATAGCATGGCTTCCAAAAAGGGTCAGGGAGGAAGAAATAGTAAAGGCCTGCCAAGAGGTTCAGGTTGAACAGCCTCTTTCACAGGATACCACCATTGAGGTGGGCACAGTTGCCAATGAGATGGCTCTTATATTGCTGCAAGTGGAGGAATTTGAAAGGGGTTCTAATGGATTTCCCTATACCTCCCTCTCTCCCATTCAGACATCTAAT
Source organism: Anolis apletophallus (assembly GCA_030556195.1). Classification (NCBI taxonomy): domain Eukaryota; kingdom Metazoa; phylum Chordata; class Lepidosauria; order Squamata; family Anolidae; genus Anolis; species Anolis apletophallus. The sequence continues at coordinate 65,333,497 of JARBWK010000012.1, read as the reverse complement.
ACATGTTTTAAATGCTGGGCATTATAGTTCATGGTTTGGTCAGACATCAGCTCATGAGGATTCACCTTTTCCTTGTGTGTTTCTGTGTATGTGTTGTAGAACATGGTAATGCAAGCTGTTAAAGCAGAAAGATGCTACAACTGCAGGAAAACACCAATCCTATGAAGAGTTTTCTTGTTCTTCCTTGGACCTTGAGGAAGTCCCTGCTACTTTACATTTGTCATTGGGCTTCTCCTTCTTTCTCTCCCCCCACCCCTCCATAAACTGACCAACAGGCATTCAGCTTATCTTAACATTAGCCCTTTACTATTGACTAGTTGCGCAGGCCTGCCTTAGAGTCACTATTTGGGACATGGGAAATTGGAAAATGCACAGTGCTAGATTTACCATTTTGCTTAGATATGCTACAGCACAGGGCCCAGCCTACCTTTTTATCTTACAATGGAATTTGCTTATGTGGTGCAATTCTAAATTTGAAGGCATTCTGTTCTGGAGCAATTCCAGACATAATGATAGTGTTGATAATCTATGGGAGTGTGCCACAAAGCAGGCGGTGTAGGACTACTGGTCCTACCTCCTTAAGGGCTCTGGGAAGGGGCTTCATGTGTCTTAAATCCAGCACTAGGAAGGCATCACAAAATATCTTGAATTTCTGTACATGGTACCCTATTTCCATATGCACTTGCCTTCTGTAATGTCTCAACATGTTCAGCTGTTTTGGGTTATTACTTACTTCTGAAAAGATACAATTGCAAATGATTTTCCTGAACTGGGAAATGTTATTCTTCCTAGAATGTATGGGGGGAAAGACAACATAAACCAACAAACACAATGAGGTGAACTTGTGGAGAACAAAGAGCACTAAGGCTGATAGTCACAAACCAAAAAAGAATTATGCAATATAAAGCACATCCGTGTGGGAATGGTAGGTCAATACCCATATGATAGTTCACTCGCACAATGCAATCAGTCCCCCATGCTACTCGGCCTGGCCGCAGTAGGGGAGGCGCTACCAAGGTCTGCCCAACAGGGATGATATCCCAAGGAGACAGAACCAGCACAACATAAAAATGAAAGCCTGTAACCCCAACGAAATCCAGTGGCATCAAAAATTAAACAACAATGATCATTATGCAAGAGCTCTGTCATATACAACAACAATACCCCAGGATGGAAATGCCCATTCGAGCCCCACTGCCGTCAAGGAGGCGTTTCCCAGCGGGTCCAAGGGTGTAGCGTGCCGAGGTGGGGTTGCGGTGGAGGCTAGGCGCGGCCACGGGAGACCGCGCCGGCTCCGCGGAACCCTGCCCGGGCTGCTAGCTGGCGGCGGGGTCCGATGACGTGGGACTATCCGGCTCCGTGATGATGCACGCAGGCGAATCAAGGCCGCGGCGCCGCTCACAATGATGTCGTGCACCCAGATGGGCGGGACCGGCGGAGGCAGCTGCTGGCTCCCAAAGTTGGGGCCTGGTGATGTCAAGTGGGGAATCCCAGCATAGCAGCGTGCCTCTGGGGAGTGTAGGCATGGACGAGGGAATCCCCGATGGCAAGCGGTAGCGGGGGCGGGGTGGATCGAGGCCGGCCAATCCCTGCGTCTCGATTATCAAAACATCAAGGCCACCCCAGCAAAGCAGAGCCCGGTAATAGAGGAGGGGGGAGGCAGGATGAAAGTTCCAACAGATCCGGTTCGTCTCGGGTGTGTGAACCCAACGTAGGCAGTCTTGAGGAAGCACCGCACTTTCCACGTCCTGCCCAGGAAGCAATGGGTGGCGACCAAAAAACGGAAATGTACAATGTCCAAAGCCACACGGAGATGGAGAAGTATAACAAAATCAGTTTATTGAGCACACAGTCAATACCATGTGGTCCAGGCAGTTAAAGGTATACCGCCAAAGCACCAATACATTAGTGCCAGAGTGATCAAAATGCAAGCTCAGCCATGGGGCTGGCAATGCCCACGGCTGTAGTAGCCACGCCTACGGGGGATGTACAGTCTTTAGGAAGGATCCCAAATCCCGTTTCGCTGCTATCAAATTACAGCTTCATCAGGGCGTTTCCATGATGTATATAACCATTGTATTGGTGATAAAACATGTTATATATTCCAGAATAAACAATACAGGTATATCAAAGCATGTGGATGACCTGGTGGAATTGTACATTTGGACATTGTACATTTCCGTTTTTTGGTCGCCACCCATTGCTTCCTGGGCAGGACGTGGAAAGTGCGGTGCTTCCTCAAGACTGCCCACGTTGGGTTCACACACCCGACCCGAGACGAACCAGATCTGTTGGAACTTTCATCCTGCCTCCCCCCTCCTCTATTACCGGGCTCTGCTTTTGCTGGGGTGGCCTTGATGTTTTGATAATCGAGACGCAGGGATTGCCCGGCCTCGATCCACCACGCCCCCGCTACCTCTTGCCATCGGGGATTCCCCCGTCCACGCCTACACTCCCCAGAGGCACGCTGCTACGCTGGGATTCCCCACTTGACGTCACCAGGCCCCGACTCTGGGAGCCAGCAGCTGCCTCCGCCGGTCCCGCCCATCTGGGTGCACGTCATCATTGTGAGCGGCGCTGCGGCCTTGATTCGCCTGCGTGCATCATCACGGAGCCGGATAGTCCCACGTCATCGGACCCCGCCACCAGCTAGCAGCCCGGGCAGGGTTCCGCGGAGCCGGCGCGGTCTCCCGTGGCCGCGCCTAGCCTCCACCGCAACCCCACCTCGGCACGCTACACCCTTCGACCCGCTGGGAAACGCCTCCTTGACGGCAGTGGGGCTCGAATGGACATTTCCATCCTGGGGTATTGTTGTTGTATATGACAGAGCTCTTGCATAACGATCATTGTTGTTTAATTTTTGATGCCACTGGATTTCGTTGGGGTTACAGGCTTTCATTTTTATGTTGTGCTGGTTCTGTCTCCTTGGGATATCATCCCTGTTGGGCAGACCTTGGTAGCGCCTCCCCTACTGCGGCCAGGCCGAGTAGCATGGGGGACTGATTGCATTGTGCGAGTGAACTATCATATGGGTATTGACCTACCATTCCCACACGGACGTGCTATATATTGCATAATTCTTTTTTGGTTTGTGACTATCAGCCTTAGTGCTCTGGGAAAGACAACATGCCTAGGGATCAGTTCAAGTTTACTTGTATAAGTCTTTCACCTAAGAACTTTAGGAAACAAAATTGAGATGAGAAATAATGAATAGCAAAAGAAGGACCAAGGCAAAGTCATAAAACACTGACAGACTTTTCTTAAATCATGGCAGACAGGAAAATTTGAAAGACCGATAACCCTCAGAGAACTACAAATCATATGTTCTACCTACCCACCTCAGCCTATCCATCTATATTGTTAGCAGAAGAAGGATCATTATGACATTCTGTTGCCCCTAGCAACAAGTCATCCTTGGGCATTTTCTTTCATTATAAGTAAAGAGCAATATCAGCCTTTGCTTCACTGATATAAAGTATAATTTAAAAGTCATTGAAAATGTAGTGAGATACTGTTTCCTTTAATGGGGTTGTCAATAATTTAAACACCTTATTTATTTTGTTGTTTTTCTTTAAAGAATGAGCATTTTGAACTTCACATTATTGCAACCTTTAGAAAATGCAGCCACAACATTCAAACAATGCTTTTCTCCTCATACTCACTAGATCTTAAAATGCAGCTTACATTATCTTTAGTTTAGTAATAGAGAAAAATCATATATGAAAATACCATGCTTTGGGCAGGGGAGCATTATAGGAAAGTGTTTCCAACCAGCTCCTTGATCATTTATCATACACTGAAATATGTATTTTTTGCCATAAGGAAATCAACGCATGTATCCATGCATGAGATGTGTCAAGAGCTCCCTCCTTATTAATATAATAATATGGAATAAGAAATTATCACTATCACAAATCCTGTCTCATTGATGATACAGTAATGAGAATATATGGACATATTGCTTATCTTATAGCAATTACATCCTGCTGGCTTGAGGTGATATCAACATCATTTCAAATAATTACTAATGATCCTTTATTTATATGTATTAATCTCTGCTGGACAACAATTAAGACAAATACTAGATCAGAAGGCCAAATCTTTTTCAACATTCCTGCTATGCATCTCATTTTTTCCTTTCTCTTGTCACAAGCCAGAATTTTTGTTACATCTGCCAATAGTATTTTTACATCTAACAGCAACTGATGGCATCCATTTCACAGCAGCTTTGGCCTACTGCCTCTGTAATAGACATGAAATGGTAATCTGGCATAAAAAGTCAGAACTAAAGATAGTTGTACTATAATTTAATATAAAAAGAGAATAGGTGTGACATAGAAGTTCTACTTGTGTATAAATAAAGCCACTTCTTTACATTATAGTCAAGAAAAACTAAATTTAAAGCAGCTATGACCCCAGCTGAGTATTATAGGATAAAGGTAAAAAGATATGATTTAGTAAACACACATATCCTGTGTTCAAACCGAATCTTAAATCAAGAGGGACAGTGGATTTTTACTTTACCTCTCTGATGTGTTCTTAGGTCACATATGAGCCATATGTCTTCATATGCAATATCTTGCCTTTGCACTCTCCGAATTTTCACTGATCAAAACCAGAGCACCATGCGGCCAAGCAACATCTGAGTGTTACCAAGAGAGCAAAAGTTATAAATGAGAACACATGTATGTTCAGGGAAATTGTAGAAGTTCCCTTTTGTCTTCATTTACATGAATGGCAAGTTTAATGGAGTGCAAACTATTTTTTTTCACTTTGAAATATTTTTGCAGCAATTTATGTAAGCTGAGAACAAAAGAGAAAGAAATTGGGAAATTTTAAATGGACAAAAATGACATATGATTAATCACGAGTTCTCCGGAGAGATAGCACAGTGGTAACAACAGCTGTGCTTGCAATCAGAAGGTTGCATGTTCGATTCCCAGGCTGGTCTGGACTCCCAGCTGTGAGCCCTGTCCACTGTTCACCTAACAGTTCGAAAACAGCCCAGCTGTGAATAGATGAACTAGAGACTGCTAAGCGGGGAAGGATTTTTACCAAAAAAAAAGAGAGGACTTTACAACGCCTGAATAAAAGGAAAGATCAGCTGTCGGAAGGTGGAAAGCGGAAACAGAGGCTCTCCATCATGAGGATGAAGCAACAGCTCACCCTTGTGATGTAATGATGTAATGGAGCAACCGCACCCTATGACGCAGCCAGAAGAAGAAGAAATCCTTCTAAATTGTACTTGTTGTATTGTAATTGTATGTCAACTGGCAGGGATTGTCTGCCGTATGTGTAATATAATCCGCTCTGAGTCCCCTTCGGGGTGAGAAGAGCAGAATATAAATAAAGTGTATTATTATGCTCCTGTCAAATTTGGACAGCTGGAGTGTTTATGTAGCTTCCACCAACAGAAATCATGAATTGAGAGCTCTGAAAAATATGTAAAATTTACCCAACTTGATTCTATAAAGATCAGAAAAAACTAAAATCGTGTTTTTGGAACCAGGCTTTTGGCTAGTGGGCGCAGCAGCATTCTGAACATGAAACTGGACCCGATGACTGTTATGATAATGGTAAATGGCTATGTGATTATGTGATCAGGTGATTATATAATTAAATTGTTACTGTTTTTAACTTTTTATGTATTTATGAGTTTATATTGGTGTTTAATATTGTGGCATCAAATTGCTGCCTATGTTAGCCACCCTGAGTCCCCCTCCGGGGGTGAGAAGGAGTGGGGCAAAAGTGCTGTAAATAAATAATAATAAACAAGGTTAAATTTTTACTGCATTGTAGATAATTGGGCCTTTAGTCAATTTTGATATTCTACTAGTGCACATCTGTTTGGGTAAAACTGGCAAAATGGCACTACCAAGAGCAGGTGTGCTCATTACGTCGATCACGATCTGCTGGTTGATCGTGGAGGCAGTACTGGTTGATCGCAGCAGAAAAGATTTCAAGTTTTCAAGTCACTGAAGTAACTCTCGCGCGATTTCTCATGTGTTTACTTGCGGTTCTAGGAACTGTAGTCCTGCAGACCTGCGCTCCCCAATCATTATGTATTATGTGTGTTGTGCAATATTGGCTTATTCAGTTATGCAAGGTACATCCACATACATTGTACATACAAAAAATCCTTAATAAATTTGTAAATAGTTATATGTTTTACATTTTTGTAGTGGGTAGGTAGATCATTTTGACTTGGTTGTTTTATAAGTAGCTCACATGCTGAAAAAGTTTGAGCACCCCTGACCTAGAGGAATCCTCCACCTTGTGTGACTGTGGAGCACTGGAATGATTTCCAGTTCACTCCCTGCTTTGATTTTTAAAAGCTTTGTGACTGCAATGATGAGGACCATATATGGTGAAATTATTACTTGAAAGAGAGGGAGAATATTTTAAATTTTAAAAGAAAACCAAAAAAATGGAATGAGTAATATGGCTGAAGATGCAGACCTTCAGAATCTAGTGAGGAGTATGTAGCGTCCAGACATTTGACACATGTCATCCTTTCCCTGTATATACCCCTTAATACTTCATTTTAAGGTAACCAAGAAAGTAGCCAGTATAGGAATTATTTGGCATTTATATTAAGCAGAGTGCAGCATAGCTGGTGCAGTGCATGAGCTTGTAGTATGATACAACATAGAATTATTTAGGGCACTCTGGTAAGGTTAAGAATAAAAGCTATGTTTATAGTTGAAGAAAATTCATCTTGGCTAGAAAAGATAATATGCAAAAGAACATTATCTATATTTTAGTATGGGAGTCCCTAAAGGTTGACTCTCTTGTGTGGGTGGAAGCCATCCTGAGTGCTTCCTTGCCAAACAAAGGGTCATAAAAGAATAACAAACTTTTGCAAGAGAAAAATGAGCTCTGGAGGCAAAAAGAAAGCAGAAAAGGCTTGAGTATATAATTAAGGAAATAGAGAGGTAAAAACAAAAGGGCATGCATGCATGCATTCTAGAACTTGTTCTGCTTCTAATTACCATGTAAATGTGTTGATGCTTCCTTGCCTCCAACTCACCTTCTCAATGACAGTTATTTAAATTCACTTTGCTTTTGTGATGTGGAAGTGGTCTCTAAGGCCCCTTCCACTCAGCCAACCCAGAATAGCAAGGTAGATACCCCACATTATTTGCTTTGAATTGGGTTATCTGAGTCCACACTGCCATATAATCCAGCTCAATATGTATTTTACAGCTGTTTGGAAGGGGGCTCAGAAGTCACTTAATGAGAACATCTGCAATCATCTCTTTTTAATGGACAATATTTCATCTCAATAAGTTATTTTTCATACTGCTCTCTCAACAGTCCATATTTCTCATTGGTCTACCTGATGCTTTAATTGACCCTCCCACTGCGGGAGTATTATACAGTGAAACCTTGATTTAAGAGTTTAATTTGTTCCGTGACCAAACTCTTAACTCAAAATGCTCTTATCTGAAAACAAATGTTCCCATTGAAATGCTATTAATCTGTCCAGACCCCCCCAGTTTTGTTACATGTTTAAAAATAAGAAAATATATTTTATACATAACAAATAATGTATAAATGTGCATTCACATGGAACAATAAAAAAATCAACTTTAAAATGGTAGAAGCACAAGGTTATGGAAAGGAAGCACATTTGAGGCAACAAAGTGTGTGTTGGCTAGTGTAACAGCATTCACATAGAACAATATAAAAGGAAGGCCAAGTTTTAAATGGTAAAAACACAAAGTTGTGGCAAGGAAGCAAAAAGTGAAGAAGCAGAAGCATAATTTTCTTCAGACTGTACTCCCTCTCTCTCTCTTGCTCCCTCTCCCTCTCTCTCTTCATGAAGCTAAACATACCAGGAATAAAAGCTACACAAAATCAACTAACCCCAAGTGCCTCAAAGCAGACAAGAACAAAGTGGACAGCAATCTCCCAAAGTGGACAAGAATACAAGGCAGAGAGGCTGCTCCCTTGAAGCACTAAAGCCCTGCACTCTAGCACTAGTGCTCGTTTTGCTGCTAGCACTTAACAGAAAATGCTGCTCTTATGTCAAAGCAAAACCGAGACTCAAAATACTCTTAAATTGGGATACTTTTAAGTAGAGCTTCCACTGTACAGCATAAAAGAGCATGCAGGCATTCTACAGCACATCTTGTCTATAATTAAAATATACAAACTGTTGGTTCTTCTTAGGTTCCAATAATCAATGCCTCCTTTGTGTAACAATCCATCATACCCGCAAATTATTTTTCATTTGTAACAAAACACCACCAGCCATTTAGTGGATGAAGGAATGTGGTGAAAGACAGTCAGTGTCCAACTGGATTCATAAGAATGTCATGGTTCCTGTTGGTAAATGAGAGAGATAGTAGTGAGCCTCTCAAACAGAATGATGCTCTAAACACAAACTGAAGGATTCATCAGTCCATTCCATGCACATATAAATGTACAGTCTATCCAAAGAAGAAAATTAAAGTTAGCATTCTTTGTGAAGTATGTAAAATATTTCTACTCATGAATATTTGTATACAATCAGCACATGCCCATCTTCATGTAGTAAAAGAAGAAATATGACATGTATCAGTCTGGAGCTTCCCAGCTAGAGATACACTTATGACATGGAGGCATGGCAGGAAAGGGAAAGAAAGGAGGGCAGATGGGTTCCTAGAAAACAAAGGGGTGGTTAAATGATACAGGAAGTGAGAGGCAACAAAAAGTTGTCACAGATGTACTATGCCCAAACTTCAATAAGTGACATGCAATCTAGTTGTAGAAGTATGCAAAGATGGCTAACTCCCAGAGCTCTTGGTCCAGGAGTATGTCATGTTCTTTGTGTTTGGGTGGAAAACTGCAGCCATCCTCACTCTTACCAGGCTTCTAAATGACCATGAGGAACAATAGAACATGGAAGAATGCTTGGTGGAGCTTTTTACTCCACCAAGGCAAAATAGGATTTCATGTAGTAAATTCAAGGGAGCAATCAAGCAAGGGCTTGCACAGTGGGCATTGTATGATCTCAGTCCCACTTGTAGTATTACTTGCATAACCACACCTTTGCTAGTGGGAATTTTCAGTCTACCAGTGTGACTTTGGATTTAGATCTTAGGTTTTGCAAACTTGAAAGACTAATTCTTTCATGATCCTAGTTGCCTTGCTGCCTTTATGGCTTCCTTCCATTTTCTTGTCCATATCTGAGCTTTTATTGCCTACATTCCTGGATTTTTTGTATCTGCCTACAAACAGAGAACACACATATACTTTTAGACCAAGCTGAGATGGTTTCCTACATGCTTAAGACTTTAATTGTTGCTGGAGACAAGCCAAAAAATACAGTATGTGTTGTAAGAAAGCATAAAAGTCTTGCCTCTTGTCTTATTTCAAGTTTGTCTTTCTTCTTTGCTTTCTGACAGAGCAAGCCAGCGTCTCCATGAAGAAACCTGATTTTAAAAACAGAAACATGATGTGTTTTCTCCGCATGCTTTAGTTCCCTTTTCTTCAACTGCTTCCCACTTCCAAGCTTACATGTTGTTGTTTTGGTGATTTTTTTTTGTTTGGTTTGTAGGAATAGTTTTCCAAAAATGTTCCTTCAATTTGTGAAGAAGAGATTGTGGGTAGAAAAAAAAAGTTTATTTTAGAATGACTTGTGAGGCATTTTTTTAAACTATCACAGCATAGAACTTTCAAGTTTACACATAGAAAAATTAAAAATCATCATTGATGCATAACTAAGTACCATTTTGAATCCTATCCCAAATAGGGAAGATGTTCAACTGCATATAGGTAGATACTGAACTGCTAAGACTGAAAATGTAATAATAATTCTGATATGGGAAATAATATGAAAGGGAGCCATGAGGTCATCAAGCTTATAAACTGTACTGATAATTAATCATAAGAACTAAAAATCACTGCCGCTCAGGTTGCAAATGATAATTTCTTCTAAACAGTGGTTCTCAACCTGTGTCCCCCCAGGTGTTTTGGCCTACAACTCCCAGAAATCCCAGCCAGTTTGCCAGCTGGGATTTCTGAGAATTGCAGAGGACCCACAGACTGAGAACCACTGTTCTAAAAGAAACCACAATAAGATTGCTTCCAAGATTTTTCTCCAAATTTCTTTCTTCATTAAAGTTCTATGCACCTTCAACCCACAAAGCACCAGCATAGGACTTGCTTGGAAAAACTGTCACTTTTTGCACACAACTTCAAAGCTCTACCTAAATCAAAATACTAAACAGATACATATTCCAGATTCCAAGCATCATTCTGGAAATTTTGAATTACAAAATTGATTTGAAGTTCTCTATCCTGTCACAGATGATGAGGAACTAGAACATGTTGGCAAGGATGAGAGGTTCTTGAATGTAACTGAGTGGAGGTTCATGAATGCATGGGAAATGTCTCTGAGGATGAGGAAGCCAGTTCACGAACACAGAATCTGGAGTTACAAAATCAGTTAGAAGCTCTTTCCCCATTCATAAATGATGCAGAACAAGAACACTCTGAGAATGAGGAGTTCTTGGATCATTGAGAGACCGTTAACCAGGCATCTGCTTAAAATGTTTGAGGAAACCCTGACCTAGATTGAAGGAAGTAACAAGGCCACATTATTCTGCTTTGGCCAGGCATCACATGGAATACTGTTACCAGTTCTGGAAAGATATAGGCAAGATGGAACATCTTGGAAGACTTAACCAGGGGTCTCTAAGTCATGCTCTATGAGGAATGACTTGATGAGCCGAAGAAGATAAAATACAGCACTCAATGCCAGTAAAAGAAAACTGGTTTGAACAGAAGAAAATTGCTTGCTAAATAAATGACAGTATGAGAATGCAGATTTTGATGACATTCTGGTATCTAAAGTATCTCTGCATGCATTGGTAAAGGAATGACACTTGAATATCCTCCTCAGCCAGGATTAAAGATCTCATGGCTCTGACGTGACATGATTCTTTAAAGTCTAGGAAATCCAAATAGCAAATCACTGCTCACTGTCTTATTTCTCATTTTACCAAAAAAGCTAAAAGTAGTTCATTTCTAGCAACTTCTTCCAATAAGCTTCTGAACACCTGTTAAAAGATCTTCATAACTTTGAGATATAGGGCTTCCTTTTCACCTTTTTCTACATTCAGAGATATTCAGAAATCTTTTCTTCCTTCTAAGATTGAACATGTCAGCCACAGTCTGTTCTATTACACAGAATATATCTAGATACCTGGTTACTTAAAAGACTTTTGATACATCTGTGCTATTCCCTGCTTGCTGACATATGTCTAATAGCAAATGGAAGAAGAAAATCCAAGGATGAGCTCCAATCTTTTCAGTAATTGTTATTCATGCCTACTGATTTAGATGGATTATTGTTTAGCTAACATGAATGTCAAATTAACATAAAATATATGTATCACGACATGCTATACTTTGTACATTACATAACAGAATCACAAAGAAATGTGAAAATGATCCATAATGTAATTCTATTCACTAAAACAGTTTGAGGCCTTTGCTAAATACCAGTCACTGTTTTCCCCAGTAATTGTCATACAAAAAAGATTTATGTAGGTATCATGAGAAGTGCCCAGACTCAGCAGTCCCTAACAGTCACAGAACCCTCAACAAGCACATGGAATTCCACATTTGGAAGAAATTCAGTTCTTGCTTCAAATAGATAATTTTACCTTAACAAAGCAGCACAGAATGGAACTGTACCCTTATTTATTTATTGATTTATTTATTTATTATTTATATGGATTTGTCCGTTGCCACTCCCATCTGGCTCGGGGCAACTTCCACACAGTAAAAAACACAGTTAAAAACACAATTAAAAGCATATGCAAATACATAAACATCATACAAGCAATACAAGCAACCCGACAAAGTATGGCAGTAGGCATCAGAGGCCTGCAGTTATAACTGCAGAGGGCCTGCAGTTTTAAGAGCCGAACGCCTGTTCAAACAATAAGGTCTTGCGGGCCTTCCAGAAAGCCAGCAAGCTAGTCAGGGCACGAACGTCTGGAGGGAGCGCGTTCCAAAGTGCTGGAGCGATGACATGGAAAGCCCTCCTCTGCGTTGAAGTCAAGTGATAGGTTTTACAATTTGGGATTACGAGAAGGTTGTGTGACTCTGAACGCAGTGGTCTGGTGGGATAGTATAGGGCGAGGCGGTCCCTTAAGTACACGGGCCCCAGACCATTCAAGGCCTTAAAGGTCAGAACCAGCACTTTGAAGGCAATCTGGTACTCCACTGGGAGCCAGTGCAGTTCTCGTAAGATGGGAGTAATATAGCAGCATGTTGGAACGCCTGCCAGCAGCCGAGCTGTAGCGTTCTGCACCAGCTTAAGTTTCAGGATCACCGACAAAGGAAGGGCAATGTAGAGAGCATTACAGTAGTCTAGCCTTGAGATGGCCATTGCTTGGACCACTGTGGCTAGGTCGTAGCGGGACAGGTAGAGGGCTAGCTTCCTCACCTGGCGGAGATGAAAAAACACTACTCTACTGACGGTGGAGATATGTGTCTCAATCGACAGTTGAGAGAGTCCAGTGTGACACTGAGGCTCTTAACAGATGATGATGGACATAACGTCACGCCGTCTAGGGTAGGAAGCCAAACCTCTCCCATGCCCAGACAACCCAGCCACAGGATCTCCGTCTTGGCCAGATTCACCTTCAACCTACTGGCTCGCAGCCATCCAGTAACGGCTTCAAGGCAGCGTTGAAAATTATCAGGTACTGAGTCGGGTCAGCCCTCCATCCTCAGAACGAGCTGGGTGTCATCCGCATATTGGTGACACTCCAGCCTAAAGCTATGTGTACCAGTCAAGAAAGTGGTCACACATAAATGTTAAACAACAAAGGGGAGAGGATTGCCCCCTGGGGCACCCCTCAGAGTAGTGGGGCACCCCCGGAGACAGCCTCGCCCCTTTTCACTCGCTGTAGCCGGTTCCGGAGGAAGAAAGACAGCCAGTTCAGGACTGTCCCCCGGCCCCAGCAAGGTGGGTGGTCAAAAGATCATAATCGACAGTATCAAACGCTGCTGTGAGGTCCAATAACACAAGCAGTGCCGATCCGCCCTGATCAAGCTGGCAACATAGCTTATCTGTGATGGCTACCAAAACCATCTCCGTCCCATGCCCTGAACGGAAGCCGGACTGGAAGGGGTCTAGCCAAGTTGCATCATCTAGGAAGGACTGCAACTGCTCCATTGCTGCCCTCTCAACTACCTTGCCCAGGAGCTATAAATTATGATAGTAATGAGGATGCTCATTAGACTCCACAATTGTTACTTTGTTACTTATTCATTCAGTCGCTTCTGAATCTTTATAACCTCATAGATCAGCTAATGCCAGAATTCCCTGCCAGCGTTGCTATCCCCAACTCCTTCATGGTCAAGTCAGTCACTTCAAGGATATCATCCATCTATATTGCACTTGGTCAGCCCCTCTTCCCTTTTCCTTCCTTTCCCCCCAGCATCTTTATCTTCTCCAAGCTTTCCTGTTACTATACAATTATTATTATTATTTTGCTGACACAAAACTGCAGTATGTCACAGCCCTGTATATATACGTACGATGGGTGCCACCTTGTCATGTTGGGGGGCTTAACTGCTCCAAGGATGCTGAGAGCTGTGCTGGCGGTAGTGTAACTACCAGCAGGTTCAACCAAGTCAGAGAGGTCTCAGGTGAGGAGTGGAACTAAGAGCATCTAACCCATTAGCATTGCGGAGAAACAAACCAAAATGAAGTCTATGCTAGCTTGGTTGTTGCCCAGGATAAAAAAGACCGGGGTGGATGCTGCTGATTCTGGACATTTATTGACAAATGGGTTACAGAATCAAAATACAAATGAACATTCAAGAAAGGGCAGAAATATACAATGCCAGAAAACTGCATAAACTGTCAAACACTTCCCAAGTGTCTAGGACTATGTGATGTATTTTTGAATGATGTGTGCAGATCCAAATAAGGTGGCCTTTTGCAGTTAACAGATTGTGATTTTGTCAATTAATATTTCCAAATGCTGGCTGAGATCTTTTGGCATGGCACCCAGAATTTTTGCAATTCAATTTTGAAGTCTTTATAATGGCTGAGTTTTTCCTGTTGTTTTCCCCCAATGTGTGTTACCTGTATGGCAACATCAATAATCCAAACATTTTTATTTTCCATAATTGTGATGTCTGGTGTATTATGTTCCAAAACTTTGTCAGTCTGGATTTGAAAGTCCCACAGTATTTTTGCATGTTCATTTCCCACTACCTTTGTAGGCTTATGATCCCACCAGTTCTTTACTTCTGACAGGTGGTACTTGTGACATAAGTTCAAATGAATCATTTGGTCCACAGAGTTGTGCCTCTGTTTGTAGTCCGTCTGTGTGATTTTCTTGCAGCAGATGAGGATATGATCAATGGTTTCATCAGCTTCTTTACACAGCCTTCATTTTGGGTCATCAGCTGATTTTTCAATCCTGGCTTTAATGGCATTTGTTCCGATGGCTTGCTCCTGTGCTGCAAGAATCAGGCCTTCTATCTCCTTCTTCAGTGTTCCATTTGTGAGCCATAACCAGGGCTTCTCCTTATCAACTTTTCCTTCAATTTTGTCAAGGAACTGGCCATGCAATGCTTTGTTTTGCCAGGTGTCAGCTCTGGTTTGTAGTGCAGTTTTCTTGTACAGGTTCTTTGTCTGCTGTGCTTTGAGAAGTTTCTGATTATTGACTTCAATCAAAGCAGGTTCTTGGCTTTCCTTTACATATTCTGCCAGGATGTGTTTTTCTTCTTCAACTACTTGTTTTACTTGGAAAAGTCCTCTGCCACCAGTTCTTGTAGGCAGATATAGCCGGTCAACATCACTGCAAGGATATAGTGAATTATGAATGGTCATGAGTTTTCTTGTTTTTCTGTCCAAATTGTCCAGTTCTGCCTTTGTCCAGTTTATGATGCCAGCAGTATATCATATGACAGGTATGGCCCAAGTGTTTATGGTTGATAGTATTGCCTCCATTAAGCTTGCTTTTGAGAATTTTTCTGACCCTTTGAATGTATTCTTTGCTGGCTCCTCCTGATGGGTGCCACTTTGTCATGGTGGAGGGCTTAACTGCTCCAAGGATGCTGACAGCTGGGCTGGCTGTAGTGTAACTACCAGCAGGTCAAACAAGTCAGAGAGGTCTCAGCTGAGGAAAGGAGCTAAGAGCACCTAACCCATTAGCACTATGGAGAAACAAACCAAACTGAAGTCTTTACTGGCTTTGTCGACGCCCAGGATAAAAAGGACCATGGTGGATGCTGCTGATTCTAGACATCCATTGACAAGTGGGCTTCAGAATCAAAATACAAATAAACAATCACAGAAGGGGCAGAAAATACAATGCCAGAAAACAACACTATAATAATAATAATTATTATTATTATTTATTATTTACCCAAGTCTTCCTGTGGCACAAGGTGGAGTATAGCATTGTCAAAATAGAGAGATAAAACCATTTTTATTAAAATACATAAATATACATCAATAAAATACAGATTAACACTGTATTTTAACCCTGCAGATTAAAATTCACAGGTTAAAATTGACTGAATGGGCCTGCCAGAAGCAACAGGTCTTTCACTGCATTTTAAATTTCAACAGCTGATTTAGCTATCAGGGTTTTTCTGGCAAGTCATTCCACAGTCTTAAGGTGGCCAATTAAAATGTCCTCTGGGTGACAGTCACCAGTTGGGTTCTTTCTGGCATGAGCAGTTACCCCCTTCCCAAAGGAGTTCAATTTCCGGGATGGATTGTACAGGAGATCCTGTAGGTAACCTGGCCCCAAATTATGTAGGGCTTGATAGGTCAAAACCAAAATGTTGTATTTTGTCTTGGCAATCAGTGGATTGACTTTAACATAAGGGTGATACGCTCACTCCTAGGTATTCTTATAACTAGTCCGGCTACAGTGTTTTGAACTAATTGAGGTTTCCAAACTTGGTACAAAGGCAGTCCAATGTAAATCACATTGCAGAAGTCCAACCCTGAGGTCACCAGCACATGCATTACCATCTTTAGATTAGAATTCACTGCACGAATCATGGTTAAAAAGCTAGACAAGTGAAGTTGTGCATTCCTATACCTAGATAATCTGTTTCATTCGTGAACTTTTGGAGTTGAGAAGTCACTACATGCTCCAGTACCTTGCCCAGAAATGGGAGATTGGAGACTGGCCTGTAGTTGTGAAGTATGGTAGGGTCTAGAGAAGTTTCTTTAGAAGAGGTCTTACCACTGCCACCTTGAAGCTCTCAGGAACTCTGCTCTGATGTAAGGAGGCATTAATCACTTCACTAATACACTCCTGTATGTATGTATGCATGTACAGTATGTGACAAAGATTCCTAGGTCTACTTTCCAAGATATGACATCCAGTACGAGCAATACCAAATTAATGGAATATCCTCTAGGTCCCCAAGGGGAGACCAGAGAGGTTTTATCTCAGGTAGATGTCTGCCCCTGCTCAGATCTCTGTCAGGTTGCTCTCACCCTCTAGCAAGTTTTCCAGGTTTTCATTTTAACTAGTTAATATATTAAACAAATTTGTCTTTATTTCATCCATTCTCATGTGCCTGGTCTAGTTATTCCATTGTTGTTCGTTGATACATGATCTTTGTGTGAGCTATCTCAAATATATGCAGGCTTACACAGATTTTTTTGAAGTAAGAAAACTTAAAAATACAAAATCAAAACATGTAAATATTATTTAGTTTTGGTTTACATATAAATTCAAAAAATGAAATATTAAAAATAAATTTGCATACAAGTACAAAATGAAAAAGTAAAAGTGTGAAATAAAAATACATTTCTCCATCTTTCCCAATGATCTGTAATAAAAGTGAAGTTTTTTTAACTGATTACTGTCATTATTCTTTCTTTCCCATTAGGATAGATAATTTTATTTGCAAGAATGGGAATACTGGGGCGGGCGGATAGAAAAACTAGACTGGAACTGAGTGGCAGATCTCTGAATTATCTGCAGTAGATCAGCAATGAAATGGTTTTGTCAACTTAAATTGATTTGCTGAAATAAAAAAAGCTTAGACCAGCAAAGAACAGGAATTTTTTTTTATTAAAAAAATCAAAAACCCAAAGTTCTATGGGTTCAGTTCCATCTTGTGATGGAAACAAAAAGACACTGGCAGAACATGGCCTGAGCAAGCTTGGATCTTAATCTGCTATTTTTTGTGATTGGATGTTTTGCAAATACAGTGTATTTTTTATTCCAAATATTAATATCAGTGAACAAAAGTACAAAAAATAATGTTCAAGTTTAAATCAAATTTATAGACTAACTTGGAGTAGACCACCCTGAATCAACTGCTGAACTGTAAGCCAGTATTTTTGTAAATTACAATGTTTCAATACTATCAATTGGATTTAAAGCTGAATATCTACTTTTATATTTGCAACTGTAAATAACACACATTTTATTACAACTGGAAATTGTAAGATCTAAAATATAAAGCCCCCTTCATCCATTCCTCCATGAAGAATCCCAGCCATTTAATTTATTTTGTGAGAAAATGTTGGATTATTTCCTCTAAGATTGTTAACTTTTAATATAATTAGAGGTTCAGCTCTTAATATAGGACTGAACTCTGCATTATTGTGCCCATTATAAAACCAAGCCTAGTTTCTTCTCCCACTTTAATTAACATGATACCCATCATTTTTGAAGAAGTGATATTTGATAGAAATAAATAATCTGCCACTGGGAATACTGTTGAATTTTAAAATAAAATTGGTGCAGTTCCAACTGTAAATTAAACTTTGGGTATAACTTGCCAGAATGCCAGAAGGAAGAATTCACAAATTAATTACTTGAGAATAATTTTATGCATTCATAAGTGTATAACTTAAGAAATAAGAAATATTTTGAAACCATAAAAAGAGAGAGAAATAGATATTAAGAAAAAATGCATCATTGGGGCTCTCACAGGTGCTTCTTTCCTACAGAATCTTCTTTTATGAATTTGGCTTTAACATCTTTGGAACAGGGATAATACTACACTACTTAATGACTGTGCAATGGGTCTTTACAATATAAGTATATATTGCAAAGCAAGTAACAAATGGCAAATATTTTTAGTTACAAGCTAAGTACATGAAAACTTTTCTTTCAAACTTGAATAGTCTTCTTTTAAACTTTCTTTTTTCCTCCCCTGCTTATATTTAAATCTCTTTATAACTAACTTAACTGCTTTTACCTTCCTAAATTTCAAGAAAGTTACTCTTTCAGCAAGAACAACAAAAACTCCTAGGATACCTTCAAAGACTACCAAGAAGGTAATAATTTAAGAGCTTATATACTTTCCACATCATTCAATGAGTAGATTATTGCCCGTCCACAAAGCGATATATCCACATGCTTGGGGAACATTGTGTGTGTGTATGTGTACAGAGTGAACGAAAGAGAAATGCAAAATGCATAGAAAGTGATAAATACATGTAAAGGATTTATTCACATTAAAAGCCACATCATTATTTTTTACATTTTACACACACACACACACACACACACACACACACACACCACCTTAAAAGTCAATGTTAATGAAATAATTAAAACTTGCTGTTCCACTGTATGTATGTATGCATGTATGTGGATTTAAACACCGTTACTAGAGGGATGGGCTCCCTGATAGCACAGTGGGTTAAACCGCTGAGCTGCTTAACTTGTTGACCAAAAGCTTGGTAGATCAAATCTAGGGAGCGGGGTCAGCTCACACTGTTAGACCCAGCTTCTGCCAAATTAGCAGTTTGAAAATATGCAAATGTGAGTAGATAAATAGGTACCACTTCTGCGAGAAGGTAGCAATGCTCCATGCAGTCATGCTGACCACATGGCCTAGGAGGTGTCTACGGACAACACTAGCTCTTCAGCTTAGAAATGGAGATGAGCAGCACCTCCCAAAGTCAGATATGACTAGACTTAATGTCAGGGGAAACCTTTACCTTTACCTTACTAGAGGGATATATAAAATGGATATTCTAGGAGATCTCTTATAGCTATTGATGCAGCAGGTCTTGTTTCTGACAGTGGTACAAATACTGGATTACAAATCAGATGCTGAAACCAGAGACGAGGAACCTTTAGAAACAGCTAGAGAAAGTGGAGTGGCATCTATTCAACAAGAAGTCATGCGGGTGGACATACTATGAAACAACATTTAGTCAGCAGAAGGGAGAGGAGGAGAGGGTATTTTCCCTGTAGGCTCAAGAAAAACAAACTTATGCATCCCTTCCTAGCTTGTGTGTTCTTCCTCAATAATAATTGTTATCATCTTGATCACATACTGATGTTACTTGACTAGACATGACCCAGGTTTTATCTGAAATGTTGGAGACTATGCAAACATACTTTGTAATTCAACCAATTTTAAAGTGAAATCATGACCTCTTGCTACTAACAAGGGACTCTGTCACAAACAGTTCCTACCATGTGATATGAAAAATTGTTATTGTCAAAAACATTAGATGTAATATTTCTATTAATAGAGAAGTATGCAGAACCAGATATCTGGTAGTCTGAAAAATCCCTAACTCTTATCAGCCGTATCCAGGAAGTGAACATGTATGTAGCTCTTTCTTCTTTACTGTCACTCTGCAAATGTTTAGAGTAACAGACTGAAGAAGGACTTCCCAATGGAAATCCTGATTTTTCAAGGTTCTTGATTACTCTCCAACACATAAAAGAAGCTCCTCTCATCAGGCTGTCAGTCATGACAGTAAGAGGGTCCTGTCATTCTCCCTCTCTTCTTAAACTTACTTAAAGTAGATTACCAAATTCTTGACAAGAATGTCACCAAAGAGACAATAGAGGAAAACTTTGTGTAATCTTGAGAAGTTAAGTGAACAAGTAAACCTGTAGATGGATTATTTGAAAATAGGGCACAGAATAGGAAGTGCTAATTGTTCAAATATTGGACTGACTCTTGATCTGAATATAGGTTTCTGGACTATAAAAGCAGGTGCTCACGAGCAGCATTTTATTCACACTTGTATGCTCATGTCACATGCAGAACTGGCTCAGGCTTACACAATTTATTCATGTAACGCAGGGGTTGGCATTGGCAACTGTGTTGATGAATCTCAAGTGCCTTGATACTGGATGAAAGTTGGCCAACTTTCTGAACCACAGGTGACTAGAAAATTGCTTCAAATTTTAGTTCCTTTCTCTTTTCTCTCTCCTTTTTAACATTTACTGGGTTTGGGACAAAATAAAGCAAAAGGTGCTCTCAGAGGTCTCCAGAAGTAAGATAAGTTTACCACTTTCTGTGGAAGATGTCCAGGGCTTTGGGAAATAAGTGAAGCTTTAGAAGTTGCCTGCAGTTGGCAGGTCACACTTTGGCCATTCCAAAATCAGTTATGGAAAGAATATGTGAAAAATCAATTGCAAACCCACATTTTAAATGTTGAGAAATCCTGATGAAAAGAATTTTGAATTGACAGTCTTCACAGTTTGGGACTTCCTCTGCTGTTTCCTGTACTAGAAAACCTATAATTTGGGACTTCTTGGCTGCAAAATGTGTATGTGAATTATTTGTAAAGAAAACAATCATGCCTGTACAATAAATTTCAGGTGGCAGGAAATGCTATTTTCTGAACAAAGTCAACCACATATGAATTTTGGGCAAAATAATTGCAAATAAGCTTCCAAGACTTTGTGGTTTTTGAATTTTTTCTCACAATGGCAAGGAAAGTGCTCAAATTATTTATTGGTTTCTACAAGAAGAAAATTAATGAAGAACTGTGTTAAAATAAAACCAAGACAGTTTCATATTTTTCTCAGTAGCTTGTTCTTTTCTCTCTGTAGCACTATAGTTAATTTTATTCCCTTTTAATGTTATCTCTTAGTTCTCCAAATTCCTCTGTTTTTGGCATTTTGGACACAGTAAAGTCAGTGCTTCAACACAGTCCTTGATGTGAGGTGAGCTTTTCACAGTTATATACTTGAAAAACAGGGCCATTTCCAACTGTGTTATGGACGATAAGCCTATGATTAGCTAAATGGAATATATTCAAAGGCAAATGTTAATTATAAGATTTCCAAAGTAGGGTGGGACAGCTTGGCTTGATCATTTTGGCTCTGTTATTTTTCTGGCAAGGTCAGTAAATAAGTTTATGATGAAAGCATCATGAAGACCTGCCTTGAAACTCGGCATAACTAAGAAGACAAGCACTGTCAGCTGTTGGTAATTTTAGAGCATGATTTGAAGCTGACTACTCAGAGCCCTCATAAAATGCTACAGATTGTAACACCACACAGGACATTTTTGCCCCATTTTGCCGCTTTGTTGTGCTGCTTGCAGGGCCGGCCCTAGGTAATTTTCAAGTGTAAACAAACAGTATTTGCCCCCAAACCCCAATCACTGAAAAATGTAGGATTTTCCGACATGATATTCTGGGTTATATGGCTGTGTAACAGTGCTCCATGCAGTCATGCCAGTCACATGACCTTGGAGGCGCCTATGGACAACGCTGGCTCTTTGGCTTAGATTCGAAATTGAAATGAGCACCAATCCCCAGAGTTGGACATGACTGGACTTACCGTCAGGGGAAAACCTTTTGCCTTTACCTATGGCTGTGTGGAAGAGCCCTGAGATTCTACTCTCATTGAGATCGTGATGTGCATGAAACCAAGTTTGCATGGGTTGAACCACCAGAAAGCCAAGGGCTCCCTACTACCTCAGCCCTCCTTGTGAATCATTTTGTAATGTTTCAATGTGGGAAGTCCAGGCAAAAGGGTTCTCCACTTGCATTGCAAACAGGGGATGGCTCCTGAAGGTACCCTCCTCTTCTTCCCTCTGTTCACACAGGTGCGCAGCCAGTGGATGAGCAAAGGGAGGGGGGGAGAGAGAGCGAGAAAGAGCACACTGCTTCTGTGGCTGGTGGTGGTGGGGTCGTGGAGGGAGGAAGGGAAGATGGGAGAAGGGCAGACTGTGCAAGAGAAGACCCCTTGCTTGCTGCTTGCTTCCTTTCTCTCTCTCATTCCCTCTCCTTCACCCATTGCAGCAAAGCCCCACATCCCCGACTCTGGAGAAAGGAGGGGGTGCTGAGGAGGACAAGTAAGAAGAGGAAGGCAAGGGACCTCTCCCCACCTTTGTTGGCCTGCCTCAGAGGAACAAGCCCCCCTCCCCGCCATCCTTTGAGAGGTTTCTCTCTCTCTCTCTCCATCACTGTCCCTTCAAATGATCCCAATGTTGGAAATAGCAAGCTTCAAGCCTTCACTATATTGGCGGGGGAGGGGTGGCCTCGGGCCAAAAGCTCACCTCTTCTTTGGCTTTCCTGACCGGCTCCTGGAGGGATGGGGACTGCAGTGGAGCTGGGGTCCCCTTATTTTTCCCCTCTGTGAAATGGGGTCCAATAAGAAGCTATGGAGGCCAGAAGGGCACAAGGCAAAGGTCTACTACATGCCGTCACTTCCTGAGGTAAACCCTGAGGTGCTCGACCGAGCAGAAAGCAACGGTGCCAGGCGCACACGCTCCTCCTCCTTGTCCTCCTCCTTTTCCACTTCTCTCTCAATATTTGCTTCAGAGCAAGGGCACCTCAAGGGATTCGTGCCATATGCAAATACGTATTTTACCTATTGTTTCAGCCGCCCCTGACTGCTTGGATGGGGCCTGCCATATATCATCACACTATGGCTGGCACACCTAGGAGTACCAATCACCAAAAGTAACTAGTTATTTCTATTTATTGTGTTTGTGCCTTCAAGTCATCCACTGATTTATGGCAATTTATGGCAAATCCATTGATTTCACAGGGCCTTCTCGAGTGGAGAGTACTCAGAAGTGACATGCTGAAAAATATGCTAAGGGTACCTGATATTCCTTAGCAGTCTCCTATCCAAGTACTTACCTGGACTGACTCTGTTTAGATTGCTAGATCAAAGGGGACCTGATATCTCCAGGATATTTGGGCCTAGTTGTCCCTAATATGGGACTAAAAACTTATCTGCACCTAGTGAGTTCATTACTAAGCCCATGAGACTACAAAATGTTTTCCAATATTTCAGCATATGTTTAACAGCATCAGAGTGCCCAGAATATAAAAATAAAAGTTTTAACGCCTCATGCCTGAAATTCTAAAACATCTCTTATAGTTTTCCAGGCAATCAGACACATGCAATATTAAAGGGGGGAAATGGAGATTTTTGAGAAGCTGTAGGCTGCTGAAAATGCAAAGCAGAAAAGTCTGGATGAAAACAACAATGAAAGCTGTTAATATGCAGATTAAATTCAGAATTGGAAATCAGTGTCTTTCTTTCTTCCTTACCCCCACTCCTTCATAGATGAGCACCCTTCTTGCTTTGTATTATTTTTTCTGAGGGTAAGAAAAATGTTTCATAGCTGCACTGGAGATATATTCAAAAAGGGAAAAAACCCTCTGCCAACACAGACAGTCAAGAGTATGCAATTATATCAAATGCAACTACATGTTTTTTTGTATTTTAAAGACATTAGTAGAAATCTTAGGCCCCTTCCACACAGATTAATAAAATCCCACATTATCTGCTTTGAACTGGAATATAGGGCAGTGTGTACTTAGATAATCCAGTTCAAAGCAGATATTGTGGGATTTTCTACCCTGATATTCTGTGGAAGGACCCTTAGAAGCAATAAATCACAAGTTGACACAACTCATAGAACCATAGAGTTGGAAGAGATTAAAAGGGCAAACCAGTTCAAATCCCCTCCATGCAGGAATGCACAATTCAAGTACTCCCAACAGATGGGCAACCAGCCTCTGCATTAAAACCGCCAAAGAAGATAATAAAAACTCTACCACACTCTGAGGCAGGGAGTTCTGTGGTGGAACAGCTCTTACTGTCAAGAAGCTTTTTCTAATGTTTAGGTGGAATCTCTTTTCCTGCAATTTGAATCCATTGCTCCACATCCTAGTCTCTTCCCACATGGGAAGAGATCCTCATGGGGTGACTTGAGGCCATACTTTGTACTTGAAGCTATAGGTTCACTATTGGCTTCACTCTTTGAATATCAATGCACTAAAGTTGGCAGTTCAAGTTGTAAAAATCATAATAACCAGCAGCAAACTATGTTTTCCAGCATTCAAAATGTACTAGTTCAGAATGGTAGCAGTTGGTAACTCTGATACTATTTGTATATTGTATATTGTTACTCTGTTTTAGTTATAGTCTGAACTTTAAATGAATTTTTAAACTAGTTGGACCTGTTATGGAGATATGATTCCTTGCATAAAGTTCACATTAAACCTCAGAGTGGATTCATGTCCCATTAATATAATAGCTATCAGCCACCGATGTTTAAGAGGTAGTCAAATACTTAGCTCAATGTAGTAATACATGCTTTGGGGCCAACCTTTTTCAAATCAAATGTTTGCAATGGGAATATTGTATCCTATGCACAATCTAAACTTGTGTGCAAATATGAAAAACAAATCAAACACTCATACATAAGGCGTTTTTTCCCAAACAAGAGGAAAGCAGTAAACACCTTGAAAGTCATTTCACCCAGACTGGAAGTCTTTGAGGCCATATGAAGGAGCCTGAGTAATGAATAGCACAGAATGAAAGCAATCCTGGATGGGTTATCAAGAAGGTAGGGATTTGAAGTTAGAGTCATTTGCACCTCAATGACAACAGCTGGAGGCAATTGTAAATAATTTGTTACTGATGGCTTCAACACCAGCTGAGAGTTGTGGGAGTCATCACCTCCTTTTATCCAAAAGAACAGCAGGATCACTTAAAAGTCTGCCAAAAAGTACTTTGGGCAGTGCAAACCAAAAGCATTGGATAGTCTTTGTTAAGGGTCAAGATTACTTCAAGGATATAATGCACTAATATCCCATTAATTTGAGAAATCAGTGGGTTAGAAATTAACTGGTGTGAAATGTTATTAAAGGGATAAAATTAATGTTCTTGAGAGGAAGTAGAACATGTCTAATAAATATTTTTGAAAAAGAAAATATGGTCTAAATCCAATGGCTAGACCCAACTCTACTAGACCAATTAAATTATTTCTTGAATAGTAAATCAACACTTCAATAAAGTCTTTTTGAGTCACTTTATGTGAAACTGCATATAATGATAAATGTTTAACTTGCTAAACAAGTACACATGACAAATACATAAACATCCCTTCCTTCCTTCCTTTCTACCTATCTTGGGGGGTGGAGATTGTAGCTTAACAATGTGCATTTCAATCAGTTGTACAGTTCTGAATGACATCTCAGGTGATACATATAACACATTGAGTACACACCTATTTTACCTGGTTTGCATTTTTTATAGTTTGATTACTTTTTAAAGTTTTGTATGCTTTGAATTTTAAAGTAAGTTTTAAAACCTGTTATAAGCAACCTTGAATCTTATAGTGGACAAAAGGTAGGGTAACAACAATCATTTCCTCCTCCTGATATCAAAAGTGACCCCCGCCCCAAACCAAAGATAGTTTATAATCAGTGAACTTATAGTTTTGTCAAGGACACCAGGCTGGAATAGTATAGAAGGTGTTAAGTCTTGGCCAGCTTGCTAAAGGGCCAACAACAGCAAGATCTACGTCCATTTAATCTAGGTTTTATATCTTATATTTTATATATTTATAGCAGAAATGAACAGGTAACAAATATACTGGAATACATGTTAGAAAAGGCATTTGACCTTTGCTCAACCTAAGCAAACAGCCAAATGACCTTGCTATTGTTTCCCACCCCAGTCAATGACTCACAAACAAAGGGATTCCAATGTCTTTTGTCTGAAGCTGGGCTAAGGAAATTTTACATTTCTAGGCTTTAGGCCAGGGGTGCTCACACTTTTTCAGCATGAGAGCTACTTCTAAAACAACCAAGTCAAAATGATCTACCTACCGACTACAAAAATGTGAAACATATAACACAGTATCTGCTTTGAACTGGGTTTTCTGAGTCCACACTGCCATATAATCTGATTCAAAGCAGATAACATGGGATTTTATTCAACTGTGTGGAAAGAACCTCAGATAACCCAGGGCCCTTCCACACATCCTATTTTACAGTTGACACACACAAACTGAATTCTTACTACTGGATTTGAAGTGGGGAGAACACAAGACTCCTACAAAGAGTGACCATCACTTAAAAATTTATTTTGTCATTTGGGAGTTGTAGTTGCTGGAATTTATAGTTCACCTACAATCAAAGAGCATTCTGAACCCCAACAACAACAAAATTGGGGCAAATTTCCCACACAGAATCCCCACAACCAACAGCAGATGTTCAAGGCAGAGAGGAAGGAAAGGAGGAGGGAGGGAGGAAACAGGAAGCAAAGAAGGCAAGGCAAGAAGGAGCGGATAAAGGAAGGAAATGAAGAAAGGAGATGAGGAAGGAATGGCTCCCATATGGGCCATAGCCACACCGTTCACGCTGCCGCCACACTGACTGGCCAGCAGCACCTGGGCGGTGGCGGGAGCCTGCGGGGCGGAACTGAACCTTCCTCCCACCCTGCCTGCGATCTACCAGGACGCCCTACGCGATCTACCAGTAGATCGTGATCTACCTAATGAGCAACCCTGCTTTAGGCTAAAGGTTGGCAAAGGGGAAAAGCCAAGTAAACAATATATTTTATAATCTTGCCCTTATTTCTCAAATCCAAAATGTATCCTTTCTGCCTATTCTTGCCTCTCTTTGACACACCTTTGCTGTTCCCTTGATGTACAACCATAATCCCCAGCTGTTTCCTGACCTTTTCCTTCCTTCGTCTTTTGTCTTTCCTCGCCAACTAACCATGTGTGATCTTTCACCCCTGTGGATACCTAGCTATGGTGTCCACTGACCCACACAAATATGTTTATCATATTTTTGTGCTTTATTCCATTTTTCTTCCCCATGGGATGCCCAGGGTGGTATCGAATCCCCTTGAACCCCCATGTACCCCTCATGTTTATGTTCCATTACCTATGGGGTTTGGGACTTCAGATGTACTGCCCCCTCACCGCCCATAATCACAGGCCCCTCTTGTGAGTAGATCAATAGGTACCACTTCGGTGGGAAAGTAATGGCGCTCCATGCAGTCATGCCGGCCACATGACCTTGGAGGTGTCTACGGACAATGCTCTTCAGCTTAGAAATGGAGATGAGCACCAACCCCCAGAGACGGACACAGCTGGACTCAATGTCAGGGGGAAAACCTTTACCTTTACTCAATCCTGTGATGACCTTTTGCCTGCATTTTCCTGCCCTAGAAAAACAAGTTCGTTGTCTTCTTGGGCTCCACTTTGCATCAACCTGGATAAAATCACCCATTATCTGTAACCCATAGCTCCAGCCGTACAAAGAATAGGATCCTGGGAAAGGGCTGCCAGCCCTTTGTGCAGCTATTTGGAAACTACAAAGTCATTTACCATCTGGCATGGCAGTTCCCAAAGAAGGGATAGCCATGCCCTGCTCTCCAAATGATGACATTCCCCTTTTTCATTTTCCCAGCAATTAATCATTTAATCCTTTCAGGATGGATGATATTCTTCTGCTTTGGTCTCAATGGACAACAGTCTGAATGGTTGTCCTGCCCCTTGCTAGCCATTGGAGAGCTGACATCTGCAGTGAAAGCAGGGAGCTCTCTCTGATTAGCTGGTGGGCACTGCAGTCCTGCTTCTGCAGGAAATCCCTCCCTGTCCATGACATCAACAGAGCCCAGCCAATCACAGCAAAGCCAGCTCCAGCATGGCTGGGGTGGGGGGAGGGGATTCAAAGGATTTATGTCTATAAATATGACTTGTTTTGTACTGTACTGCATCTCAGATTATGTTCATGGATTACCACAACCTGGCATAATTTTCAGATGATTGAAGAAAACCTGATGACTTGTCTTTGCTTGCCAAGTGCTTGGATCCACATGCATCCGAGGTCTCACTACTCCTGGCTGCTCTAAATTGCTCTTTTTCACTCCTTCCTTCTTTCCATCAGGGAAGACAAAAGGCCCCTTCCACACAGCTGTATAAAATCCACATTGAACTGGATTATATGTCAACGTGGAATTAAATGGCAGAAGATATACTGTGGGTTCTTTCCTTGAGACAAGTGTTGGAAGAAATCTGTCTAAAAAGGGAGGGGAGGCGCAAATGGCCCAGATGGTGTTGACCATTATTCCTGCCCTTATATGACTTCCCACTCTTTTCAGCTCATGAAATTTTAATAATTTAGAGTATACTACAATCATTGTCTTCAAAAATAGGCCAGTTGGAGTTTTTAATCTCATTCACAGTATACACAGTACTGTGAGTCATCAAAATGATATGCAGTTGAGATGCAAATTAATGCTTTGAAATCGGTTTTTGTTTATGCTTTGTTTCTTAAATGTTAAAATATCAATATAAAAAGGTAACCTCAAAGTTTTACAAAGCTTGATAAATGCAGTCTGCCAATCAATTAAATTTCATCTGCAAGACTGAATGAAACACTATTGTTGGAGCTTTGGAGGCAGTGCCTTAAAACATCCAAGGCTTTCACTGATGAAGGGAAAATGGATTAAAGTCTACTCTTCTAGCTTTTTAGTCAATTTATGTGATAAAACATGCAACTGTAAGCATCCCAGTAGTAGTGGGAAGTCTAACAAAATGTAGAGATTCATAGATTTCCCATTGTGTAGGGTGACTTAAAACATTGGTTAAAACAATATATCCAAATTATATAGCCCTGCCTGGTTAAACGCCCTCCAACAGTGTGGCTGACATGCTAAAATGTGCAGCAATTTTTTTTTGTTAAATAGTTTTTATTAGGGTTTCAACAAGTATTGGGGTTGTGGGGTTGGGATGGGTGGGGAGGGCAGCTAGGGAGAGGAGGAGGGGCTACTGGGGGTGCGGGGGTGGGGGCAGGGGGGGAGAAAAGAACTGGGTGCACTGGGGGGGAGGGTTGGCTGTGGGCAGTCTCTGGGGGGGAGTTGGTGAGTGTCCTTTCTTCTTCGTTATCGTCCATGTGTTTCTAAGTAATTGTGTCCCCTTTCCTGTTGTCAGTTTTCTCGGAGCCTATGTTGTGTCTTTCTTGGCTGACAAAGCAGCCAGTGGGTTTCACTCGTCAGGCGCTGTTCCGGGTTTTTAGAAAGTCTTTGACCGGAGACCAGTCGGTTCTTTTGGGCGGGTATCCGCCCGCTTCGTTTAGGAGGAAAGTGAGTTTGTCCATGTCCATAATTTCCCCTATCTTGATCAACCAATCCTCAGTAGTGGGGGTAAATGTGCAGCAATTTAAGGCCCCCTCTACACTGTTATATAATCGAGATTATCAGATAATCCACAAGATCTGCTTTGAACTGGATGATTTGAGTCTACACCGCCATATAATCCAGTTCCAAACAGTTAATCTGGATTTTATGGCAGTGTAGCAGGGGCCTTAGTGGCTTTTGTTTTAGCACACATTTTTGTGGGTATAAGACCACTTCTTCTCTGTACTGCATCTGAAGAAGTGTTGATCATCAGCTGCATTTCATAACCTACCTTTTCTTAATTTATTTATTTAAAACTTTTGTACCCCGACCTTCTCACCTGTATCGAGGGACTCAGATCAGCATAACAGCAAAAATTCAATGTTATACAATTTACAACTACAACAACATATTAAAATACATAAAAACCCAGCATAAAACCACATCGTCATTAAAACAATTGTCATTAAAACAATTCCACTCAAACTGATTATTTATTTGTCCGTTTACGATATTTCTATCCTGCCTTTCTCAGCCCAAAGGTGACTCAAGGTGGCTTACAAATTGGCAGCAATTCAATGCCATAGCAATCCACAATATACAATTAAAACATTTAAAACAACATAATAAAATCCATAAAAAACTATTAAAATATATATTCCAGAATTTCCTGTGGAGTCACTTTCTTCAATACTGGTTCAAAACTGCATTAAACAGTCAGTGTAGTTGTGGCAGCGGCAGTGGCAGTTCTTATTGGAGGCCAATTAAGCGGCCGCCTCAGGGCGCCACGTGATCAGGGGCGCATCTGGCTGCCAGGTTCCACGCATGCGCCTTTGTTGCAGGCAAGGCGACTCCAGCTGGACCGAATGCCACACTGCGTTGAGGGGCACATCTTTGTCCCTGCTGCCGGCCTGGTGCTAGTAGCCTGAGGAGGGAGGGAGGAGAAGGAGGGCTGGGCAGAGGGGAGGAGCGGGGAGGAGGAGTGGCAGATCGCACCCTCAAGCCTGGAGGCACAGCCACGCACCGCCTCCCTTCTGCTCTGTGCATGTGTATTTGGACGGCGCGGGCTCCTCCGTTTCCCGCCAGGTGAGAGCAGCTGAGCGCGAGGCACTTGAAGAAGCCACGAGGCCGGAGAGGAGGAAGGTTTGCCTGCCCTCCAGGCCCAGGCCCTCTGCGCCCAGCTGGCTGCCTCAGACGAAAAGGAGAGCCAGGAAGCAGAAGGCAGCCCCGCCCACGCCCGAAAGGTGAAGCTCGCGGGAGAGAGGGAGCCCACCTTCCCATCTCTGGCCGTCCTTCCCACCCTCCCTCCTTCCCCCCCTTCCCCTCCTGCCTCTTTCACTCTTTCAACAACACTGACAGGAACGCGAAGTTCAATCAATAATATTAATGATTGTAGCACATATAAAACTATATTTTTCAAGAGGACATGGTAGTCATTAGTGTAAGGAAGTCGCATGTATCGAAAAAACATTCATAATACATTCCAATATAATTATTACAACATCAAAAACACAGGATGCATACAAGCGCCAATGGGAAAAGGTCCGTAGTATAACCAAGAGTTCTTATGTTGAACACAATGTTATATTGTAGTTGTCCTGATGGTGAGCACTGAATATTAATTGTCTCTGAATTATAATTGAAGCTACACAACGAAAAAGTACAAGATGTGGTAGAACTTAGTACTTGCAGTGAATCCAATGGGCACTGGAAGAAGCCAGGAGGCCAGGGAGGAGGAGGATGGTTTGCCTGCCCTCCAGGCCCACGCCCCCGCCCTCTGCGCCCAGCTGGCTTGCCTCAGAGTGGAAAAGGAGGTCATGAAGGAAGCACGAGAAGGCAGCCTTGCCCACGCCGGAAAGGTGAAGCTCGAGGGAGCCCACCTTCCCATCTCTAGCTGGCCTTCCTACCATTCCTCCTTTGCTTCCTCACTCTCCATTCCTGCCTCCCTCCCTCTTTTTCCTTCGTTCACACCCTCTCTCTTTCTTCCCTCCTTCCCTCCTTCTCATCTCTTCCCTTTCCTCCTCCAGTTCGTCCTTCCCTCCCCCACTCCCTCCCTCTTCCCCTCCTCCCTGGCTGGATGGCTCTTTGTCGGGAGGGCTTTGATGACGTTTTCTTGCCCTGGTGAAGAGAGTTGGTCTGGATGGCATTAAGTATTTTCTGTTGGTCATGGGGGTTCTGTGTGGGAAGTTTGTCCCAATTCTGTCATTGGTGGGGTTCAGAATGCTCTTTGATTGTAGGTCAAAGAGTTTCTGTAAATCCCAGAAACTGCAACTCCCAAATGTCAAGGTCTATTTCCCCCATACTCCATCTGTGTTCATATTTGAGCATATGGAATATTCGTGTCAACTTTGGTCCAGATCCATCATTGTTTGAGTCCACAGTGCTCTCTGGATGTAGGTGAACTACAACTCCAAAATTCAAATTCAATGCCCACCAAACCCTTCTAGTGTTTTCTGTTGGTCATGGGAGTCCTGTGTGCCATGTTTGGTTCAATTCCATCATCGGTGGAGTTCAGAATGCTCTTTGTTTATAGGTTAACAATACTGTAAATCCCAAAAAAACAAGCAGGGTACTATATCACTACTTATGTTGCAAAATAGAGGACTGTACTTATGTTGATGTTGATAGTAATGCATTTAATATGTAGAAAACCATATATGTGTATTTTTAGTATAATCCAGATTATCCTGCTATAAAATCCGGATTATATTCCACTATAAGTATATAATTGTCAAAATAGAGGACTATACTTATGCTGATGTTGATAGTAATGCATTTAATAGGTAGAAAACCATATATGTGGATTTTTAGTATAATCCAGATTATCCCACTATAAAATCCGCATTATATCCCACTATAAGTATATAATTGTCAAAATAGACTATACTCATGCTGATGTTGATAGTAATGCATTTAATAGGTAGAAAACCATATATGTGGATTTTTAGTATAATCCAGATTATCCAGCTATAAAATACGGATTACCGTATTTTTCGCACCATAAGATGCAGTTTTTTTCCTCCCAAAGTAGGAAGAAAAATCAGCTGCGTCTTATGGAGTAAATACACTAACATGGAGGGGGAGGCGCTGGAGGAGAGGGGCGGCGTACTTACGCTATATTCGCACTCCTGCGCATGCCCATACTCGTCGGTAGAAAACCATATAGGAACGGGGGTGGAAGAGGGGACTTTCGCCGCTCATTGACCCGAGGAGGAGGGGGGCCACGGGGCGGCCCCCGGCGGCGATATTCAGCAGCCGCAGCAGCAGCAGCAGAAGGGCCCGAAGCCAGAGCCGCATCACGAAGTCACGAAAAATCAGAGGACTATACGTGACGAAGTGACGTCAGGAAGATGTGCCTCTGCCGAGGAGGAGGGCCTCGCCGGCCGTGCGCTGTAAGAACGCTGTAAGCGCGGCCGGCGAGGCCCTCCTCCTCGCAGAGGCACATCTTCCTGACGTCACTGTCGCGCTCTGCCAAGGAGGAAGGGGAGGCGGCGCGCTGTAAGAACGCCCGGAAGAGAGGCCGGAGGGAGGGAGGGAGGAGGGAACTCTTCCTCCTTCCCTCCCTCCCTGCGGCCTCTCTTTGGGCCTCCTTACAGCGCGCCGCCTCCCCCTTCCTTCCTCTCGGCAGAGGCGCATCTTCATGACGTCACGAAGATGCGCCTCTGGCTTCGGGCCCTTCCGCTGCTGCTGCTACGGCTGCTGCGACAGCTGCCGCTGCGTCGCCGTGGGGGCTGCCCTCGTGGCCTCCCCCCTCCTCCTCGGGTCCGTGAGCGGCGAGCCCACCCCACGAGTCCCTCTTCCGCCCGTTCCTCCGCGCCGCCGGCTGGCTGCGGCGACACGGCGGCGAGAGTATGGGCATGCGCAGGAGCCGCCGGGGGGAGGGGGGGGGGCGAATATAGCGTAAGTACATCGCCACCCCCCCTCTCCTCCAGCGCCTCCCCCCTCCATGTTAGTGTCTCCCCCCCCTCCATATTAGTGTAGCCAGCCCCCAATTTTTTTTCCAATTTTCCTCCTCAAAAATCAAGGTGCGTCTTATCAGCAGGTGCGCCTATGGTGCGAAAAATATGGTATATTCCACTATAAGTATATAATTGTCAAAAAAGAGGACTATACTTATGCTGATGTTGGTAGTAATGCACTTAATAGGTAGAAAACCATATATGTGAATTTTTAGTATAATCCTGGATTATATTCCACTATAAGTATATAATTGTCAAAATAGAGGACTATACTTATGCTGATGTTGATAGTAATGCACTTAATAGGTAGAAAACCATATATGTGGATTTTTAGTATAATCCAGATTATCCAGATATAAAATACAGATTATATTCCACTATAAGTATATAATTGTCAAAAAAGAGGACTATACTTATGCTGATGTTGATAGTAATGCACTTAATAGGTAGAAAACCATATATGTGGATTTTTAGTATAATCCAGATTATCCAGCTATAAAATCCGGATTATATTCCACTATAAGTATATAATTGTTAAAATAGAGGACTATACTTATGCTGATGTTGATAGTAATGCATTTAATATGTAGAAAACCATATAAATTGATTTTTAGTATGATCCAGATTATCCAGCTATAAAATCTGGATTATATTCCACTATAAGTATATAATTGTCAAAAAGAGGACTATACTAATGCTGATGTTGATAGTAATGCATTTAATAGGTAGAAAACCATATATGTGGATTTTTAGTATAATCCAGATTATCCAGCTATAAAATCCGGATTATATTCCATTATAAGTATATAATTGTCAAAATAGAGGACTATACTCATGCTGATGTTGATAGTAATGCATTTAATAGGTAGAAAACCATATATGTTGATTTTTAGTATAATCCAGATTATCCAGCTATAAAATCAGGTATTATATTCCACTATAAGTATATAATTGTTAAAATATATGAGGACTATTACTTATGCTGATAATTGTTGATAGTAATGCATTTAATATGTAGAAAACCATATAAATTGATTTTTAGTATGATCCAGATTATCCATAAAATCTGGCTATAAAATCTGGATTATACTCCACTATAAGTATATAATTGTCAAAATAGAGGACTATACTCATGCTGATGTTGATAGTAATGCATTTAATAGGTAGAAAACCATATATGTTGATTTTTAGTATAATCCAGATTATCCAGCTATAAAATCCGGATTATATTCCACTATAAGTATATAATTGTCAAAATAGAGGACTGTACTCATGCTGATGTTGATAGTAATGCATTTAATAGGTAGAAGACCATATATGTCGATTTTTAGTATAATCCAGATTATCCCGCTATAAAATCAGGATTATATTCCACTATAAGTATATAATTGTTAAAATAGAGGACTATACTCATACTGATGTTGATAGTAATGCATTTAATAGGTAGAAAATGATATCCGTTGATTTTTAGTATAATCCAGATTATCCAGACAGGAAATCCCACATTATCTGCTTTGAACTGGGATATATGGCAGTGTGGACTAAGATAACCCAGTTCAAAGCAGATATTGTGGGATTTCCTGCCGTGATATTCTGGGATATAGTGCTGTGTGGAAGGGCCCCCAGAACATCAAGGCAGGAAATCCCACAATATCTGCTTTGAACTGGGATATATGGCAGTGTGGACTCAAGTAACCCAGATGCAGATATTGTGGGATTTCCTGTCTTGATATTCTTGGGTATAGGGCTGTGCGGAAAGACCCTGAGAAGGAAGGAAGGTGAATAGATACAGATACACACACACACACACACACACACACACACACACAAAGAGAATAGGAAGAGGGCAGGGGAAAGGGTGGGAAGGAAGGAAGGTATATATATATTTATATACACGGCATGGGCGGACTCCGGTCCTCCGTGTGTTTTGGACTTCAACTTCCACAATTCCAAACAGCCAGTAGGAAGTCCAAAATAACCTGGAGGGCCAAAATTTGTCTATGCCTCCCCCTATATGTGTGTGTGTGTGTGTGTGTGTGTGTGTGTGTGCTTCAGTGATTGGCTGGGGGGCGCCAAAATACTGTTCGCTTACCATTTAAAATTACCTAGATCCGGCCCTGGGCAGCGGATAGTCAAAAAGGAAAGAGGTAGATGTGGAGAAGAAATGTAGCAGCACCTTCAAGATTTTATCATGAACTTTTGTAAATAGAAACCTGCTTCTTCAGATGCAGTACAGAGAAGAAGTGGGCTAATAACAAACATGTCTGCTAAAATAAAAGCCACTAAAGACCCTTCCACACTGCCATATAAAATCCAAATTATCTGCTGTGAACTGGAATATCTGGCAGTGTAGACTCTTATTATACAGATCTCAAAGCAGATAATGTGGATAATTTTGTTTGAAAATCTGGATTATATGGCAGTGTAGAAGGGACATTAGTCTTAAAGATGCTACCACATTATTTCCTCCTTTCCCATCTTCTTTTTACACTGCAAGAGACTAAAATTGTTTCTTCTTTGAAAATTGTTCATGCAAATGCCTATATCTTATCTCTATTACAGACCCATCTTTCTGTATTGATTGCTGTGGAACGTGTGTATAGCAGGGGTGGAGAATCTCTTTAAACCTGAAGCCTGGATTAGTGTTTAAAAAAACCCAAAAAACAAAAAAAAAACAAAAAAAACCACTTCACAATGAAAATGTCCAGTACCTAATAGGGTTGTGCAATTTGGATGGACAATTATCCATTTTCGATATCCAAATTTTGGTGGGTACCTGAATCTTCCTGAAATCGGCCAATGGAAAAAAGCATTTTTTGGTTCAGCAACCGAAAGATCTGGGAAATCCAACCCATTGGCAGCAATGGGGTACTTACGAGGCTCCCCTTTCTGTCAAGGAGGCCTGTATTTAAGACAATAGGATTGAGAAACAACCCTTTCTGGGATCCTTCCCCTTCTAGCAGCTGCCTCCCTCCCTGCAATCCACGTGTAGCCGAAAGAAACTGAAAACAGCTCTTCTTCTTTTTTGGCAGCCACTGTTCTGTTTTGGCTGAAAATAATATGGCGGCAACAACATATTTCTATAAAAACTACATTTCTATAAAAATCATATTAAATACACAAAACAGACATCAAACAATGGACATGCATTTAAGATCCCTAGTTAAAAACAGTCTGGGTAGGCCTGCCAGAAGAAATGTGTCTTTAAATTGTTTTAAAATTCCAACAGCAAATAGTAAAGGGAAAAAAGACATCCAAAAACAACAATAAAAACAAAGGACAAATGAGGCATTAGCACAACAATACTTATAAAAGAGCCCTACTCAGCATGCTGCTACAGCTTGCC
The DNA here is from genome assembly GCA_030556195.1 of Anolis apletophallus. Classification (NCBI taxonomy): domain Eukaryota; kingdom Metazoa; phylum Chordata; class Lepidosauria; order Squamata; family Anolidae; genus Anolis; species Anolis apletophallus. The sequence continues at coordinate 65,297,045 of JARBWK010000012.1, read as the reverse complement.
CCAGGCAGAAGTTCTAATGTAGAGTTCTCACCCTTTGGCTGCCTGTGCCCCTCAGAAGGCAGGATTTGGGTCCAGTGATGGCTTTTTATCTGCTGCTGGCTTCAGTTGAGATTGTGCAGCTGTGGGAGCCATGCCCAGTATGTTTGGTGAGACTGGCCCCAGGCAGAAGTTCTAAGGTAGAGTCCTCACCCTCTGGCTGCTTCTGCCACTCAGCAAAGCACCTGTCACCTTTTTATTTCTAACAAGGGTGAGAAAAAGTAACATTTCAGTAGCAACATAGCAAATACGTGGGTAAATTTTACTGGTGTGACAATTAACACTTTTTCTTACATCCAAACATTACTATTTATAGGCAATTTCAAAGGTATTTTGAAGAACATTTTTCAGGATGTTCTATTTCCTTATACAGTATATTCTTTAAAAAAAATCTCACTAAAAACAAAATAACCAAGCAAATAATAGTTCAATACATTATGTAATAAATTATTTTTCTAACTTTCTAAGAGGTAAAGGCAACTGATTAGCAAAAATAATTCCATTTTTACTAGTAATTCTCCAATTTCCTGGGGTGGGTCTGCCTCCTTTGCATCCAGCCCTGACAATTGCTGGCTCCAGTGATACACACTAGCAGTTTGTGGGCTCTGATATCTAGTGGCTTTCATATGAATCCACTTTGGATTTTAATCTGAACCTGAAAGGAGCATTGTAAGGGCCTAGAGACATCACACTGGCAATGAAGGTCCACATAATTAAAGCAATGGTATTCCCCATAGTAACCTATGGATGTGAGATCTGGATCATAAGGAAAGCTGAGCGAAGGAAGATAGATGCTTTTGAACTGTGCAGTTGGAGGAAAATTCTGAGAGTGCCTTGGACCACAAAAAGATCAAACCAGTCCATACTCCAGGAAATAAAACCTGACTGCAAAAGATGAAGGCAAAGATGAAGTACTTTGGCCACATAATGAGAAGACAGAAAAGCTTAGAGCAGATAATGATGCTGGAGGATATGGAAGGAATAAAGAAGAGGGGCCGAACAAGGACAAGATCAGTGGATGCTATCCTTGAAGTGACTGGTTTGACCTTGAAGGAGCTGGGCTGGCAACAGCCAACAGGGAGCTCTGGCATGGGCTGGTCCATGAGGTCACAAAGAGTCAGAAGCAACTGAATGAATAAACAACAACAAAACCCATGTGATGGATAGAATTCAGCTCTCTGGATAGGTCCTATAAAGTACAGACTAAATTCAATATCAACTACTGCAGTAAAATAAAAATCGCTTTTTTCAACTGTCTGATATATTATCCATCCCCAATTTGCCAGATGATCCAGTGAAGTTGGAATTCTTGCTGGTGGCCTCTCCTGGCTGTTCCCTTCCCAGCTTCCGGAGCATGGAGACAAAAGGATAGGTGGCTTTTTTTTAAAGCAAGTGGTTGTTTTTTTAAAAAAAAACTGTATGGACCAAAGTTTCATCACCCCAATCTATAACAACCTTTCATCCCAGCTTGCTGAGATGAGAGGGCTTTGCCCCTCCCCTGCCACGAGGAGAGCAAGGTTCCTTGGAACCTTCCAGGCGCAGGGGCGGGGCCTTTAGGGAGGCCACACCTCAGCAAGCCATTCTGTGCTTGCTTGCCTGGAGGAAGGATGCACGTCAGCGAGCTGTTCCTTTTGGGCCGGGGAGGCCAGTCTCCTTGAGCTCATTCGAAGAAGGAGAGCATACAGGTCGGTTTGGGGCCCAGTGTGAGGGGGACCTCCGGGCTCTCCTCCCCACCTCCCCTCAAGCTCTTCCTGTTGAAAGTCCAGGAGCCCCCTCTTATTTTTTCACTTGGGCTTTGAGCTGCTAAAGGAGCTTGCTGAAAAGCTGGCAACCTCACCTCAGCCCTCAAAGGGCTTTCTGATAAGCCCTTTCTGAATAAGCATGTTCTCAGCCCTGTGCTTTGAACACTGTTGAACTAAAATGCATTTTGCATCTTCAAGTCAGCCCTGGCATATGGTTTACTTGGCAAGATATCTTTATTGAGTTTGTCACTATTTTTCAGAATAGGTAAATAAATGTGAAAGGCCAGGGTTTGAATCTACTGGGTCGCCTTGGTCAAGTTGCACACTCTTTTCTCTGAAAGGAATGCAGTGGAAAGCTTCCTCTGAAATATATTTACGAAACCAAAACAATGCAAAGCATGTTATAATGGGCTGGACAAGCAGCTTGGGCACTCGCTGTGAGGGGCTCCTTTCCCCAGCATGGCTGCAGTGGGAAGCTGGCTTACTTGTACAGGGCCAGGCCATGGGATCCTGCTTTTCTTTGGGGATGCATCATCCAGCTGCTGCCATCTTGGCCACATGACCATTGGCCCCTCCCCCTTCTTCAGTGTACTGCCGGCTGCCATTTTAGTTTCACTATCAAGGGACGGTGGCCTTGGTGGGTCTAAAAGGCCTGGGGCCATTCCAAATGGGAGTTTAGTCATCAGCCTCCCTATGCCCTGTAATTAGAATATTAAAATAACAATACTAGATATATATATATATATATATATATATAAGAAATATTTTTTTTTTTAAAAAAACACTACCTATCATATATTATGCATGGCCCTCATCTCGTCTCCTTGCAGCTTTCGCTTTTGCAGGCCAAACATGCCCAGTTCTTTGGGCCGCTCCTCATGGGGATTGTTATCTAAACTTTATTCAATTTAGTCACCCTCCTCTGAACACATTCCAGCTTGTCAAAATCTCCCTTTAGTTGCGGTGCTCAGAATTGGACACTAGTTTGTGCTATATGCACACATTCAAATAAAAAAACCCTTTTTGACAATTATCTGGCCTAATCAGTTATTGGTCATTCCTCTTCCCTTAAACAAAGGGTAGTGAATTGGCGCACACTCTCAGCCTTTGTTAGCGGCTGGAGAGTTGGGAAACACAGAGTTTTTCTTTAAAGAACACAAGAAGGTCTGTCATATGGGGCACATTCTCTCAGCCTTGTATTGTCTGGTGAGTTGGAAACACATTTATCTAAGACCACAAGAAGGTCAATTGTAGCAAGTACACTCTCTCAGTCTGTGTGAGCAGCTGGAGAGCTTTTGGAAACATATAGTTCTTTTAAGGACCACGAGAAGGTGAGTCGTATGGGGCACACTCTCTCAGCCTTGTGAGTGGCTGGACAGTTTGAAACACATGAGATTTTATTTAAGACCATGAGAAGTTTAATTGTATGAGGTACACTCTCTAAGTCTGGTGAGCAGCGGGAGAGTTTGGAAACACATAGTTTCTTTAAAGACCCCAAGAAGGTGAGTCGTATCAGGCGCACTCTCTCAGCTGGGGAGTGGCCTGAGAGTTGGAAACACATAGATTTATTTGAGACCACAAGAAGGTCGATTATGGGAGGCATACTCCCAGCATTTATTTATTTATTTATTATTTCATGCTTGTGAGTTACCACTCTCGGTGTGGCTCGGGGCGACTTACAAAATATACATACAGGATAATAACAAATACTAAAACACCCTAAAACACAATAAAACACAAAAACACAGTAAGATGGGTATGGCTAATTAATGAGCAACCCAGACAGTTATAAACAGCATGGCGGGGGCCAATGGCAGGCTGTCCACCATCTTAGTCCCCAAAGGCCTGCCGAAAGAGAAGCGTTTTGCATGTCTTCTGGAATGCCAGGAGATCAGAGATGACCCAGACATTATGAATGGCTGGAGTGTTTGGGAGCGCAGTTTTTTCTTTAAGACTGCAGACAATCAGTTCGTACAAGACACACTCTCTTAGCCTGCGTGAACGGCTTTTGAGAGTTCGGGAAACGAGTTTTTCGTTAAGAATCACAGGAAGGTCAGGTGTATGTGGCACACACTCTCAGTCATAGCGAGGAGCTGGACTGTTTGGAAGTACAGGAGAATTTCTTTAAGACCACAAGAGGGTCAATTATAGAATGCACACTCTCTCAGCCTTTATGGGGGCCTTGTGAGTTCGGGAGCATGAGCGCTTAATTAATATTCCAGGCTGCCGCTGGTCGAGGGGACAGACCTGAAGCACTCTAATAATATTTGTCTTTCATGTGAGCGGGGACTGTATAAAAACTATGTACAGACCTGGTGGCAAGTGGGTTAACCCTAGCTGTGGGACTCGCTGACCAAAAGGTCGACTAATCAAATCTTGGAATTGGGTGAGCTCCCACTGTTGGCACCAGCTTTTGCTAACCCAGTACCTAAAACCTACACAGGTGAATGGATGATTAGTTAATGTTCCATTAAAGATAACAGCGCACCGTACAGTCATGCTGGCCGCATGACTTGGAGGTGGCTGGGGCCAACAACAGCTCAAGTAGTCACAGGCAGCTGAGACACTGAAGTGAATTCGTATAGGAGGGAGGATTAAATTGACTGCTGCATATTCCTCGGGTGGCTGCATCGGCTGTGCAGCCGTGCTGATCTCAGACTCACAGAGTGCATTGCCGGCATGAGAAGAAACCCCTGGCAGGTAACACACCACTAACTACACGGCTTGGTGTGCTGGGCCCGACAGAGGGGGACAGTGCAGTCAACCGTCACCGATAGGGACACTGCTAATGGAAGCGGGCCTGCTTTAGTTCACATATGCAGGGTTCCAGATACCTTATGGCCATGCGGCCCTAGGTTAACAGTTGTTTTGCATGCCAATGTTGTTGCCGAAGTGTTACGATTATGGACAGTTGGGCTTCAGGCCTGTTTGCCTCTCCTTATGCACCATATTTCAGTGTCTGGCACTAGGAATTGTTTCAAACAATCAGAGGGAGCCTTCTCATCTTTGATTTTCCCTGGCCAGGGTACCATCATGGTATCGGACCCCCAGATAGGGGATCATAGGTCCCGGAAGGGGATATATTCGCAGTCAGTCCCAGCAGGTGAATACCCACGTAAGGTTTTTACCTTTCTGAGGACTGAGGTGGGCAATTTTAAGCTATATTCCAGGCTACCACGGTCCAGGGTGGCAGACCTGAAGCTCAGACAATGGGGCTCATTACAAACTCACCTTACAAAATTTGGTAACCAATTGGCTACTGAAGGTGACGCCTGCAAGGGGGTTGTGCCTGACAGGTCTCCCCGCGCAATTGTGCAATGCCATTGCCTCAGCACCTTAAGACAAGTTTCATATAGAACCATACTCACCAGTTGCGTTACAATACTTATATGCCAGGTGATGGGCGCCTTTTGGCAGTCATGGCTATTGCGCTGGCTGGGCTGGTTGCTAACGTAGCTCTCCGTGGGTAGAGGGAGTGCTACAGTCAGCTAGTGCCTATCGAGGCATACATCGGGCAGTACATGTCAGGAAAAAGTTGTGGCTTCAAACTCCAGAACTAGTGAAAATAGATTTATTATACGGACAGAGCAATCATTGTACAGACAGAGCCAGGCTAATTTTGTCAAACTACAGTGTTAGCACTGTGTGAGACTTGGCACTGCGGTTTTCACCCAGTTTTAAAATTAGTTTCGCATCCTAACTGTGCAAGTGTTTACAGGCAGTGGTTCGGCCGTCAGTTCTTAGACCCAGGTTGAGTTACTGGGTAAATACACCCAATGCTGAGATTCCACCTTGTGACTTGTTCTATTCGGGCTCCTTAATTGAGATACGCGATAAATGAGACTGCGTGCGATCGTTAGCAGCAAGGGGCATGGGTTGATTGTTTAAGGGTCAAGTGTTGACGACAACAGTTATGCCCATTTACAACTAATTTTCTGGTTTTATGGTATTCGGCTGTCCAAATATCGAGTTGGTCAGTTACAGCTAGACTTCTACAGGGACACGCCTTCGGCAGATGAGTCCAACGCATACACTGGGTGCACATTTCTGTGTCGTAGATATAGGGTCTGTCGGTTCCTCGGGGCTGGCACATAGCTTAGCGCCCATGGTGTGGAACAGTATGGCTACTGGACAAAATCAAAGTTCAGTAGTGTCCCTATTCCCAGCATATGGCCCTTGCCCCTATTGTTGGGATTAATCGAGGAAATATGAGTTGGTCACCTCGGGGCACTTTGTTTCACTTTCTGGTGAATAGCGCAGTAGCATATCGGAGTTATAGTTATACACTGCGGTGATAATGTACTGGTCTGTACCTAATGGAACACTGCACGGGCAACCTTGGGTCTGGGAGCCTGCACATGGGGAGAGGTTCTGTTGGGACATAGTAAGTCTACGGGCTGAGGAAAACCCGAAGGACCCCCCTTTAACATATATGGGCCTGACTTCCATTACCGGTGGAAATAGTAAGGTAAAGAAGCTATCCGGGTGGTGTTCCTTCATGGTGTGGGCATGAATGGGTGCCTCCTGTGACGGGTGCCACCTTGGTGGTACGGATCTGGACCCCTAAGAAGTGTAGGGCTGTCATTAAGGGCTATATAGTTTTCATGAAATTGCAACACTGCCCTTAGTTCACATTCCGTGGTCTGCCATCATGCCATGTCCCAGGTGAGTGGGAAGCTGGGATTAGAATGGTTTCAAAGGGGCCAACAAGTGCAATCGGGCCTGTCAGATGGTAGTGACCAGTGGTAAGGGGTCCTACATTCAATATTGGCCAGCCCTGGGAGCCTTACCTCCATTACTTTTACTGAATGGAGTGGTAGACGTGGTCTACGGCAGACTTGAACTGGCACTGTTGGTTGCCCCTCCTTTATTGGTATCCACGTGTGGCCGATGTTTGGTGATTCCCAGCATGAGTAGGCCTTTTTCCATACAGCAGCCCTGACCGCTTTCTTTGGAGCATTTAGGGGGAGGGCATTGGGGACTGCATCCCAGCCCGATTATTTATACCAGGCGTTGATGGCTTCCGACATCAAATTGGCTCAGGACTCTGGGAATTTCAGGGTTCGGTCATCTGTAACTGTGAGAGGCTCATTAGTTAACCTGGTTTGAGCCAGCGTCAGTGATTTATGTCTAGTTTCAGCCATTTCAGGCTACTTTGCACTTCTGGCCTCTGCTGCGGGTTACCCCCCTGTTTGTCAGCAGGATAGGTTACCGCTCATGAAGTCCAACTTTGGGTGGTTACCAAAAGGCTCTTAAGCTATGGGGCTTAGAGGATGTTAAATTTAAACATATTCATTCAGAATTCGTGCGGCGTTATCTGCAGCCGCAATAGGTATAAGGCTAGATCTATTAGGTCCTTGGGGTGGTGACGTCCTGATGCACACAGGGGCTACATTTGTAATGTCCAGTTGTTGTTTTACATGATACTGTTGTCAGTTTCTTGTTGTTGCAGGTTCCGAGGGGTCGGAGAGGAGGCGGAGAGTCCTGATCTGTGGCCACAGCTGCATCTTCTGGGCAGTGAAGGAAGCTCTCGAAACCCCCTCCGGCCAACGCTTGGGCCTTGCCTCCATTGCCAATGTGGAATGGAGGGGCAGACATGGTCTGTGCTGGGACGGTCTGCACCCCTCCCCCAGACATCCTGGTTATCCATTTAGGGGGTAAAGACCTAGGATTGCTGACCGGCCGGGCGCTGTTCTTGCAGGCTCGGGCCGATCTGGATGCAATCTGGCGGGCATGGCCCGCGGTACACATCATGTGGTCGCCATTGTGCGGGTTCATCTGTCTGAGGAGGGGAACCACTTGTTTCTATCCGATTTACAGGAAGGCATCCAGGGGGTGTTAGAAGATAGGTGGGGGTTGGGGACAAGGTAAACACCTGCCCCCAAGTTGTGGTGGTTGGTTGTTAGGGGAATTCCCTGATTGGTGTGTACCTTAGGCACCCCCTTCAGGGGTGAGGGCCAGTTGGTTAAAATCCTCACATTGAAGTTTTGTTGTTGAGTGAGGTTGAGTTAATGGCCCTGGAATGGTAAGAGGCTATTCTCAAGCTCGGGTGAGTTGACCTCTTACTCATTTCCCTGTAGGGGCTGGATCTGGTTGTTAGTCAGAGCAGTCTCGGTGTTCGCCCGAAAATTGATGGAGTTGATTTATTGATTCCTGACACCCCCTGAGTTTAGTTGAGGGGATTTAAATAGGTAACAATAAATGTTGCCCAATTTTGACCCAAACTGCATTGTCGGTGTTTTTATTGTCTTTGGCTCGTTATTCGGGGTATGGGTGGGCAAATGTGAATCTCACATATGCCAAAATCATTCCAGATTTTCTCTACCAACTGAAGAAATTTGGCAAGATGTTCTCCTGGATATTTATGGGCGGAGGTTTCAAGATGTTGCTTCTGCACAGTTCCAACTTACCCTCCATTAAAAAAAACAGACAAACCTATTATTGCTCACTACTAGTTCCTGTTATTTTCCTTATAATTACCAAGCCACAGCAGGTCTAATGTCAAGAAAGACTGGATTCTTCAACATTCTACTATTATAAACTTGAAAATTTATTCCTTACAAAATGTATTCAACTTCTCCCATCAGCATGAAATTGGATAAGGAGAATCTTCTCAGTCACTGAGGTCAGACACCATAGTGACTGGGCTTTTGACCTGATATGATAATTTCTCTATAATTAACACAATTTCTTCATAACTGCAGTCAAAATGAACCCAGTGACTGAGTATAAATAGAGCGTCTGTATTATTGCCATGTTTTCCACTCAGACCTCTTAACACATATTTAAAATTAGCTAGATACTTTTAATTAAATATTGTTTCCTTTAAAAAAGTTAATATAACCAGATATAGTTTTATTTTATAATTTCCCATATCTAATTCATAATAATTTCTATTTTTGTTTGAAGTATAAAAGTTAATATAATAAAAATAATTCAGGGATATTATGAGTTCAATATAAGGAGGGATAACTTCTTTCTATTTGGAGCACAATGCCTATAAGATATAGAGGGTGTAGTTACAGAGGGTATAGTCACAGGGGATATAGTAATTGAGTATATAGGTCCAGATAAATTTCCTCTATGGATGATGGAGGAATAAGGTCACTTAGTTCAAGTGTTGGGCCACACTGTCCTTTTTGCTGTGCATTGTTGTGGTTACTGAGAATGTGTCAAGCTGGAGGGAAGGAAAGTATTTTATTACAGACTGGTGTCTTCTACCATCCAGGGCTTGTGGGGTTTGTACATTACTTTTTGAAAAGTGTAATTAGAATGGTAATTAATAATTTTTGAAGCCTTGTAATTGTGTGTGCGCGTGCTGTAGATATAGCACTAGTTCTGTTCCTGTCCACTTTCCTTGAAGTGGAAGGTCATTGTTTCTCCATGGATACATATTACTTAGTTTGGAATTCACCACTTCAAATACGTTTTCATAGTAGGCCTTTAGGCTCCAACTTCACATCCTGACTTCACAACTACAAGCATTCATACTAGTGGGCCTACCTCTCAAGAGTTCATTTGTCAGCATAAACTACAAACCCCAGAAAAGTTGGTTTTTTCTAGATTTCATCCATATTAAAAGTGCATTATTATTTGATTCATTTTCTATTTGTTTTTTTAATTATTTACTGCTCAGGCTTATGAAGCACTCTAAATAAAATTAGCAACATCATTAGCAGCATTATTGCAGACTATAGAATACAGAAGAGAATTCATTTGTATATTTGTCCCACTGCAGTTGTCTCATAACAATATCAGCAGGTCTCCACAGTGCTGTAGAAATGGTTATTATCCTATCATGCCGAGGTTTATGACTCCAGGTGGGAGCAATCAGGAGAATGAGATGAGCATTTAGGAGTTAATTTACAAAGCTCTACATAAGCTTATAATGAAATGTAAGACTCGCTGTGACTCTTGTGGTTCAACCCCACAGAATCATCACCTTTTTTTAAAAAAAGGCTTAAATTTGACTTTTTTATTTAAAAAAGCAACAACCAGTACTGTGTCATGTTCCTTTCATTTTGTCTATTATGTACTTGGGGAACATCACACTATATTCTACAGATTTTAAATGTCTAATTTCTCATTTTCAGATGTAAAGTATTTGTTCAGGGGCATACAATTACAAGATACTAAAATCAGTAGCCGCATATAATCAGGTGAAAAGATTCTTAGTAACTGAATCATAATAGAAATTGGGGAGACATTGTTTCCAGGGACATGTAGATACAAAAGTTGAGATTAAAAAATACTATGTATTTACTTCATTTTTTTCGGCCAGCAAGAGGTTATAGGCATATCCTAGATTTGATTTCCAATGGAAATAAGTCTCTAGACACTGGGAGTGTTTTACAATGTTTGAACTTATTTACTTACACCCAGCCCCTCAATATCCATTGATTTTGCATTCATAGATTCAACCATCCACCGTTTATTTTGAAAGATTCAAAAACCAAAACATAATTTTGCCATTTACACACCATTCTATATAATAGGACTTGAGTTTCCAGAAATGGTGATATCCACGTGAGGTCCCGGAAGCAAACCGCAGAGGACACCAAACACTCTCTCATGTGTGTGTGTGTGTGTGTGTGTGTGTGTGTGTGTGTGTGTAAGTTAACCATGGGAAAGAGTTTAGGGCCAAAATTATGTGTTTTATTTGGCTCATGGATAAGTTGAGAGTTATTCCATGGAGGGGGGAAATAATTTCAGGGAGCCAGTTAGTATTTCCCCACCAAGGCAATCAATAAGGCATTCAATAAAGATGAAAGTGGTGCCATGGTGAACAAAGTATAAAGTCAGTACAACTTCTACATTATCCCAGGATGGTCTAAGCTTTCATCTTTCACCCTTTTATTCAAAGAAGGGGATATTACATTTTTGGTAAGAGTTTGGACACAATATTTACATTTACTTGGGAATACGTCAACCCAGCTTTGGAGGGTAATTTTTTGTGTGTAAAATTTCTAGACTAATACAATACATGAATTTATAGGATAAGTGGGTTTTTTTAAAATCTAAATTTTCACCACTACTCTACTACTCTACATTTCTGGTTCACAATGGCTCTAGGTTTGGGACACAAGTAAAGCAATGGAAAAAGAGAGAAGCAAAATAAACACAGATTTGGATAGTATGTGTGTGTGCACACGCAATATGAAAATACAGAAATATGACCTATTATTTAAATCAAACCCTCTGATATTTTATAACAAGTAGCTTGACACATGTGGCCAAGAACATCAGAGTGTGGTCAAAATGATATAAGTTGTTAAAGTTTTCAGAGGCTGCAGAAATTTGGTCTGAGTTTTCCTGAAACTTTCCTCCTCTTAATACTAATGGTAATATAATTAAATTTTATTTCTAGACTGTCCTCTCTCTCTCTCTCACCAAAGGGCCTCAGTGGCAGTTTACACACCAAAAAAGACAAACATTCAATGTCTCAAATAAGTTCAAACGCATCAAAAATAATACAGAATATCTCCTCCATGATGAGTTAATGTGAGTGCAAACAACACACATGAGCTTTGAACTTAGCTTGTAGCAACTGCAGAAAACTGAGGACAAAGTGAAAAGTGGGAAGTGGAGAGATCAACAGGAGTTGAAAAAATGGGAAAAGGAGGAATTTATCAGAACTGCCTTTGCCAAAGCAAGACAAATGATATATTTAAATAGATATACCATTTTTCATTGCAGTTGGGAAGTCTGTCACCAGATGACTTCTTTGCTTGCTCTAATGTTGAGGTATGAACCGTTGATGGGCATCTTTAAGTTGCACGATTTCTCTTGTCATGAGAAATATCTATATTCAAAGGATCTCTAATATATTTCGCTTAGTCAAGGAAGACAATTATGTGACTCCAGGTCTAGTTGTTGGTTAATGAGTGTTTTCCAATTCTCTTTATACTTTTTTATTGTACAGAAAGCATTTTAGAAATGTTGAGAATTCTATAGCTACATGCATTAAGAGCTAGAATGAAGATGTCTTTTCTCTTTCCAAATATTAGGTTAGATGTTCTTTTTCTCATATTTTGGCAGTTCAGCAAAACATTAATCTCTTATATGTATTATCATTTTCATATCTAGATAATGTTGTCATTAGTCTGCTTAATATGCTCACCATCACAAAGTAGGTCACATATGTAGCATCCATAGTTTTCTAAACCAAACCCACCATAATTTTAAAGTTTTAGTTTGGCATGAAATAATTAATCACATTTATCACCATACTTTTCATTTTTATACTTTTTTGGTTCACCATATTCAGTCTTCAAATGGTGGCTTGGCAACATGTGCAGAACATATATTGAATACTAGCTGTACCCAGCCACACATTGCTGTAGCCCTCAGAAAACAGGGGATTTGCAGACATGAAACAATCTGGGCTAAGGAACTCCTCCCACCAAAGGTTTCTTGCTGGCTAGTAGAAGCCAGGCTTTTAAGGTGCAAGGTTACTCAAAGGGAATCCAGATGGGCAATTGCAGCATCCACACTTGGCTCAAATAGAAATAATTTCTTTTTCCCACCCTGGACCTTGCACATATCTATAAATAGAAGCCTCTCACAGAATGGTAAAAGTTCTGTGCAACACATGGGGAACATCTTTGGAGATGGCATATTGTCTCATTCCAGACGTGACTTGTAGTATCTCTAGGTTTGGGAGATATGACAGTATATTTTTATTTTTAATATAATGTCTTTAGCAGTGTTTCTAAACTTTTTTAATGTCACGACCCCTTAATATGGTTCATCATGTTGTGTTGACCCCCAACCATAGCACTATTTTTGTTGCTACTTTATAACTGTAATTTTGCTACTATTCTGAATAGTAATGTAAATATATGATATGTAAGATGTATTTCTGTTGTTATAAACCGAACATAATTAAAGCATACTGATTAATCACAAAAACAATATTGATTGATTGATTGATTGATTTTATTATTTATGAGTCGCCCTCCACGTCAGTGCTCCGGGCGACTTACACACAAAAACACATAAAAGAATTCAATAGTTAAAAGCTAAAAGAATAAAAAGATTAATTAAAATAGTTCCAGTAGCTCAGGCTAAGTCTGGGAGGTGTCCTTAGCCATAAGCCTTCGGAAGAGCCAGGTCTTCAGTGCGGTCAGGAACTGGGGCATGTCCCGGATAGCTCTCTGATCCGCCGGCATCAAGTTCCAAAGGACAGGGGCCGCGATGGAAAAGCTCTCCGTCTCGTGGTGTCGAGGCGGGCCTCACTCACACCTGGGATGCGGAGAAGGTCCCTGTTTCCTGAGCGCGACCTTAAATGAGCTGGTTCGACAAGCGGTCTTTTAAATAAGCTGGGCCGGCACCATGGAGGGCCTTAAAGGTAAGCGACAGGATCTTGTGGATGGCTCTGAGCTCGACTGGCAGCCAGTGCAGGCGCTGCAGAGATGGCGCGATATGGCATCTCAGTGGTGTCCCGGTGAGGAGTCTGGCGGCTGCATTCTGCACCAGCTGGATTTTTACGAGTGGTTGACTGCGGCAACCCCACGTACAAGGCATTACAGTAGTCCAGCCGTGATGTCACTGTGGCATGGACCACAGTAGCCAGCGCATCTGATGGAAGGTAAGGTGCCAGTTGACGTGCCTGGCGAGGTGGAAAAAAAGCTCCCTTACTTGTCGCAGCAACCTGGGCCTCCAGTGAGAGTCTCGAGTCTAGTATCACACCGAGACTCTTCACCGACGGGGCCGGGATCAGCGGCTCTCCTCAAAGAGAGGCAGCGGAATGGGTGGCTCTGGGCGTCCCGGCCATAGAATCTCAGTCTTTGATGGATTGATCTTGAGTTTGTATGAGCGGAGCCATCTGGTCACTGCCTCTAGTCCTTGTCTGAAGTTCTCAGGCACCGATGTTACACCTGGCTCAAGCTTCAGCAGAAGCTGGGTGTCATCTGCATATTGGTAGCACCCAAATCCAAAACTTCTGGCTATGCTTGCCAAGGGTTGGACGTAGATGTTAAAAAGCGTTGGTGACAAAATGGCGCCTTGGGGGACTCCACAGTCCAGGGTGGATTTCTTGGACGCTTGGCCTCGCCACTCAACACGCTGAACGGCCCCGCAGGAAGGAATCGAACCAGGCCAAAGCTGTGCCTTGAATCCCAATGGCTGATAGTCGCCGCAACAGCAAGTCATGGTCCACCGTGTCGAACACCGTGTGAGGTCAAGCAGCACCAGGATAGCCGAACCTCCCTTCTCCAATTGGCGGCGGATGTCGTCCAGGACGGTCTCGGTCCCGTGTCCGGCGCGGAAACCCGATTGGCAGGGGTCCAGGCTTCCTGAGGTTTCCAGGAATTCCTGTAATTGGATCGCTACTGCCCGTTCAATCAGTTTCCCGAGGAAGGGTAGGTTTGAGACCGGACGGTAGTTTGCCGGCACCGCTGGATCCAAATTCGCCTTCTTCAGCAGCGGGCGGACTCTAGCCTCCTTCAGCGCATCGGGAAAGACTCCCAGCTCCAATGAGTGATTTATCAACCCTGTCAGAGTGGCCAGGAGGCTCCCCGCACAGGACTTAATCAGATGGGACGGGCACGGGTCTGTAGAGCAAGTGGTTGCCCTTGCTGCGGTCAAGATTTGATTAATCTCCTCTGAATTCAGGGCCTTGAACTGGTCGAGTTTCAAGCTAGGCGATGGAGCTGGGTCCTTACCCATCCCGCTCCTCAATATGTTTGGGGGAGCATGGACAACGGATAATGGGATTCTGAGTACCTTCAACTGATTCAGCTCAGACTTCTACAGACCACGAAGACCCCCATGAATGACAGATCTGAACCAAACTTGGCACACAGAACCTTCATGACCAGCAGAAAATACTGGAGCAGTTTGGGTGGGAGGAATTCACAGTAATAGGATCCTAGTGTTGCAAGAGACCTCCAAGGGCCATCCAGTCCAACTTCCTTCTGGCATAAGGGGGAAGCACAATCAAAACACTCCTGATAGATGACCATTGACTTTCCTTAATGATCATCATCATCATCATCGAATCCTGGGGTAGTCTTGGAAATAAAGTAATGAAAAGCAGCCAAGGTTTGAAGCTACAAGGCTTGTCAATGATATTCATGCTGGCCAAAACACTCAGAAAAGCCTCTTTAAAACAGAGGCTGGGTAGCCATCTGTCGGGGATGCTTTGAATGTGATTTTCCTGCTTCTTGAAAGAATGGGGTTGGCCTGGATGGCCCACCAGGTCTCTCCCAACTCTAGGACTCTCTAATGCTATATTCTTTTCTTTCCTTCCTTCCTTCCTTCCTTCCTTCCTTCCTTCCCCTTCCTTCCTTCCTCTTTCATTCCTTTCCGCTTCCATCCCTGCCTCCTTCCCTTTCCTTTCCTCTTGTTTTCCTTCCATTCACATTCTTCTCT
Source organism: Anolis apletophallus (assembly GCA_030556195.1). Lineage (NCBI taxonomy): Eukaryota > Metazoa > Chordata > Lepidosauria > Squamata > Anolidae > Anolis > Anolis apletophallus. The sequence continues at coordinate 65,281,893 of JARBWK010000012.1, read as the reverse complement.
TGACTAATCTTTTTCTTCCTTTCTTCTCTCCTTTCTCTTTCTTTCCTTTTCTTTCCTTCCTTCATCCATCTTTCTTTCTCCTTTTCCTTTTCATCATATTATTCTCTTCCCTTCAGCAATCTCCCTTCCTTCCTTCCTTCCTTCCTTCCTTCCTTCCTTCCTTCCTTCTTCTCTCCTTTCCCTCCCTCCTTTCCCTCCCTCATCCCTGCCTCCATTCCATTCATTCCTTTTTTCTTTTCTTCTACCCTTCCTTCCATTTATATTCTTCTCTTCACCAATCCTTTTCTTTGTTTCTTCTCTCCTTTCCCTTTCTTTCCCCTCCTTCCTCCCTTCCTTCTAAGGCAGTTTGCAAGGGTTTTTAAAGGGTTTGGGGGGGGGGGGAGAATGAAAAGGTGGATGTGGAGCCCAAGTGAGGGAGTGGCTGGTCTTCCCATGATTTGCATCCTCCCTTCTCCCAACAGATCCTGAAGGGGCAAGGAGGGGGGGAGGGTGTGCAGCCTCTCGTGCATCCAGGCTTGCCTTGCAATCCTCTGGTCTTAGGGGGAGGGTTGCCTGGTGGCCACTTGGGCCTCATGGAACAGCTGCGGTGGCTCCAGCTGCTGCTGGTGCTTGCCTCGCCTCGCCTCGCCTCACCAGGCCTTCTCCTTCCTTCTCTCAATCCCTCCCCTCCCCAAAAGAAAGAGGACTCTGCCTTCCTGCATGGAAAGGGACACCATGACTAGGCTCCTCCTCCCTCACAATGGTTGGTGCGTCAGTCTTCTCGCACGCTGGGGAGGGAGACTTTAGCACATGCTCTGTAAGGTATTTTTGGGGAGAGCCGACAACCACAAATACCCAATATGACCAACTTTGAATATTGGTGGGGTTTGAGAGGGACTTGCCCAAGATGATGGTAATTGTAGTTCTCCCTGCATCCAGAAAACCCTGTGACCCCCACTAATGATGGAGCTGAACGAAACTGGGCAGGCAGACCCAATGTTGCCACCTGTGAATATAAGCAGGGTTTGGAAGTGACTGACCTTGGCATATGGGAGTTGTAGTTCACCTGCATCAAAAGAGCACTGAACCCAGCAAACAACAGATCTGAATCAAATCTGGCACACAGACCCAACATGGACAACTGTGAATACTGGTGGGATTTGGGGAGGATTGACTCATGATTTTGGGACTTGTAGTTCGCCCACATCTTTATGATTTTTCTAATAGGAGCTTTAATTAAAAAAAACAAAAGGAAATACTGTCTTTTTTCTAATAAAAAGTGTTACAAATTACCTAAGCTGCTTCTCCTCCTCCTGATGCTGCTGGGGCACTCTCAGTTCCATGTCAGATGGGCACTTTTCCCCATGCCTTGAAGGGACTAACTGGTGTGAACTCCCTCCAGTCATGTGTGCTCTCCCTCACCCACATATGCTGACCATGCTGCCATGCGCCGAGCATGCCTGCTCTCCCCTCCTGGCTTGGAATCTCAGAAATAGCCCTCCCCGTGGCTAAGAGGCCAGGTGAGAGGCCAGCTAATCACAGCAGGAGCAGAGCTTTTGGTAGGACGATTTTGCCCTTTCCCTGCCTACACAGTGGGCAGGGAAAGGATGTTACCTCCTCACATGAAGGGAGACGATTGGTTCCTTGGGAATCTCCTGGGAGTGGGCGGAGGCTGCCTATGTGTGGGGCAGCCTCCTGCTCCATTCCTGTTCGAGATGTTGAAGAGACAACACCTCTAGCCTGCCTAGCCTGGATCAGGTCAGGTTTTGAGGCTGGTGAGGGAGCCGGACCTGGGGCTTTGGTCCTCCAGGCTGCCCTGGCCCCTCGCCCTTTGCAAGCCTCTGTAGAGTTATTTTGTTTTATATTTTTTTAAAAATTCATTAATTAAATAATAATAAAGGGGGGGGTATGGAAATTGTATATGTGTTTATGCCCAAGGCAGCAGGGCCCAGGCCTGCTGTGTGGCAGCCTTTAGGCCTGGGCATCCGCTCCCCCCCCCTTCTCCTTATCTATGGGCCTACTGTTAGGAATCAAGAGCTGTTAGGCTCAAAAATAACCCTCTCTGTGGGTGATTCCTCCAAAAATATAACAGAGTGCAGAATGCAGAAGTCCTAAACAATACAAACTTACATGCTGTGAGCACGGATGGGCTTCTATTCAATAGGATTGAACAGGATTGCAGATCCACAAGTCAAAATGGAGGCGGCCGCATGGCCTGCCTGAAAGAGGAAGTTAGTTTCTCTAAAGGGATTGCATTCCTGAGTGCACAAAGGGGTGGAACTTTAGTGCTAGCCCCTTCTCAAAGCAAAACATTTTTCCCTTCCAGTTTCAGGGCAAAACAAGAACCCCCCCCCCAAAAAAACCCCAAACAAACAAACAAACAAAAAACCCTGTTACTTGTTCAACCCTATTTTTCCCCTAATTATTCTTCAATTTCACCCTTTATTTTTCAAGCATGGGTATGTGAAACTGAAAATGGAATCCATGGATTCATGCTATACTATATTCTAGATTAATTTCTGTTTCATATAAGGCTTCAATTTACAGATATTGTATAATATGTGGTGGTGCTTTAGGAAGGGCCTTTTAGGAGAAAAGGTAGTGTCATTAAATCTGAAGGTGTTACAGATTGTGTTTGGGCTTGCTGCCTCAGATCTGTATGCCAAACCTTGCTTTACAGATGATATTTGGAATGGCTGAGAGCAGAGGGGCAGTCAGGAGGCAGTGTCCAGAGAAACTGAGTCAGTTTTCTCTAAAAATATCCTGGATATGATCTAAGGATAAAATATTCCTCTGCGCTGTATGGGCATGTTCCAGAAGCACTCTCTCCTGACATTTCACCCACATCTGTGGCAGGCATCCTCTGAGGTTGTGAGGGCTGTTGGAAACTGGAAAATTGGGGTTTATATATCTGTGGAATGTCCAAGTCTAGGAAAAAGAACTCTTGTCTGTTTGAGGCAAGTGTGAATATTGCAATTGATCAACTGATTAGCATTGAATAGCCTTGCAGCTTCAATGCTTGGCTGCTTTCTGCCAGGGGATCCTTTGTTGGATGGTGATTAGCTGGTCCTGGTTGTTTCTTGTCTGGAATTCCCCTTTGAAAGCAAGCATTGAACAGGCAGTGCCAGCAAAGCCACTGCATGCAATGGCTGGCTTTTATCAACTGCCACATTATCCATCAAGGCTCACCTCCCCAAAGTGGTCGTTTACCTAACAACATTGTCCCTATCACTTTAAAAGTTTTCTCCCGAGGATCAGTGTGACAGCAAGCGTGCCTTGGGCTGCATTTTAAGTTTGCTCCCTTGCCTTGCAGTTCCATAAGATCACATTCTAAGGCAGCAGAAGTATTGACCTTGACGTTGTTCTTCCATTTAATACAGTTCCTCATGTGGTGGTGACCCCCCTACCATAAAATCATTTTTGTTGCTTCTTCATAACTTGAATATTGCAACTGTTATGAATTATAACGTAAATTTCCAATATGCAGGATATATTTTTATTCATTGGACCAAATTTGGCACAAATTTGGCAAGACTTTGCTATTCAAACAGGCATTTGGCCTTTAATCTGCAGATAACGAAAGCCGTGCGACCTGTTCTCGTGTATGGGGTCGATGTATTGTTTTATGATTTTACTGTGTTTATATATGCTGTTTAATTCTGTTTTTAATGTTGTGAGTCGCCCCGAGCCGGATGGGAGTGGCAACGGATAAGTCCAAACAAACAAACAAATAAATAAATACTAGATATTCCAAATTTGAATTCTGGTAGGGTTGGGGAGATTGATTAGCGACAAAAGCACAGCAACCCAAACCATGTTTATTTTATTATTATTGTTTAATAACCTGTCTAGTGAGATTGGTTGATGTTAAGGGCCAGAACAATCTGTGGTCTGCGGACACAGACTTGTCTGCCAGAAGAATGGCACCAGATATCCACTCTCCACTTCATCAGTCACTTACCAAGAGAACAAAAAATTAGTTGGGGCCCCAAATGTCTTTGTGTGCATTGATGATTAGACTGTGATACTTCTTAAGGGGAGTTGAACAAAGGATTGGTAGATTACTGCAAGTGCCATGACTCAATACAGCACTGTCAATAACCGTGGGTCAGCTCTTTCACAATCCACGCTAGGAAACCACAACCACATATGGAAAACATATAAGTTCTATAGAATTGGTAATCAGGTGTATATAGTTTTTGAAATCCTGCACCATCAGCAGCTGCCTGGCACAGCATAATACAGAAACAGTTATTCATTGCAGAATTGCTCCTGGAAACTCCTAGAAGTTTCCCCCCGGTGTCATTGCATGTGGTACATTCACCATCTCTTCAGAGATTGGTTTTTCTCCTTTCACTCGTGTTTACTTCACAGTTTTAAAATCCGATTACTTTTATATGTTCTAATTTTGTACTTCTGGATCTTCCTCTTATTTGTTTTTTCTTTGTTGCAAAAGGTGGCAGCAATACAGTTTACCTGAGGTTAGTCCACTACCTTACGAACACCTGGTCCAGTTGTGTATATCACCTTAGGAGTGGTTTGTCACTAGGCTCCATAAGGTCTACACTGGCAGCATAAGCCTATTGGTTGATGGCTCAGGGTTTACCTGACACCACTAATGTTTTCCGCATCCACAGGATCAGGTGGGGTTGGTCCCATCAACAGGGCCCATCCTATGATGATCGGGAGCCCTTGACCCCCACAATTTAAAGCGGTTTGAAACAGATGTGGACCAGGATTTGCCAGTCTTGCCAGGAACAGTTGTTGTTCCTTGTTGCTGCGTTGACAGCATTTTTTCGCTGCCTGCAAAATAACAAGTTAGTTTCCTTCCCCAAGACGGACAAATTCCATCGTGCACCGTTATATTCGGATATACAGATGGGTCGAGATGGTTTGACAATTTTTGATTCAGTTTTAAGATTGAACAACGATGATCCCCCACTTTTTTTACGGGGCTGCGGGTCTTGGGAGTGTGGAAATCTGTTGAAATCTTTCCGACACCTAGCCCATGACCAGGGGGTCCCAGTAGCTGAAGCAAAGTCAGGGGACCCTCACACGAATGCACTTTCTGTGTGAGGCTCTATCGAGTGAAATCACCCGTCACCGCATCAGGGTTACACAGGTCAGGAAGGCTAATTTTTAATTGGTTGGAATTTCCTGTTGGCTTTAATAGTATATCCTGTTGGAGGCGGGAAATGATGTTAAGGATGCACTTCAGGTGGCATCGTAGGCTCCAGGCCCAGTTGGTTCAGAGCGTACTTGGAGGCCACAGGTTCCCTGAACAGTGACCACCCAGTTATGGCACACCCAGGGGATTACCACCATCTGGCATTGTTCGAGTGGTTCCCCATTCTCGTGTGGTCTCCTCTGGACATGGAGCTCTGCCTATTCGGCTGTGCAGTCTATGTGATAATCTCTCAACATCCATGTTATCACACACTAACGTCAAGTCACCCTGGGTGATGAGTGCCTAAGGCACTTTCATCTTGTTGCCGCAAATTTACTCATCTTTGATCCTTTCACGTTGTGGGTCTCGATAATACCCTGTGATGCACTACCTTGCACGCAGTCGGAGCGCTTCAGGCTTCATGTTGGAGTGTCACCAGGCTTCATCAGGTTTAAACTGGGTGTGTTAGCTTATTGATTGAAGGCTCAGGGCTTACCAGACACCACTAATGATTACCCCATCCACAAGATCATGTTGGATTGGCCCCATCGTCGGGACCTATTCTATGATGATCATGAACCCTCGACACACACAATTTTGAAGATTTTAAAGCAAACTTGACCCAGAATTTGCTAGTCCTACCATAACAACTTTGTTTTCATGCTGCCACGTGACAGCAATTTTTCGCTGCCTTCTGAATTAGTTTGTTAGTTGCCTTCTTTAAGAAAAACAAATACCATTGTGCATTGTTAAATTCAGATATACAGATGGGTCAGATGGTTCAACAATTTGATTCAATCTTCCAAGACGGATCAGCGAGCTAAAGGCAGCATTGTTAGGTTAGCTAGGTGTAGTGATCCAAAATTGTGCCCTGTTTTAGCCCTAGCACAGTTTACGTCATTGCGTCCCAATTCTCCAGTACCTTTTTGGTCATCAGAACGGGGCCCATTGACTAAATATCAATTCTGGGCAGTAACAGAGAAAGCAGTGGAGTAATTGGGCTGAGGCATCATACATTTGGTACCCATTCATTCAGTATTGTGGCAGCTTCCAGCTTCACAGTTGGACTTCCAATGAACATCATAAAAGGAATAGGTAGATGAAAATCCGAGTGTTTATGCGCTACATTCACTTGATAATCTAACCAGTTTTTTCTCGTTTCAGATATGTTGGTGAAGGTGCAGAGACGGAGGATCCCTATATGCGGGCACAGTTTTTGTTTTGTTGTTTTGTTTTTTGGTTTTTTGGTTTTTTCCACTGGGGCCGAGAGATAGGCGCTAGGACCTCCTTTGGACAGCACCTTGTTTTTGCAATGTTGCCACAGTTCAATGGAAGTGCATATGTGCCCTTCATTGGGGGTTTTTGATTCCCTTGTTGCATTTGGGTGAGCCCCTCCTGTGTGTGGGTCCTCTTTGATGAGGCAATGATGTGGGCTTACTGCAAGGTAAGGCCCTGTTCCTTCAGGCAAGAAGGGATTTGTATAGGCTGTGGCGGTCATGGCCTCGTCTCGTCTCGTTTGGTCAGCAATCATACCGCGCCGTAAGTGGCTGTGTGGCGGTGATGTGCGACAAATGGAGAGAGCCTGTTAAGCGAGTCAACGGTGGCAGGCATGGCCACGGGTTCGTCTCATTTGGTCGGCATTCATACCGCGCCTTGAGTGGCTGTGAAGCGGTAATGTGCGACAAATGGAGAGAGCCAGAATTGTTTTCATTGTCTGACACTACGAATAGTTAATTTTCACGAATTACAGTTAGGTGGTGTTGAGGGACTTGATGGGGGATGGAGACTGAATAGACATTCGTCTCCAATCTGTGGCATAAATAGTTTAGGGTAATCCATAGACCCATATTCACTCATGCACTCTTCAAAGTTGGTTGGGCCAGTGCACAAATACATTCAGATGGACGTCTGTTTCAGGCTGAGGGGGATACCATTGGTCCAGAAATTTTGAGAGTCCGGTTAAGTATTTCCAGAGAGGTTTTCTTGTGTTTTCCTTGAGAGGTTGCACAGTTTTGTGTTGTAGGGGACTCAGGAGAGTTTCCCAGTGTTGCCGAGGGGTCGTTCGCTCGCGGACGATACCTCGGCTTAGCCACACCTTGTTCTCTTGACACCTGAGTTTAGTGAGGTTAAACTTAAATCGGTAACTTTAAAATAAATAAAAGCTGCCCTAATTTAATCCAATTACTGTTGTCTGTCTCGTTATTTCGGGGTTTGGAAGGTAATGCCCTTTCCCTGCCTACGCAGTGGGCGGGGTAAGGATGTTACCTCCTGACACGAAGGGAGACGATTGGTTCCTTGGGAATCTCCTGGGAGTGGGTGGAGGCTGCCTATGTGTGGGGCAGCCTCCTGCTCCATTCCTGTTCGAGGTGTTGACCCACCACTCCCGCCCGGTTACAGTATAGTGGTCGCCTTAGGGGCCGGGTAGGGAGTTTTCCCCCTTCTACGTTAAAAATAATAATAAAAAATACTAGGGGGCGGGGTTTGCCTACCCTGTACTGTTACTGGGCCTTTCTGGGATGACGGTTCTATAAATAGGACAGCATAAATAGTTTAGGGTGATCCATAGACCCATATTCACTCATGCACTCTTCAAAGTTGGTTGGGCCAGTGCACAAATACACTCAGATGGACGTCTGTTTCAGGCTGAGGGGATACCATTGGTCCAGACATTTTGAGAGTCCGGTTAAGTATTTCCAGAGAGGTTTTCTTGTGTTTTCCTTGAGAGGTTGCACAGTTTTGTGTTGTAGGGGACTCAGGAGAGTTTCCCAGTGTTGCGAGGGGTCATTGTTGCCCAGTTTTGTGTTGTAGGGGACTCAGGAGAGTTTCCCAGTGTTGCCGAGGGGTCGTTTGCTCGCGGATGATACCTCGGCTTAGCCACACCTTGTTCCTTTGACACCTGAGTTTAGTGAGGTTAAACTTAAATCGGTAACTTTAAAATAAATAAAAATTGCCCTAATTTAATCCAATTACTGTTGTCTGTCTCGTTATTTCGGGAGTTGGAAGGTAAGTCATCTGTTTCCAAAAAAGAAGAGAAGGTGGCGAGATCTTCAGCCTTCTCTGCCAAAAGGGTTCCTATGTGTTTTCTAATATTCTTTGGCAACCCCTCTGAAACCCCCCCCTCTGAACCCCCCCCCCCCCGGGGGCTTCTGTTCCCCAGTTTGAGAACTGCTGTTCTGAGGGAACATAATTTCGAACCAGTTTTTATTTGTGGTGATGGGGACTCTAGAAAAAGAAAAGAAAAGAAAAGAAGGGGGTTAAGGCTGATAAGCAATGAGTCAATCCATTCCAGATTTAGACACCATATAGTTTAAGTCTGTCACGGCATTGCAATACTTTTGATGGACATCATATATTTAGGCTGTTCACTAGGGATGAAAAGAATCACATTCAGCTCTGAAGTTATGCTATTAAGGTGGGGGGGAATACAGCAAAGGGCTGTACTGATATGGGAATAAGTTGCTAAAGGTAGAATACAATTCAGTTCAAAACCTAAAAGTCACTCATTAACTTGATAATATCATTATCTTCTGAATAACTACAGAGGAGCCACAACAGAAGATCTCTTAAGATTGTTGCATATAATTTTTGAAATTATTGCACATAAAATTAATTTTTAAAACTGTATTTTATTTATTCAGAACACTGAGATCTTTATTTAACAATATTTTTCTCACTTGTCAAGCAGGGTGACTTTTACTTCAAACCAATTTAAGACAGAAATTAGTTTAATGCTACAGTAAGTCCATATTAATGGATCATAGTAGCTAGTTCACTGGCACATTTGAGATAGAGAAGAAAGAAGAGAGGAATACAGGGAAAGGAAAGAACTTTAACTTATTTTCTTATCAAAGTTCATGACAAACGTATAAATAATAACATTGACAAGAACAAAACAATGTTAACTGTTTAGTTCTTTTCAATCTGTTTTGTATGTATAGTTTATACAGTTCCCTGCAACATGCCTTGAGTGTGTGTGTGTGTGTGTGTGTGTGTGTATATATATATATATATATATATATATAGAGAGAGAGAGAGAGAGAGAGAGAGAGAGAGAGAACCGACTGTGCTGAGTATATAATAGGACTGTAGTTTTGTATGAAAAACATTTATACTAACGGCCCAGTTCCGTGTATATCTATGAGAAATGTAAATGTTTGCTTACTTTGGTCTCCCATGGGTACAAAAAATAATAATACAAAAGTTTTATCATGCTGGGTGAGATTACAAGACATTGTGCACATTTAGAAAATTATGTTTCAAATATACAGTGTTTGTAAAATACTTTGTAAAATTTTGATATATTTATAAAGGATTTTTGTTTACTGATAAAGTTTTTTAAATTTTTTTTAACATAATGGCTAATTGTAAAATTCCCTCTAAAATGTAGCACAAAAAGAAAAATAACAGGTCACAACAGCTGATAGAGAGATGGATTGTCTTAACAGGAAAAGATATACTCTGAGCTCCCATATCCACAAATTAGACACCCACAGGTTAAAGCATCCAAGGATTGGGTTTTCTTTTTTTTTAAAATCCAAAAAGCAAATGTTAGTTTTATATAAGGGATGCCATTTTACTATGCTCTTTTACATAAAGGGGACTTTGGCATCAATGGGTTTTGGTATCTACGGGAGGATCTAGAACCAAACACCAGTGGATACTAAGGGCCCACTGTACTTTCACATTGAGGAAGAGAGAACTTCTCAATATTCTTTATATTGCTTATATGCTTGGAGGTAGATATTGATTAGGATTTTATGTAATGTGTGAAAAGAGTGAAATGCTCCATCAGGATATTTGAGTAGAGATCTGAAAGGGTGCCAACTGCGAGCCATGAGGCAGAATGTTGGAACTCTCCAAGCATATTCTTGCCCAATCAGTAGTGATTTGTGTAAGGGGATGGAATCACTTTCACGATTGTCCAGCTTCCACTGTGTAATCAATCAGAACCAGAGACCACTTTCCAGCATTCACAAAAGTGCTTACACTGAAATAAGTCCCCGATTTACTATGTAAATCACACACAGCTATTCATTTTTAACTGAATTAATTATGTCTTGGTTGACATTAGATTTTTAATATAAAAGTTGAAACTGGTGCTAAAATACCCTTTGAGACAAGTAAAGTTTTGCTGATTTCAATAGGATGTACTTCCCCAGGTCTCTCTCTCTCTGTCTGTCTGTCTGTCTATTTATCTATCTATCTATCTATCTATCTATCTATCTATCATCTATCTATCTATCTATCTATCTATCCAAACAAAATGAAACCTCAAATCATGGTGTATAATCCTAACATTGTGCACATTCAAAAAATCATGTTTCAAATATACAGTGTTTGTAAAATACTTTGTAAAATTTTGATATATTTATAAAGGATTTTTGTCTACTGATAAAGTTTTTTTAATTTTTTTTAACATAATGGCTAATTGTAAAATTCCCTCTAAAATGTAGCACAAAAAGAAAAATAACAGGTCACAACAGCTGATAGAGAGATGGATTGTCTTAACAGGAAAAGATATACTCTGAGCTCCCATATCCACAAATTAGACACCCACAGGTTAAAGCATCCAAGGATTGGGTTTTCTTTTTTAAAAAATCCAAAAAGCAGATGTTAGTTTTATATAAGGGATGCCATTTTATTATGCTCTTTTACATAAAGGGGACTTTGGCATCAATGGGTTTTGGTATCTACGGGAGGATCTAGAACCAAACACCAGTGGATACTAAGGGCCCACTGTACTTTCACATTGAGGAAGAGAGAACTTCTCAATATTCTTTATATTGCTTATATGCTTGGAGGTAGATATTGATTAGGATTTTATGTAATGTGTGAAAAGAGTGAAATGCTCCATCAGGATATTTGAGTAGAGATCTGAAAGGGTGCCAACTGTGAGCCATGAGGCAGAATGTTGGAACTCTCCAAGCATATTCTTGCCCAATCAGTAGTGATTTGTGTAAGGGGATGGAATCACTTTCACGATTGTCCAGCTTCCACTGTGTAATCAATCAGAACCAGAGACCACTTTCCAGCATTCACAAAAGTGCTTACACTTAAATAAGTCCCTGATTTACTATGTAAATCACACACAGCTATTCATTTTTAACTGAATTAATTATGTCTTGGTTGACATTAGATTTTTAATATAAAAGTTGAAACTGGTGCTAAAATACCCTTTGAGACAAGTAAAGTTTTGCTGATTTCAATAGGATGTACTTCCCCAGGTCTCTCTCTCTGTCTCTCTGTCTCTCTGTCTCTCTGTCTCTCTGTCTCTCTATCTATCTATCTATCTATCTATCTATCTATCTATCTATCTATCTATCTATCTATCTATCCAAACAAAATGAAACCTCAAATCATGGTGTATAATCCTAAAATGGATCCATTGACAATATTGATAACCTTACCTGGATTATGGAGTTTTTCAAGTCAATTTAAGTATATCAGATGCCCAGAATTTTATGTGCTGTACTAATGCTTCTAGGGATATTTTTAACTGAGTACTTACTGATAAAGGCTATCTCTCTTGAATCTATTTGAAATCCATATTTTTAATACCATTTGACCTTGAAAATTGTGGCTTTAGAGCTCTACCCTTGGATCACCTAAATTCATTGCCTTAAAACCATATTCTAACCTTTTCTAATTCATATTCTCAAAATATTTCTGCAAATGCTAAGAACTTCAGCAATAATTTCTCATTAGGCCAGATACTGGATGTAGTAATCCTGACACAACAGCACTTCAGAAAAATGGGATGTGAATCATAAAAGTATGCAATATACTTTAAAAAGCAGAAAGTGTGACTAATGGGGGAAAACTATTTAAAAAGAGGAATACGGAATGCAATGAAGAATAAGGAATGTAAGCCCAATCCTCAAAATTAATTACTCCAGAGTATATGTAATGAAGCTTTTGAGATGGTTTAATAAATTGTTTAATGATTCCAGCTTATGTATAACAGCATTAACTACTAGCCTTCTGGTAACAGAAAGAATTTGAAGTTCATTTGATGTCTGAATGAGGCTTTGAAGCATTATCAATTCACTAAAAAATGTGCAAAATACTACCCAATAATGCTGTCCAATAGTGTAGATGCATAGTGCTTTCTTGCATGTGAACATTTTTAATGAATGAATGTGGAAAAATCAGTCACATTTTGTTACTTTTCTTCAAATTCCATCTAAACATCCTGTCACTTCCTTTCACTTTGTCTTTTGTCTCCAAATTTCTATTGGATATTTGTAAGCATTTTCTGCTTACATTTCCATAATATACTAAGTAAATGGGTTCCTGACTATAACCAAAACAGTATATGCCCACAAACACAAAGATATATGCTATAAATTATAAATAACCCATTAATTCAGTGTAGACTTATAATGAGTGAAATATTCATAGTCCAGAATATACAATTACAATAGTAATGATCTGTATAACAAAATAGTTTCTAACTAAACAATGCATGTTGTAAACATAAATTTTCAGCTTGTAAAGACAATATGTTGACCCAAAGAGCATGGAGAACACAACTGGTTTTGACTCTAGGTCTTCCTCAGGGGATTTATCTGTGTATATTATATTGAATTAACAAAATCGTATATACATCGCTCTACGTACCTACAGTTATAAATATGATACAAATACTTACAGTTTACATTCTCATGAAAGATACTTTGTATCCCTTTCTACAAATTGTATGCATGTATCCTTTCTCAATGGTGGGTTCTAAACAAAAGGAACAACAGTGGCATTGTGAATTCAGATAACCCAGTGCAAAGCAGATATTGTGGATTATCTGCCTTGATGTATTTTGGGTTATATGGCTGTGTGGAAGACCTAGTTTCTCATTGAGTGTCTTTTTCCATCTAGAATAGAATCCATCAGCTAATACTAAGGGAACCAGTCCGACAGGGTTAAAAAGATATTTAACCAGAAATTTAAGGATCTATGCCCTGGACTCAGGCATGTAGCCAGGGGGGGGGCTTAGGGGGCTTCAGCCCCCCCCCCCCTCAATTCTCTCTCTCACACACACACACACACACATATATATAAATGAGAATCCAATTGAGCAGGTAAAATCTTATAAATATTTGGGAGTGACTTTTCAAGCCTCAAGCTCCTGGAAAGCCCAATCTCCTAATGCCATTGCAAATACTCAAGTCACTCAATATCAAGTCACTTACATCCTTCTTTTTTTGTTAAGGGGGGACAACATGTTCTATCTGCTATACAAATTTATATGGTGTGCATATAGTAATTTTGCTGCCATGGAATCCACACAGATAAATTTTTTGAGATCTATCCTTGGCCTTCCTACTAGCAGGTAGACCTTTGTCTACCCTCCTTTATCAGAAATTGAGGTATCTCTCTCTTTAACTTGCATTGGCTTGTGGTGGTTATTAAATGCTCTGGGTAGTCATTGCAAAATTGAAAAGGTAGTAATTAATTATAAAAGTCCAAACTCCTAGTATTTACCAGGAAACAGTGTGTGTGTGTGTGTATTTATGTGTGTGTGTGTGTGTGTGTGTGTGTGTGTGTGTGTGTGTGTGTGTGTGTGTGTGTGTGTATACATAAATACATACATACACACACACACACACACACACGCACACTGTTTCCTGGTAAATACTAGGAGTTTGGACTTCTTATAATTAATTACTACCTTTTCAATTTTGCAATGACTACCCAGAGCATTTAATAACCACCACAAGCCAATGCAAGTTAAAGAGAGAGATACCTCAATTTCTGATAAAGGAGGGTAGACAAAGGTCTGCCTGCTAGGTTAGAAGGACAGATTCCTAGTCAAAGAGTTAATGTAAATATTTTTTAAAAAGATGGCACTAGTACACAACTTTGTCTTACACCTACATGTGTTGGGATAGCCTTGGTCAAGTGGCCTATCCTGATACACTTTCAAACATGTTTTCGCATAAAGGCTACAAATCAAAACAAACAGGTCCCTGTCAATATTAATTATCTCTGATTTCTGTCACAACCTGTCTTGGGGAATCATATCAAGTCAATGAAAACTGTATAATGGGATCCCTTGGTCCTAGATGAATATTCTTTCCATAAGATGGTGTAAAACTCCAGTAGAGCATCCGACTCTAAAACTTGCCTGCTCATCTTCCAGAAGCTTTCCTCTTCGATCCGGATTGATAATTTTTCCAAGGATATGATGAGCATACAATTGCTGATTACATCTGCCAAGAAAATCATTCACATCTCTTTCTAACAACAACCATTAATTGCATGATGTTATACAGATATACTAGTTAGGTGGACATAATGCAAGCACGTTACAGAGTACACACATATACTAACAAAATGTTTGAAATAAAATAAAATAAATGAGAAGATACATGGATTTATTTATTTATTTTCCATCTTTCCCATGGTATTGACCTCAAACTATAACTACTAGGTTATGCTGAAATTCATGTATCTGAAATATATCTATATATGTCTCTAAGAACCGATATCAAAAAGTTTCCCTTAAAATTGATTCTTTATTCAAAGAAGATATTGTAATATAGGTATTGATATATAGGGTGGAAAATATTTTATTTATTATAAAGAAATGTAGTAAATATAACAGATGTAGTTTAGAGTGGAGGAATATTGTGTATAAGTTAACATACTTCAGTCAGAGAGAGCAGGAAGTCAATTTTAATGGTTGAAAAAACAAAATATACAATTTATTGTGTGGGTTTTTAATAGATATATTGTCTGTCTATTGTTTTTTGTAATGTAATCTAACGTGTGATATTAAAAAGTATCAATGTAAATATTTTTTTTTAAAAAAAGATTCCTGTATATAAGCTGATTGCTCAGAGGCTGTGCTATGATTTCTTTTTTTGATTGTGGTTGGATGAAAAGATAAATCTTCAATGCATGCACATCAGAAATTTAGCAATTATTCTTGCTAGTCATGTCCTCTGGTAATGCATCACAGTTCAAGAGATATTTTCAATAATTCATATTTTCTTCTGTTAAGGTTTTCATCAGAGATTCTTTTCTCCATCTGTACTGATTATTAAGTGAAATAAAAAATGTACTTCCAAAGAGCTATATATATAACAAAACTATAGCTGTGCCTACTTAGAACCTTAGTAAAAAAAAAAGAGAGAGAAAAAGAATCCAATTATACTACAAGGTTCTTTTCAGCAAGTAAAAAAGAGAGATGCTAGAACAAAAGATAAGGTTCAACTCTTTTGTTTTTCAAAATGCTCCCACTATTGTGAAATATTTGAAAAGTACAACAAGGGAAATCAGGAAAAAACCAACACAGGTTCAAACACTGTTGATTATATTTGCAGGCATTTAAAGAATTTATTACAGAATATATGTACACCACTAAAATGCTGACTCCCCATAGAAAATGTATTGCAACAAAAGTGCTGACAAAATCAACATTTCATATTATTGAAAAAAAACATTGTGAGGTTGTTCTATGACAAAATGTGATTGATGAATACTTATACTGAGCATTTTTCTTTCAGTCAAATCATTTATTATGAAATGCACAGTTTCATTCCTCTGTTACTCTTTATTAAGGTTAAAAATTAAAGCAGTCAGTTCGTGACTCACATCACAATAAACTGATTCCCCCATTATATGTTGAGCAAGATGATATATAATTTTCCTTGTTCCCAAGTAAGAAATACTTGCTTTTATGTATGCTTTGTTCTCCTGCAATTCAATAGTTCTTTAAAATCATTATATGCTGTGACATTGATGAGAACCGACATCACATCCTTATACCTCGCCATTAAAAGTTGCCGCACTTCTTTGAAGAACTGTCCCAAAACTAAGTGACCAGACTTTCTTTGGGCCAATTAAAAGAAAGGAAACGTAGGCTGCAATCCCACTATTTTGCAATAGTTTGTTAATACTTTTGCTATGTCTATAATAAATAAACTTTGCTCAATTGTGGATGCCACTAGAAATGCCATGTTCCATTGCCTGATGTTGAAGTATCATAGCTGTGTGTTTATGTGTTGTACTGAATTCACTGACCTGAATCCTTTTAGCCAGACACACTCTCAGATCCTTAATGGTTTTTGCCATTGTTGTTGTTGACGACAATGATGATGTTGTACTTTTTTCTATATCCTGTTTTTTCCCCAAGACTAGGTAGTTTACATTTAAATGATTACAGTTAAAGGGGTTTTAAAAGTCAGCAATATAACTGAATTAAGCTATTAACCATTCAATTAAAAAGTTTTTTAATTAAATGGTTAGTATCTTAATTAAAACCAAAAAAACCCAAAATTAAAAAACAAAAACAAAAAGTTTTGCCTGCTGACAGACAAATTGTAAAGCAGCAGCTATGCTAACCTCCTAGGGAAGAAGTTGTGAAGTCAATGGGCAGCCACTGAAAAGGCCTCTCTCACATTTTCCTCCAACTGTACCTGTGAAAGTGATGGGACTGAAAGAAGGGTTTCTCCTGTGAATCTCAGGGTCCAGACAGAACCACATGAAGAAATATGATGGTCTGTCAGATAGACTGAACCTAGAATGACAGATACTTTCTTGATTACTGCACAACTTTTATCCAATATGGGATCAGAGCCAATGTCTGCTATGATGTATGTGATGTATTGATGTATCTAAATAATAGCAGATATTGCCTAAGAACGTGAAATTATTGAATTCAGTTGAAAAGTACTTAAGGGTCACCTAGTCAAACATTCTCCTTTTCAGGAATACACAACTAAAGAATTCCTGAAAAAATTCAAATAAGCTATCTTGAACAACCCTCAAAGAAAGGGAGCTACAGTGATATTGATATCTTGATAGGATTTGCTGATCATTCTTCACAAAGGACATTTTCCCTCTGCAAGGAGAGGGAATGTCATTGTTTGGGAAGCTGTGATATCCCGTCCCCTTGCAGAGGGGAAATGTCCTTTGTGAAGAATGATTTTGCAAGTCCAAAGGTCTCCAATCCTCAAGTGGCCTGATCTTTGATCCTCCAAGTCTTGAGGAGAGGGTCCATTTACCTATTGTCCATATTGTGAAATGTTTTGAAAGTCCATTCAACAAAGTGAAGACCCAGGGCAACTTGTGGCACATGGGTCAGAAATGCTGGCCAGAGTTCATAAAAAGGTCACCTTGCTTCATGTTTTATACAGACATACATATAAATCATATAAAATCATTAATAATATATACATTTATAGATAGGCACACATCAGGATCCGCAGGAGTCAGGGGGGCCAATGGGCCAATGGGCCTTATCCTATGGAAATCTGAGGAACACATACAGATTGGGGCTCAGGGAGCAATCTAGGGACCCATACCATGCAGAAGTCAGGCTGCTCCTGAGGAAAAAAGAGGGTCTTTTGGGGTCCCCAGGAGTCCCTTGCATGCAAAGTACTTGGGGGTACTGACATGCTAAGGAAAGAGATGCAAGGGCATTTGGGGTAATGCAGGATGAGGGAAGAGGAGTCTCTAGTCACCAGGAGTTCATGAAGGGAAACATGGGGTTCATCAAGGCTGATCGATCAAAGTCCATTCATAAAAAGAGATTCATTCATAAGAAATCATCCAATTCATAAAAATTGATCAGAAGGGCCTGACAGAGGTCTGGGGTCCATGGGTGTCTGCAGGCACTATCCAGGCACCATTCCAGCATGGTGCCCTTGGCAAAACTATGCATTCCCTGATTATAAACTATTTTTTTTGAAGGGGTCATCCCCAGCTACATTATGTTTGTTTCAGTATTAGTGCACCCCCACTTAACAGAAAATATGTATATTTGCATGGATGATGGGATGGGGAGGGAGAAGTGGAGTGGCTATGCCTGTGTTATTGAAAATAATGCAAAGGATTGGAATTGTGGACCACCCTGGCCCCTAATAGTGAGGCGATTTCATTAGGGGAAAATGTGTGGTCAGTTATGGCGATCCCACATGATGTGTATGTGGCATTAACACAGTCACTGTAGGGCTGAAGTGGACAGGGAAAATGAAGTACCAAGCAGAATTTATTTTTGTTAGTGTAGACAAGCCCTAAAACTCCTAGATTTTTTTCAAACCAGGTGTCACTCAGTTTGCTCACTGTCTGAGCAGCATAGCAACATCTTCAGAAGTCTCAAATATATCAGTAGGCAGGATACTATTAGGGCTCCACTTCAGAAAGCAAAATGTTCTGGTTGGAACTGACATCTTGTGACTCAGCAAGCTGAACATAGCTCATTAGCCATGTCTTGTAACCTGCCAGATCCTCTGAAATCTCTCAGTTATTTTCTGCTTCCAGCAGCAGAGCTGGCCTCTGCCTAAGAGAAAGGACAAAATGGTGCCCCCCTCCCTTCACTTCATGTGCAGACTTGCAATTGAATCTTAATGATCTCATAAAGCACAGAAAGTCCTGTACAGCCAGCACTTCACAATCACTGGGCATAGGGATATAGGATCCCCCTGAAAGTGGAAAAAAATGTGAATAAAGAATTTTTTTTACCTAAAATAACATCTTTGTAGGAATTTCTAGGTCCTCCAGTGTGACCTCTGGTGGCAGTAGACCATAAAGTTGCACTGGAGGTTCTAGCAATCGATGAGTAATCAAATCCAAAAAATTCGAATTCAAAAGTCTATCTCTGTAGTTCTCTGCCCATGGCAAGCATTGGCCAACTGAAGAGATCATCTCACACTGTTAAAGACTAAAAGGTAACCCTGAACTCAAAACTAACATGAATTACAGTGATGCTTCATAAATGGGTGATTAACAGCATCTATTTTGCTGACTCACATGTTGTGCAGACCCAATCTAAAAAAAATAAGAAGACATATTATGTTACTCATCATGGGCAAATGCTGACTGTATGATTTGGAAGTTCTGATTAGTGTATCTGAGACCTAACATTTTATGCTGTATGAAAACTTTATTCCTTTTTGACATGCATTACATGAATTATTTCACTGTTGGAGAGTAAGCTGGAAAGGATATCCCTTCTTAAATTTTGTCTCTACAAATTCCAATCCAAGATGCGATTTATGAATACAAAATCCTTCTTCAATGATATTACTTCCAGTAATATATTTTACATGCTTGGAACAACTTATTTTTTGGGAAGAGAGAGAGAGAGAGAAATAGAGAGAGGGGGCTAAGGAGAAACTTCCTGTGATTTAGAAGTCACATTCAAAAAACATAGATCTCACTAGACTAGTTAATTATAAGCATTGCAATAAAACTCTTAGTTTGAAATGCCAAATAGGTTGCAAGAACATTAATGGAAGATTTATGCATATATTATAAGTGACAGTAGAATTATTTCTAATTAGGCTAAAAGGATGAACAGAGCAAATAAAATGAAATTTTCTATTTGCTTCATTTGTGCTGTGCTAAAGTAGATAGAAAACACTGTACACATAGATATAGATATTCAAGCATGAGACAGGAAAATAGCAGCTTTGGACATAATCGTAATATATTACAATTGATAATATGAATGGAAAGCAATTATGTATGGTCATATGCATATATGTCATAAATAGAAAGTAACATTTTTATCTTCATGGCAATGCCATTTACATTTCAAAACATGCAGGCCTTTTTACTTCACCTCCCCATAACAATGATTATTATGGTCAAAAACAAAAACAACCTCCCAACTTGAGAGAGCTAATGCCATGAACACATGCACACACATATTTAGTTTTCATCTTTTCTATACCTTTCAGGTATATTTTACAGTTAATCTTTGTTTACTATATCATTAAAAAAAATCTTTGTGTGAACACTGTCATGACCCCACAGAGGCCTTTACTGTTTTCTTTGGCCCCTTCTCCACATCTGTATAAAATCTAGATTATCTGCTTTGAACTGGATTATATGGTAGTGTAGACTCAGATAATCCAGTTCAAAGCAGATAATCTGGATTATCTGATTTGACAATCTGGATTATATGGCAGTGTAGAAGGGGCCTTGGAGAAACAAGTGTGAAGTATTGAGGAACCAAATCTACAGTTTGAAGAAGAGAGACTTAAATAGGGGCACAGAAAAGAGGTTAGAAAGAGGATCTCTTTGGAAGAAATGGATAGACTACACTGTCAAATAACCCAGATTATCAAAGTAGATAATCCACATTATCTGCTTTGAATTGGATTATATGAGTCTATACTACCATACAATCTAGTTCAAAGCAGATAATCTGAATTTTATACAGCTGTGTAGAAGGGGCCATTCATCCCAAAGCCCAGTTTTGTGATGTGACCATACCTATTCCCTGAACCATGGGGAGGTAATGTTCAAACTGGATCAACACTGTCTTAGTTAAATACTAAACTTCTATCTGTTCCATCAAGGAACTGTTTGTTGGTAAAACCCTAGGAAAGTTAGGGCATTTATCTTTAATACAATTACATTCCCTTTTGTTTACTGTTACACCTTTTGTTGTGAGTTTCCAACTCTGGTCTTGCTGAATATAGGGCATTTGAGGAGTGTTAGCTCAGGAAATAGAACAGGCATATTTCATATTGCTTAAACATTTATCAGCGCATACACATATTTATTTACTGTATATTTTACACTTCTATCTCCCACATAAACTAGCCAAAGACCATGATAAATTGCTTTGAAATATATGTAATATTCAAGAGTTTCATATTCTTCTCTGCTTCTGCTCTCAGATTGCAAAACCATTTCCAAATCTCATTCCCATCTTATTTTCCTACCTTCGCACCCCAAAGCCTAATCCATATTTAAAGTACTTGTTTGTTCTCTCTCACTCTTCCGTTCCTTCCAATTCTGAAGCCCCATCTGGCCTTTAAATTCCTTCCTTCCTCTCTAATATCCCCTCCTTCCCACCTTGAGGCCTCATCTGGATTTTAAACCTCTTACCTAGGCCCCTTCTATACTGCCATATAATCCATATTTTCAAAGCAGATAATCCACATGATCTGCTTTGAACTGGGTTATATCAGTCTACAGTGCCATATCATCCAATTCAAAGCAGATGATCTGGATTTTATATGACAGTGTAGCAGAGTCCTTGCTCTCACCTTCCTGATGTGAAGTTTCACTGTAATTTTAAACCATTTACTTTGTTGCTGCTTTCCCCTCCTTCTCATCTCAAAGCCCAATCTGGATTCGAAAGTACTTTGTTCCTCTTTCCTTTCCTTCTCATCTCAAAATAACATTGACACCTTCTAGAAATCTGACCTTCAAATAAAAGCTACCGTAGGATAGACTTTGGGGCCCTCAGGGTCTATCACATTTTGCAGCCAAGAAGGGGATTCCCAGACACTAAATCCAACTACCATTTTTTGTGGAGACTTTTGACATCTGTACTCTGCATTCTGGACCCACAAACTGGGCAGCCGAGAAGCTGCAGATGGGGACTCACAGTAAGAGGTGGAATTTGGCCAGCTTTTGCACCTCTTATCTTGGGACTTGAAGGGTTGCAATCCCTTGATTTATTCAAGCATTAAATGTATACACAGGGAAGGTTTTTATTGCATGTTTGGTCTATCTTTTAACTTTTGTATGTTTTGGATTGACTTTAACATGGATCATAATAGGATTTCGGTTTATAAGATTATTTTTTGAAGCTACCTTTCCATCATTCTTTTATCTTATTTAAAATGATATTTTGGATTCACTTGGGTCCAACTTGGTTGTGGGCTTGTAGCTGTTCTAGACCCAAGCCTAGGGGAATGTGGAGGCAGAGGCTAGATAAAGTTTTGGCTTCTTGTTGTGAGTTCAATCTGTCATTTTTCTGTTGTCCAGGTTACAGGTCCAGAAGGCAGATGGGGGGCTGGGGGGAGGGGGTCTGGATGGTGTGTCCCAGAATCCCCTGCTTGGCTGCAAAATTTATATCCACCAAATGACTGTGGGCCATGTGTGAAGGACAAGTTTTCTCAAGGGTGTTAGTGTTACTTTCAGGTGGAGAGAAAGGAAGGAATTCAAAATCAGGATGAGTCTTTCATTGCAAATGCAATAACACTTAATGAATAATAATAATAAACTTTATTTATAACCCACCCCCATCTCCCCAATGGGGACTCAGGGCAGCTCACATGAGGCCAAGCCCAAACAACAAATAACAATAAAATCAAATCAAAAACATTAGCAATAAAACACAACAAAAATACATACATATAAATAATACCAATATACAACAAGTTATCTAAAATCACAGAGACAGGGCGGGTCACAGGCAACATATAATATGATTAAAATCTCAGGGTGAGCTAAGCGAATAGCATTTTTACAGGGAAAAACATCATTTATAGGGGAGGGGGGATGGAATCCAAGCACGGGGGCATTGAGGAGAAACAGTGATAGAGCTTAAATAGCTACTCTCCAAAGGCACAGCAGAAAAACCAGGTTTTCAGTTGTTTTTGAAGGTCTCCAGAGTGGGGGCTTTCCTAATCTCTCTGGGCAAGGAATTCCAGAGTCGGGGGGGGCCACATAGGAGAAGGCCCTCTCCCTTGTGCCCATCAGCCGAGTCTGTGAGACTGGCAGGGGTGACAGGAGGGCCTCCCCCAAGGAGCGGAGGATTCGAGCTGGTTCATGGAGGGAGATCTGGTCATGAAGGTAGGCGGGTCCCAAACCATTTAGGGCTTTATAGGTGATCATCTGTACCTTGAATTGGGACCAGAAAATAAATGGCAGCCAGTGAAGCCCTTTAAACAGGGGGGTTGATCGCTCCCTGTAACTTGCCCCAGTTATTAATCTGGCTGCTGATCGCTGGAAAAGTTGTAATTTCCAGACTGTCTTCAAGGGTAGTCCCACGTAGAGTGCATTGTAGTAATCCAGTCTAGAGGTAACCAAGGCGTGGACCACCATGGTCAAGTCACACTTCCAATTCCAGGATCCCAGAGCCTAAGATACTTGGCACATCCAACTGATAGACATTCAATGTAGTTAGGATAGGATTTTCCCCCAATATTGATGAGGTGGCTGCTGTGATTGTGTGTTGACATTCAAACATGCTGAACTTGAAGCTTTTAGAAACTATTGGCATAGAAAATAAAGGACGAACACGGAGACAACTGTCAATTTCAGTTTGCCACACTGCAGTACAGTCACAAGAAATAATAAAATGTACAACTTAAACAAAACAGATGACACCTCAAAGAGATACCATGTATTTGAACATGTGAACAAAATAGCTCCAACCTCAAGTGCCTTAATTACCTTTCCATCTGCCATGCAGAATTTTTTAATGTTATGTATTCCTTAATGAAGGACAGCCAGCATTTCTACAAGTTGCAGTGTGTGTTTTGTGAAAATTACATTTCATGTAACCACTGTTGTCCATCAGCTTCCTGATTAGTGCTGAACAAGATCTGTCACATTTGTTGTATTGCATTTAAACCATAAAAACAAGATATTTTATACACTTGGCTGCAGCACAGCTTAGCTCACAAACCACATACCTCGATATGCAAATGGTATTAAATTTTAACTTTTTTGCAAGAACAGTGGCTTTTCTTAATATTCAAAAGAGAGCACTATGGGCTTATTCAATGCTCCATCTGTTCAATTTTCTCCAATGGCAACTTCAAAGGGCTTTTGCGTTATCGAGTGCCTGCTAAGGAATGTGAGCACAATAGTCCTCCCTTGGAGATGAAATCAGAAGAGTTCAGAAGTGAAAGAAACTCGGTCTTTCAGCTGGCTGTTTAATCCAATATTTAATTGTATGTGTATTTATTTCTACTGATTTTTTAAAAAGCGGATGGAGTGAAATAAACTCACAGCCTTCTTAACACAGGAACAATTACAGCAGGAACTGCTATTCTTTGCTGAATGAACAATGCTATCCATAAATGGAGAAAAATTCAAAGAGTTGTTTCCTGCTGCTAATTTTGCTAGTGCACTGAATTAGTATGGCACTGCTGGGAACAGCAGGAGATCTTTATGATACATTAGCAGGAATGAACAGATCTGATGAAGACTGTTAATCATTAAAAACCCCAGCTATTGTAGGTATCAAAAAACTCAAACCCTGAAGTATACTCCTCCCCCTCCCTCCATTGCCATTACACTCTTTCAACATTTTAGCTCAAGGTATTTTTTTCTGTAAAGAATGTAACTTTCTTAGAAACCAGTCTTTACTCACTGTTTAAATATTCTATTTGGTTATTTTAAAAAGCTTGGCTCAAGCCTCCAAAAGCCAAGAAACTGGAAGCTAGAATTGTCGACTTAAGGTTACCTGTGTCACTAGTAATGACTTGTAATTATTGTACCAGAAGTGACTTGCAGTTTCTCAAGTTGTTCCTGATATGAAAGAAAAATTGTACTTTCTAAGAATGCAACTTTCATATATTTGAACATATATTTGATCTTTTAGATGCAAAGCCAGATTGAAGGATGACTAAGCAGAGATATCCTGATTTCTTGAAACCCATTCATACTACACAATTATAGTGCTATTATTTTTCTTTAACGGTCATGGACCATCCTATTAAATTCTGATGTCTTTTTATCTGGTGAGGTACTAGAACATGTCAGTTGACACTTCTTAAACCATTAATCCAAAGATTTCGTAAAATTGATGCATAAAATGGATGGATTAATTACATTATACAAGTTGGGTCTCCTTTTGCCAGAAATCTGAAATCCAAAAAACTGCAAAACTGTACCTCTTTCCTTCCTTCCCCCTTTCTTTATCTTCTTCTTTCTCTCATTTCTTCCTTCTCTACCTCTTTCCTTCTTTCCTTGACTTTTTGCTTCCCTCCCTCTTTCTCTCTTTCCTTCCCTTCCCTCCCTCCCCCCCCCTCTCTCTCCCTGTTTGCCTCCTCCCTTTGCCCCCTATTTCCTTGAGGCAAGTGGGAATGTTGCCAGCCCCTGGCCACCTTGGTTAAGCACTTTTTAGTCCACCCCCACTTCCACCTTTGAGGAAAGGATGTTATTGCATTTCCAGTGCCCACTGAGTTTTTCTTAATGAGCTCTTATTCTACCACTGTCACAAATGTGATTGTGGACAGGAGAGGAAGGAACACCCCAGGTTCCGTGGCTTTATTAACAAGACATCAGGGGATGGAAAAGTTCAAATTCCACAAACTTAGGGAGTTTTGGAAAGCTTCGACTCTCTGGTCAATCAGGGCCATAATCTCATTCCAGTCAGTGGCAGTGTGCAGAAGAATAAGTGTCCTGGAAACAGGTTGTGAAGGATGAGCATGGTATGGATTGGCCGTGCAGCCAGAACATTCCTAAACCCATAGCAGCTAGGTGCATTTGGACTTTCCCCTCCCCTGACAGCTGTTTTGTTTTACAGGGGCTTTGTATAAGTCAAGACACAGGACTAGGATTTCTCCCCCTCTTCTCATTCTCCCATCAAATTTCTGAATGTGGTGGAGAGAAAACTTGATAAAAACTCAACGAGTGCTGGATGTGTATGTAGTAGGGTTGGATAGGTTCACTCAGATGTGGCATAATTTGGGGGGAAATCAGATGTTTTTGCCTTCCAAAGGGACTTCTGCCATGTTTCCGCTGTAGGCTGTAGTCCCCTATAGTTTTGACTCACCTTGCACAATTGATTAAAAAAATACGGAAGTGAGTCGGAACTACGATGAATCATTTTTAATGTAACTAAGCCTGCTGGGAAACGAAGCCTAAGTTGATTGCCTCCCAATCAATCAGGGGTTATGTTTGGGAGAGTGGAGGGGTTTGCAGCATCCAGCAGCCATTGCTGTATATAAACCCAAGCACATGGCTGGAAGGCTCATTGCAGCCAGCCAGGGAAGGGAAAGGGGAGGTATGGACCATTGTTGCTACTGCTGTTTGTTGCTGTTGGATGTGGGATGGAAGAAAGGGTTTGGAGCCAGAGGAAATGAGGTTTGGAAAACTGGAGGAAGACAAGGCAGAAAGGAGAGAAAGAAGAAAGAAAAGGTTGGGAGAGAGGGGAAGGGAGAAATGTATAAAGTTAATTGTGGAAACTTATTTTTTGCTAACTAAAGCTTTGCTATTTTTATTGGGGTCTCTCCCTTTTTTCTGGGGTCTATATTTTGAACATGCCCCACTAGTCCTGTTCTAAAGAAGAAGGAAATGTTTGTTTGGGAGGCAGAGGGTGAAATTAATAAAATCATTTTTGGAAACTTCTTTTTTGCTCACCACTAAAGCTTTGCTATTTTTATTGGTGTCTCTCCTTTTTTCTGGGGTGTGTTTTGGGGACTTGATGCTACATGAGCGAAATTCAATTTTAAAATAAAAAAGGTTCTGTAAAGTCTTTAAACATGTACCAAACATTGGTGGATGGATGAATGTGTCTGAAATGTGGGGGTTTTTTTTTGGGGGGTGATCCCATATAACCTTTTGTCGTTTCCTTAACAAATTCAAGGTGGTAGTTCTTTTATTTTCATTTTAATACATTATTTCTAAAATTGTTTTAAAAAATTCTTTAAAATCGGTGGATCATCTAAATATGTTAAAATTTTGTATTCTAACAGAGGATGATGTCTTCTAGAAATATGTCAAGTTTAATCAAGATTGGTGTAAAAATGAGGGCAGGAGAAGGCCCTGGAGTTTCCCCAGTGCCAGTGCTGTTTTCTGCATATTGCACAATCACATCCATCATTAAGAAAGCGGTTCAAACATTTCAGAAGTTTTGAAAAGCCCCCTATATCCAAAATGAGTTTTGAACCATTTTTTGAATCAACCAAGCCTAGTATATAGCTTGCTCTTTTTCCCACTGCCTCTTATTCACTATGTATATGCAAATGCATTTATTCCAGAAACCACAAAAAACTGGAAGCCATAAATCTCTGGTCCCAGTCATTGTGGATAAGAGCAATTCAACCTGTATTAAATAGTGTGAATGGGTTGATCCTATGTTGCTATTTGAAGCATCTACCAGTTAATATTTTAATATCAATAAGTAGAAGGAAACATTAAGAAATGTTTGCTTTTTAGAAAGCCTACAGAGAAATCAAGTATAGGTGCCCTCCTACCTCTCCCTTCATCAGTGATCTGACAGGCAAAATGATACCCTCACCTTCAAAATCACCTCACTCTTCTAACAGTGGATAATTTTCTCATCCTCCTCTCCCAATGTTAAAATGCTGACAGAGTAATTGTATTGGTTGTGCTTGTCTTAGGTGGTAAGAGTCTATTGTCTTTAATGGACTAGGCCACTTAAAGAGCCATTTTGCAAAGAAAAAAGAAAAGAAAAAGAAAAGAGACTGAACTAATACCAATAAAACTTATATAAAAAGCTTTTTGATATATAAAACTCAAGTTACCCAACCACTGCAAGGTCTTTTAATTTCTAGTTCCTACTGAAGAGCAGTAAAAAAGCTCAATATTTACAAGAATGACATTTATACTATCATGACAATAATGGAACAGGAAAAGTTAGCAAGCTAATAGGTGTAATGTGTTACTTCTTTGTCTATGTACATATATAATTTTCCACCTTCCTTTCAGAATACTGGGAACCATTGGGCATGCTTTAGTAACAAATTGTATGCAGAAGAGCAAAACAAATGTGACAAGCTGATCCATTCATGACACTCTTTTAAAAAGTCCACCTTTTTAATGTGGATTTTGTCAACACTCACATACACGCACTGCAGGCAATAATTATCTGTGGATTCTTCTGCCAATTGATTTTGGAATACCTTTCACTAGATGCATAAGGCATACATTTGTGACTATATATATATATATATATATATATATATATATATATATATAAACATAGGATTGAGCAGTTAAGTATAGTTAGGAATATTTTGTGATTCTGGTCTTGAATGCATGATTTCAAATGGACTCATGAACCTAACAGTTCTTTTCTGTGCCCACATTTTTTATTCTCTTGCTCTCTTCCTCTTATTCTGCTACATCCATCTGGTTAAGCCATATCTGTTCTGCCCTTTCAGATTTTCATTCAGCCTGATTAAAAGAATTAATAAGTAAATCTGCAGATTTCAGTCTACAGTTGGAAAACGTTTAATCTTGCTTGACAGTTTAAACATACTCTCGTCCAGGAACTGTTAAGGAGCTTAGCTCAGAATTGTAATTTGTGAGTCCATGAAAACTTTTTTAAATGACCCAATTTCCCATCTTGACATAACCACTTTCTTCCTTAATTCAAATTCTGAATAATGGCTACTGTTCCCACCTCCCTTTTGACCAGCATTATGAATTGATAGAACCCTTAGACAAGTATAGCGAATCACAAACAAGAAGACTGATTGACTTTTAGTTAGGTAAAAATAATCTGGATCTCCAGATACTGTTGGACTGCAGCTCCCCGTATCCAGTACCACTGCCTATATTGTTTATGGTTTTAATTGGAACCTCAAATATATTTATCTCTGAATATTCTTACAGATTCTTACAGGGACTATATTTAAGGGAAACACAGACTGCTTCTCATGTTCTGCAAATTGATCGTGAAACCACAGAGATATTGTACTCCAAGGCTGGGAAGCTCCTTTACACCTAACACACACACCATTCCAAGGTAAAATAGCAACCAGTTTATTGAAGAATATAGAGAAAAGCAATTCAGCAAAATAGTATCAGAAACCAAACTCCAAAAATAAAAGATAATCAACAAAAATCAAGTTACATAAATAGCATCCAAAAACCAGGAACACGGGAACAAAATAAATCCCAAGCATGGAATTCAGCAGCAGACCTCAACACTTGGAGCCTGTCCAGACAGCCCCTTTATTGCGGAAACTTCTGCAATAAAAAGGGGGCTGTCCTGATGACGTTCTGGGCAGTCCCACGTTAATTTGCTACAAACCAGGAAAACCCTATTTTGTAGCGAATTAATTTGTTAGTGCATTTATAAATACACTATTTCTGGTGTCTGGACTACAGTCCAAACATCATTTGCACAGTTTACTGAACTAAATAAGCCTTGTAAACTGTGGGAATACCCACCCCCTCCCCACAAGCCCCCAGACCTTTTAGAAAAGTAAAAAAAACCCTCAACAGCTTGCAGTATTTCCTCCATGCAACTCTCTCAGCATGTACAAATGACATGCCAGGAGAATGTGTGAGGGGGAGGACCCCCCCCCCCCCGCTCTCCTGATGCATCATTTTTATGCACTGGGAGAGCTCCACGGAGCGAATACTGAAGGCTGGCAAGCTTTTTCCTAAAGGGTCTGGGAGCTTGGGGAGAGGGGGTAGGGCCTCCCCAGGTTCTCTTGGGGTAGTTCTGAGAGAACATGTGGACAACCTCAACCCCAGAAAGCGTGTGCTTTCTGGGATGGGTGTGGACAGCCCTCCCAAAACATCCACTTTTTAAAAACGTGAATGCTTTTGGGATAAACAGCTGTCTAAATCCATCCTCAGAACCATGAAACAGGAACAAACAGGAAGACATGAACATGGCAATACAAATTATGTTGACTTGACAGGAGTTCTTCAACATTGCTTCCACTGACCAATGATTCTGTTGGTCTAGTTAATACAGAGAAAAAAGTATGCCTTTCCCTTGGGAAACTGATACTTTATTTATTTATTTATTTATTTATTTGTCACGTTTCTATACCACCCCTCTCAGCCCGAAGGCGACTCGGGATGGTTTACACAGGCAGTCTCTGCCCTCAATACAACACAACAACAAGTCAACCCCCCCCCCTGAAAAAAACATATAATAACAATTTGACAATTAAAAACATACAATTGCAGCCTCAGCGTCATGTTGAAATCAGTTTCCATCACATCGTCGTTCCTTATATCCAATTAAGCCTTATATTTCATCAACAAATGCCTGCTCAAATAACCAGGTTTTGACTTTCTTGCAAAATGTCAGGAGGGAGGGGGTCTGATGTCTTTAGGGAGGGCGTTCCAAAGCCGAGGAGCCACCACTGAAAAGGCCCTGTCTCTCGTCCCCACCAGTCGCGCCTGCGAAGAAGGCGGGACCAAAAGCAGGGCCTCTCCAGATGATCTTAAACATCTCGATGGTTCATAGGGAGAGATGATAAAGACTTTCTCGCTAACAAGTGACCTCACCTTTGGATTTTCTCACATGAAACTCTATAAATTAGATAGAAGATAAATCTTCTATCTAATTGCCATTAGTCTGTCGGCCCTGACTTCCATTATTATCCTCTGATCTCAGTTCTATGGAATGTGGCCTTCAGACAGAGACCACTCATTTTCAGTCTCTAGCTGCTCCTGCTGATTTTCTTGCTGACTTGCAAACCCAGACTCCCTGGTGTCACCAGGCTGACTGACAGGCCCAGAATCCTCAGAATCCCCAGAGAGACCAGATGCAGGCACAATCAAAGACTGTACTACAAGAGAACACATTGATTTTTTTTTCATTTTCAATATAAAAATATCTGGTACATTCTCCCCTGTGTTTGCTTTCCCAAATACATGTCAGGCTTTTTTTCCTCAGAAAGGACTTCAATTCTACCAAGTAATGATTTGGAAAGTTGGAAGAGGAGAGGGAGTGGTTATTGATTTTTCTATTGTAGTAAATGGGAAAGTCCAAAATGAATATAATTTCAGAACAAGTCAATAAATTGAGGTGACTTCTGAGCAAATATAGCACGTTTCTATATCACAACCCCCCCTTCAGTCTTCTAGGAATTTGTGCCACTTTTATTTGATTAGGTTACATATGAATGCTTCCAACTAGTTAGGACCGCATTCCAACATTCCAACAGCATGTGGAAAGGCAAAAAATTGTTCATCACTGGACCAGATGATACTGTAAATAAACCTTAAAATCATGGAATTGGTACTTAAAAGTGCTAGTGGATACAGTTGTAATTGCATACAGTAGTAAACATAACCTTTCGCCAAAAATTATATTTATTTTTGCTTTTTCCTTCCAGATAATTTATATGTCACTCTTCAAAGAACAGTTGGTCACATGAATATAACAATATGAGAAAACTCAAACAAGCATTTTATAAGGAATAGAAGTACTTTACACTACATATGAGACAATCCTCATGGTTTATCCAATGATGGCTTGACTGATTTGGTAAAACATTGAGTCTTTAGTGTGATTCAGAAATTATGGTCTGCACAAGTATTGGAAAATTGGATACCGCAGCATAAACATAAGGTTGGAAATACCACAACAATGTAAATATATGTCCAGTTGCAGTTTTGAATATGCCGTCAATAAGGCAATGCTGGCTAGAATTTTATTCTGAGAAGCTGTTATGGTGCATCTTCCATGTGGGTTGAATTGCTGTGTGTATTTCAGCCTGGCTGGATGAATTAAATGTTCTGGCTGCCCGCAGACATACCTGCCCCCTCTCCCATGTGAAAATGTTGCGAAAATCCCAGTGGCAGCTTGTAATTGCAAGAAACAAGCTATATATTGGGCATCAATCTCCAGTGAGATTGCCAGTGAAAACAAAATGACTTGCCAAATAGAACAGCCACCACCAAAGACAGTTTCAGACAGGCTCCACATGCTGACTGTAGTGTGAGAATTAAACTTTTGGCTAGCATTACTCCAGTGGAGACATGATTGAAATGATGCAGTTGCAAATAGCTTGCCTATGTTTGCCTTTCAATCTGAGTCATAGTAAGTGATGCCTGCATCCCTTAGGCTATTTTCAGATGATTAGGGACTGACAGGCAAACCTGACTGCTGACCTATTCCTACATTCTTCTAATTACTTTTGACAAGAAAATCATAATGCCATCATAGCATAGCATAACTCACTTTCACCCAAAGCTTTTAAACCCTATAATCTACTCTATGTCTTTCCATAACCAACTGCTGATACTTTCAATTGACAGTAGACAGTTACAGCATTTAAACGCTTCATCATATGAAAAGTGAAAAAAATCTTTGACACAAGGTGGAAATAAAACCCACATAGAGGCTTTGTTTCACTCTCTCTGTATGGAGAAGGAATGCATGCAGACACACTTCCCCTTTTCACGGGGTGTGCCGGAAGCTAAATCCTCCGCAGGTGCCCAGACCTCAAATCCAGCAGGCATCCCAGTGATCTCAGGGCGGGGAGTGTATGGTAGGTGCAGGCCGAATGCGAGACCCACTGCGAGAGCCAGGCTGAGTGACAATAGGACTCGACCTGGCTCTGACCTGCGACCTATCCCCAGGCACGCTGATGATAGACCTCCAGCTATCTCCCCTTCCTCCCTGGTGCTGGTAAATGCTAGATCTATCCGGAACAAGTCTGCAACTATCAGGGAGTTCTGTGAAGATGAAAAATCTGACCTATTCTGTGTTACTGAAACATGGCTCCAGGATAGTGACAACACCTGCCTCCAGGAAATCATCCCCTGACTCCGTTGCCACGCACCAGAATAGGAACGGGGGATGGGGGGGTGGCAATACTCTCCTGTGATGGGTTACACCTTAGGGCGATCCCTGCGCTGGCCACCTCGGGGCTTGAAAGTGTCGGCCTAGTGTGGGGCTCCCAGGAGAGCCTGGCTATTCTGCTGGTGTACCGTGTGCCTAGCGCACCGGCAGAGAGTCTGGCGCGGCTGCTTGAGACTGTGTCGGAGTGGGTGTTGAGGTTTCCCAGGATGATTGTCCTGGAGGACTTCAACATCCATGGCGACGCAGCCTCCTCTCTATCTGCAGCCGCGGACCTAATCTCGACCATGGCGACATTGGGCCTCTCCCTTTGTAAGTCGGGACCCACACACTCGGCCGGTCACACCCTCGATTTGGTGTTCAGCGCGGGGGTTCAAGTGGACCTAACCTCCGTAACAAAGGTTCCATGGTCGGACCACTGTGCCCTAAGGATCCGGGTTGAGCAACCGCCCCCCCCCCCCCATGCAGGGGCGCCGAACGGATTTTGGTTCACCCTAAGAGACTTATGGAACCCGAAAGGTTCCTGAATGCTCTGAGGGATCTGGAGTCTATCAGCGACTCGGTCGATGAGCAGGTCTTTGCCTGGAACACTGCTCTATCGAGAGCTCTCGGCAAGATCGCCCCTGAGCGCCCTCTCCGACCTCGCAAGCATCGGTCTCCTTGGTACATGGAGGAGCTTAGGCCGATGAAGCGGGAAAGGAGACGGCTTGAGTGCGAGTGGAGGGAACTCTGAGACTGAGCCTCCCTATCAGCTTATAAGCTATTTAAAAAAGCTTATGAGCAGGCTGTCAAGGCGGCCAAAAATTTGCACTTTTCCGCCTTGATAGCGTTTGCCAACTCACGCCCGGCTCAACTGTTTAAAGTAATTCGGTCCTTGACGAGGGTCCCTACCGTCCCAAAAAATGATGACCAGGCCCTCACCGCCGGTGCTTTCCAGAGTTTCTTTGCAGACAAGATATCGAGCCTCCGCCAGGACCTCCCGGCCACAGTTGACACAGTACGTGAGCTCGAGACTCCGTGGCCCTCCGCTGGGCCCACCCTCGACCGGTTTTGGCCACTGGATGCAGATGCTGTTGATAAGATAGTGGCTGCGACCAGGCCTACCACCTGCTCCCTCGACCCGTGCCCCTCCTGGCTGGTTAGATCTTGCCTGGAGGGGTTACATGGGCCTCTGTTGAACATCATAAATAGCTCCCTTGAGCAAGGAGTGTTTCCAGAGTGCTTAAAAGAGGCGGTGGTAGCTCCATTGCTGAAAAAGCCATCATTAGACCCTGCGGTTCCCTCCAACTACCGCCCAGTGTCGAATCTTTTGTACCTAGGGAAGGTAGTTGAGAGGGCAGCAATGGAGCAGTTGCAGTCCTTCTTAGATGATGCAACATGGCTAGACCCCTTCCAGTCTGGCTTCTGCTCGGGGCACGGGACAGAGATGGCCCTGGTCACCATTACCGATCAACTCCGCTGCTAGCTCGACCAAGGCGGGTCTGCACTGCTCGTGTTATTGGACCTCACGGCAGCATTTGACACGGTCGACCACAATCTTTTGATCCACCACCTGGCCATGGCTGGAGTGAGGGGGACAGCCTTGAAATGGCTGACCTCCTTCCTCCACCAGCAGTCCCAGCGAGTGAGGAGGGGTGAGGAGGTCTCCGAGGGCTCCCCATTAGTTTGTGGAGTCCCTCAGGGGGCCATCCTCTCCCCTCTGGTATTGAACATCTATATGCAGCCGCTTGCACAGCTGGTACGGGGCTTTGGGCTTGAGTGTCACCAGTACGCTGATGACACTCAGCTCATTCTGAGGATGGAGGGCAGTCCTGGATCCGTCCCTGATAATTTCCAGCGCTGCCTCGAAGCCGTCACTGGATGGCTGCGAGCCAGTAGGTTGAGGGTGAATCCAGCGAAGACGGAGATCTTGTGGCTAGGTCGCCCGGGTGATGGGGATGTCCAGCTTCCGACCCTGGACGGTGTGGCGCTACGCCCATCATCTCTAGTAAAGAGCCTAGGAGTCCACTTGGACTCCCAGCTGACCCTGGAGACCCAGGTCTCCATGGCCAGCAAATCTGCCTTTTTCCATCTTAGACAGGCGAGGCGGCTGGCCCCCTATCTATCCCGGAGCGACCTGGCCACGGTGATCCAAGCCACGGTCATCTCGAGACTGGACTACTGCAACGCACTCTATGTTGGCCTTCCTCTGTCGGTGACCCGGAAGCTCAGGCCTGTGCAGAATTCTGCCGCCCGACTCCTGTCTGGAACACCAGCTGGTAGTCATATAACACCTACCTTGCAGGATCTGCACTGGCTACCAATTGAGCACCGGATCACTTTCAAAGTGTTGGTTCTTACCTTTAAGGCCTTACACGGCTTGGGGCCAATGTACCTGAGGGACCGTCTCTCCCCTTATTGCCCAATGAGATCACTGCGGTCAGAGGATGCCAACCTCTTAGACGTTCCCTCGGCGAGGCTTGTGCGTTTGACAGCAACCCGCAGGAGGGCGTTCTCTGTCATCACGCCCACTCAGGATTTGCTCCCCTTCAGATGGGCCTGTAAGACCCATCTTTTTCGCCAGGCTTTCGATCTGTAGGCCTGCCCTTTCTCAGTCCTTCTGTTTTAACGCTTATTCTCTGGTGATGTGTTGCACCTCAGATTTTTAACTATTGTACTATTTTAATCGCCGATCTGTTTGATGTTTTACCATTCTGTTGTTTTATTGTGCCTATATGGCATAGAAGCGTGACTAATAAATAAATAAATAAACATGTACAGTGAAATGAATGTGTGAACCACACAAGCTGCACAAGAATGTCATGTGCCGCTGCAGAGACTATTCTGTAATTAAGTGCAGCCCAACTGTCCCTCAGTTGGAGGAAAGATGAATTCTGAACGCAATGTGGACTTTCTCTTCACTTTCGGAAAAGCAGGGTAATGCTGTGTTAAGGCATTACCACAGATCAATCCCATGAGGCCACAAGGCTCATCCTCATCTAGACTGAAAAATGGTCAGTGTGGATAGTTTCAATGTCTAGATCTCTAAGTGTGCTGAAGACAGTTCTCATTCTATTCCAAACTCAAATTAGTCCCAAAAGCAGAGACAGTATCTTCTACATATAATGTTTTCCCACATCACTGCCATTCCTTATTCCTTTTGTGTAATGTCTCAATTAAATTGTAAGGCTAAGGGCAGGGAACTGTTTTGTTGTCCTTTTACTTGTAAGTGATGGATTGTATAAATGATAATGATCGTAATAATTTGAAAGCTTATGCAGATTGATCCAAATCTAAACCCAAACTATATATATTTCATTATTTAGGGAGTTGGTTGG
Organism: Anolis apletophallus; assembly: GCA_030556195.1. Classification (NCBI taxonomy): domain Eukaryota; kingdom Metazoa; phylum Chordata; class Lepidosauria; order Squamata; family Anolidae; genus Anolis; species Anolis apletophallus. The sequence goes on along the minus strand of JARBWK010000012.1, from coordinate 65,246,207 downwards.
ACAGCCCAGAATTTTAGTGCGTGTATCTCACTGCTTTGAGTGGTTCGAGTCTTTGCTTTAAAATCCATTTTATTTATGCAATATGTGAATAAAGTAGTGTGTGCATTCAGGAGCTCCAGACTATAGAGTCACCAGCATGAAAAATCTTTTTAAATACCCTTCTGTCATTTGAATACAAGCACTTAGGTTTCCTAAAGGGAAATTATGTCTTTGCAATTCATTTGCCATGTTTACACTCCACCTTTCCTTTAAGGAAGCTCAAGATAGTGTGCATCAGCCAGAATTCTTTTTGGTTGCTAGCAGATCATAAACCTCTTCAAGCTAATTTACACTGGAGATCTGGAAAGCAATGGATGTTCCTTCTTCCCTGGAAAGGCAACAGTAATTGAATGGTTCCTAGGTAAAACAAAAAGTCAGTGACTGGGAGCAGAACTTCACTCCATTGTCATTTGAACATAGCTGGGCCACCAGAAAAAAGGCATGGCAGAAGCAGGGGCGGTCCGACCATATACACGAACTACGCGCCCGCGTAGAGTGCCATCTTGGAAGGGCTGGGAAGGGGCAAATTCCTCCGCGCCTCCCTGCCGCGCCTCCCTGCTTTGGGGCCCCGGCCTGAACCACAAGCCTATCGGGTCTGGTGGCTTGCTTCATGACGCTGGTCATCATCGTCTGGAGAGCGTGGCCGCCCTCATCTGGCCCATGCCCATCATCAAAGGCTTCCTGCCCAACGGCATGGAGCAGAGGAGGGGCGCCAACGCCGCTGCCGCCGGGCCCGGGAGCAACAAACACACCACAGCCAGAGGAGCAGCAGCGGGAGGAGGCAGAGGAGCCAATGCCACTGCCGCCGGGGGAGCGCCCTTCCCTGGTGAGGCGCTGTTGGAAAACTGGCCTCGGCGCCGCGTCCAAGCACATCAGTACACCGGAGGTGCCGAGGCCCAGTTTCGTGTCAGCACCTCGCCAAGAACGGGGATGGGAGAAACGGCTTCCATCCCCTTCCCTGGCGAGGCACTGGCGGGAAACTGGACCTCGGCGCCGCCTCAAGCACATCAGTACACCGGAGCGCCGAGGCCCAGTTTCCCGCCAGCGCCTCACCAGGAAAGGGATGGAAGCCGTTTCTCCCATCCCCGTTCTTGGCGAGGCGCTGACACGAAACTGGGCCTCGGCGCCTCCGCCTTTGGTGTATTGATGTGCTTGGAGGTGGCACCGAGGACCAGTTTTCCACCAGTGCCTCGCCAAGGAAGGGGATGGGAGCCGCCCGCTGCTCCCACCGCCGTCCCTGGCGAGGCGCTGGCAGAAAACTGGCCTCAGCACCGCCTCCAAGCACGTCAATACACCGAGGCGGAGGCGGCGAGGCCCAGTTTACTGCCAGCGCCGCCAGGGACGGGATGGGAGCAGCGGGCGGCTCCCGTCCCATCCCCTTCCCTGGCGAGGCGCTGGTGGGAAACTGGGCCTCGGCGCCTCCGCCTTCGGTGTATTGACGTGCTTGGAGGCGGCGCCGAGGCCCAGTTTTCCACCAGCGCCTCGCCAGGGAAGGGGAGGGGAGCCGCCCGCTGCTCCCATCCCCGTCCCTGGCGAGGCGCTGGCGGGAAACTGGGCCTCAGCGCCGCCTCCAAGCACGTCAATACACCGGGGCGGCCTCGTGGAGCTAGGAGGAAAGAGGCAATCCAAGGAGCCTGGGCTGCTTCCTCCGCACGCTTCCCTCTCGCCTGCCCTCTGCCAAAAGAAAAGCGCCTCCCTGCCCAGACTGGGAGCAATGCAGGCAAGGCTATTATTTATAATATTATTTTAGTGTTTAGTGCCAAGTATATAATTATAATATTTATAATAATATATGTATTGTTTATAATTTATAGTATTATTTAGTGTTTACTACAGGTATGTCATATAATATTTATATATTATATTATATTAATAATACTATTTAATACCTATTTCACATTAGTACTAGATATATAATATAATATTTATGTTGTATTATTTATAATAATAACAACAATAATATGTATTATTTAATATCCATACCAGGTGTATAAAATAAAATATATAATATATAATATATATTATTTTTATTTATAATATTAATTTATAGTTATTTAATGTTAGTACCAGATATATAATATAATATTTTATATAGAGAGGGGGGAGGAAAAGAGAGAGTTATTTATAGTATTATTTAATACTTATCTAATATTAGGTATTAAGTAATATATATTCAATATTATTTATTCCTATTTAATAGTAGTGTATGTGTGTGTGTGTGTGTGTGTGTATGTGTATATATATATATATATAGAGAGAGAGAGAGAGAGAGCTTTATTATTTAATACCAATTTATATTAATACCAGGTATATAGTATAATCTTTATAAATTATAATATGTATTTATATATTATAATTTATAATATAATATAATTAATATTAGTGCTGGCTATATAATATAATGGATTCCCCAGTGACACAGCGGGTTAAACTGCTGAGCTGCTGAACTTGCTGACTGAAAGGTCGGCAGTTCCCGGGGAGCAGGGCGAGCTCCTGCTGTTAGCCCCAGCTTCTGCCAACCTAGCAGTTGAAAACATGCCAATGTGAGTAGATCAATAGGTACTGCACTGGCGGGAAGGTAACAGCGCTCCATGCAGTCATGCTGGCCACATGGCCTTGGAGGTGACTATGGACAACGGCAGCTCTTTGGCAGCAAACATGTCTGCTGTGGCAAAGAGGAAGTAATAGGCAGGGGATGGATGTGGGCAAGGCCGGGAACTTGGGGGGGGGCCAGGGAAAGGGGAGGTGTAGAATAGAAGCGAGAGTGCTGTGTTTACAGGCTTCTGTGCCTGTGCACAGGAGCTTCCGCGCATGCGCGGGGGTGTGTGTGTGTGCCAAAATAATGTTTTGGGGGGGGCACCAAAATAATGTTCGCTTACCATTTAAAATTACCTTCGACCACCCCTGGGCAGAAGTAGGGATTGCATACCTCCTTGCCTGATGCCTGAGAAATGCTCATCAACACCAATACCAATCAACACCAGCACACTTTCTCTTTAGCTGTAGTTGTGAGTTTTGGTGAGTTAACTTTCAGAACAATAACCATTTCTATAAAGGTGGTTGTGGCAACAAGTGATGTAATTTATCAAAGGGGATAAAAGTAAAGTGATTGATAGCTAGACATATGTTCAGGTTTTAGAAGGAACACTAAATAAAAATAGGAGTGTGTGAGCTATTACTTGTTTCAAATTTCTATCAAATGCTAATTAGAAAAAACCTTTATGTATTCATACTAAAGTAACCGAAATGAGAATCATTAATATTCTTCCTGAATAAAGCAGAAAGTAATTTTAACATGTTTTTCCTAATATAAGAAAGTTTTCAAAACTTTTGTAACTTTTGAATACTTTCCATAATTCAGGATTTTTCAGGATTTATTCTGTGCTTTTCACATGAGATTGATCTAGGCAGTAAATTTCTGTTCAGGAAGTAGACTTTTCTGAACAGAAAATTATACTTCTATTCAGAAATACTGTTTTTCATGCAGAAAGGCTGTTACCTATTCAAAAAAATTATTTGGTGCAAAATTAAGAAAACAACTGAAGGATTGGAAAATTATTCATTATCTTGTTGAAATAAGCAAGCATATATCTCTATGTGGATGGTGAGTTAATGTGAATTACCAACCCCCCCCCCAAATTACCGCATATTTTATTTCAGTGTTTTTAACTTCAAAGTTATATGCTCATTATTTCTTGCTCATACTCAAAACAATTCAAACCTTTCTTCAAGCATTATCCTTACTTTCTCTCAGACTTTAATATGTTTTCCCCCTTTAAAGCCTTTCCAAAAGTACATCACAAAACACACGGCAGGGAAACATATAAAATCAGGATGATACAATCACATTATGAGATTAGATCACATTCACTTTGATTCATTATTTTATTATTGCAGAGGTTACAGTCTGATAGCTCTAAACATATACAAAACAATTCAGGATGGTGTAAACCTAACAGCATTATTTAGGAAAGCTTCCAAAATACTCTTATAAATTTTATATGATCCTATAAAGCAAATTCATAGGTAGAGAGACATGAACTAATCTTGTGGCATATTAGAAGCATATGAAGACATTCCTTATTCCTGCACATGTTTTTGGTGATACACTTTCATATATTTATTGTACTCATAACATTACTCCACAAAAAAATTATTTTCATTTATATTCATACCTATGTAACAATCAGTTTAGTCTAATATGAGCTCTGCAGGAATTCTACTGTTCACAAAGAAGTGGGAATCCATACAACTATTAGAAGTTAAAAACAAAAGTTCTGTTCTCAAACTCCATTCTTCTGAAATAGTTTTCTGGGATATAATATATTTACAGGACTTCTTGATTATTTTAACCAAAATCACAATTCCTTTTAATCTATGCTATGAGCTATCTCTGGTTCCATGTCAAAAGCAAGAAAGATTGTAAATTAAATGGAAGATGGATTGACAGATAGATTTGCTAAAATCAAGTCTAAGTGAAGACATTTTACTCTCTGAGCTTCAGTAGAAGACATCATGTCATTATGCCCCATCAAGGTAACAAATATTGAAAAGACGGCGGCTGTCTATTGCTAAAACTGGTCTTGAATAAATGGAAATAGCAACATGAAATTACAAACTATTTGCATTCATGCGAAAGGTGGCAATTCATGGTAAGAGGTGGTTTTGAAACTATAAGTAAAATATAACTCTTACAAGGAATACAGCTTGTTACTTTGGGGATATTAGTAATATAATGAAGCATTTGACCATGGGCCTCAGATGACCTTTGTGGTTTTAAAGAATCCCAATTCATCTTAGACATCTGCAAAGTGTTGGATTTCTTGAGATTTTTTGTTCACTAGATTTTATTGAATTCTCTGGTTTTTCTTTGGACCTCAGCTTTTGCACTAGTGTAGATATTTTTCTTAGCAGCACAGGTGGCGTGTCTGTCATATTTGGAAGACTTTACTTTTCTTATCAAATAACTGTTGGATCTTGTTATTATTTTCATCAAGCCGGTCTTGGTGCTTCTTAGTTTGATATCCAGTAGTTTATCACAGACTGTGATGATAGAGGGTTTTTCCCCCAATGTTCCTCAACATTTTCAGGGTGTTCTATGGATAGATGATCCCTGACTGTTTGGAGAATGGTTTGTTTAGAGGGCTCTTGAAGGGCTTGGGTGTTCATTTTACATCTTATATTTTCTTAGAGTCTGCATTTGGGGGAGATCTTGATGGTCATTGTAAATTAAATTAACCTGTCCAGCAATCGTTAGCATCTGTCATGGCTTTTGTGAGAAACACATTGTGATGGTCTTTAGCACTTATAATTGCATAGTCTTGGTGCCAGTGCTTTGACCAGGGGTGCTTCCATGATATTTTATTCTTGTTTTTTCTGGTGGAAAGCATGCTGGTGATGACAAGGTTGTGTTCCGCATCTTTTGTGGGAAGGAGGATGTCAATCAGGTTGCTGTTTCCAACCCCAACGTTCCCAATAGTTCCTGGCCATAGGTTGAAATCTCACCCAACTCTTGCATTAAAATCACCCAGGAGGATGATTTTGTTCCTCCATTGTTCAAATAATTTTACTCTTTTGATAATTAATTAAGTTTTAGAATAAAAACATTTTAGGAAATATCATCATTTTTATCCCAGCTATCCTCCTCATCCAAGTTAATTGAACTCCTTGCCATCAGGAAAAAAGTAAAATCCTGGCTGTGGGACCAGGCATTTGTACACCAGCACAAGGCAGCATTTTAGATTGGTTTTTAATGGAAGTGGGTGATTATGGCCAATGTTTTTATGGACTGAACATTGTTTTAATCCAGAGTGAATGGTGCTAATGTAGTTGTATTTTAATGTATTTTTAATGTATTTTAATTGTTGAAGGGTTTATATTGTGATTATGTGAGCATCGAATTGTGCCGTACTGTAAGCCGCTCTGAGTCCCCCCTTGGGGGTTGAGAAGAGTGGGGTAAAATCCTGAAATAATAAATAAATAAATAATAATCTTTCCATGTATTTTTTTCACCTCCTTCCAAGATTTTTTCATAATCCTAAATACTTTACTTTTTTACTACCTTGCACACTGACAATTTCTCCAGTTTATCAATGTTACCTGTAGATACATGTTTAATTGAAAACATAGATGTCTTTTTATTGACTTTTAATCCTGAAATGGTACCATAGTTGTTGATAGTCTTCATTAAATTTTGGTTGCTCCTTGTTGGCACCCTCTAAAATTAGGGATCCCCCCAAAATACACACCATATTGTTCACATAAACCTTCACTTTAAATTCATGGGTTTTTTATTTTCACTTTCTTAATGTCTCCATCTTCTCTAATTCTAATGCTTAATATTTCTAGCACGCAAATGAACAGTAAAGACAACAAGGGACAACCTTGTCTCATCCCTTTTTATAGCTCTATAGGTTTTGACAATTGACTGCTTATTCTTGATTTAGATTTTTGTCTTGAGTAAATAGCAACAACAGCCCTCTGAAATTGTTGACCAACCCCATAATGCCTAATACCTTTTCCATAAATTCCCAGCAGACATTGTCAAAGGCTTGGCATCAACAAATGAACCTCAAATCTCTGAATTAATCTTGCCAAAAACCAGCACGCAACTATCATAAGTGCCTATGCACCAACACTAGATGCTGACGAAGACATCTAAGAAAGAGTTTACTGCCAGCTGGACACCATCATATCAGAGATACCCAAAGGATTTTACATGGTAGTGCAAATGGGCTCTCAAATAACACAGTCCAAAACAGATAATCTGTATAATATGCTTTGATAACACTATGGCCCCATTCTGCAGTGCCATATAATTCATATTACCAAAATAGATAATCCACATTATCTGTTTTGAGATTGATTATATGATTTTACACTGCTATATATTCCAATTCAACGCAAATAATCTGGATTTCATCTGGCAATGTAGAAAGGGCCTATGTAACATAATTTTTTGTTCCTGGGTTATAAATGTCATTTTCTATCATAAAAACCTTTGTTTTTGCAGGATATCCTGCAGCACATGTTAATATAGTTTTTCAATGAATATCTCATTGAATCTCAACCAATTCAACATAGTTTGTGGCAACCACAAAAATTAAGTTTCTGGAATACAGCAACTTCTTTCAAAGTAAGTACCCCACAATTACACAGGAATAACACCTTCAAACCTAACGGCCCTTCCACACAACTATATAACCCAGAAAATCAAGACAGATAATCCACAATATCTGCTTTGAACTAGATTATCTGAGTTACATTGCCATATAATCCAATTAAATGTGGATATTACACAGCTGTGTGGAAGGGGCCAGAAACATTTTATTTCAAATTTTGTTACATAGTATTTAAAAAGTAAAGGTTTCTCCTGACATTAAATCTAATCTAGTCTGACTGTGGGGGGTGGTGCTCATTTCCATTTCTAAACCAAAGAGCCAGCTTCCAAGGTCATGTGGCCAGCATGGCTGCATGGAGCGCCCTTAACTTCCCACAGAAGTGGTACTTATTGATCTACTTACATTTGCATGTTTTCAAACTGCTAGGTTGTAAAAACTGAGCCTAACAGTGGGAGCTTACCCCATTCCCAGGACTTGAACCGCCCACCTTTCAGTCAGCAAAATAGTAAAATCTGGATTATATAGCAGTGTAGATGCATCTTGAACCTCACCTTTGTCCCCTTGAGTCAGGGGATAGGGGTGGATGACATCATAAATTGAGGTCATGTGTTTGATCTATTGCCCCTTTTACACTGCCATATAAAATGAAGGTTATCTGCTTTGAACTGGATTATATGGCAGTGTAGACTCATATAATCCAGTTCAAAGCAGAAAAATCTACATGACCTGCTTTGATAATCTGGATCATAAGGCAATGTAGAAGGGGCCTGGATTATTTGGCAGTTCAGAAGGGACCCCATTATGTACCTCAAGTTGCTTCTGATTTATGATATAATATGGCTTTCTTAGCAAAGTTTCCAAACAGTAACAGCAAGTTAAAACAAATGAACAGTACAATATCTGAGTACTTATTTTAAAATGATAATCTCATTTTAAAGGTAAAAAAAATTACAACCAATAGCCTGGACAAAAAAAATATAGCTCTCTCTCTCTCTCACCCTCCCTCCCTCCCTCCCTCTTTTTACTAGAGAGACTAGCTACCACTAGTGACAGTTATCCAATTCCCAGATGAAGTCTCTGGTTTGCCTTCCATGACTAGCCAACTGAAAGAACCATCTGCTTCCCTTCAGTTTTCCCAATTGAGCCTTTATTACTCAGCCTAACACACTCTCAGATGGTGCTAATTATCCTGTGCTTGGATGACTGACATCCCAAGAGCCATCTTGCTTACAAACCCTCCCTGTGAGAATATTTGAAACATTCACTTTGATGTGTGATGGTTTTTCTCACTGTAAAAAGAAATTATTCCGGCTGCAGAAAATGGAAACAAAATGTTCTTTCAACTTGTCTTAAGATATTCATATTTTCATCTTATAATTCTCATAGTACTGTTTCAACGATGTATTAACTTCAGTGCACATTCATCAGGATTGGCATAAGCAAACCAAAGCACAGATGATATTCAAGCACAGATGTTTTACAAACTGGAATTATATTCAGCTTTTAAGTAAACTTGAAGTCACTGTTTATTCAGACTCTGATAGACCGTTGGGAAGAGGGCTGAGCCAAGTTTTTATGGCCAAATAGTTACCGTTTGAAAGAAGAATCTGGATAATTCAGCCAAAATGAATTTTAATAGGATAAAATGTAAGGTATTACATTTGAGCAGGGGGAAAAATACTTATATTAAATATAAAATGGTGACACCTGGCTTGATGATAGCATCTGTGAAAAGGATCTAGGGGTTTTGCTAAAAATTAGTATCTGTCCCACTGACAGAAAACTCTAAGTATAGAAGATCTTGTAGCATCTTAGAAAATAACAGATAAATGAATGTTATGGCATAAGCTCTTGTAGACAAATGATGCATCTTTATTTTAATATGTATAGTATGCCAACGAACCATTGTCTTTGTTGAACCCAATATTAATGGACTGGAATTTCAACTCTGACCTTTATCTATCTAATCTTCCTTTGTAGTTTTGTTCAAGGACAGCTGTTCTGAAGTCAGAAATCAAATGCTCAGAAAGATTGAAGTATTGTGTCATTGGTTTTTGTGTATTCCCATTCCTATATAGGTCCAGTTATGTCTGAGCCAAAAACTGGTCATATTTTTGGATTACCAAAAATACAATTTATTTTTTAATGGTGTGATATTATGGATATGTTTTCCCATTTAAAATAATTTATTGCCCTATTAAGTTAGTTCCAACATTCTCTTGGAATCTCTCAATTATGTTTGGTTCAGACATCACCTGGCTTCATGAACTGGCCATTACAGTGTAAGAAGTCTATTATATTGATGTCCTAAAGACAGAAACTAAGGCCCCTTCAACACTGCCATATCAAAGCAGATAATTCAGATTATCTGCTTTGAACTGTATTATGAGAATCTACACTGCCATATAATCCAGTTCAAAGCAGACAATCTGGATTTTATATGGCAGTGTAGAAGGGGCCTTAGATAGCAAAGGGTCTGAAAACCAAGATGCATGAGGAATAGTTGAGCACTTGTATATTTAGCCTGGGTGAAGGATGATTGAGAAATAATATTAAAATGGTATTATTAACAGTTGACACTGTATTTTAACAGTAATCATGCGCTATATATCAAGGAAAAGATTCAGAATTGCCATCTCCATTAAAAGAATAACGCAACCTTACTTTGCTTATCTCTTTGACTGTTTCAAGATTACAGAGGTCTCTGACAATTGCAAGTTACCTAAAACTTTATTTTTAATGGTGTGATAGACTAGAAATTTGTTTCCCTTTTTAAAAGGATTTCTTATCCTGTTGCTTTAGTAGCAACCTTCTCCTGAAGTAACAAACTGAGTACTTTCTAAAAGGTTTGACCAAAAGCCTGTGAAAGTAATAACAACAATATTAGTATTTGAAGCAGATCTGCATTAACAATGATGGGAATGAAAAGGGGCATGAGCTAGGAAGATTTATGGAGAAGTTACCTACTTTTGCTAAGAAAAAGCTGGTTTACAATTTAAGAAGATCATGATGCCAGCATAAAAATTAAAGCTAATAGTTTTATAGGCCAAGTGACTAGTAGGGCATGCTTATCCACCAGTGAATAGGATTATGTCTGCAAACATTCTCCTCAGACAGAATTAAGCTGTCAAGTTTCCATGCCTTCTGAACTGATGTATGCTCAATGCGTACATGATGAAAACTAGTGAGTTGCTCCATTATAAATCTGTATGCTTTACAAATCACAATTCAGATTTGAAAATAGAAGTCTTTTGTATGGTGATGATAATTCTATCCATGTACAGTAGTTCATTGACGTACAAATATAAGGCAGCCTCCTCCAACATGGTGGCCTTCAGATTTTTTGTACTTAAATTCCTTCAGCCCTAAACATCAACAATCAGGAATGGTATAGTTACCAGGGCTGTCCAACTGGCAGTCCTGGGGCTGTACACGGCCCCCCAGCCCCTTTCCTACGCCCCCCTCATCTTTTTAATAAAAAATAAAAATAGGAAAATAAATAAAAAATTTTTTTTTAAAAAATACCCACTTCCGGGTTCCGGAGGAAGTCTTGCGAGATTACGCCAGCCACGCGGGATCTCGCGTTGAGCGAAACTCGTACCTGGCATAGTCTCGCGATAGTTAATACAGTTGCCGAAATCTCGGGATTCAGCAGCTATGCCAGGGTGAGGCCATACAAGGCCAAGGCGAGGCCTGCGAGGAGCTCCACCTGGGCCTGCGAGGAGCTCCGCCTGGGCCTGTGAGGAGCTCCGCCTGGGCCTGCTCCAGCTCCTGGCCACCCTGGTTCCCTGCTCCCGAGGCGCCAGCGAGGGCCCGGCCCTGGTTCCCTTCCTGCCCGAGGCCTCCGGCAGGAAGCGCCTATCCGCGCCGGCCTCCCTCCACCATGTCCCTTTCCGCCCCGCATTAGAGGCAGGTCCCCCCCTCCAGGCAGGAAGCATTAATTATATTTTATTAATGTATGTATATCCCCTCCCTCCATCCATGTCCCTTTCTGATATTATTATATTTTATTAATGTATTTATATCCCCTCCCTCCATCCATGTCCCTTTCTGATATTATTATATATTATTAATGTATTTATATCCCCTCCCTGGAGCCGGGGGAGGGGACAGAGCCTAGGGGGGTGGAGCCGGGGGCGGAGGCAGACCCTTTGGCCCCCTAGGTGATCAGTGACCGGAATTTCGGCCACAGGTCCGGTAGAAGTTGGACAGCCCTGGTATAGTCAAAAGCAGGTATTTCAGGACAGGGGGAAGGCTGACATAAAAATATAAGAAGATCCAAGCTTCCAACAAGTTTTCAACACCCAGACATTTGGGCCTAAATCCAACTAATGGTCTCGTTTGATTTGATGTATTGAATCATCAGGATTTACTGTTTATATGTGGTGACTTGTATTTCAAAAAAATGATTTGATGGGACTACATCAGTATTAGCAATTGGATTTAAGCCTCAGAAACCTTCAAACATGCCACAAAAGCCAAAGACCTCTGCTACAATTGCTTCCAGCAATCAGTATTCAAAAGTATATAGTATATGAACAGACAGATTAATTCTAGCCAACTGGGAAGTGTGAAACAAGATGAGTTTTATTTATGTGGGCTTTCTAGACTGAATGTGGATCTTGTGTTTCATAATTTGTGTTTTATGTGTCATTCAGAAACTATTAATACTTTTGAAATATATGATGAGGAATGTGCATTTCCTACCAGTCAAAAGCACTTCCTGTCACTCCTCAAACAATACAGGGTTGTCTTTTCTACCATTATCCTCCTTTCTCCAAAACTGCCTGCAGCGAGTGAAGTGGGGAGGGGTGGTCTCCGAGGGCTCCCCCTTACATTGCAGAGTCCCTCAAGGGGCCACCCTCTCCCCGCTGTTATTTAACATCTACATGCGACCACTCGCCCAACTGGTATGGAGTTTCGGGCTGGAATGTCACCAGTACGCTGATGACACCCAGCTCATTCTGAGGATGGATGCTGGGGCGGAATCTGTACCCGATAATTTCCAACTCTGCCTAGAAGCCACAACTGGATGGCTGCGAGCCAGTAAGTTGAAGGTGAACCCGGCGAAGACAGAGATCTTGTGGCTGGGCCACCTGGGCGGGGGTGGGGGGGAGAGATCCAGCTGCCAGCACTGGACGGCGTGGCACTGTGCCTGCAGTCTTTAGTTAAGAGCCTTGGGGTCCGGCTGGACCTCCAGCTATCTATGGAGGCACAAATTGCTTGTGCCTGCAAGACAGCCTTCTACCATCTGCGGCTGTAGCAACCCAGTTCCCTTTCGTGCCTAGGGGGCTGGGGGCAGCACCAGGGGTCCCACTTGCATTAGGGCCAGCTGTGGCTGATGAGGACATGGAGGAAGGGGATGATGAGTTAGCTGGGCCTTCATCTCCCACAGAGAGCTTGGCCTGGGATGATGGCTGGCCTGATGGCTATGATAGCTGGGAAAGTCAGGCTGACACTGAAAGTGCTGACTCCGATAATCAGTATGAGAAACCAGGTGGTTACGGGTCGCAGGAAAGGATCAGGGAAAGAGCGGAGGATGAGCCCATGGAAGCTGAAAGGGAGTTAGGCTCTCATGAAGATAGTGACCCAGGTGCTGGGAGGCAAGGACGGAGCTTTGATAGGAGACGGAGCATTGAGTCTAGCAGGAGGGAATGGCACCGAAGCCTAGAGCGCCAGAGGAGCGCTAGGTCCTGAAGCACAGATTGGCGCCGCAGCCTAGAGTGGCGAGGGTCTCACCAGGGGAATTAAGTATAGGATCCGTGGGAACGGATCCCCAGTTACTCGGCCACTTCTGATCTGAAGGGAGTGAAGCGAGTGAAGATCCACGGAGCCAGGATTGAGGCTCGTACCATGCCAAGAAGTTTCTTGGGCTTGCTTTCTTGAACTTTGCCTTGTTTGCCTTGCCACGGACCAAGTCTGTTTTTGATCCGCTTTGTTTTGCGGAACCTTTGCCAAGCTTTTGCCTTTGGACTTACTTAAGAATACTTTACCTTTATGGCTACTTTGATACTTTTATGGACAATTATCCTTTTCACCTGTTTTTTATTATTCAATAAATAGTTAGCTGATTACCGTCTCTGTGTGTGTGATTAAGGGGCCGGGCCGAGACCCTGCATCGTGACAGCGGCAAGCAAAATGCCTGGCTCACTATCTCTCCCGTTGCGACCTGGCCACGGTGATCCAAGCCACGGTCATCTCGAGGCTCGACGACTGTAATGCGCTGTACATTGGCCTACCTTTGTCGGCGATCCGGAAACTTAAACTGGTGCAGAACGCAGCAGCCCACCTGCTGCTGGGAGCTACTAGAACATCCCATATAACACCTCTCCTGCACGAACTGCACTGGTTGCCAATTGAATTCTGGGTCTCCTTCAAAGTGTTAGTTCTGACTTTCAAGGCCTTACATGGTTTGGGGCCAGTGTACTGGAAGGAGCGGCTTATCCCATATGTGCCCAGAAGATCACTGCGCTTAGAGGGTCATAACATGCTTGAGGCCCCAGGTTTGAAGTTCTATAGGCTTTCCAGCACATCGCAGAGAGCATTCTCGGTGGCTGCTCCGGTCCTGTGGAACTCGCTACCGGCTGAGACATGGGCCCTGCAGGACCTGATGGCCTTCTGTAGGTCGTGTAAGACCTGGCTGTTCAGGCAAGCATTTGGTGACTGACCAGTGTTTGAATTGATAATCTCCCACCTAGCCGTGCTGCTACTTTCTCTATCATGAATCAGCCTTGTTCTGGTTCGTGTGATTTTATGTGATTTTATGTTAATATAATTGGTTAGGATTGTTTTATATTATTTTATGATGTTTTAAATCTTGATGTGTTTTTATATGTTTGTAAACTGCCCTGAGCCTCGGGAAGGGCAGTTTAGTAAATCGGAACAATAAATAAATAAATAAATAAATAAATAAAAGTGGTAAGTTTAATTCACAATAAGTCACTTATGTCATTATTTTTACTTTTCCACAGAAATGCAACTTTTTGATTGACTGTAGTGTCATATTAGGATTTACTAGAGAAAGTTTTCATATTGTGACTTGAAAACTCGGCTTCACACACATTTTTCAAAGCAATTTTGTAAATTTTCATCCCCTGGAGATGCCTGAGGTTAAAATTATATGAGAAGTTTTATACAAATTGGAAACCATGAACCCCCTACAGTACCATCAATAAAACAAACCAAAAGGAAATCAGTTATTAGGAGCCCTTTGGCAAACACATATGAGATCCTTTGTTACATATCTTCAGTTCTGTATTTGGTGAATTTCTCTATTCCCTCAAAAACAAAACACCTATGAAAGAACGAGAAAATGGTTTTCACCTATTTCTTCAGTCTTACAAAATATTGTGCGAGAAGTATTTTGGTTGAGAAATCAGTAGAAAACGGTAAATTAATCTACTGTTTTTTTGTCCTCTTCACTCGATGATACTACATTCGTAGTACATACAAATCAAAATTGCTGAGAACGTTTTACTTGAGAAAAATGACACAAATACACATACTGTATAATAACACAATTTTATTCAGTGTTGCTCAGAAGTAAGTCAATGACAGTCACTCCCAGGTAGATAACTTTAGGAAAATTATTTTCTTTTTTTGACCTACTTCCTTTATGAAAAGGAAAACTTTGGGCTGTTTTGAAGTTTCAGCATAGTGTAGACAGCTGAACAGAATCTGCCATATACACAGGCTTCTGTTACTATCCCTTTTTTCTTGCACTTATCGAACAAAAAAAATGTACTGGACCTGGTGAGGTGAGGAAGGTGTGGTATAAATAATCCACAAAAGCTTGGGGCCTAAGATATGTCAAGTTACAATAGAAACCTATTCATATCTACTCTGACAAGTTCCACTGAGTTTAAAAGCTTTAAGAAAGTCTGTGGGAAGAACATTTCCCATTATTGAAGCCCCCTGTATCATTTTTATACAACCCATATGACCATCTACTTCACTTGTGCAATATAATTTGAAAATTTCCTTTTGTTTCCTATGTATAGTGAACAATTTGAAATAATATACAGATTTACAAAAATATGTTAGAAAACCAGTTTGCCCATCTTTCTCTGCTTGATTTTGCCAGTGGAATAAAACCTGAGGTATCATTTAATTAATTAATTAATTAATTAACTAGATGACAAAATTGAACAATTAATAATGAACTGGATGCAAGTACATAATAATTTATTTGTAAGTACAGCATATTCTAAAATAGTGATTGCTGCCATAGGCAGTCTGGAGGATGTAATATTTAAAGCTGTGTTGTTTTCATTGTATCAATTACTGTCATTGTGGCAAATCGTGTAGAAGTTTAGTGGCCTGGATTCAATTATCAGTAGAAAGGTAAGGAATCGTTAGGCTGCTAAACATTTTGGCTTACATGTTCTCATGACTACACTCAGAATGAGCTATAGTAATGGACCATACTAGCAGTGATCTAACATATTTGGAGTGCCATATGCTCCTCATTATTTCATACTTGTTTCTTAACCTCTACCAAGGTCATAATGCCTGAGTTCTTCTCTTGTTAAAAATATTTTCTTTCAAAAATATGGAATGGAGCTGCATTCATGATTGTCCCATTACATAAGTGATGGGAGAGAACAGTCTCTCCTATCTCTTATGTAATGGGACAATCATGAATGCAGGACTGCTACTATTGCAAGGGAGCTGGGGTGCTTTCACATCGATAGAACAGTGCTTCAAGAGACCTGGAGAGCAGGACAGGGACTGCTAAAGGAAGAAAAATGAGGCTACATCTTCTTCTGTAAGGGGCTGCCTGAACAAGAACGATAAATACATGGAGTTGTCTTTGCAATCAAGACGACTTGGTGAAGAATCTGTCTGAAGCACCCATCTGCATTAATGAATGACTCTCAACCCTCTGAATTAATCTAGTCAAAAACCAGCAGGCAACTATCATAAGTGCCTATGCACCAACACTAGATTATGATGACTGTCAGCTGGAGACAATTCTATCAAAAACATCTAAGGACAAAATCATTCTGGGTGATCTTAATGCCAGAGTCCCCTTTGGGAAGATGATGGTGGGGTATAAATAAAAATTATCATCATCATCCCTTAGACAATGTAATTATTATTAGTACCAGAGACTGTCACAATGTGTTTCTTACAAGAGCCATGACAAGCACTGATGACTACTGGACAGGCTACAAGTTAATTTAATCTATGATTGCCAGAAAGATCACCCACAAATGCAGACTCCAAGGAAGAAATATAAGCTGTAAAACACACATCCAAGCCCTTCAAGAGCTTTCTAAACAAGCCCTTCTTAAAACATTCGGACATTATCGAACTAAGGCAAATCCTCACTGAAGCAAGCTCCGTGTTCTTCCTGTTGCCAGATTTTTTCTTCCTCCATGATGATAAAGCTATCCCTTGCTATTGATGTTTGTCATGGGGAAGAAGACAACTACCAAGTGCTGCAAATTGTACCATATTCCTGTCACCTTCCTGGATGTAATGGGGGTATTCTGATTTTGTGTCACCATCTGGGATCAGGATTCTCTTCCTCTCCTACTCTTTTCCCTTCTCTTAAGGCATTATTATTATAGTTTGAAGGTAGTATAATAACGTCAACCATGGTATCCTTCTGAGATGCCTCTCAGTAATGGGCCTTGGAGGTACTACATTGCTGTGGCTCCAGTCCTTCCTTGAGGGTCATTCCCAGAAGGTGTTGTTAGGGGACTCCTGCTCGGCCCCACGGACATTGTACTGTGGGGTACTGCAGGGTTCAGTACTGTCCCCTGTTATTCAACATATACATGAAGCCATTGGGGGAGATCAACTGGAGTTTCAGGGTATGGTGTCATCTGTACGCAGATGATGTCCAACTCTGTCACTCCTTCCCACCTGCTACTAAGGAGGCTGTTCAAGTCCTGAACCAGTGCTTGGCTGCTGTAATGGCCTGGGTGAAAAAAATTGAATCTAAATCCAGACAAGACAGAGGTACTCCTGGTCAGTCGTAAGGCCAAACAGGGCATAGGGTTACAGCCTATGCTTGACGAGCTTACACTTCCCCTGAAGGCGCAGGTTCGCAGCCTGGGAGTAATCCTGGACTCATCACTGAGCCTAGAACCCCAGGTCTTGGCAGTGGCCAGGGGAGCTTTTGCACAGCTCAGGCTTGTGCGCCAGCTGTGCCCATACCTTGGGAAGTCTGACTTGGCCACGGTGGTCCACGCTCTGGTTACATCCTGAATAGACTACTACAATACTCTCTGAAGACTGCCCGGAAGCTGCAATTAGTCCAATACTTGGCAGCCAGGCTACTGACGGGAGCAGGGTATAGGGAGCACACAACACCCTTGCTGCGCCAGCTCCACTGGCTGCCAATTTGCTTCTGAGCACAATTCAAAGTGCTGGTTTTAACTTACAAAACCCTTTATGGTTCTGGTCCAGTTTACCTGTTAGAACGTATTCTCCCCTATGAACCGTCAAGGCTGTTAAGACCTTCTGGCGGGGCCCTGCTCTCGGTCCTGCCACTTTTGCAATCATGTCTGGGGGGAATGAGAGACAGGGCCTTTTCTGTGGTGGCCCCTCGACTAAATCTCTCCCGATTGAGATCAGATCTGCCCCCACCCTCCTGAACTTCAGGGGGCTAGTGAAAGCCTAGCTATGGAACGAAGCATTCCCAGAATAATGGCTGAGACTGGCTAGAGACCAAGTTATCGACCACATGCAGACTGAGTTAGATATGACTTTTTTTGGTGATTTGGTTTATATGTATTTTATTCTATTTGTATTTCAATCTTTTGATGTTGTATGATGTTTTAGATTGTATTATTGCATTGAATCCTTGCTGTGAGCTGGTCTGATTCTCTCTACGGAGGTAGAGAAGATCGGGATGTAAACCTTTTAAATAAATAAATAATAATAAATAGTAGTTATGCAGAAGTAGGAGTGCAGGTCACGGATTGGTAAATCTACACAGTTGCCCAAAGATATGCAATACTGAGGCTGCACATGCCAGCATGTTGCCATATCAGTGATAATACAACTTCCATAAAATAGTAACTTCATATGATAAAGTCCATAGTCTTCCCCAGACCAGTAGTCTCTGGGCATATATTGCTAAAAAGCTAAATGTGTGTAAAATCATCCTGCCCTTCCTTCTTCCCTCATCCCAATAATTGCATTGCAAATGACATATGTGCTTTTCCAGAAAGTATTCAGATAACCAAAGAGATATAATGAGTGACAAACAGGAACTTATCAAACTATGAAGCAAAATATTTTAAAAAATAAAATGGGTGAGATTTAGGTCACAAGACACAAGCTGAATACTTATTCCACTAGAGAGAGATCAGTAATAATAATCTGTTATGCTTAAAGAGAGAAACACTGAGAAAATAAAAGAAATAAAACCCTAAAAGGTAACAAAGTCTAAATGACTTTGTTCTGCTTTGCCATGAAGTGGAACAATTATGCAAAACTAAACTGAAGATAATCCCAGTGATTATTGGAGCACTAGAATCCATCATTTAAATATAAATAAGCAATTCAAGCTGAACTCAGAAGGAAAGGCATTATGCTTGGCAAAAGATGGAAAAGCAAAGAGATGAGGAAATTCAGAAATAGTCAATGGAATCCACATAAGCTCTGCACTATGTTAGGCCCCTATCAATACATTGTATGGTCAGTGTAGACACCAATAATGTAGTCTGAACTGTTATATGGCAGTGAATTTTGCCGCATAAGACATTAGGGCTAACCGTTGCTATCTAGATACAACAAAGAATCAGATTACAGGACAAACAGGAGATGTGTGAGTGGTTAATTTAACATTTTTATTTACCTGCCATTGCAAGTGACTAGCATTTGAAAAGAGGGCCAGCATGGTGTAGTGGTATGAGCATTGGATCATGGCCCCATCCACAGAAGCACTATAATCTGTATGGAATCAGGCTTGATCTGTATGGAATCAGGTGGTGGTGGTGGTGGTGGTGAGGTCCATAAAAAGTTCAACCCCACTGTGGCCTTCAACCTGCATCCACACAGAAACTATATGTTAAAAAAGCTCACTGGAAATTCTGGATCATGCCATAAAGTGCATTGTGCTGCAAAGTGGAAGAAGCATTCAGAGCACTTGTTAGGATAGGATTAAAGCTACAGGAAAACGGATTGAAGGCAAGGGAAGCAAACACCTTCCCTGGCAAGGAAAGGGCAGAGTTCCCATGGAAACATAAAATGATCTCTACTTTCTGACACTCCTGCAGTTAAATGTTGTTTTCATTCAGCACATTTACCAGAGGGGCCAAGAATAAAATTACTCTCTGTGAATGTGTCCTTCTATATCCTTGGGTAATGGAGCCGTTTACCCCTGGTCATCCATTCAATCCATTTTTAATACCATCTACAGGAAACAAGACTCAGACCAAAGTTTGAAACACTCCCGGCAGCTTCGTTATTCAGAGACGCCAATAAGACAAATCTAATGGAGCCCCAAGTTCTTCTGCACATCCCCATTGTATCTGTCCTCCTCCACTCCCCATTCCCCCCCCCCCCCCTTCGCATTAGCCCACAGCTGTTTAGGTACCAATTTTGATTCAGCGTCCTTGGTTCTTTCATGTACTTAAAAGCAACAGATTCCTTTCAACTCCTGGTCAGGATCCTCCACTCTCTCCCTCTTACACTTCTGGATTTGGATAGATCTGGATAATTTCAGCTTTGTAGTGTCCACGGGAACTTACAGCAATTTATTTCATAGCGCCTCCCCAGGCAAACCAGATCTCTTTGAGCCACATCTTGAATTAGAGTAAATGGCTATGTGGAGGGGCTTTATGCCACACAAGACCAGGTTCTGAATCCCCATCCAGCCACAGAAACTGTTTGGGTAGCTTTGGATGGGTCAATCTCTCACACTCTTAGGGTCACTATAAGTTTGAAATGACTTCAGGAAACATAAAAACAACAACAAGTACTACTACTACTATATGGGTGAGATGGATGTTTATATATTTGCTTCCACACTATTTTGCAGTCTGAAATTATCACTCATGTTTCCATGATTCCATGGTTGCTTTCAAAAATAAAGTAATAAAAATGCATCCAAATCACAGATCACTCAAAAAACATGACATTGGTTCACAATGTTTGTGTGTCTTAAGAAACACAAGAAAGAACAGTGATCAATAATAATCATAACCCTGAATGATACTTTTTTCACTCTCTTCTCCTTTCCAGTTCTCTAATTCTAAGCTGCAAGCAGACAAATGGCTTCGATATTAGACTTTCAATACATGGAAAAGCTCTGCATGCAAACTAGAAGCCATTATTTTAGTAATGTCTGTTGCCCATCTTCAGGAATATATACCATATTATGACATACTTCACAAACAGATCAAACAGCTTTAATATTTCATTCAGCTACAGTGATAATCTATTTGAAAGGAGCTCTATGATTAGAATAGCATAATTATATCTTAACCTTAAAAGTTAACAGATGGTTCCCAGAGAAACATCAGCCCAATTCAAAATATCATAAAACAGACGTGCAAGCAGTATGCATCAGATTGAAATGAATCCTGAGCTGAATGAGGCACATTCATACAGATTTGTGATTCATCTAAAGTAAAGAATTTGCATCTTCTGCTGATTCCAAAAGACACAATTCATATTTTAAAGTTATTGCAATTCCCATCCTGCACTACACAAAAAGAACAAAACAAAACCTCCCTTATTTTTCCCCTAATTCAGAAATGATCTTCCAGTCATTTTTGATTGGGGTGTGGGGGTAATCCACATAGTTGCTAGATGTTTCAATTCCTTGAGAAATTAGATTTGGCTATGATGACACATGCCTTAATGACATCCCACTTGGATTTCTGTCATGCCCTCTTTGGAAACTGTTCAGAAATTCCAACGGATTCAAAATGTTGCAGTTATGTTGCTGACCAGAGCATGTAACAGGGATCATATAGTCTTCTTGTAAAATAACTCCATCAGCTTCCGATCTCTTTCTAGGCAGAATTACAACTGCAGGATGTGTCCATTAAAGCCTTTCATGGCTTGGCTCCAGACTATTTGAAAACTGTATCTTCCTGTATGAGTCTGCCCATGCTTTGGTTCTGCATTTTAAAAGAACGATACAGTTTATAATTGTATTGCTCTTTTAAAATGTGGTACACTATCTTGAATCCCATGTTGGCAGAAAACTAAAATAACAGGGAGAGAGAGAGAGAAAGATGGCATGTGTGATAGAAAAAAAATGTTTCAAAAGTCATTACAAAATGGGGGTGCTTCATTTCTAAAAAGATTCTAAAGTATCACTAGTGAAAATTTTGTTACTATAATGAGAGTAATGAAATTTTGTTACTTTTTCCTTATAGTAATTGTGCATAATTAATTATTATTTTTGGGGAACCTTCAGGGACTCCTTTCTCCTTCAGTTTTTACAGCTATTGGGGTGAAACTTATTTATTTATTTATTTATTTATTCCTTCTTGTATTCCGCTCCTCCCTGCAGGCTCGGGGCGGATAACATCATAAAAACTTGGCTGACATGTAACATCCATGTCGCCGTACAATAAAACAACATAAAATACAACATTAAAAACAACATTGGTCCCGGAATAAAAAATATGTCATGCCATAGCATTCCCTGAACCAGGGTGCTGGTTAGAAGATGAGTACATTCGGCTTATTCGCCTAGCCGAAGGCCAGTCTGAACAGGGCGGTCTTACAGGCCCTGCGGAACGGAATAAGCTCCGTGGCGGCTCGAACATCTTCTGGGAGAGAGTTCCAGAGTACCGGAGCCACCACAGAAAAGGCCCTTTGCCTGGTCACGGACAGGTGACAGGTGCGGACCGATGGAATCAGGAGCAAATTGGACTCCTCTGAGCGTAGTGATCTCGGGGGTATATACTACATACTACAGGGCCGGGGAGATAGCACAGCGGTAACTAGTTCTCATCCCTGAGCTAGCTTGGACGACCAGCTATTTAAGCCTGTCCACTGCCCACCCAAGTAGTTCAACAGCCCAGCTGTGCCTAGCTGTGAATAAACATCAATTGGGGACCACGGAAAAAAGTGGGGAAGGATTTTTGCACAGACTTTACAACATCTGAAAGTTCGGCTATCGGGAGAAGGGAGATGCGGAAGTGGTGAAACAAGAGGTTCCCGTCATAAGGATGGAACAACAGCACCCCTTTGTGACGTGAAGGCACAATGACACAAGGACATAACAACAATGATGTCGTAATGGAGCATTCACATCCTATGACGCACACCCTGTATGATGCAGCCAGGAAAGAAGAAGTCCTTCTAAATACTGCACTGTACTCTCTATGTGTAAATTGTATGTCTTCCGACAGGGACTGTCTGTCGTATGTGTATTGTAATCCGCACTGAGTCCCCTTTGGGGTGAGAAGAGCGGAATAGAAATAATCAGTATTATTATTTATATTATTATTACAATGATATAACCCATTTACCACTGCCACCCCATCAAATTCTGGAACATTTCACTTAGCTACTGATTTTTGAGGAATTTTCAATGTTCTATAAATAACATTTTTAATTATAAAGAAAATATGTTCCTAGTTTGAAAGTGTTATTTCCTGCTTAATGGTGTAGTCCCTACTTTGATAATGGTTTTTCTATTCCAGAAACTTTCTTTGTGTGGCACAAACTATGTTGAATTGGTTGAGACTTAATGATGAGATAATCACTGAAAAATTATCACGCTATAGCACAATGTCCCTCCTGCAAAGACAAAGCTTTTGTAGTTTAATAAACTTTCCCCATGTTTTTATTATAGAACTAATTAAGAAATTACATGTATAACCCAGGAACAAAAAGCATAAAAGAATATTAACCACCAATTTATTGGAACTCTGGCTGGCTCCAGAGGGGCAAATCTTTCTCTCCCCTACCGTGATTGAGGCTTCTGATGCTGATGCATTCTGAAAAATGTAGTTTAAGGCAGGGCCTTTTGAATTCTCTGCCATAGGACTCCTCGCCTTCCTAAACTACATTTCCCAGAGTTCTGTGCTTCTTTCCCAGGAACTCTGATGTCTCTCTCCTTTTGTTCTCCTAATGGTGAGAGGCTATTAATTTACAGAGGAATGGGAGCTTTTTCGGCTTGGCTTGGCTTGCTTGCCATGAAAAGGGAGCCTTCTAAGATTTAAAAAATACAAATGAAAGTGTGTTGGGTAAGTTTCAATTCGACAGTTTTTGGCATGGACAACACCCATGTATTGGATACCACTTTGGATGTACAGATTTAACTAATTTTCTAATGACTTACAAAAGTTCCAAAAATCTTGCACATTCCTAATAGATAGATAGATAGATAGATCGGGAAAAAGCCAGCGTTTGCTGCTTGGGAGCACACACATACATATTCTTGGGGGGGGGGGATTTGCTGCAGAATCCCGGGCTCATAGAAAAGATTCTGCAGCAAATCCCCCCCAAAGAATATGTATGTGTGTGCACCCAAGCAGAAAACGCTGGCTTTTCCCGGGCTCACAGAGAAGAGCCCGTTTGCACCGCATGAGGAGGGACCAGTCAGAATACTTCGGTTTGAATTTTACCTCTTCTTATACCCATTGTTATTACTGCTGTATTATTGCATGTGCATGGAATGTAGGTATATGACCAGCCTGGGCAAACTTGGGCCTCGCTCCCCGGGATCGGGGTGAGAGAGGCAGCGGAGCGAGGGGCTCCTCCTCCTTTTCTTTTCTGCTTCCAAGAATAGAATACCTGCTCCCTCCCTCCCTCCTTCCCTCCTCCTTCCTATTTGGGAGTCCCATCTAGAATTCAGTGTGATTTATTCAAGTTTTGGCCTACAACTCCCAGAAATCCAAGCCACTTTACCAGCTGTTATGATTTCTGGGAACAAAACTATCTGAATATGCGATGCGTTAGTACGAACTACTAACGAATTGCGTTAGTAATTTTACATTTTAGAAATTTTGGAAATTTTTTTGTAAGTCTTTCTTTTTACTAATCAAACCCCCCATTTGATTTTAGAATCGCCATTTTTGGGTTCGAAACCATGCCTAATAGATAGATAGATGACAGATAGATAGATTTTGCATATTTATGGATCACCCCAAGCAATCTAAACATAATTTTTTTCTTTCTGAAAATCCCAGTCTGAAAATACTACTTTTGCACAAAATACTACTATGCATTTCTGTCACAAATTTGGCAGGCTTCGGCATCCCTGAAGGGCAAACTATGCTTGGTTGTGTCTTCTTTGTATTTAAAAAGGGAAATAGAAAACTAAGAAGCCATTTGTTCACTGGTAGCCAGTGGGGAGGGATGAAACTTTGCATATCTGAAACTAGACTTTGTGTGATTCCCAAGTCAATCTGCTAGTTGCCAAAGCAGACCAACCTAATTCCTGAGTCAGCAATGTCAAGTTGTGAGATAAATCTTGTGGTAGCTGCACATAGCTAACTGATACAACAGCAAATAAATGGAGTGACCTAATTCAAGGGTCATGTGAAAGTTTAACACACTGCAATAGAGTGAAAGCAAACAGGTTTTTTAAAAATATAACTCACACACACCTAATAAGAACTTGAGAGTAGGTTTGGATCTACAGTGCCAAGTAATACAGTTTGACGGCATTATATAGTCAGTGAAGACTCATATGATGCACTTCAATGCAGATCAAACCACATTATATGATGCTACACTGACCATATAATCCCATTCACACTACACTATTTGAAAGTTTTCCTCAGTTCTACCCTAAAGGTAATGATACTTTTATTTTCCACTTACACTTCTGAATCCTTATGTTCATTTCTATTTTTACAAATGAATCAGGTATTGACAGAACAAAAAGCAGATGGCAACAATTCCTGTGCTTACATTATTAAATATGTCACTGACGTGACTATGTTGTTCATAATTAATAATTATCATACACGTTCCTCTATTTTTAGTTTATGTCTACCTACACAAACTGTCATGATGCCATCTACTTGGGCTAAAATACATTGGTCCATTCAATATTTTGACATAGCAGCATTTTGAATAAAGCTATTTGCCATTTAAGATCTTTTTCTTCTTCCCCTTTTTTTGGAACCTGAAACAAAAAGTACTCCAGAGCAGTGAAAGTCAACGAAACTTTTTCAGGATGGAAAATCAGGCTGAGGATTATAGCTATAAAGAATTTCATCCCAAGAGGTTTTGATAACAATTTAAACTTTCAGCAACATTCACAGGCTAATGAAGCCTTAAGACCACTTTGCTATTCCACTGTTTAGTTTAGCATCTAGAAACCTTAATTGAAAGCATCCCATACCATCCTAAGATGATCATTATTATTAAAAAGCATTTTTATAGGGCAGCACAATTACACAGCATACTCAGAGCACTTTCCTAATTTTAAAAGATGCTGAATAGCCACATTTTACTTACAGCTACTTTGAACATTCCCTTCAACAAACTGCTTATGGGCTAAAGAAGATAAGTCCAAACGGCAAGATGTGGAGTACAGATCATTAGGCAAGGAAGTCAACCCATCTTAGCTACTTTCACACTTCACAAAAGCGTGGCCAGTCGCACAAGCAAAAAGTTGCACTGATTTTACATTCTGAACTTTATCTAGTTTCTCTTGTGATCTGTTAGTGCCATCATCAATAATGAATAAAGACATTTCTGCCAATACCAAATGTGGAGGGGTATTTTCGTGGTGCACACTAGAGTTAGCTACACAAAATACACTCTTTCTTTGTCCCTGTGAACCACCAGAATTTCCCGGGACAGAATAAAAACATATGTTGTCATAGGCAGCATGCATATACTCCAGTTCCACTGAGGATGAACATGCCATTATCCATTGTAATTAGAGTCTCTGGAGAGAATTCATCAAATGGAAAATAGATTCAAATGCAAATGGATTTTTAGTCTCAGTCCTATCATGGGGATTTTAACTTCCAGACAGCATCATTCATATTAGGAGGGTAACTGAGTCCCCAGTGGCACAGTGGGTTAAACTGCTGAGCTGCTGAACTTGCTGACCAAAAGGTCACCAGTTCAAATCTGGGGAATGGGGTGAGCTCCCGCTGTTAGCCCCAGCTTCTGCCAACCTAGCAGTTTGAAAACATGCAAATGTGAGTAGATCAATAGGTACCGCTCCAGCAGGAAGGTAACAGAGCACTATGCAGTCATGCAGGCCACATGGCCTTGGAGGTGTCTATGGACAATGCTGGCTTTTCGGTTTAGAAATTGAGATAAGCACCAACTCCCAGAGTCGGACATGACTGGACTTAATGTTAGGGGAAAACCTTTACCTTTACTAATGCCTGTGATCATTTTCAAAGTGCACTACAAATGATATGTGTGTACGTGTGAGTATGCAAACAAGCATTAATTAGGAATGGATGTTAAAATGGATTTTAGAAAGAGCAAAAAATGTTTACACATTTTGCCAAATAGTAAATAAAAACTCACCTAAGTGAATTTTATTTCATTTAAGAATATTTATATCTGTTTTTCCTTCAGAATTGCAAAACAATTAACAAAATAAGATCGCTGTAAACTGAACCTAGTTGAATACAAAATAAAGTTAAAAAATATGCCATTATGGTTTTTTAAAAAGAAGTCATTCCAATTGTCATTAAAATACAGTAAGATTCACATAACAATAGAACCCATATCCTGGCTTTTACTTTCCATCGTCAGTGGAAAATGATCTCTTTAGAAATTTGCTAAATCTTCTGGAAGATTCTATATTATACGTCCCCCAGAAGTTACCATTGAAAACTTAGCACATTCCTGGAATGAAATAATCATCATCTTAATTTGATAAAACAGCAGTAAAACATTTTAAAATTATTACATACAGTTGCCACTATGGACAATTCACAATATCAAAGCATTGGCTGTATTAAACAGTTTTTCCCCCTGATGGTGGAAGGCCACAACCAAATAATGTTAGGAAGGGTTCACTTAGCAAGAAATTCCAGAACTTAGGGAAGACCATTTGAAAAATTCTTTCCAGCAAAGGCACTTCAAAACTGATGATATAGAAAAATGTTCTTTGCCAACATTCTAACCATCAGCCTCTAGATAACTTGAAAGCATGTTGCATTACTTCAAGTAATAGGAAAACACGTCCAGAACGTATATTTGCAACTGGTGAAATCTAAGCATACACATCCAGAACTAAATTCTGAAATGCACAGAAATGGTGACCATGGGGCTCCCCACCTTCAAGAATATGCCAGGCTTTGCTTGCTTTGTTCTTTCCTGCATGCATGAAGAGTTACAAAAATGTTATTCCCAGTTGATTAAGAATCTGGCAGCTTGTTTTTTCTTTGGGTTTCAGAAGTTTTGGAAAATAGTTTGCACAGAAAACAAGTTTTCACAAAGGAGAGCTTTGCTTATCTAAAGGACTAAAAGCTACTACAGAGTCAAGTGCCAAAACTCTGATGATTTGGCAGGAATGCTTAATGCACATGGGATTGAATTTTAAATATTGATTCTTTTCTGTAACTCACATTCTATTTTAAATATAAAGTTACAGGCAGCCCCCAAATTATGAACAAGATAGGTTCTGTAGGTTTATTCTTAAGTTGAATTTGCATGTAAGTCAGAACAGATACATTTTAAAGTGTAACTTCCAAATATACTATTTCATCACACTAGAGAATGAATCTACTTTAAATCCGGTTTCTGCCTCCTGCAAAATTCTGGGGTTTGTAGTTTAGTGAGAGTGTTAAAGGCTCCTCCCTAAACTACGAATTCTCGTACAAACCCCAGAATTCTGCAGGAGGCAGCAACCAGATTTAAAGTGGATTCATTCCGTGTGATGAGGAAATAGATATAGATATACATACACATACATGGTTTGGATAGCATAAGAAAGGGTTTACACCCCAATGGTGTTTGTATTGCTGTCTGTACCCCTGTTCAGAATATTTCACTGCACTTTTTGTCACTGTAATAATTGGTTTTTGAAAACTTTGGCTTGTTATGGAAACAAGGATTGGTGATAAAGCTTCAGTTGACCTATCTTTTCCCCGTGAAAACTCTTTCAGGTGTCAATTTCCTTTTTAGGGGCAGATTTTTCTCACTTCCTGTTGTCTCACCCCCATTCATAACTATGAGTAATTTGTAAGTTGGATGTTTGTAACTTGGGGATGGTCTGTATATGTAAATTTTTAAAAAGACTATTTATCCTTCTGAAATTTTATTATAAATTAATGAATTCATGTTGTTGATGTTTAAATTCCCTAAAAGCCTATCTTCAAATATTCATCTACTGTAAAATTCTTTTTAAAAAACACATGCTATTTATAGATACATTTATTTAGGAAAAATGCTATTTGTCTTTGTTAAGAAATATGGAGTTTGAGGAGAAAACACACATGTGAAGAACAAGGAGCCTTCCATTTGTTTAGATGATGACTCTTGTAGGCCCTGACCATTGGCCAAAAACACTTAAAGGGTACTGAGTTGACTACCCATATTCTAGACCAGGGGTGCTCATTAGGTAGCTCGGGAGCTACTAGTAGATCTTCGGCCCTCTTCCAGGTGATCTTCAGGCCTCACCAACCGGATGGGGCGCTCCTGCCATGCGCAGGCTCACCCTGCGCACACGCGTGCTCCTGCTGCTGGCTTCCGCTCTCGCGGTGCTTCTTTCGCCTGCGGGGCATTGCAGGAAGAAGGAAGCACGAGGCGGGGCGTCTGGAGGGAGCGTCCTGCCTCTCTCTCATCCAGAAGCAGCTGTGCAGCCTCTGTTGCCAGCAAGACAGGCAGGGCGGAGCGCTCCCTCTGGATGCCCCGCCTCATGCTTTCTCCTTCCTGCAATGCCCCGCAGGCGGAAAAAGCGCTGTGCGGGCGGAAAACAGCAGCAGGAGCACGCAGTGGCAGAGTGCAAGAGCCGCGGCAGGAGCGTCTTGGGACAAGCACGGCGCGGGGCAGGTAGATCTTTTGGACTTGGTTGCTTTAAGAGTAGCTCGCATGCTGAAAAAGTGTGAGCACCCCTGTTCTAGACAATATTCCTCCTAGTATGTTTATAAACCCTGCAACATTGGTTGCACTATTCTTCCATTAACTGATAGATTACCTTTTGTCCAATATGGAACCCACATTCACCTACAGCAAAAGGAAATAAATCACAACTAAAATAGTCAATTATAGAATTTTTTAAAATCGAATTTTGTAGGCTTGTGTCTAGCCAAAACAACTTATAGGCTAAACCTCTACATCTTAAATGGGATACTGGAAGGTGATCACCCAGCCAAATTCGCCTTTCTTTCAGGCACAAACATGAGCATTATTTATTACATAGCCATTTCAAGGGAGTTCCTCCCTTATGCTAATTCCCTAAAAGTTATGCCCAAACTTGAGAGCAACCTGGTCGGATGGGTCTTATGATTGGATAAAACCTGTTTCAGAGAAATGGACAAATCAGGTGAGGGGATGGAATAGCATTATATATCAAAAATATTGACACCTTTGAAGAGATGCAAGACTTCAATCCTGGAACCCCGGTTGAAAGAATCTGGGTAAGAATTAATGGAGCAAGGATTGAAAAAGATGTAGTTATGGAGGTCTACTACAGACCTCCAAAGCAGATGGAAGAGCTACACAATCCAGTTCAGCAACAGGGTGAGTTTTTAGATCTGCAGAACATCTTACAGCAGGAGTCAGGAACCTATGGCTTGCGAACCATATCTGGCTCTTTCAATGATTTTTTCTGGCTCACCTGCGTGCGCCGCCTTTGCCCCAAATTTTTCGAGTGCAATTGGCATGTGTAGCTGAGAGCCAGCATGGAGAGCTTGGAGCTGGCCCTGCCTCCAGCTGAGCTGCGTGCATGGCCTTCACTCTTCTTTGCCCCAAATTCTGCATTCACAGTTCAGCTGGAGGCAGGGCTAGCGCCAAGCTCTGCATCGAGGCTCTCAGCTGCGTGCACAGAATTTGAGGTGAAGGAGGGTGAAGGCTGCATGTGCAGCTGAGAGCCGGCATGGAGCGCTCGGCGCTGGCCCCGCTTCCAGCAGAGCTGCGCGCAACGTCTTCGCCCTCCTTCACCACAAAAATTGTGCATGCAGCTCAGCTGGAGATGGTGCAAAGTGCAAAGCTCTCCCTGCCAGCTCCCAGCTGAGTGTGCCGTGGGCAGAGGAGGTGACAGCATTGCTGCTGCATGATGCTGCTGCACTGCCTCTGTCAACTCGTGCCTCTTTCCCTCTCCAGCGCAAGAGGGCGCATCGGGACACACCACTGTGCAGCCACCCTCGCCCCCAAGCTCACGTTCCATGAGAGCGAGGAGCGGCATGGATGTGCCCGCATCGGGGCGGCGGCGCTCTGGGGAGATGAGAGGCCCCTGCTGCCGCCTCCTCCTCCAACCTCCTCCTCCAAGCTGTGCATCATGAGGTTGGGCCAAGTTATTGGCAAGGTGAGCGAGTGGGGCGGGAGGCGGGCCAAGCCCTTTTCTCCCTCATAGGCCAGTCATGTTTCCACAAGCCCCTATTCCGGTTTGAAAGGAAGAGGGGCATTTTCCTCCCTTTCTCACCCTTTTGCTGTATTGCAACATGGTTAGATATCAGGCTTGGCCAAACTTGGGCCCTCCAGGTATTTTGGACTTCAAGTCCCACAATTCTGTCTGTTAGGAATTGTGGGAGTTGGCAGTCCAAAGCCTCCGGAGGGTCCAAGTTTGCCCAGGCCTGATATCTAACCATGTTGCAATATTATATATATATATATGTATATGTATATGTATATGTATATGTGTATGTGTATATATATATATATATATATATATATATATATATATATATATATATAATATGGCTCTCACTGAAATAAATTTCAAAATATTTTGCTTTTATGGCTCCCTGAGTCAAAAAGGTTCCCAACCCCTGCCTTACAGGAAAGGGACTCTGTCAATCCTCAAAACTATGCAGTGATTTCTGATCCTGATAGGATATCTAGAGGAACATGTGGCCTCCTTGGAGCAAAAATCCACTACATAATTCAACAGTTGACAAGTCTCATCAAGCCCACTGATCCTCACCCTTTTGTGTTGGTTCATGTAGGGACCAATGATGCTGAAAGGCATAGTATTCAAAAGATCAGAAAGTATTTTGATGCTCTTTGAAGAATGCTAAAATATATTAATGCACTGGTAATAGTTTCATCTCTCCTCCCCATTGTACAATGCGGCCCAGGAAAAGCAAGAAAAATGGAAGAGCTGAATAACTGGCTTCACAGATGGTGCCAGGAAGAACAATTTGGCTGCCTAGGCCATGGTCTGCTTGTCCAGGAAGATATGCTACAGACATGGAATGGGCTGCACCTCACAAAAGTAGGAAGGAATGTTTTTCTCTCTCAAAGACTGGTAATCATGTTCAAGTGGACTTTAGATTAGGTTGTGTGAGGGAGGGTGACAATATCCTTTGAAAACAGTAGTTTCCAAGTGTACAGAAAAAAGGTTAAAGAGAGATTTGGCAAAAAAACCCACCCAAAAAACAAGTACTAATCAGTGAATTAATTTATTTACCTATTTTCTTCATTTCTACCCCTCCCTTCTCCCACAAGGGGACTCAGGGCGGCTTCACATACACATCAGTGATGCTGTCAACATATACATTCAATTAAAACAGTAAAACTCAATTAAAACATTATAAAATAATCAATAAATTCATTTAACATTCAATCAACAGCCACTAAAACCAAGATCCAGCCGGATAAATCCAATGCCATAATGTTGTAATGTTCAAAGTTTCCTTTCCAAGCTGCCATTGTCCTCTAGTCAACGCCTATAGTTGAACGCTTGATCCCACAGCCAGGTCTTCACTTGTCTCCTGAAGGACAGGAGGTGGCCAGCCTGATGTTCTTCGGAAGGGAGTTCCACAGATGGGGAGCTATTGCTGAGAAGGCCCTGTCTCTCATCCCTACCAACCACGTTTGCGAGAGCAGGACTTCTGACGATCTTAAGATGCATGATAGTTCATAGCAGGAGATACGTTCTGACAGGTAAACTGGGCCAGAACCGTTTAAACCTTTAAAGGTTAAAACCAGCACTTTAAATTGTGCCCAGAAGTTAATTGGCAGCCAGTGAAGCTGGTGCAACAAAGGAGTGGTTCACTCCCTGTACACTGCTCCAGTTAGCAACCTGGCTGCCAACCGTTAGACTAATTGAAGCTTCCGAGTAGTTTTCAAAGGCAGCCCCACATAGAGAGCGTTGCAGTAGTCTAATTGGGATGTAACCAGAGTGTGGACCACTATGGCCAAGTCAGATTTCCCAAGGAACAGACACAGTGATTCCAGGCTCAGCAATGAGTCCAGGATCACTCCCAAACTACAAACCTGTGTTTTCAGGGGGAGTGTAACCCCGTCTAACACAGCTGTAACCCTATCCCCTGTTCTGTATTTCGAGTGACAAGGAGTACCTCTGTCTTGTCTGGATTAAGTTTCAATCTGTTCGCCCATATCCAGGCCAACACAGCAGCCAAGCACTGGTTCAGGACCTGCACATCCTCCTTAGTGACAGGTGGGAAGGAGTGATAGAGCTGAACATCATCCACGTACAGATGACATCTGACCCCAATACTTCGAATGATCTCTCCCAGCAGCTTCATGTAAATGTGAAACAACATGGGGGACTGTATGGAACCCTGCGGGACGCCACAAGTCAATATTTTTGAGGACGAGCAGGCATCCCCCAGCAACATCTTTTGAGAGCGACCCTCATGGAAGGACTGGGACAATAATCTCAAATGAACAGATAAGGGGAATGTCCCACAGGCTTAGATGTCTTTTAACTAATGCCCAGAGTGTGGGAAGTAAACAAGATGAGCTGGAACTCCTAGCTCAAGAAAACAGGCACAATATAATAGGTATAATGGAAACCTGGTGGGATGGGTCTTATGATTGGATATAACCTGTTTCAGAGAAATAGACAAAATAGACAAGGGGATGGAATAGCATTATATATCAAAAATATTGACACCTTTGAAGAGATGCAAGACTTCAATCCTGGAACCCCGGTTGAAAGAATCTGGGTAAGAAGTAATGGAGCAAGGATGGAAAAAGATGTAGCTATGGAGGTCTACTACAGACCTCCAAACCAGATGGAACAACTGGATGAAGACTTCCTTGACCAGATGGCCAAACATAATGCAGAAGCAACTACTACTACTACTACTACTACTTTATTGTAATATCCCACCACCATCTCGCCGGAGGAACTTGGGGTTGCTTACATGGGAACAAAGCTCAGCATAAACAAGAAATTCAAAGTTACATAATTAAAAACATAAAAATGAATAATATAATTAAAACAATTAAAACCAAAAAAGTAAAAACATCATAAAATATATCAATCAACATCAATCACCAGTACCCGGAAAAAGTGAGCATGTTCAGATTCAAGATGGCAAGTCAAGACTTGTGCAAAACGCAGAACAATAGAGCTGGGGCTGGAAGTGAAATGCTGGAAAAAAGAAGAACTATAGTACTAATGGGGGATTTCAACCATTCTGATATTTACTTGAAAATACTTTGACAAGAGTACAAAGTCCGATAAATTCCTCACTTGACTTGCAGACAATTGTGTTGTCCAGAAAGTGCAAGAGGCAACAAGAGAATCAGCTATTCTGGATCTGATCCTAATCAGCACTGAGGACCTGGTCAATGGAGTGAAAGTGGTGAGATCCTTAGTTGAGAGTGACTATGTGCTCCTAAAGAATGAAACTAAGAGAAATCCTTCTACACTTTAGGAGAACTGAAGGGATGTGAGGAAGGTGGGAGAAGAAAGCTCTGAGGTCCCAAGTTTGTTTATCCTGCATATTAATTCCACATGTTGGCACTGTCTAGAAGCGACCTTAGTCTAGGATATACCTAGACTCTAGATATAGATTCTAGACCATAATATTTGTCTACATAGAATAATAACATAAAGACAAAAATGCATCTTTACTAGGTCTGTGTTATTACCCATACCCTGCCATATTGTAGCTAGGTAAGGACCATTCCTAATTACCAAGGAAATGCAACAGTTTCCAGTTTCACTGTTTGCACATCATCTTTGGCAGTGGAAGATCAGTGCAGATGTCTTCACTCCAGCCAGCCTACTAAGTATCTTGGCTCCTCTAAAACAGAAATATCTGCTTTGACTGGGACATATACCCAAGACACCAGATGGTCACATACCAAACAGGTTTTGTGGTGAGATAGCCAACACTAAGAATTGTGGAGCTTGTCCAAAGCTCTGCTATAAGCATGTCTATAAATATGACTTCAGAGACATTGGTATTGCCAAGTGGGAAAGGAGACAATCACTGGGAGAAGTGATATCAAGTATGATGGGCTGGCATAAAGTGATGAAGAAAAATGCCTCTCGTGGCTTCAAATCAGGAAAATAAGATGCATAATGTCACCAATAGAAGTGACACCTGCAGCAGATCTTACCAGTCCAGGATTGCTTTCTTCATCTAACCAGAGCAAATATAATCATAATTCATCCAAGCCATCCAGAGGGATGCTACGAAGTTATTTGTCTTATGGAGATGAAGGACTGCCACATACGTCATTATTACCTTTACTAAAAGCAACAGCAGTGTAACAAATCTCACATAAGTTGTGTAGCATTTTCATGTATGTGAGGAATGATAAAAGAAAGCACAGAGAGTAGATTATACATTTATCAGTGATGCACACAGCACTTTTCACGGTTTTCATCAGAAAAGATATTTTCCACAAAAAACAGCCAAAGAACCATGCTGCCACCTAGTGCTGAAACATAACATATCTCACATTGCTTTCTGATCAAAACAATGTATATAACTAATTTGGGGGTACCCAAAAATCCATATAAATTATTTCTGAAAATAAGGCAAAATAACATTCTTTTCCTGACCAAAATGCTGAATTCTAAAACGAACAGTTTTTGTTCTACTTGGTGAATAATGTGCTAGAATGATTAATATTAAAGATGTGGCACAATGGAAGAGAGGGAAAGTAATTCATATAATACTTCATCCACAGAAGAACTCAGTAAGAATTCCAGGCATGAATGCTTCTGATCTCATTGTTCAGGTGCTTCATAATGTATCACAGGAAAACAAGATTATACAGCAGTGTGAGGAGGCTAGGAAATCGCCCTGCACAGCCCCTCATAGATTGACATGGCTGGTAGCAATTCTGATCTTCTTCAAAGGACAATTTGTAGTCTACAAACATAGCCTATGTGAATTTGGAATTGGCAGTACCCTGCATATCTTGCAAATATACTGCACCTTCTTGCTCTAAATGTGTTGCAACTGCCTCATATTTCTCAAAGAGGAGAAGCTGAAGTTACTCATATCAAGAATGTTCTTTTACATCACTAATGAATATGTATGCTATTTGTTTGCATGGCAATTGTTTGCATTAAAAGTTCCATAAACATGCTTTGTTAAGTAATTACTCTTATTCTCCTTTACATTTTTTTTACAAAAAGAAAAGGTAAAGGAGAATAAGAGAAATTACTTAACAGGAAGATACTTTAACTAATTGGAAATACTGCAGTCTAAAACGAAAAGAAATAGCTTGAAATATGGTGACAATTATTTCAATGTAATTGAGCTTTCTAATGTTTTATGCTGCTTATACAAAGGAAATTAAAAATGATAAGAAGGACAGATTAGGAGCCAAATATGTGCATCAATTGAAAGATGTACCGTGTTTCCCCGATAGTAAGACACCCCCAATTGTAAGACGTATCGGGGGTTTCAGGGGGGTCGGCTAATATAAGCCGTACCCCGAAAGTAAGACGTACCCCGGTGCCACGCCCACACCGCCGCCACCACGCCCATGCCGCCGCAACCGGCCCCATCGGCCGCGGCACACCTCCGCGGCGCACCTTACTGCGCTGCGTGCCTCCCTGCGCCGCCACCGGCGCACGCGCAGTCGCTCCCAAGCACGCCTGCCGCTTTGGAGCATGCACGCGCTCCAAAGCAGCAGGCGTGCTTGGGAGCGACTGCGCGTGCGCCGGTGGCGGCGCAGGGAGGCACGCGCAGAAAGGTGCGCCGGGAGGTGTGCCGCGGTCGATGGGGCCGGTTGCGGCGGCGTGGCGGTGGTGTGGGCATGGCGGCGGCGGCGTGGGCATGGCTGCGGGGTACGTCTTACTTTATATAAGACATACCCCGAAAGTAAGACATAGTGGGGCTTTTGGGGATAAAAAGAAAGTAAGACACTGTCTTACTTTCGGGGAAACACGGTAGTTTATTGGTAGCAAGGAAAAAGAATCCTGCAGAACTATAGAAACACCCTCATTACTATTTTCTAAGTTTTGGGGTTTCTTTTTACCTTGTAGAACTTTTCCATGTATTATATCCAATTTTAGAGCAAACCTTTCTTCTCAGATGAAATTAAACTTTGATTATGTACGTAAGTGCTCAGATTACAAATAGTTCACTATTACAAACTAGATTTTCATTTGACTTTAAAAATTATCTTTTCTTTCAAAAATGGGATAAAAATAAAATGAGAGATTTAAAATAATTGAAGGTGAGAGACTCAAAACCAGAGATGAAAACCTATTTTAAAATGTTTCTTCAGTTTGAAGAAACCTTATCTACAGTGCTTCCAGACAGGATTAAAACCTACACCAAAGTGGGTTAAAGTAACTCACTTTGGTGTGGGTTCTAGTCCCCACTGCCTCCCACAACCTTGGGATTTCCCTCTTGTGGTGGTTACATGCTACTCCTATTGAAATCACTGCATGGAGCCACCTGAAGCCCCTGATCTATCCCCCAAAACCTACTTTATAAAGGTCCCTGGCAACCATGAAGCCTCTCCTTGTGTCCTTCTGGCATGAGAAAATGAGGCCAGAGGAAATGGAAAAGATGAGGAGAAAAATCCCTCCTCCTCCCCCCCCCCCCCGGGTCTCCTCACACATCATTTTCCTGGGCCAGGAGGACACGAGGAGAGGCTTCATGACAGCCAGTGACATTTTTAGTAAGTTTTAGGGGATAAATCGGGGATTCGGGAAAAAAGGTGGGTGCCTTCCCATACTTTTAGGCTCCAGGAGCCCAAAAGTGTGGGGTGGCTGTGGAACTCACCCCCGGCTTCATGGAACATGACCCTGGAAGTTAGTTCCCACAGACCGATACCCTCATTAGACCTGTGCTTCTATTATTCCGTATTAATTTGCTTTTAACAGAGGTGTCCAAACAACATCTCTGGTAAAAACTAAGACAGGTCCTGCATTTTGGGCCTGACTGGATGGGCCCTAAGAAGATTTCTGATAATAATATTTGCAGTTCAGTATATATTCTGCATAAAATTCTTAATTTTGCATAGGAAACTCTTTTTTCCTGTAGTAAACAGTATTTCTGTACTGAAAATATTTTTGTGTGTGGCTATTTCCCACATGTAAACTTTGTGCAGAATAAGTCACAGAGTTTTCAAGGACCTTCTCACAACTTATTGCTAATTTTTTCAAGACTTTCTCATAGAAGGAAGAAATTGTTCAAATTACTCATTGCTCCCTTGAAGTTAGTGAAGAATTACATTCATAACCCAAACTGACAGATTTGGTCATCTAGAAGATGAGAATTTACTGCTGAAGCCTTTAAATGCCTGGTTTTGAATGTTCATATATAGCTCCATCTATACTGACCATTTATTGCAGTTCAAAGCTAGCTTTAAACTGCAGCAGCTAGACAATGAATACCCAAGAAAGCTGCAAAAGAAAGCCATTGATATACATTAAGGCTCTCTGGTTTGTGTATCTGAAGCTCAAAAATGTTCCATGGTTTCCTATGTAATCATCTGCATAGTGAAAGCACTTTCTTCAGTGTTGGTGTGTTCTAGGTTGCTAAAATGAGATTATTATTTACTTATATGAGAAACTTCACATTTTCAACACCTACATAGAAAGCTGGTAAAATATGGTATATGCTGACAATAACTGCTTCCATGAATGACACTGACTATAAATGGGCAAGAAATTTGCATCACACACACACATGTAACAAATTACAAATTTTTATTAATTTATTTGTCATGGAAAGGAGTGGAATGAATTCTTTTTAGTTGAATGCATAAGAAAGCAAAAATGACAGATAACCTCATCTATAGCCACTGCAGAAGTAGAGTGACTCACAGATAAGTCTATCTGTACTATTGTCCTATCTGGCATTTTATGGATTACTTGCCTTGAAGCTAATACTGAAAGACTTCATCTAACCCTATCAGATATTCCTTGACAGCAAAGGGATTTGATGTTAGCTGGAGCAGAATAGTATCTCTTTGCTATGCTCACCAAGGAATGGAAGCTGCTTGAATGATATTTCAAGGGACAAGACAAAATGTATGTTGAATTAGCCAAAATTGACCCATAGGACTATGATATTTAGAGATGTCTTCTACAATGGATTTATAGGAGTCTGACAAAACTTGATCTTTTATGGGAAACTGAATAATCGGTATCTGACTGGACAAAGATTGATTGGCGCTGTGTTTAAATAATAATATCAACAAAGAAAGCTCCATTGTCCTTTTGATTTTTCTTATTCGCTTCACAAGACTATGATGTCAGTGGAGACAGGATTGTACTATTTCAGGAGCATCCCGGAAGATGTATATAATTAATGAAACAGTTGCTTTCAATAACAATTCATCTTGAATTCCTGGAAATTCTGAGAGTTGAATAAAGCTACTTGCCAGAGATTAAGTCACTAGATGGCACAGTAGGTGAACACATTAAGCCTTCACCTCTAGAGACTTCATTTTTAAAAAAATGAAAGTTAAGAAGTATTGATGGACTCACCAGCCTTGACAGACAGTACTGTTCTGATATAGTCGCAGCAGACAAGAGGAAAAAATTGTCAGTCTATGCCCCCCCCTCTCTCAATGCCTAGAATAAAAATGTGTGCCACTACTTGTCTCTTTGTATCTCCCTTTATTTGCAGCATATACCAGCAAATTTTGATAGATTAGAGCAGTGCCTGCATTGCTGTGAAATGGGTTGATTACGTAGAAATGCACATGAATGCATTTGTTTTGTTTCTCTTGGCATGAGTTTATCACATGGCTATTCATCTACTCAAATCCACAATTTCCAGCATTTCACAATATTGTATATGATTTAAACAATGTGTACACAGGACTTCTGCAGCACAGAAGGCCAGAGAGGGGCTTACCATGACATCAATCAAAAACAAAGCATAATAAAATAACAATAGTTAAGTACGATGTCATGTATCAAACAGCTTTTCAATTAAACCCAGATAATTTAAGCTGGATAAAATCAATCAGCCCTGAAGGCTTTAAGAACAAGTCACATTTTGACTCAGCACTGAAATAATCCCAATATCAGGTCACCAGGAAAAAGGAATTCTACAACTGGAGTTCCACCACAGTTACCTTACTGTTTGCCCTGTTGGTAGGACATAAAAGATCTCAGTTCTTGGCAAGTGTATATGTTGAGAGGTGTTCCTCTCATGTATCACCTCTCAAGATAATTATGGCTTTAAATTTTATTACCAGTATCTTGAAATCAGACCAGAAAAATATTCCCATTTTATGAGGTCACAGTTTTTACAAAACATAAATCAATTTTTCCACAATGTACACAGGTGAAACAAGATATTACCAGTATGAGAAAAGAATATGTTGCCATGTAGTACATAACAACAAGAAACCTGTCAGAAAGATGGCAGGTACTGTCATCTAGAGTGACAATAGATCAGTGGATGAGGGGGGGGGGGGGGTCTTAAGACATTATAGCATGCCGCTCTCAGTCCCACTACTGTCACAGGCATGTTTGGCAGTGACAAGAGACAGGGCCTTTTCCATGATTGCCCCCCAGCCTCTGTTTAAAAGCTTCCAAAGAAGGAGCCTCCACCACACTCTGGGGCAGAGAGTTCCACTGCTGAATGGCTCTCACAGTCAGGAAGTTCTTCCTCATGTTCAGGTGGAATCTCCTTTCTTGTAGTTTGAAGCCATTGCTCAATTGCGTCCTAGTCTCCAGGGCAGCAGAAAACAAGTTTGCTCCCTCTTTCCTATGTCTTCCTCTCACGTATTTCTCCATGACCATCATGTTTCTCCTCAGCCTTCTCTTCTGCAGGCTAAACATGTCCAGCTCTTTAAGCCGCTCCTCATAGGGCTTATTCTACAGATCCTTGATCATTTGAGCTGCCCTCCTCTGGACACTTTCCAACATAGAGTCAACATCTCCCTTCAGTTATGGTGCCCAGATTTGTACACAGTGTGATTCCAGGTGTAGTCTAACCAAGGCAGAATAGAGGGATAGCATGGCTTCCCTGGATCTAGACACTATACTCCTATTGATGCAGGCCAAAATCCCATTGGCTTTTTTTGCTGCAGCATCACATTATTAGCTCATGTTTAACTTGTTGTCCACAAGGACCCCAAGATCTTTTTCACACGTACTGCTCTCAAGCCACACATCCCCCATCTTGTATCTTTGCATTTCATTTTTGACAGAAGTCTAACTTGAAAGCTCTTACTTACCCAGGGTCCCCCTTCCTCTTTTCTCATCCCTTCCCCTTTCTAACAATTAAACGTCACCTGGCTGTGTTTTTGGAAACTCTAAATCAATTCAAGATGTCACAGTGATTTAAGGATGAAGACATGTCAAGATGTGACCCAGTAAACATGTGCCATGCCAAATGCTACATTTCTGAAGGATTAGGGTCCAATCTGCCCCTCTCTTCTGATAGGAGGTCCTGATTTATAAAAACTGCATAGAGATAAAAACTCTACAAACCTCAGCACTCATAATGCAAAGTCTGACTTCTATTTGCATGCAAGCCAAGCTTATATGCCAACATAAATGTAATCTTAACCACTTAAAGCCTGCTTTCATACTTGCCAGCATGATGTAAAGGACCCAGAGTGTAAATGAAATTCAAGGCAGGAATTTATTATTTATTTATTTATTTATTTCCGGCATTTTACTCCGCTCTTCTCAACCCCCGAGGGGGGACTCAGAGCGGCTTCCAAAAAGGCACAATTCGATGCCAACACAGTAAAACATAGTATAAAATC
Source organism: Anolis apletophallus (assembly GCA_030556195.1). Lineage (NCBI taxonomy): Eukaryota > Metazoa > Chordata > Lepidosauria > Squamata > Anolidae > Anolis > Anolis apletophallus. Next base: position 65,205,063 of record JARBWK010000012.1, on the reverse strand, counting down.
CTAAAACATTCAGCATTAAAATACATTAAAATACAATTACATTAACACATCATACACATTAATTTAAGTTAAAAACAGTGTTCCGTCCATAAAAAGCATTGAGCCCTATTCATCAACTTCCATTAAAATCCAATCTAAAATGCTGCCTTGTGCTAGTGTGGAAACGCCTGATCCCACAGCCAGGATTTTACTTTTTCCCTGAAAGCCAGGAGGGATGGAATTGATTGTATGTTGCTAGGAAGCGCGTTCCACAGATGGGGAGCCACCACCGAGAAAGCCCTCTCCCTTGTCCCCACCAGCTGCATTTGGGAAGTTGGCGGGAGCGAGAGCAGGGCCTCCCCGGATGATCTTAAATTACGAGGTGGGACATAGCAGCAGATGCGTTCGAACAAGTATGCTGGGCCAGAACCGTATAGAGCTTTAAAAGTCAAAACCAGCACTTTGAAATGAGCTCAGAAGTGAACAGGCAGCCAGTGGAGCTGACACAACAGGGGGGTGTTGTGTAATGTACAATGTAAGATACAATATCCATCTCATAGGAACCTGCATGCAATAAGCATTTGAATTAAAATTACCATATTGAATTCAAATCTGATTTTTAAATTTTTTAAATTGGTGTGCAATGGAAGAGGGGTGGTCTTATACTCTATGTTTTAACTGGAAAAGTTGGGTGTCATCTTATACGCCCAGCCATCTTATACACCGGAAAATATGGTAGTTGGTCCATTTGTAAGTATTGAGAGGGGAAATGAAGATTATGGTGAGCACCCATGACAACCTTTAGATGAAAAATGGGACTTTGAAACTGCTCCTTTATGACATACTTTAACTGACTAGGGTGGTAGAGAACAAAACCATCTTTAAGGCTGGCCTCAGTGTTTCAACCTCACTAGAGGTCAAGTGATTTGAGGGTAGGGGCCCTCAGGTGGACTTTCAGATGATGACTGGCCTGGGAGCAGTCCAAATTTTAGAAAAGTTTTTATTTCAGATGCTCGGGTATTTTCACCTGGAAAAGCTGGAGAGGGTCTGTTCCTGCACTAGGTTGCTCACACTCCTATTTTTCCCTTTCAAAGAAATTTAAATAGGTGACAGTTTAAATAAAGCTGCCCATATTTCAATATATCTCTTGTGTGTGGCATCTTTATGCCATGGGGAGAGCTTTATTCCTCACCAAATGGCAGAGTGGAGGAACTGACCATCATTCCTTTGCCATGGACCGACCACCACCTGATCAGGTTTAGACTCACTGTCCTTTTCCACCTCCGCAGGGGTGGTGGACCTATTAGAATGGTCCGCCCCAGGAGACTTATGGATCCGAATGGATTCCTGATGGCTCTTGGGGATTTTCCCGCCTCCTCGGTAAGTGACCCTGTCGAGGCTCTTGTTTCTCTCTGGGACAGGGAGATGACATGGGCTATTGACACGATCGCTCCAGAACGCCCCCTCTTGAGTAACCGAGCTAAACCAGCTCCTTGGTTTACTGAGGATCTGGCAGCAATGAAGCGAAAAAAGAGGAGGCTAGAGTGCGTGTGGCGTCGGAAGCGAACAGATCAGCT